>CM075980.1:43587535-43701489 GCA_038087875.1 Malacoraja senta
TCTCAAAGCACTTCATCACAATGGATGTGAGTGCCACCAGTCGGTAGTCATTGAGGCATGTCATTTTGCTCTTCTCGGGCACTGGTATTATGGATGTCCTTTTAAAGCAGGTGGGAACCTCGAATCATAGTAGTGGAAGGTTGAAGATATCTGTGAAAACTCCAGCCAGTTAGTCATGCAGGTTTTGTGAACGTGGCCGGTATATCAACATGGCCGCACATTTTCCGAAGGTTCATCCTCGAGAAGGATCTTCTGACATTGGTGACGGAGATCACAGTGTTGTCAGATGTTGTGGGGGCTTGTGAAGGTACATTATTATTTTCCATTTCAAAACAAGCAGAGAAAGTATTAGCTTTCATTGAAATGATTAGCGCTGGCTTAGAAAGCTCATCTGGGAGTGATGCACGTGGTCACTTAAGCTACCGAGTTGCATCTTCTGGTTAGTGAGCACTCGGATGATCCTGGTAGGAATACAGTCCTCCACACATAACCTTATGAAGTCGGTCGGACACAACCTTGGCCTGTTTGTTCAGGTTCTTTCCAAGTCTTGAACTTCGCCCGGTCTACTGACTCCAAGCAGTAGCAAGGTTATTCCTCTACCTTTCCTGACTAGCTCTTTTGCCCTTCACTGGACTCTTTAGTCACTGCCTACACACAAGAAGCACAACCAGATGTTTGATCCTCTGGTGCTGCAGATGTTAACTTGAAAATGTCATCTTCAAGCTTGCCTTGTTGAAGTTCCCGCCAATGATGGAAAAGGCATCAGGGTATGCCGCAAGGTATTTGACAAGTGATAACTGAACAACTGCCTCGGGCAGGATGTGGATTGCAGTTATGATAATGGAGGTGAATTCCCTTGGGAGGTGGGATGGCACTTCACCGCTAGATGTTCCAGATGGGAGGAGCAGAAGTTGGATTAGACAGACAGGCATCATGCTGAGCACCACAAAAGGTTTTCCACGAGGCAGGCAATGCTGACTCCCTTTTCCCAAAGACGCCGTGCAGTCCATACAATGGATCTAGAAACCTTCAGGCTGAAGGGCAGAGACCGGAGAGCTGGGATTAAACCATATCTCTGTGAAACAGAGTCCACAGTATCCCTTTGGTAAAGCAATCTTGCCCTTAAGTGTGCAAGTTTATTGTCTAGGGACTGTATGTTGGCCATGAGGATGGTGGAATGTGGAAGAGGTGGGGTGATGCTTCACTCTTAATGGGAGGTCATCCCAGCGACCACATTTCAGGTACATTGGAGGTGTCCCTGGCACCTCCAGGTACTGTACATGCACATTCTCAGTGTCAGTCAGGCAATCATGAGATCGCTAATTCATTTAAACACTCCAGAGACCTGTTAGTCACACCACTGATTTGAGATATTTTTCTGAGCAGTCGGAGTCTAGAATGGGTATATTTAAGATTATGCCGCCCAGCTGTTGGCGAGTTGTTGCCACATTCGGGGTATAATGTAACGTGGAAATTATTTTCAGGTGTATCATGCAAGAAACCCAAACATAACATCGTTTTAAGTCTTAAAACTATGGCTCCACCAAGCAGATCCTTGATAAGACAGATGTAAGCCCACACAATAGCCACACACCTATTTCAAACGCACAGCTCCAACGACCCGATTTAATCCTTCAACTTGGGTACCCACTGTGTGGAGTTTGCAAGCTCTCCCTCTCACTGTGCAGATTTTTCACAGGAACCAGTTTCCCCGAAAAATAAACCTGCGCTGTTACATTAATTAGCCTTTGTAAATTGCAAACAGCCCTATAGATCAGATAAGGGGGTGTGACAGTGAATGTTACAGGGGAACAGGTCACGGATGAAACTGATGGCAACGTTCTGAGAATTGTCGTAGACTCGTGGGCAAATCTTCAATGCCATCAGATAAATATGAAAATCAAAGTTTGGTGTGGCAGAGATTCAGAGTACAGTATTAAGAATTTAAAAAGGAACTGCAGATGCTGGAATATCGAAGGTAGACAAAAGTGCTGGAGAAACTCAGCGGGTGCAGCAGCATCTATGGAGCGAAGGAAATAGGCAACGTTTCGGGCCGTAACCCTTCAAGGGTTTCGGCCCGAAACGTTGCCTATTTCCTTCGCTCCACAGATGCTGCTGCACCCGCTGAGTTTCTCCAGCACTTTTGTCCACAGTATTAAGAATAACGGCATCTATGTATCACTTGCATCGAGGAGGATTGGAGACATGCTGCTTGCTTTCCTGACAGAATACGGAATCATCATTCATTTCCTCTGTCAGTGTCGCCGATCGACAGAAAGAAAATGTAATTACTACCGAACGCAGCATCACAAATGTAAACTGGTCCCAACGTACGTGTACCGCGGTTAAAGAGTCCGAGCCTTCTAGGAGTGTAACTAGTTTAAAATTAATATCAAGCCAAAAGACAAACGGCCAGATATTTGGCAGAAGACGTAAACAGGAAAGAAGCCCAGGAATGGAATTGATTTTCAGTAAATGCGGAAATGCTGCTATCCTCAAAACATTCACGACCGGCCGTCTGAAAAAAAAATCCCCCGCACGGCCTCAGTGCGTCTCAACGAACGAGTTAACAATGGGAGCACCCAAGCCACTAGGTTTTTAAAATCGATCACATGTTAACTTCAGCATCTGCTTCCAAGGCAGCTTTTTCACAATCAAATACAAGTTTAGGGTTCACTCGATCACACGTGTACCTGGAATAATGGAATCTATAAACCGCCTGGAACTATAACTTTTTTCTTAAAATAAAACGCATTTAGTTGTGGTATTTCAAAGTTATATCAATTTACTGTCTGCGAACGTAAAGCAGATTTCCATAAGACATTTCCAATAAATTGTAGCATTTCATCTGTGTCTTGAACCGAGGGACAATGAGACTATCTAAGCGAATGACAGATATCTTGTTTAACAGGGACATTCAGACCCGGGCGATCTGAAGAAGGGACGCTTTTTCCTTCTCTCCAGAGATGCTGCCTGTCCCACTGAGTTCTACCAGCTTTTTGTGTCGATCTTCTCGAATCTTTCCCTCACCCTGGTTACCTGAGATCCTGCCATGCCGCCCATGTCTCTGTGACATGCTGATGATACTTTCTTCGACCTCCGCAGGGTTGCCCAGGCCACCCGGCTCAGTGACAGCAGCGCACTCATTGTCCTGCGCTCCAGCCGCGGCCCCGGCTCCGGCTCAACCAGCGCCCGCAACTCATTCGTGCAAACAGCCAGGCGCCGCCGCCGCCGCCGCCCCTTATCAACCAACCCCTCGCCCCCACCGCTCCGCTCCGCCTCCCGGCCGATTGCCAGCTCGGCCCCCGGCGGCCTCGCTGACAGCGCCCCGTGCGGCACAAGCAAAGCTCCGGCATCCCAGGCAAGACCCCCCCCCCCCCCCCCCCCCCACACACACACACACACAACCAACCCCCCCAATCCCCACCAATGCAAGCCAGTGAGGACACAAAGCCTGGTCGCATCACAACTGCGAAAAAACATATCCTGTTACAGGAGGGATACAGCATACCTGCATCTCGCCAGTCAACCCCAACCTAACTCAAGTCCAACCCAACGCAATTTGTGAGCAGATAGATCACATCAGCAATTTTGCAAGCGGGTTGAGATACGACAACGCTCTTTCCATTAAAAAAAAGGGGTTCATGGACAGTGATGCCACGGTGGAGAATGGAGATGGAATCTATCCGAAGACGAATGCACTGTTAACTCAGCCTCTGTAGAAGAAAACATCTAAAATTATCCACAAGTCTGTGTAGTCGCACAACTCTCTCTCTCTCTCTCTCTCTCTCTGTGTGTAGTGGCTTGTCAGATTGACCTTGTTATAACGTTTCATTTTCAGATCATTGTTCCAGTGTTCGTCTGTATCACAAATGGAACAATGGGGCAGCGATGACCTTTAAAGGTAACGTACTTGAAAAACAAAACAAAACACAACACTGCCAATCTGAGGGTGTTCAGCAGATCGGGCAACATCTGCCAGGAGAGAAGCGGTTAAACTCGCTGTGGATATTCCAAAAGAGTTGTCTGATCTTCATATTTATTTCCTTTTAAATATATTTTGTTCTTATGACCATATATATATATATATATATGTGTGAGTGTGTCGGTCCGAAGGAACTGCAGATGCTGATTTAAATCGAAGATAGACACAAAAAGCTGGAGTAACTCAGCGGGTCGGGCTGCATCTCTGGAGAAAAAGAATAGGTGATGTTTCGGGATATATACATCCTAAAGTTTGCAGGGATGAAACAGTGCATTTATGTCACCATTTATACGTTCATAAGTGATAGGAGCAGAATTAGGCCATTCAGCCCATCAAGTCTACTCCACCATTAAATCATGACTGATGTATCTGTCCCTCTCAACCCCATTTTCCTGCTTTCTCCCCATAACCCCTGACACCCCTACTAATCAAGAATCTGTCCATCTCTGCCTTAAAAATATCCATTGACTTGGCCTCCACAGCCTTCTGTGGCAATGAATTCCACAGATTCACCACCCTCTGACTAAAGACATTCCTCCTCATCTTCCTAAAGGAACGTCCTTTAATTTGCAGTACAAGACTTAAATCTCACAAATAACTGATATCAGCACAACAACGTTTTTAATCACATGAACAATGTCTGAGAGGTTTTTTCTACACAGTTCCAAGTCCCTCAGTATATAAGAGTGGGGAAGGCCTTTGCTTGCAGAGCCTTTGTGGCAGCTTTACCATGTTTCAATGCGTACCCAACATAAGTTCATAAGTGATAGGAGCAGAATTAGGCCATTTGACCTATTAAGTCTACTCTGCCATTCAATCATGGCTGATCTATCTTTCCCTCCTAACCCCATTCTCCTGCCTTCTCCCTAGAACCCCTCACACCCGTACTAATCAAGAATCTATCTCTGCCTACAACATTTTGTGGAGGACCAGAAAGTTTTAGGCTGGCTAAAGTTCATCATTCACCAAATGAAAGATCCTCCAACAGCAGTTGATGTTTCCCTGGGAATAGTTTGAAGAATACAGAGACCTATGTTGCACTTCAGTATTTAGATAGGCTTCAACAAAGACTACTGCATCCCTTTTCAGGCCTTCTGCTAAACACAAAGATCAGGAGAATATGGATGACAGTCTCACTCCCACTGTAGCTCAAGGTCTGGGTGCATTGGTGCCGAGACTCTGCCTTTCAATGAAGGATCTGACAAGGGAGGACACTTCTCAACACCAGACAAGCTTGTTTGAAAGTTTTGGTGAAGCAACATTCTGTCAACTGACTTTCTGACCAGGGAACCATGAAACAGGATCCATCGTTTATTTTTCCTGCAAGGTGAGGATTTTCCCTGTGTGCCATTGTCTGATTGTTTTTTGATCAAAGGTGTTCAGTACAAATATTCCTACAAGGGGGAGGTGGTGTGACATACTCCAGCTGAATGGTACATTTCTCAACAACTTGGTCAGACCCATCTTCTGCAAGAGTTGGAAGCTCAGGGCATAATGAAACTTGCTATTTATGTATCAAGGTCAATGCACACCTTGATGTTGCCTCTGAAGGAATGAGGACCCACTGGGTGGACCTCCTCTCTCTGGAGCTACATTCAGCTAGCTATCACTGTATGTCATGTTGTCATTTGCGGGCAGAGCACCAAGGCAAATTCCTTGTATGTGAACACTTGGCCAATAAACTTATTCAAACATCATGGGGATGCAGGCTTGAAGGACTATGTAACCCACTCTTGCTCATAATTCTTATGCTCTATATGCTTATGTTTTTTGTTTCTCTAGTCTCCAACCATTTTCAATCTCCAGATGAAATGGTTTGTGTGACTGCTTTAACACAGGAGTGGGGTTTGAGTCTTAACTTTATGTCACACAGAGCAGGTTGTACCTGTTCATTAGGTTCTTTCCCACAAATTAATAATGCTTCCAACATGGTGCCCAACCCAGGCGACTATTTGCATGCTAACCACAGAAGCAGATCTACAGTCACATATTACAATCGCTCCACACTCTTCAATCTCTATTCCTTATAAGCAAGATTTCTTACTTTAACTCTGGCTTTACCTTGTACCAAATGTTATTCCTTATCAGGTATCTAAAAAACTCATGGCTCGATGGTAATAACGTATTGCCTTTCCACTGACTGGATAGCAGGCAACAAAAGCTTTCCATTGTACCTCAGTACACGTGACAATAAACCAAGCGGTATCAAAGCTCCCATTATTCCTATTTCTGCTTCACATTGGTCCTGTTCCCCATCAGTCCTCTGTATTTACCCAGTCTCCTCTGAATCATATTCCCAACAGGTCCAGATAATTGGATCTGATAGTGACGTGAACTATGGATCGTCCGGCCAGTTGCCAGAGAACATAACCATTCACTCTGACCACCCTGTGCACCCACTCCTCCCTGCCCCAGGCCAGATCAAATTGATTCCAGACACTTATCAGCTTCTGACTGCCACACACTAGAAATGAGCAGAAGATGGTGACAGTTTTGATCCAAGTGCTTTTAAAGCCTGTGTCCTTCTTGATAGATTCCATCAGTCTCAACACAACATGAATAAGGTAAAGGAAATAGAGCAGACTCATCCAACTTTGGTTGTAAAGCTTTATTTCTGACACTCACAACTAAGTAAGTAAGTTTATTGGCCAAGTATTCACATACAAGGAATTTGCCTTGGTGCTCCACCCACAAGTAACAACATGACATACAGTGACAGTTACAAATGACTCAGAAAACACTAAACATTAATAATAATAAAACATTAATGATAAGACACCATTGAACAAGCATGTGAACCAACAAAACACCAGATCAAAGGGAGGCTACAGATTTTTGGCTGTTGAATAGAGCAACTACTCGTGGATAAAAACTAGTATTTGCAACAGCGATGAAGATAGATCAAGAGTGCTTGAGCAGATGAAGGATTTGATATTGGATTTGGAGGAGTTAACCAGAATGAGATTGGTTGGATTATGAGAAGATATTGCACAATCTAGACGTCCATTAAACGTTCAAGGGAATTTAAAAAAATCAAGACCGAGAGGGGGAATTGGTAGGGTTGATAGAAATTGTTTCCATAGTTGATGAATTCAGGTCGGGAAGGGTTGAGCCCCAGCTTTCAGAAACAGTTAGAAAATACTTCTATACCCCACAATTGATAGACCATTTAAACTCCTCCTCCTCTGCAAAAAGAGGGCCTATTTCATAGGCCGTGTTTTTCTTCTCCATAGCCTAGACTTAGCAAAACAGCTATTAAAACACAACGAAGCACGACTAAAGCTTAGACGTGTATATAATCCTAACATCAGCTACACTGCCTAGAAAACTTTGGAAAATCTTACATTTTCCATGTACCAAAAGCAACATTTCTCCACAACTGTCTCTCCTTCCAATTTATGATGAACAACATTTGCAAGTAAAGAACTGCTTTCTTTAGTATAGTTTGGGGGTAGTTTTTCTACAAGCAAATGTATTCAGTCCAGAAAACCCCCCAACACAATATTAGTTGGATCATGCAGGTTGTGGAATTAAACAATACAGAAACAGGCACTTTGGCCCAACTTGCCCACGCCAATCAAGATGCCCCATCTAATATATGCCCCATAGTGAATGAAAGTAAGCATGCAGGTACAGCAGGCAGTGAGGAAAGCAAATGGCATGTTGGCCTTTATAACAAGAGGAGTTGAGTATAGGAGCAAAGAGGTCCTTCTTCAGTTGGACAGGGCCCTAGTGAGACCACACCTGGAGTATTGTGTGCAGTTTTGGTCTCCAAATTTAAGGAAGGACATTCTTGCTATTGATAGAGTGCAGCGTAGGTGCACAAGGTTAATTCCCGGGATGGCGGGACTGTCATATGCTGAGAGAATGGAGAGGCTGGGCTTGTATACTCTGGAATTTAGAAGGATGAGAGGGTATCTTATTGAAACATATAAGATTATTAAAGGTTTGGACACGCTAGAGGAAGGAAACATGTTCCCGATGTTGGGGGAGTCCAGAACCAGGGGCCACAGTTTAAGAATAAGGGGTAAGCCATTTAGAACGGAGATGAGGAAACACTTTTTCACACAGAAAGTTGTGAGTCTGTGGAATACTCTGCCTCAGAGGGCGGTGGAGGCAGGTTCTCTGGATACTTTCAAGAGAGAGCTAGGATAGGGCTCTTAAAGATAGAGGAATCAGGGGATATGGGGAGAAGGCAGGAACGGGGTACTGATTGTGGATGATCAGCCATGATCACATTGAATGGCGATGCTGGCTCAAGGGTCGAATGGCCTACACCTGCACCTATTTGTCTATTGTCTACACCAGTCCCATCTGCCTGCGTTTGGCCCATATCCCTCTAAACCTTTCCTATCCATGTACCTGTCCAAATGTCCTATAAATGTTGTTAAAGTACCTGCCTCACTACTTTCTCTGGCAGCTCATTCCATATACCCACCACCCTCTGCATGAAAACATTGCCCCTCAGGTTCCTATTTAATTTTTCCCCTCTCACCTTAATCTATGTCCTCAGGTTCTTGATTCCCCTACTCTCAGTAAAAGACTCTGTGCATTCATCGGATCTATTTCCCTCATGATATAACACACTCCTATAAGATCACCACTCATCCTCCTGCACTCCGAGGAATTTAGTCAAAGCCTGCCCAACTTCTCCCTATAGCTCTGCCCCTCAAGTCCTGGCTGTATCCTCGTAAATCATCTCTGCACTCTTTCCAGCTTAACAACATTCTTCATATCGCAGAGTGAGCAAAACTGAACACAATATTCCAAATGTGGCCTCGCCAACGCCTTGTACAACATAACATACCGACTTCAATACTCAAGACCCTGAATGATGAAGGCCAATGTACCAACAGACTTCATGACTACCCTATCTACCTGTGACACCTTATTCAATGAGGAACTATATACCTGCACTCCTAGATCCTTCTGCTCTACACCATACACTGGGTGCCACCATAACACAGTAGTAGTATTGTTACTTACAACATCAGAGACCCAGGTTCGATCCTGACCTCGGATGCTGTCTGTACAGAATTTATACCTTCTCCCTGTGACCGCATTGGCTTTTCTCTTGGTTTTCAAGTTTCCACATTCCAAACACATGCAGGATTGCAGGTTAATTGGTTTCTGTAAATTGTCCCTAGTGTGTAGGATGGAACTATTGTACAGTTGATTGCTGGTCTGTGTGGACTCAATGGGCCAAAGGGCATGCTGTATCTCCAAACTAAGCTAAACTTCCCAGGGGGGCTGTCATTCACTGTGTAAGTGCTGCCCTGGTATGACTTCTCAAAATGCAACACTGCGTTTATCTGCATTAAACTGCATTAACCATTCCTGAGTCCACTTGCCTAACTGATCAAGATCCTGCTGTGAGTTTTGATAACCAACTTCACTATCTACGATACCACCCACTTTAGAATCATCTGCAACTTACTCCTCATGCCTTCTAGATTCTCATCCAAAACGCTGATATAAACCACAAGCAGCCATGGGTCCAGCACCGATCCCTGAGGCACACCACTGGCCACAGCCTTCCAGTCCAAAAACCAACCTTTCATCAACACCCTCTACTTCCTTCCATGCAACCAATTCTCTATCCACTCGGCTAGCTCTGCCTGGATCCCATGCGATCTAACCTTCCAGACCACAATACCAGAACCTTATCAAAGCCTTGCTCGTCCATATAGACAACTTCTAGGGTTCAACAAAATCGTAGGATACAATCTCCCACGTACTAAACCAAGCCGACTATCCCCCTAATCAGCCCCTGTCTGTCCAAATGCATATATATCGTATCTCAGAATCCTCTCCAACAACAGATGTTAGACTCACTGGTTTATAGTTCCCAGGCATTTCCTTGCAGCACTTCTTAAATAGAGGCACAACATTAGCCACCCACCATTCTTCCGGCACCTCACCCATGTCTGATGATGATTCATATATCTCGGGCAGGTCACCCACCATTTCTTCTCTACCTTCCCACAGTGATCTCGGATCTGGCCCAGGAGATTTATCTACCTTCATACAGCATAGGACATTCAGCACCACCTCGACCATAATACGGACTGTCCTCAAGACCTCCATTAACTGTCCCAAGTTCCCCAGTCTTCATGTCTTTCTCCATGGTAAAAACAGAAGAGAAATACTCATTGAGGATCTTGCCTATCTCCTGCAGCTCAACGCAGAGATGACCAGTTAGGTTTCTGAGGTACCCTATTCTCTCTCTCATTTCCCTCGTGCCCTTAATATACAAAAAATTACTTTGGATTTCCCTTAATCTTTGGATCTGCCAGAGCTCTCTCCTGTCCCCTTTTGCCATTATTTCCTTCCTATGCTCAGTTCCCAACACACTTCCAGGGATACATTTGATCCCAGCTGCCTAGACCTTGTCCCATGCCACCTTTTTCATGACCAGAGCGTCAATCTCTCTCATCATCCAAGCTTCCTTGCTTCCACCCACCGTGCTCTACACTATCATGAACATGCATGCCTTGAACTCCTATCATCACACTTTTAAAAACATCCCACTTTCCATCCGACCAACTCTAATCTTTCCAGAAGTAAGCATTTAAAAAGATAACAGATTTTTTGAATATTTATTGATTGCAGGGCAATATTTTAGTGTCAGTATTTTAAAAAAAAGTCATAAAGTCATGCATTGTATTGTCCCCAATATGTCAGACAAATTTCTCTGAACCCTACAGATTATTAACTTTAGATAGACACAAAATGCTGGAGTAACTCAGCTGGACAGGCAGCATCTTTGGAGAGAAGGAATGGGTGACATTTCGGGTCGAGACCCTTCTTCAGACCTGAAACGTCACCCATTCCTTCTCTCCAGAGATGGCTGCCTGTCCCACTGAGTTACTCCAGCATTTTGTGTCCATCTTCGATTTAAACCAACATCTGCAGTTTCTGCCTATAAAATTATTAACTTTGTCTGAACTATAGCAAGCACAGAAATGAGTTGTGCTTCCATCTTTATAGTAATCTTTTCAAGGATTATTCCAGTTAATTTTGCAGTTATAAAAAAATATACTAAAAGATAAATGAAGCTTTAGGAATTTATTGAATGAAACAAAATACTTATTCAGCTTCCAATAATTATATAAAAAAAGCACATGAAATTCAACAAAGGTATATTGTCTATAAAATGCATGCTCTTGTCACATGCACAATTTATAAGATTTAACAACAATGGTGTTTTATATGTAGACTGCAACTTTAATTTAGTAAAATGATTCAATGCAGTTCACAGGAACTTCATCAAACAGATTTTGGCAGTAAGCCACGTTAGACCAAATCATCAAAAGCTTGGCCAAAGCGATGGCCTTTCAGCAGCTTAATTCGGGAAAGAATGGCATTCCAGAATGTAGAGGTTTCGCAGCTGAAGGCACCATTGACAATGGTAGAAAGATCAGGAAAATAATTCCTCAAGGGGCCAGAATTGTAGGAGCACAGATTCTTTGGAGAGTTGTTGGCAGGAGAAGAGTGATATCATGGAGAGCTTGGAAAACATGATTGTGAATTTAAAAATTGAGATGTTAACTAACCAGAAGCTTACGAGCTGAACAATCGAGGGGATGACAAGTGAATGGACCTTTATCACAAATAAGACACGAGCAAGAGTTTTAGAAGACCTGAAACTTGGAACGTCGTAGTAGAGAGGCAGAGGGAGTACAATCAAACTGAAAAATGTAATCTCTCCTCAGATACTGTCTGAGCTGCTGAGTATTTCCAACATTGTTTGCATATCAGATTTCTAGTATGTTCAGTTTTTGCCTTTGGATACGAATAGTTAAGTAACTAAGCTGTGGATGAGACCTTCGGCAGCAGATAAGTTAAGGCAGAGGCAGATTCATAAAGTAGCCTTGGTGATGGTGGAGATTTATAGCCAAATCCTAAGCTAGCGTCAACAATGAACCGGTCTGGTTCATCTGCAAATAATTGCCCGAGTAAGGACTGAGTCAGCAGTTAGGGAATGTCTCGACCCGAAACATCACCCATTCCTTCTCTCTCAGAGATGCTGCCTGTCCCGCTGACTTACTCCAGCTCTTTGTGCCTAGTCAGGGAATGGAGTTTGCAGGAAGATCAGAGACAAACTCAAACATTTAAACATCACACTGACAATAAATAGCGTTAGATCAAGGTTTGCCACAAAGCTTCAACCATATGTATAATACTCAGCCAGGGCATTTGCACTTTGAGAAATACCACCCGTACATTTTGACAGTAACATCATTTACTGCAATATCAAGGGATGATATTAAAAATATTACTAACAAAGCTCTAACTCAACTATTCAGTTTAGTTTACTGTCATGTGTGCCGAGGTACAGTGAAAAACGTTTGTTGCATGTTATCCAGTCAGCAGAAAGACAACACACAATTATAATCAGTCCATTTACAGTGTACAGATACATGGTAAAGGAATAACGTTTAGTGCAAGGTAAAGCCAGCAAATTCCGATCAAGGATAGTCCGAGGGTCACCAAAGAGGTAGATAGTAGTTCAGCACTGCTCTCTGGTTTGGTAGGATGATTCAGTTGCCTGATAACAGCTGGGAAGAAGCTTTCCCTGAATCTGGAGGTGTGAGTTTTCACACTTCTATACTTTTTGCCTGATGGGAGAGGGGAGAAGAGGGAGTGGCCAGAGTGTGACTCGTCCTTGATTATGCTGCTGACCTTGCCGAGGTAGCGTGAGGTATAAATGGAGTCAATAGAAGGGAGGTTGGTTTGTGTGATGTCCATAATTCGCTGCAATTTCTTGCAGTTTTGGATGGAGCTGTTCCCAAACCAAGCTGTGATGCATCCTGATATAATGCTTTCTATGATGCATCTGTAGAAGTTGATGAGAGTTGTAGGGGACATGCCAAACTTCCTCAGCATTCAAAGGAAGTAGAGGCATTGGTATGCTTATTGATCCTTATGCTGAGAATTTGCTGATAATCATAATCATAATTTATTGGCCAAGTATGTTTTGCAACATGCGAGGAATTTGGTTTGCTACACATACCAAAAATGCAAGGCCCACAACTACATTAAAAATTGACATAAACATCTACCACAGCAGCACCTCCACATTCCCCACTGTGATGGAAGGCAATATAGTCTTACCTTGTTTCCTCCTTCCATATTGCATATTGTAGCTCAATTTTGGGTCAGCTTGGGAGATTTGAATCACCCTCACAGTTTTCCTTTACAATGAGTCTAATGCTAGTCCTCCTTAGTATGTAATTGATCAGAAATGCCCAATACTTAAAATGAAAGATTATATTCTGCTCCAATTTATTTTAGCTGTGATTGATTAATGTTTTTTGGTAAGTCATTTTATTTGTGAATTTTACTACATTGCATTGAGCTTCAGTTGTTTTTGCTGTCCAAAACCTAAATTATTCCCCTGACATACATGTAACTGCCCCAGCGAACATGAATATGCTACTGTTCACTATCCTTTTATCTGTAAGTAATAGCATCCTAGATTCTGTTCAACCAAATGGTGTTGTACACTTCTCTCCTGCTCACTGCTTCTTAATTAATATTATTTCATGGGTGAAAGTAAAGCTGAATATTAAAAGGCCTTTCATTCTGAATGTTAAGTGCCTTTTGAAAATTTAAATTCTACTTGTGATGTATCAATTTCTCAAAATCAAGCATTTCCCTTTGAGACCAGAAAGGTAGTCTTACCCCCTGATATTTGATTCTATCACCATGAATTCAGTCAACAATATTGAGTGTAGGTTGAAGTGTTTGATTTGTTGATGTTTTTCATTATTGAGACATATTTGTTCATTTCTAGTTGTCAGGTAGAGTTCCATTCTATATACACATTCTTGAATGAATGAATGAATGAATGAATGAATGTGGTAATACCATCTAATACAGGTGAGGTAGAGCAGCATGTTACCTGGCATTGGTTCTGGTACTTTTTTGAGGGGGGGGGGGCTAACAATGTAGATTTGATATGGGGACAGATCCAGGACATTGTACACTGATATATCCTTCATCGATCTAAATGCAGCAGCGATTTTGATGTAGAACTGAAATAAGATCAAAGTAATGAATGAATGAATGATATTTTGTCACATGTGACAAGTCACAGTGATATTTTACAGTGATATTCTTTGCTTTGCATACCCAAGGTATGCAAAGAGTTACCACATAAAGGGTGCCTACAACGTTACAAGTATTTCATTTTAACACATTCCATTTGTGGTCCCCCTTAGATCACGGCGGTCCCACCACGCCAGCTCCTCCCTTGTTCTCGGCAGCCCGTCCGACCTCCTGCACCAGGTGGCTTCGACCGCCTTTGCCCACCCTCGACTTCACCTCCACAGCTGCGGCATACTCGTCCTCGACCGCCAACCCGACCGTATACTGATGAAGGATACTTTATAAAGTTCTCCACCTAGCTGCCTCCATTTGGTCTGGCCAACCTGAACAGAAAGAAATAGAATAGCAGGTTATGTATACGTTAAAAGTCAGTGAATGTAAAAGTGGCAGATTTTCTCCTTCACGCTTATCATTCACAAAAACGTTTTATATATATTATTTCGAAATATTTATATCCAAAACATATTTCTATCCAAACCAAAGAGTATCTTCTTGAATCAATGAATTAATAATATCATTTGAAAATGACGCAAGCATCAATGCTGAAAATAGAATGAACAAATCCATTTCACATTGTGAACTTGTATGCAAGTTCAGCCACTTCTTTACTCACATAGTACTCATTTTGTAGTGGCTTTGAAGAGGGTGGAGATGAGATTTACCAGGATGCTGCCTGGATTAGAGGATTTAATCTTAAGGAGAGGTTGGACAAACGTGGATTGCTTTCTCTGGAATGTCAGAGGGTAGGGGAGACCTGATAAAACTATATAAAATTAAGAGAAGCATAGATAGGATAGACAGTCAAATCTGTTTCCTAGTAATAATGTCAAAGACTTGGGGGCAATGCTTTAAGGTGAGGGGGGCAAAATTTAAATGTGATGTGCGGGGCGATTTATTTGTTATTTTTTATTTTTTACACAGAATGTGCTGGGTTCCTGAAACGCATTGCCAGCAGTGGTGGTGGAGGCCGATACAATAGTGGCATTTAAGAGGCTTTTAGAGAGGCACAAGCATATACAGGGAATGGAGAGATATGGACCACATGCACACAAAGGAGATTAGTTTAACTTGGCATCATATTTGGTATGAACATTGTGGCCCAAAGGACTTTGTTCTATTTTCAATTTTGTATATATAAAAAGCAGAAGGTAATATCTCTAAAAAATAAAATCACATAACTATTCCTCTTCGAGTTTTAAATGAATTGGTGGTGCCTGACCTGCCGAGTGATTTCTGCATTCTGTTTTACAGATTTCCAGCATCTGCCTTTTTGATTTTCATGAGCTTTAAACCTTTGACTTACTTTATATGAATTAACTGGTATTATTTTCCAAACATTCTATTGTCTTAACTTTTGAATAAACACTTATTTTGTTTCACTTTTGTTTCAGTTCTTACATTTGGGTTTCATATTACAATATTTACTTTCATTTCTTATGACAGTCAATATTATATTTAAATATTCACTGTTGTCCCAGGAGCAGCATAACAGCTGCCTTTTGGTTACTTTTTTGCATATCTTTCATTCATTTGTTCTATATCTCTCTACATCACTGTTTATATCTCTTGTTTCCCTTTCCCCTGACTAGTCTGAAGAAGGGTCTCGACCCAATCGCTTTCTCCGGAGATGCCGCCTGTCCCGCTGAGTTACTCCAGCTTTTTGTGTCTATAACAGCTGCCAACCATGATGCCTTCAAAGAGGGGGAGAAATCGCATGTTATCCAGCAATTTTGAAATGTAGTTGATGGGAGAGCAATTTTAAAGTTAACTAGACCAAGTGCAGACCCGTTGGGTCTGTTCCCGCGCGCGGTTCCGAGGGGAGGGGGCGGCCTGACATCATCGCGCAACGCCACGTCGAGATGCTGCGTACGCCCGTCGAGACGCTGCGTACGCCCTCAATGACGCGCGGGAGTTTCGGACAGTGCAAGCGTGCGGGCCGCCAGCGAGGATGGCGAAAAGCAGCGGGGGAAGAGCCGATCTTTGCATTCCGACAGCGTGACAGAGCCGCTGCGGGGGGGGGGGGGGCACGCGATGAGAAGGTGGCCAGTGTGAGACAAAAAAATGAGTGGGGGGGGGAAGGATTTTATTAAAAATGTGTACTGAAAAATGACTAAATTTAATGAGGAGTGGATGAGCGAATGTAAAAGTGAAATGGCTAGCGAAATGCTAAAAATGTCGGTGTTTTTGCGTCTGGTTTTGGCGGAGTAACGAATCAAAGGCCAAAAATATGACATACACCCACACACACACAGAGTTTTAAAAGTATATAGATAATCACAAACTGGATAGAAAAAACAAAACAAAAAAAATCATATAGCAGATAATATATTGGTAGTAAAATAATCGAAATTTATGGGAATTTGATACTAACTCAACCATTTTGTACTCAGAATGTCAACAGAGCGTGCACCTAAGATAGCAATGACATGGCAGCCTGACGGAAGAAGGAAAAGAGGCCGAACCAATCGAGAAGGATTTGGAAGCCCGGGACGCTAACCTATCGAGGGTGGAAGACGTCGCACATAACTGAACAGAATGGCGAAAGCTTGCTGCCCAATGCACTCAACAGTGTGGGAGGAACTAAGTCAACCATTTTATATGTGTATTTGTTTGCGAAAGCAACATTTCAAAAACCTTTAAGACAACAGAGTTGTTCAGAGTATTATATCGGTTGAGTAAAGAAACTGTACAATTCAGACAGTATAAGTACAATTCAGACAGAAAAACACAGCGAGTCCCTGGAAGTCTATCCCCACACCGCGAGCAATTATCTTTTCCTCATATCACTAATCTACTGTTTAATGACCTGCAAAAGGTGGAAGAAAAATCCAAGCCCAATAAGAAAAAAAACAGAGTGAACAAATGCATCAGGTAATGATAATCATTCAAATAATTGCCAATTAATCCTGGTCCAACCAAATTCATGCTACGGCAAGAAAACACACCAACACCTCAAGCAGAATCACCATTGCATCATCCAGATGTACTGTAGAAAGCATCCCATCAGATGCATTATAATTTGGTTTGGTAACTGCTCTGCTCCCCCCCCCTCCCCTTCCCCTTCCCCTCCTCCCCTCCCCTCCAATTGACTCAAAACAAATCAAGTCCAGTTTATTGTCATATGCACGTTAGTAAGGTACAGGCACAATTCAAAACCTTGCTTGCACTAGCAACACTGGTGTGTAGATTTAGACAGATACACAAAAATAAATTCTACATGCAATTCTAAGGAAACTGCAAAAAAAGACATCAGTGCAAAAACATAATTTGAGAAAATAAAAACACCCATAGTAGGTTGGTTCAAAGTCTTGAAAGTTGTAGGAAAGTAATTGTCCCTAAACCTGGTGGTACGAGTCTTCATGCATTTGTACCTCCTGTTTGATGGTAACAATGAGAAGAGGCTAAGGCCTGTACGGCCTTCTTAATAATTGCAACTATGTGCTGAACGCAGAACAGGTCATCCGAGATGTTAACGCCCAGGAATTTGTAGCTGCTAATTCTCTCCACCATCGACCACCAAATCAAGTCCAAATCAAGGACCAAGGTCATTCAATCTTCTCTCATCGGGTAAAAGATACAAAAGCTTGAAAGCACATACCACCAGACTCGGAAACAGTTTCTTCCCCACTGTTATCAGTCTACTAAATGGCCCTGTCATAAACTGCCGTCCGATCTCCCAACCTACTTCATTGTAACACATCACTTTTTCATGTGCATTTCATTTTAGCTGTGACACTTTAGCATTATCTTCTGCACTCCGGCTATTTTTCTCTTTGCCCTATCTTGATTGTACTCACATTTAGTTTTTTTTAGTTTTTACAGATACAGCGTGGAAACAGGCCCTCTGGGTCCGCGCCAACCAGTGATCCCTGCACATTAACACGATCCTACACACACTAGGGACAATTTTTACATTTACCAAGTCAATTAACCTACAAACCTGTACGTCTTTAGAGTGTGAGAGGAAATCAAAGATCTCAGAGAAAACCCACGCAGGTCACGGGGAGAATGTACAAACTCCATACAGACAGCACCCGTAGTCAGGATCGAACCTGGGTCTCCAGCGCTGAATTCGCTGTAAGGCAGCAACTCTATCGCTACGCCACCGTGACCACCCTGATTTAGTATGATTTGACTGGATAGCAGATAAAAAATAGTTTTCCCACTCTATGTCTTACATGTGTCAATAATAAACAAATGCCAAATTAATAAAATTTGTCAAGTATTATTCATAAAGATATTTCCTTTCAACAAAATGCAATGTTTTGTTCTGGGCAGCTGCTTGTGCAGCTCTCTATTCAAGGTGTACCACACTAACACCAGCAATATAGACCAGAAACATTATTACTTCTTAGAGAAGAGAATCCTAACATCTAACCCATTTAGAGTCTTAAATTGTTTAATCTCATTTCCTCTGGTCCTCCCAATCGCTAAAGTGGAATTATTCATCAATGGTTGAATTATTTGATTTGATTTTAAAGAAGCCTCTGTCAGATTGCTAATTACTTTACACTATTATAAATAGACTATGATCCAGGCTCAGCTAAATAACTGGGAATTATTCTGGAAAATCTCCAAGGACATAACATGCAGGGGACAAGGCTTGAGCACAATCTTCGAGGGATAGGCATTGCCACTATTTTTCTTGGATACTGATAGAGGCTTGCTTGAAACAGATGGGAACAGTAGACTCGTGAAATGTAAGGTTGAAGATGTCGGTGAAGACAGTGGCCAGTTGATTGGCGCATGGTTTCAAAACCCGTCTAGGGATTCCATCTAGGCTAGCCTTCCATCCACATTCGAAGAGTTTATACTTATGAGAGCAAATCGGATTTCTGCAAATGAGATTTATGGGGCAGACATGGTGGAGGAATGGCGGTTTATGTGGAGGCATAGAGGGGGGTGGTTTGGGGAAATGCGACAATGTGGAGCTATGTTTGTCTGTTCAAAACGGGAGTAAAAGATATTGATCTCATCCAGTAGAGATGCATTGATACCAGAGATTGCTTGCTGCCTGTGATGGTATTCACACCTTGCCATAATCAGCTGGCATCTGCTAGATTGAATTGAACTCTCAGTTTTCTTTTAGAATCCTCTCTTGGCATTCCTGATAGTTTTGCGGGGATGACATTCTGACTTCTTGAACAGTGTGGGATCATCCATCTGGAAGCTTCTGATCTGGATCACTGTTTATTTAAGGTTCCTTGACGAAACTGGTGATCAATGAAGTATCAAGTATAACCCTGAAGGAGTTTAGAGGACTAAGGAGCATACTTAAGAAAGAAGGTAGACAAAAATGCTGGAGAAACTCAGCGGGTGAGGCAGCATCTATGGAGAGAAGGAATAGGTGACGTTTCGGGTTGAGACCCTTATACAGATGCTGCCTCACCCGCTGAGTTTCTCCAGCATTTTTGTCTACCTTTGATTTTTCCAGCATCTGCAGTTCTTTCTTAAACATTTCTTATACTTAAGAAGGACGAAAAGGAGAGTAAAGGTAGTTCTGGCAGATAAGATTAAGAAGAATCCAAAGGTATTTTATGCGTACATTATGGAAAAGTGGGTAACTAGAGAGAGTAAATAGAGCCCCTCAGAAACTAAAGCAGTCATCTATGTGGGGAGCTGCAGGAGATGAGCAAGGGCTTTAATGAGTATTTCGCCTCTACTCTTACTGTGGAGAAAAATAGGAAGACTGGGGAATTTGGGACAGTTAATGGAGATGTCTTGAGGACAGTTCATTTTATGGCCGAGGAGTTGCTGGACAGGTTGATAAATCACCCAGGCCTGATCAGAAATATCCAAGGACACCGTGGTAAGCTGGAAAAGAAATTGCAGGAGCCCTGATGGAGATAATGAATCATCATTAGACACAGGTGATGTTGTGGATGACTGGATGGTAGCTAATACTTTTGCCTCTTATTCTTAAATAAAGAAGGGTTACATAGATACATAGATACATAGAAAATAGGTGCAGGAGTAGGCCATTCGGCCCTTCGAGCCTGCACCGCCATTCAATATGATCATGGCTGATCATCCAACTCAGTATCCCGTACCTGCCTTCTCTCCATACCCCCTGATCCCCTTAGCCACAAGGGCCACATCTAACTCCGTCTTAAATATAGCCAATGAACTGGCCTCAACTACCCTCTGTGGCAGAGAGTTCCAGAGACTCACCACTCTCTGTGTGAAAACGTTTTTCCTCATCTCGGTCTTAAAGGATTTCCCCCTTATCCTTAAGCTGTGACCCCTTGTCCTGGACTTTCCCAACATCGGGAACAATCTTCCTGCATCTAGCCTGTCCAACCCCATAAGAATTTTGTACGTTTCTATAAGATCCCCTCTCAATCTCCTAAATTCTAGCGAGTATAAGCCAAGTCTATCCAGTCTTTCTTCATATGAAAGTCCTGACATCCCAGGAATCAGTCTGGTGAACCTTCTCTGCACTCCCTCTATGGCTATAATGTCCTTCCTCAGATTTGGAGACCAAAACTGTACGCAATACTCCAGGTGTGGTCTCACCAAGACCCTGTACAACTGCAGTAGAACCCCCCTGCTCCTATACTCAAATCCTCTTGCTATGAAAGCCAACATACCATTCGCTTTCTTCACTGCCTGCTGCACCTGCATGCCTACTTTCAATGACTGGTGTACCATGACACCCAGGTCTCGCTGCATCTCCCCATTTCCTAATCGGCCACCATTTAGATAATAGTCTGCCTTCCCGTTTTTGCCACCAAAGTGGATAACCTCACATTTATCCACATTATACTGCATCTGCCAAACATTTGCCCACTCACCCAGCCTATCCAAGTCACCTTGCAGTCTCCTAGCATCCTCCTCACAGCTAACACTGCCCCCCAGCTTAGTGTCATCTGCAAACTTGGAGATGATGCTTTCAATTCCCTCATCCAGTTCATTAATATAAATTGTAAATAGCTGGGGTCCAAGCACTGAGCCTTGCGGTACCCCACTAGTCACTGCCTGCCATTGTGAAAAGGACCTGTTTACTCCTACTCTTTGCTTCCTGGGTGCCAGCCAGTTCTCTATCCACATCAATACTGAACCCCCAATACCGTGTGATTTAAGTTTGTATCCTAATCTCTTATGTGGTACCTTGTCGAAAGCCTTCTGAAAGTCCAGATACAACACATCCACTGGTTCTCCCCTATCCACTCTACTCGTTACATCCTCGAAAAATTCTATAAGATTCTTCAGACACGATTTACCTTTCGTAAATCCATGCTGACTTTGTCCAATGATTTCACCACTTTCCAAATGTGCTGCTATCCCATCTTTAATAACTGACTCTAGCAGTTTCCCCACTACCGATGTTAGACTAACTGGTCTGTAATTCCCCGTTTTCTCTCTCCCTCCCTTCTTAAAAAGTGGGGTTACGTTTGCTACCCTCCAATCCTCAGGAACTACTCCAGAATCTAAAGAGTTTAGAAAAATTATCACTAATGCATCCACTATTTCTGGAGCTACTTCCTTAAGTACTCTGGGATGCAGCCTATCTGGCCCTGGTGATTTATCGGCCTTTAATCCATTCAATTTACCCAACACCACTTCCCGACTAACCTGGATTTCACTCAGTTCCTCCATCTCCTTTGACCCGCGGCCCCTTGCTATTTCCGGCAGATTATTTATGTCTTCCTTAGTGAAGATGGAACCAAAGTAGTTATTCAATTGGTCCGCCATATCCTTGTTCCCCATGATCAATTCACCTGTTTCTGACTGCAAGGGACCTACATTTGTTTTAACTAATCTCTTTCTCTTCACATATCTATAAAAACTTTTGCAGTCAGTTTTTATGTTCCCTGCCAGTTTTCTTTCATAATCTATTTTCCCTTTCCTAATTAAGCCTTTGTCCTCCTCTGCTGGTCTCTGAATTTCTCCCAGTCCTCTGGTATGCTGCTTTTTCTGGCTAATTTGTACGCATCATCTTTTGCTTTGATACTATCCCTGATTTCCCTTGTTATCCACGGATGCACTACCTTCCCTGATTTATTCTTTTGCCAAACTGGGGATGAATAATTTTTTGTAGTTCATCCATGCAGTCTTTAAATGCCTTCCATTGCATATCCACCGTCAACCCTTTTAGAACTAATTGCCGGTCAATCTTGGCCAATTCACGTCTCATACCCTCAAAGTTACCTTTCTTTAAGTTCAGAACCGTTGTTTCTGAATTAACAATGTCACTCTCCATCCTAATGAAGAACTCAACCAAATTATGGTCACTCTTGCCCAAGGGGGCACGCACAACAAGACTGCTAACTAACCCTTCTTCATTACTCAATACCCAGTCTAGAATAGCCTGCTCTCTCGTTGGTTCCTCTACATGATGGTTTAGATAACTATCGCGCATACATTCCAAGAAATCCTCTTCCTCAGTACCCTGCCAATTTGATTCACCCAATCTATATGTAGATTGAAGTCACCCATTATAACTGTTTTGCCTTTGTTGCACGCATTTCTAATTTCCTGTTTGATGCCATCCCCAACTTCACTACTACTGCTAGGTGGCCTGTACACAACACCCACCAGCGTTTTCTGCCCCTTAGTGTTTCGCAGCTCTACCCATACCGATTCCACATCCTCCAAGCTAATGTCCTTCCTTTCCACAGCGTTAATCTCCTCTCTAACCAGCAACGCTACCCCACCTCCTTTTCCTTTCCCTCTATCCCTCCTGAATATTGAATATCCCTGGATGTTCAGCTCCCAGCCTTGGTCACCCTGGAGCCATGTCTCCGTGATCCCAACTATATCATAATCATTAATTGCTATCTGCACGTTCAACTCATCCACCTTATTACGAATGCTCCTTGCATTGAGACACAAAGCCTTCAGGCTTGTTTTTACAACGCTCTTACCCCTTATACAATTATGTTGAAAAGTGGCCCTTTTTGCAAGGAAAAGCTTGGAACTATAGACCAGTGAGCATTACATCTGTGATAAGTAAGTTACTGGAGAGGATTCTTGTGGATAAGATATATATGCATTTGGATAGACAGAGGCTGAATAGGAATAGTCAAAGTGGTTTTGTATGTCTCATGAATTCGATAGAGTTTTTTGAAGAAGTAACCAAAGAGATTGACCGTGGCAAGGCCGTAGACAATATCTATATGAACTTCAGCAAGGCCTTTGATAAGCTGCTCTTGAAGGTTAGGTCATATGGCATCCAGGGAGAGCTAGCTGCCTGGATACTAAATTGGCTTCTCATGGAAGGAAGCAGCGTGTCGTTTTGGAAGCCTGTTTTTTGGGCTGGAGGCCTTGACTAGTGGTGTGCCTCAGGAATCAATGCTGAGCCCATTGCTGTTTGTGATCTATATTAATGATTTAGATGAGAATGTGCAAGGCATATTTGGTAAGTTTGCCAATTATACTAAAGTAGATGGTATCATAGACAGTGAAGAGGGTTAACAACAATTTTAGCAGGATCTTGATCAGCTGGTCAAGTGGGCGGAAGAATGGCTAATTGAGCTCAATGCAGACAAGTCAAGTCACATTTATTTATATAGCACATTTAAAAAACAACTCTCGTTGGCCTAAGTGCTTTACATTTGTTATAAGAATAGCATAAACAAAACAAACTACATACATATATACATGTAGCCCTCACTCAGAGGACAACACTCAGACAAGCGTGAGATGTTGCATTTTGGTAAGACAAATCAGCACAGGATCTTCACAGTGATCGGAAGGACCCTGGGGGGTGTTGTTTAACAGAGGGATCTAGAAGCACAGTTCCCTGAAAATGGTATTGGAGGTAGACAGAGCAGTACATTGGCCTTCAACAATCATGGTATCGAGTATAGAAGTTGGGATGTTCTGATACAGTTATACAAGTCATTGGCGAGGTTGCATTTCAAGTCTTATGTTTGGTTTTGGTCACCCTGCTATAGGATGTTATTATACAGGAACAAGTGTAGAGACGATTTATGAGGATGTTGTCAGTATGCAAGGGCCCAAACTATAGGGAGAGATTGGGTAAGCTAGGACTATTCCTTGGAGTGCAGGAGACTAAAGGGTGATCTTATAAAGGTGTAGATTCAAGAGATTTGTACAAAATTATGAAGGGAATTGCTACAGTGACAGTAGAGGTTTTTTTACTCAAGATAGGGGAATCAAGAATAAGAGCACATAAATTTAAGGTGAGAGGGAACAAATTAATATTAATTGGGTGGGTTTTATGGAATGAGCTGCCAAAGGAGGTAGTTTAGGCAGGTACAATAACAGTATTTAAAAGAAATTTGGACAGGAACATGGATAAGAAAGGTTTAGAGTGATATGGATCAAATGTGGGCAAGTCGGATTAAGTTAGATGGGGCATCTTGGGCAGTGTGTATGAATTGGGCTTGTTTCCATGCTGTATGACTCTATACATAGGCTGGATGGCATGGTCTTAGACACGTCCCAGTCCATTGACTCAAGGCAGTTCTGAAGTAGACCCTCAGCCTCCCCAAAACCATGGCTGTATTTTTTGGTTGGCGCCTTGAGCTTCAATCGCCCTGTATAAGCCAGCATGTGCAGCTCCAACAGATGATCAGCCTGGCCAAAAAGACTGAGCTATGGAGCAATGAGCGTACTTGATTGATGAAGGCCAATGGAGGTGGTGGTGTAGCAATTGTCAACAGTATTAACATCCCACTTGGAACAGTTGACATGGCGATAGCATTTGGGGAGTACATCCCCCAAATGATCTTGAATGAAGCCAGGGACAAAGATGATGATGTGAATGAAGGAGCTACAGATGCTGGTTTAAACCAAAGACCGACACAAAATGCTGGAGTAACTCAGCGGGACAGGCAGCATCTCTGGAGAGAAGGAATGGGTGACGTTTCAGGCTTCTCCAGAATGATGAAGATGATCGTGGCTTGTTGTCTCGAGAGTTGATGGCCTGGTATAATACGTCCAGTGCCATCTTGGCATTGGCTTGGGGGTATGTAGGCTGTCAACAATTTCTTCACCAGATAAAAGGAACAGCATTTCACCAACAGGTACTCTAGGACAGGGGAGCAGAATTAAGTCAAGACTGTCAAATCAGTACACCATGAAGCATTGCACACAATGCAGTTGCCCCCCTTCCCTCTTTCCCTTTGCCTGAGGACTCTTTTATTTATTATTTATTATTATTGTTTTAATTAGAAGCAATTGTACAAAGATAAAACATTCGGCATCTAAGATTATACAATTATTGTACAGCTTCATTTTTAACCTTATAACCTGAAAATGAAAAAAGAAAAGAAAAAGAGAACAAGAAATGGAAAAAGTGAGAAGTGAAAAGATAGCTCGAAAAAGAACAAAGGAAGGACCCCTAAACTACCAAAGTAGTGTGGCCGAAAAATATAAAGATAAGAAAAGAGAAAAAGAAAGGATGAGATATACCTGCCCCTCATCACCCCCCCCCCCCCCCCACCCCCCACCCACCCACCTAGCCCGGGATCGGATTTAAATTTAAATATGTGTTGTGCCATGCTATTCTTGTAAGAATTCGGTGAAGGGTGTCCATGTCTTGAGAAATTGATCTGGTTTATCCCCCCAAGACAAGCCTAATGTTTTCCAAATGTAGTGTCTCGGACATGTTTGTGATCCACATCTTCACTGCAGGGACTGTTGTCTGTTTCCAAAATTTAAGTATTAGTTTTTTCGCCGTTATCAGGCCATAGTTAAGGAAACATCTTTGAAATAGTGTTAGCTCAGAACAGGCTTCTGACATACCTGGTGTGATCAATTTTATGTCGGGGTTGCCTGAGGATTCTGAAAGGTCCACAGAAACCCTCGCATTGTATTGCGGGCAAGGTGAGTCAAGAATCATGTTCTAGTGAAATAAAGAACATAGCAGTCCCTGATCTCCCATTGAAATAGCAACCATGCTCCAAGCTGTTAAAACTTATTCTCTAAAGATTTAAAATTATTTAAAGGTAAGCTAAGGGTGGGTCATTATTTCAGCTACCTGAAGCTGCCCACCACACGTCCTTGTTTTGTTGGTACTCAGTTATGCAGGTAGCATCGGGTCTAATGAAGATCGGCTGATCCCAGTTCCTTTGACATAGCGAAAATTAACAGGAGCCTATTAGCGTTGGAACTGATGACTTTCTCAGCACTGGATAGACAATAAAGGGAAATTATAAGAGGCTGCTTCAACTGTTTTTGTAAAAGATTCACACAAAATATGACTCTCCCCACCATCTCGAAACAAGATGTAAATCGTCAAAAGTATGCCAAAATAGAAGTACAAATAAAAAATGTACTAGCAATTTGAAGCATATTATTTGCAAAATAGCAAATAAACCGTAGCATTCCCATCATAATGTGTGATGGTTTTTGTACAGATGATTCTTATTTTTGCTGTTGAATTGATACAAACATATTTATAGAAGAGAAATAATTAAAAATCTTAAACTATTCAGCCTCTCCATCTGTATACAAAGAAAGTGTTAAAAAGCTTCAACATTGACAGCTATTTCTCATTTATGTAACTCTATATTTGTACTATTATGTCACTTGTAAGTTATTAATGATATTAATTTTTGAGGATAAGAATGGAAACTCAAAAATATTGGAATGAGTGAAAATGCATTTATTGCCTCTCTACAAGCAACACCGAAAATGATTGTTATCCTAAAGGCCCTGTCCCACTTTCCCGAGTTACTCACGAACTCTCCCGAGTTTTCCCCTTGATTCGAACTCGGGGAATGTCGGGTAATGTCGGTAGCGAGTCCGTAGATGTTTCGTAGCGGCTCGTAATGCCAGCCGTAGGAACTCGGGGCATCAGGTAAGTCGGGACGTTTTTTCAACATGTTGAAAAATGTCCACGAGTTTAAAAAAAATAGCCCCGAGTACCTACGAACGGCTATTACCGTAATTCTCCGAGTTCGAATCAAGGGGAAAACTCGGGAGAGTTTTGTGAGTAACTCGGGAAAGTGGGACAGTGCCTTGACTTACAACTCATCTACAGCTAAACATATTTTATACCCCAAATTTGTCTGTGAAAAATCAAACAATTTTATTGGTGTTCAGGTATTTAAAAAAAAACTTAAATATAATCCCTTAAATACAAGATGTATAGATACTATACAAAACTGAATGACGTACTCTTGTGCAAGCATAAAAAAAACAAAAATTCAGATCTACAATGTTGTATGAAAGAATACAATTTTAATAACACAATCTATAAAATATAGAAACAAAAATTGGTCAATTCCCATTCATTCAGAAATAAAGGTCGCTATATACAGGAAATGTTGTTGACACTTTCTTGAAACCAACAAACCAGACAACAAAAATCAAGTTATTTTGACGTCTCTGCAGAAGTTTGGTATTGTTACAAATAGGGTTGAAAGTAGCCTGCAATCTCTCTTGTGAAATTTACATTGTGGTATTTTATAAAACATGTCTTTGCAAGCAAGTAATTTGTTACAGTCCCAGAAGTCTTTTAGCATCTTCACTTTGAGCCATTAGAGCTTCACTAGCATATTTCTGCAACAGTTCCATTTTCTTCCGTCGTACAAGCGCCTCTTCAACCTGCAATGATAAAAATTAAAAAAAGGTCATCAAATTATCCAATACCCAAATATAATCCAAATTGAAAATTACATCAAGTGCTTAAAACGAAATGCTGTAAAGCAGAACAATTTGCCACTGTTGAAAGAGCTCAAGCAAAATTACACATGAAGCACTCGTGATTTATATTCACTCAAGAATGTCCTTTGGACGAAAGCCCAGCATCTGACTGTCATTTTTAGAGCAGCAAATCTTTCCAAATCATGAATAATTAAAAATAAGAAATATACAACAGTGATAAAGGACTTCTTCAGTGTTTAGAATTTCTTCACAATCCCCTTACCTCTTTCTGTGATGGTACAGGAACATGAGCTATAAATTTTTGCTGGTCTTCGTCTCCTTCCATCTGTTCCTCATCGTCTTCATCAGACTAAAGAACAAAGGATATATATTGATGTGAGGGGGAAAAAACTCTGATCACTCTTCCATGCATATATTTCAAAAACAGATCTTAAAGTATTGAGATAACCATCTCACTATTTCAGCTTATGTAAAAGTCCCAACGTGCCCAATCTCTTCCTGTAACACACTCCCTCGAGCATGGCAAAATCCTTGCAAATCTTTTCTGCACTTTTTCCCAGTTTTCCTATAGCTGGGTGGCCAAAACTGAACGCAATACTCCAAATTCCCCGGGATGGCGAATCACTGTCCCCGGGATGGCGGGACTGTCATATGAGGAAAGATTGGAAAGACTGGGCTTGTATTCACTGGAATTTAGAAGGATGAGAGGGAATCTTATAGAAACGTATAAAATTATAAAAGGACTGGACAAGCTAGATGCAGGGAAAATGTTCCCAATGTTGGGGGAGTCCAGAACCAGGAGTCACAGTCTAAGAATAAAGGGGAGGCCATTTAAAACTAAGATGAGGTAAAACTTTTTCATCCAGAGTGTTGTGAATTCGTGGAATTTTCTGCCACAGAAGGCAGTAGAGGCCAATTCACTGGATGAATTTAAAAGAGAGTTAGATAGAGGTTTAGGGGCTAGCGGAATCAAGGGTTATGGGGAGAAGGCAGGCACGGGTTACTGATTGTGGATGATCAGCTATGATCACAATGAATGGCGGTGCAGGCCCTTTGGGTCAAATGGCCTCCTCCTGCACCTATTTTCTATGTTTCTAAGTTGAAACTTATACAACTGCAACATAATTATGACTTTATAGCAATAAAAATGGACCATTAATGACTAATTCTATCAGTTGTGCACAGCCAGAAATTGAATCAGACAAATATTCGCACATGGGTCTCGCCCCTTATTCAAATTACATTTTTCTCAGACAGCTTAAGGATATGACATTCGTCGCCACCTCAACCTATATACAGCACTGTAGCAAATATAATTTGTTGTAGAATGTTAGGTAAACCTTAATTATATCGACAATTTATTTTTGAATAGCATTAAAAAATTATATATTTGCTGTGCTTCCAGTGGCCTAGGAGGTAGGAGATTTGTGGAAATTTTGGATGCCCATAGGATAATTGCGGGCTCATCCACTGAATAGCTCCTGCCTCCCAGTCTATGAAATCATCTGCATTGGTAGAAATGAAACAGAGGAAAGCAGAGATTTGTTAAATGATGAGATTGAAAGATGTTTGTGTCCAGAGGTCCTGGGTGTTCTTTTACATAAATCATTGAAAGACAACATGCTTGTACAGCATACAATTAGGAAAGCAAATGCTACACTGGACTTATCGTACGAGTATTTGAGTGTGAACAAAAACATCTGACAGCAATTACACTGGATCAAAATTAAATTGTATCTGCAAAATTGTGTACAGATCTAGTCTCTCTACCTTAGGAATTATATATTTGTAATAAAAGTGCAATGGAGGTGCCCCTGGTTAATTTCTTTGGCGGCGAATTGCCTATCCTTGGATAGGATTGTGCCTATACTCTCAGCAGAGTTTAGAAGAGCAAGGAAACATCTCAATGAAACATACAACATTTTGTAAGGGCTTCACAGTGTTTATGCAAGGATGATATTGTTTCACCGTGCTGAGTGTCCAGAAATAAGAGTCTGGCCAGTCAAAACTGATATAAGAAAAAACATACATACTGAATCTTTAGAAGAGATCTGTTTAAGCACAAATACATTTAGTAGACTCAGATTGATAAGATTTCTGGGGGGAGAACTGAGGGAAAAGGGCTAGTACAAAAATGTGGCAAAAGATCAGCCATGCCCTTGTTGAATGGCCAATTTCTGCTTCTGTTGAGAAAATAAATGGTAGAACAGGCCAAGCAGCTTCATAACTAACAAGATTATGGTTGATCTTCCTCACATAATGTTCATGCCATCGCCTCATTGATGATCAAATAAGAATCAATAAATTTCAATTTTGAATTAAATAGATGACCATGTCTCATTTTATTTTATAGTGTTGGCCAAGCACTTAACACCAAATTATAGATATTTACAGCACAAAAGGTCCCCAATTCAGTCCTTTGTTCGGAAAGAAGTTAGTTAACCTCATCCCACTTTTTAGCTTTTGGTGTGGATTCCTGTACATTACAACTGAAGTAATGTTGAAGGGTCTCAACCCCAAACGTCATCTATTCCTTTTCTCCAGAGATGCTGTCTGACCTGATAAGTTACTCCATCTTTTTGTGTCTATCTTCATTTTAAACTAGCATCTACAGTTCCCTCCTACGCATAAAGTGCTTGTTACATGTACTGCAGTTATCTGGGCAGCTAGTTCAAGATCCCAGAAAATGTGAATGTATACTATTCCGATATAAATTTTTGAAGGGCATTTACCTCATCATCTTTCACTGCGTAGATATTTACTTCTTCCTCTTCCTCCTCTTTAAAACCTTCATTTGCAAGGCGGGCCTCTTTATCTTCCTTCCACTTTTTCACAGCTTCTGCTATAACTAAAATGGGGGGAAAATATGAAATATTCCTAACACTTCCCAGATATTCAAACAATGCAAATTGTTTCCAAGTTGTTTGCATTAGTGCAAGGTACAAATTCTCAGCTTGAGATGCTTGCGTTTATGTCATGTACTTGTGCAACGTGGAAATGACTACAACTAGCCAAAAGACTCATGGATACCATGAGAGAATGTGGCATTATTGGAGACTTGCGTGCAAGAGGCTTGAGGACAGATTTACCATTTCCATAGGAGGCTACAAAGACCCCCAGCCACACACTAACGAGGTGGAGTTGAGTGGGTAGTTGGCAATGGCAGTCAATGACAGGGGTCAAACAGTACCACAAGAAATTCAATACCTTAGTTGTACAGTCAAGGTCTTCAAAATGCCACATCACATCAACTATATCACCAGCTTCATAAATTTCACAATGTACAATACCATTTCAAACTTGGATTGTTTTCTTTGGAGCTTTGGAGGATGAGGGGACATAACAGAAATTTATAAAATTATGAGAGGCATGGTAGGGGAGACAATCACAACCTTTTTCCCAGGGAAGGAATGTCAAATACGAGAAAAGATTTATAGTGAGGGGAGCAAAATTCAAAGTAGATAAGATAAGATAAGATATACCTTTAATAATCCTTTGCAGGAAATTACAATGCCACGACAGCTTCAAGACATACATAACACCACAAATAGCTTCCATACTTAACAAGATATGCAGTGTAATTTTGTTTTGTCACAGTGGAAGGTGCCTGGATGGATATAGATATGATAGTGGCATACAAGAGGCCTTTAGATTGGCACATGAATATGTTAGGAATGGAGGGATGCTGATCATGTACAGGCAAAAGGGATATGTTTCATTTGGCAACATGCGTGGCATAAACATTGTGGCCGAAGGGCCTGTTCTGGTGCTGTACTGTTCTATGTTCATTGCATAGCACCGCTGGAAGCCTCACATTCACATAATAGTCAACCCTGATCAAAGATACTTAATGATATTCAGTGACACATTTCACCTTTCCATTGCAGGCAAAAGTGGCCCTTGTTATAGGAAAAGGCACATCTGAAGTGAGCAAATGGTTACTAAAGTATGTGGCTAGAGACAGAATGGAATCATTTATTATGGGATCATCATCTATTAATTCTCATCAAATCCAACTTCACCCCACATGACAAATGCAAGGGTGACAATAGAATCAGATCATTGTAATCAGTGTATAACGTTGGCACCTAACCCCCCCCCCCCCCCCCCCCCCATTGATGTGTAGATTTGGCTGAAATGCAAATGACTGTCACAGAATAAAGACATTGTTTGCTCCCAGCAGAGCAGGCAATAATGGAGCTTATGGTTGCAGTAACATGAAGATAAAATGTGATGCTTACAAAATAGCATATTTGCACTCAATATCCTGTGAAGAAGCTTATTACTGTCGTGAAGCCACGTGCTTACTCTATCTGCTACACTCTGGTAAAAGAGAAACAGTTAACTCTCTGGTCATGGAGTATGACAGTGACCCTTCCTGTGGCATGACTGATTTTCTTTTGACCATTTCTATTTGCTAATGTTGATGTTAAATCGGTTCAGATATCTGCATGCACAAGTAGCACGTCATACCATGGTGCCTTGTTGCAAATATGACCCGACAACTGCTTGAAACATCCAGCGTTGGTGTGTGGTGAACTACGATATCTCATATACAGCAGGGACAGGCCCTTTGGCCCAAATTGCCCATGCACAAGCTGCCCCATCTACACTAATCACACAAGCTCGCATCTCGCCCATATCTCTCTAAACCTTTCCTATCCACGTACCTGTCCAAATGCCAATGTACCTGTGTAAAATGTCATACACAGAATGACCTTGGCACTTACTAGCCAGTGTGGTCTTCACACTATTATGCATTATTGCATATTACAGTGGCATGTTTTTTTCTGAAGCACAGATAGGAGAATTGTTCAAAGCAAACCAGCAGTGAACATGGCCACGTCTAGAGCATTTCCCCAGCACTTCCCTTCTGCTCTCGGCTGAACCTTAAAGAGATGATTACAGCTGCATCCAGATTCTTTCAGAACCTCAGCAACATTGTCTCCAGACAGCAACTTTAAAGTCCAGAAACACCGAATTCTTAGTACATGTTATACACATGACATTAGTCAAAATGTTAAACTCCAAATTATCAGCATAACATGCTGTCATTGTCTGCCAACACAGCGCAGTTCCAGCAGTTACAAACTCCCAACAGGGTAGCTGGTATGACACGTGCTTCATGTGCAATCACATATTGGAATCAATCAGTCGCACAAAAAAGGTCAAAATAAAATCAGTCATGCCACAAAATTACCGCGATTCAGGACGTTATGCTGGCAATCACACGTGGACTAATACAATTTTTAAAAATAACATTAACTTAAATTAACCTGATGAAAGCAAATCATTTATTTAAAAATGACATTTTGTATTCAGAAATAATTGTGTATTAGTCCATGAAGAAAGACTAAAATAAATGCCAAGGCGGTAGACGGTAGTGGTTGACAGAAGCAAGGTATCTAGTTTCAAACAAAACTATCATTTATCAATATTGCAGAAACTAATGAGGTTTGCAACTTGATAAAGATGGAGTGCATCGCAAAAGATTTCGTCACTGTTCAAATCACAAACACATGACTATCCTTCATCAATTTAATCATATACCCATGATCACTGGCCATTTCCCACAGAATGAGTTACGCTAGCAGCTCACAAAATGGACATTGTTTGGGCAGATAAATGGCTTCTCACTATACCACTTTGCCCGTTAGAATCAGTGATTCACTTGGGTTTAAAATGAAATCCAGACTGCAGTCACCCTGGACATCACCCACATTTTTCAGTCTCTGCCATCACTACAAGTAGAAACATGCATATAACTAATATAGAAGAAAAATCATTTTTGGAGGCATTCAGATTAGCAGTTAAAAGGGTTTGCTATTGCTAAAGTGTATTTATAAAATACTGAGCCAACGATGAAAAATATGTAATCAGACTAAACACCCAACTGGACCGTAGAACATAGTCAGGTCGACTAGCTAAGCTCCACTGGCAGCAATTACAGCTCTTGAGCAGTTCACCATCAATAGTAGTAATTAATGCCATCCATAAGGTTACAGTAAAAACATTGTATCCTAATTTTGCCATCCAGCATTTTTGGTAACCTGCATTTCAGAAGGGAGAGGTTGGCATTCTTGGTAAACAACTGTCAAGTCCAGCATGTGCTTCATAACACATTTTACTGCAACTCTACAAACCCGTGTCACTATACAATATTCATAAATTATAGTTTTGTTTGAAACTACAGTGCCCTCCATAATGTTTGGGACAAAGACCGTAATTTAATTATTTGCCTCTGTACTCCACAATTTGAGATTTGTAATAGAAAAAAATCATGTGGTTAAAGTGCACGTTGTCAGATTTTATTAAAGGCCATTTTTATACATTTTGGTTTCACCATGTAGAAATTACAGCTGTGTTTACACATAGTCCCCCCATTTCAGGGCACCATAATGTTTGGGACACATGGCTTCACATGTAATTGTTTAGGCGTGTTTAATTGCCTCCATAATGCAGGTATAAGAGAGCTCTCAGCACCTAGTCTTTCCATCACCGTTGGAAACTTTTGTTGTTTATCAACACGAAGACCAATGTTGTGCCAATGAAAGTCAAATAAGCTATCATGAGACTGAGAAACAAGAATAAAACTGTCAGAAACATCAGCCAAATATTAGGCTTACCAAAATCAACCGTTTGGAACATCATTAAGAACAAGGGAACTGGCAGGCCAAAGAAGAACTCCACAGCTGATTACAGAAGAATTCTCTTTATAATAATAAAGAAAAATCCCCAAACACCTGTTCGACAGATCAGAAACACTCTTCAGGAGTCAGGTGTGGATTTGTCAATGACCACTGTCCGCTGAAACTTCAAGAACAGAAATGCAGAGGCTACACTGCAAGATGCAAACCACTGGTTAGCTGCAAAAATAGGATGGCCAGGTTACAGTTTGCCAAGAAGTACTTAAAAGAGCAACCACCATTCTGGAAAAATGTCTTGTGGACAGATGAGACAAAGATTAACACATCAGAGTGATGGCAAGAGCAAAGTATGGAGGAGAGAAGGAACTGCCCAAGATCCAAAGAATACCACCTCATCTGTGAAACATGGTGGTGGGGGTGTTATGACCTGGGCATGTATGGCTGCTGAAGGTACTGGCTCACTTATCTTCATTGATGATACAACTGCTGATGGTAGTAGCATAATGATTTCTGAAGTGTATAGACACATCCTATCTGCTCAAGTTCAAACAAATGCCTCAAAACTCATTGGCCGGCGGTTCATTCTACAGCAAGGCAATAATCCCAAACACACTGCTAAAGCAACAAAAGAGTTTTTCAAAGCTGGTCAATGCTGGCCAAAAATGGTCAATTTCGAGTGGTCAAGCCAATCACCCGATCTGAACCCAATTGAGCATGTCTTTTATGTGCTGAAGAGAAAACTGAAGGGGACTAGCCCGCAAAACAAGCATACGCTAAAGGTGGCTACAATACAGGCCTGGCAGAGCACCACCAGAGAAGACACCCAGCAACTGGTGATGTCCATGAATCACAGACTTCAAGCAGTCATTGCATGCAAAGGATATGCAACAAAATACTAAACATGACTACTTTCATTTACACAACATTGCTGGGTCCCAAACATTATGGTGCCCTGAAATGGGGGGACTATGTATAAACACAGCTGTAATTTCTACATGGTGGAACCAAAATGTATAAAAATGGCCTTTATTAAAATCTGACAATGTGCACTTTAACCACATGTGATTTTTTTCTATTACAAAACTCAAATTGTGGAGTACAGAGGCAAATAAATAAATGATGAGTCTTTGTCCCAAACATTATGGAGGGCACTTTAGATACCTTGCTTCTGTCAACCACTGTACCGTCTAATGAATGATTAGAGTCAGAGTGATAGTGTGGAAACAGGCCCTTCAGCCAACTTGCCCACACTGGCCAACATGTTCCAGCTACACTAGTTCCACCTGCCTGTGCTTGGTCCATATCCCTCCAAACCTGTCCTTTCCATGTACTTGTCCGTTTCTTAAATGATGGCTTAGGACGGCCTCAACTACCTCCTCTGGCAACTAGTTCCATACACCCACCACCCTTTGTGTGAAAATGTTACCCCGCAGATTCCTATCAAATCTTTTTCCCTTCACTTTAAACCCATGTCCTTTGGCCCTCGATTCCCTACTCTGGGCAAGAGACTCTGTGCATCTATCCAATCTATTGATTTTAAATCTCATGATTTTGTACGCCTCTAAGATCACCCCTCATCCTCCTGCGCTCCAAGGAATAATCCCAAACATACAGTCTACTCAACCTCTCCCTATAGTTCACACCCTCTAGTCCTGGCAACATCCTCGTAAATCTTTTCTGGACCCATCCAAGCTTGACAATATATTTCCTATAACATGGTGCCCAGAACTGAACATAATATTCTAAATGCGGTCTCACCAACGTTTTATACAACTGCACATAACCTCCCAACTTCTATACTCTATTACAGTTTTAAAAGAACCGATCAATGGAATTTTACCCTAAGAAAGAGAGAACTGTTATTTTTTAAATTCTCATTTACTTTGTAAGTTTACAAGATCTATTTGGGGTCTGAATAATTGATTCTGGTTCAGGAACAATAATTGTAATAAAGGATGCACATTAAATTTAATTATAAAGCACAGCAGTGATACAGTCAATATTGCAAGTGCATTAGTCAAGGTGGTTGAATGGACTGGATGGTTCTGCAGATGTATGGACACTAAGAATTCTGCACGATAAATGTTATTTAAACATTTTTTTTTTTAAGAGACAGAGTGCTGTGTCCAGTCGATCTCCTTTTACTTCCAAGAAATTGCTGAGAGCACAATAAAGTGATGGCTATGGCTTCACATAACATCGGCATTATAGTCCTGAAGAAACACTGCTTCTGTAGGCAAACTAGCTTCACTACATTTATATCACTGACATCTCCTGTGATACTTAAACAATGCTGATCTTTTCATCTCTCATGTCTTATCTCCACAGTGCATCTCAAAACAGGCTATTTTTTCACTTTAACATTTTTTAAAAAATGTCACTTTGACACTTCATTGGTATTTGTTGGAAGGGGTGGATGGGTCCAACTATTCTAAGAATCAGACGAGGTGCCCAGGTACATCTGCCTACAAAAATAAATAAATCCAATCCATAATTGTCACTTCAAAGTCTAATCCGAATCATCGGTTAAAATGATCTAATCATGTTTTGTGAGTGTTATCAAGCAGCAGTTACTCAACTAATAACCTGTTCAATGTTCACATTTGACAAGATTATTTGGTTCAAGATCAATCACAGCTTTGATCCAAATATGATCCAATACCAAATGAATATGAATACCAGAAGAGAGGTAAGAGTGACTGTCCTTGACATTAAGGTAACATTTGATTAAGATTGGCATTACGGAACCCAGGTAAAAATAAAGACAACAGCAATCATGGGGAAAACTCATCATTTACTGGAGTCACAACTTGTACAAAAGATGATAGTTTTAGTTGAGGAGCAATCATCTGTTCCAGATCACTGCAACAAAGTTTCTTCTAGCCAGTTCATTAAACCAATCCATGTTCAGCTACTTCAATGATCTTCCACAAGATGATATTCGCTAATGATTGTACAATTTCAATTCCATTTCCAATTAATGAAAAATTGTAAAACAGGAAAATATTGAGGGAGGACAGAAAGGTGATTTTTGTACAATGCAAGTGCAAACCGATGACATCTCCAACAATTTGATGATAGACGCAAAATGCTGGAGTAACTCAGAGGGTCAGGCAGCATCTCTGGAGAGAAGGAATGGGTGACGTTTCGGGTCGAGACCCTTCTTCAGACTCGACCCGAAATGTCTCGACCCGAAACGTCACCAATTCCTTCTCTCCAGAGATTCTGCCTGAACCGCTGAGTTACTCCAGTGCTTAATCGAAAGCTCCTTGAGTCAAGACATGGGTACTTTGGCAGTATACCTACGACAGTGGCGCTTGAAGCTGAGCGAAAGCAAAACAGTGTCAACAGCAATCCATCTAAACAAGGAAGCTAAGCAAGGGAGAGCGAGGAAGGGTCAGGGAGAGCGAGGAAGTCATTGAGAGGAGTTACAGGGAGGTGGTCACTCCAAGACCACAGGAGGCAGGCAAGTGGATCACGGTTGGGAGAGGCAAGGGGCACAGGCAGGGACTAGAGAGTACCCCGGTGGCTGTACACCTTGACAATAAGTACTCCTGTTTGAGCACTGTTCGGGGGGGACAGCCTACCTGGGGGTAGCGACAGCGGCCGGGCCCGGTATAGAGACCAGCCCTGTTGCTCAGAAGGGTAAGGAAAAGAAGAGAAGGGCAATACTAATAGGGGACTCTATAGTTAGGGGGTCAGACAGGCGATTCTGTGGACGCAGTCGGGAGACCCGGATGGTAGTTTGCCTCCCTGGTGCCAGGGTCTGTGAAGTGTCTCAACGTGTCCAAGATATCCTGAAAGGGCAGGGAGAGGAGCCCGAGGTCGTGGTACATATAGGTACCAATGACATAGGTAAAAAAAGAGAAGAGGTCCTGAAAGGAGAATTTAGGGAGTTAGGAGGGAGTTAAAAAGGACAGCAAAGGTAACAATCTCGGGATTACTGCCTGTGCCACGCGACAGTTGAGAGTAGGAATGGAGCGAGGTGGAGGATAAATGCGTGGCTGAAGGACTGGTGCAGATGGCAGGGATTCAAATTTCTGGATCATTGGGACCTCTTTTGTGGAAGGTGCGACCTGTACAAAAAGGATGGGTTGCACTTGAACCTGAGGGGGACCGATATCCTGGCGGGGAGATCTGCAAAGGCTACTGGGGGGACTTTAAACTAGAATGGTTGGGGGGAGGGACTCAAATAGAGAAAGCTATTAGACAGTGTGTGAGGCAGGAGGCAGAGAAGGAAAGCACTCAGACCCAACATGTAGGGGGGAAAGAAGAAAACAATAATAAACAGAGAATAAGAGGTGGTGGGGTTCTTAAATGGGTGAGCAGAGAAACAGAGTGGTGTAAAATGCGGGCGGAAGCAATAGGTAGCAAGGTGAAAAGTAAAAGTGGCAGGCAGACAAATCCAGGGCAAAAATCAAAAAGGGCCACTGTTCAACATAATTGTATAAGGGGTAAGAGCATTGTAAAAACAAGCCTGAAGGCTTTGTGTCTCAATGCAAGGAGCATTCGTAATAAGGTGGATGAGTTGAACGTGCAGATAGCTATTAATGATTATGATATAGTTGGGATCACGGAGACATGGCTCCAGGGTGACCAAGGCTGGGACCTGAACATCCAGGGATATTCAATATTCAGGAGGGATAGAGAGAAAGGAAAAGGAGGTGGGGTAACGTTGCTGGTTAGAGAGGAGATTAAAGCAGTGGAAAGGAAGGACATTAGCTTGGAGGATGTGGAATCGGTATGGGTAGAGCTGCGAAACACTAAGGGGCAGAAAACGCTGGTGGGTGTTGTGTACAGGCCACCTAGCAGTAGTAGTGAAGTTGGGGATGGCATCAAACAGGAAATTAGAAATGCGTGCAACAAAGGCAAAACAGTTATAATGGGTGACTTCAATCTACATATAGATTGGGTGAATCAAATTGGCAGTGGTGCTGAGGAAGAGGATTTCTTGGAATGTATGCGGGATAGTTATCTAAACCAACATGTAGAGGAACCAACGAGAGAGCAGGCTATTCTAGACTGGGTATTGAGTAATGAGGAAGGGTTAGTTAGCAGTCTTGTTGTGCGTGCCCCCTTGGGCAAGAGTGACCATAATATGGTTGAGTTCTTCATTAGGATGGAGTGTGACATTGTTAATTCAGAAACAACGGTTCTGAACTTAAAGAAAGGTAACTTTGAGGGTATGAGACGTGAATTGGCCAAGATTGACTGGCAATTAGTTCTAAGAGGGTTGACGGTGGATATGCAATGGAAGGCATTTAAAGACTGCATGGATGAACTACAAAAATTGTTCATCCCAGTTTGGCAAAAGAATAAATCAGGGAAAGTAGTGCATCCGTGGATAACAAGGGAAATCAGGGATAGTATCAAAGCAAAAGATGATGCGTACAAATTAGCCAGAAAAAGCAGCATACCAGAGGACTGGGAGAAATTCAGTTTTTATAAATATGTAAAAAGAAAGAGATTAGTTAAAACAAATGTAGGTCCCTTGCAGTCAGAAACAGGTGAATTGATCATGGGGAACAAGGATATGGCGGACCAATTGAATAACTACTTTGGTTCCATCTTCACTAAGGAAGACATAAATAATCTGCCGGAAATAGCAGGGGGCCGTGGGTCAAAGGAGATGGAGGAACTGAGTGAAATCCAGGTTAGTCGGGAAGTGGTGTTGGGTAAATTGAATGGATTAAAGGCCGATAAATCACCAGGGCCAGATAGGCTGCATCACAGAGTACTTAAGGAAGTAGCTCCAGAAATAGTGGATGCATTAGTGATAATTTTTCAAAACTCTTTAGATTCTGGAGTAGTTCCTGAGGATTGGAGGGTAGCAAACGTAACCCCACTTTTTAAGAAGGGAGGGAGAGAGAAAACAGGGAATTACAGACCAGTTAGTCTAACATCGGTAGTGGGGAAACTGCTAGAGTCAGTTATTAAAGATGGGATAGCAGCACATTTGGAAAGTGGTGAAATCATTGGACAAAGTCAGCATGGATTTACGAAAGGTAAATCGTGTCTGACGAATCTTATAGAATTTTTCGAGGATGTAACTAGTAGAGTGGATAGGGGAGAACCAGTGGATGTGTTGTATCTGGACTTTCAGAAGGCTTTCGACAAGGTACCACATAAGAGATTAGGATACAAACTTAAATCACACGGTATTGGGGGTTCAGTATTGATGTGGATAGAGAACTGGCTGGCAAACAGGAAGCAAAGAGTAGGAGTAAACGGGTCCTTTTCACAATGGCAGGCAGTGACTAGTGGGGTACCGCAAGGCTCAGTGCTGGGACCCCAGCTATTTACAATTTATATTAATGAACTGGATGAGGGAATTGAAAGCAACATCTCCAAGTTTGCGGATGACACTAAGCTGGGGGGCAGTGTTAGCTGTGAGGAGGATGCTAGGAGACTGCAAGGTGACTTGGATAGGCTGGGTGAGTGGGCAAATGTTTGGCAGATGCAGTATAATGTGGATAAATGTGAGGTTATCCACTTTGGTGGCAAAAACAGGAAGGCAGACTATTATCTAAATGGTGGCCGATTAGGAAATGGGGAGATGCAGCGAGACCTGGGTGTCATGGTACACCAGTCATTGAAAGTAGGCATGCAGGTGCAGCAGGCAGTGAAGAAAGCGAATGGTATGTTGGCTTTCATAGCAAGAGGATTTGAGTATAGGAACAGGGAGGTTCTACAGGGTCTTGGTGAGACCACACCTGGAGTATTGCGTACAGTTTTGGTCTCCAAATCTGAGGAAGGACATTATAGCCATAGAGGGAGTGCAGAGAAGGTTCACCAGACTGATTCCTGGGATGTCAGGACTTTCATATGAAGAAAGACTGGATAGACTTGGCTTATACTCGCTAGAATTTAGGAGATTGAGAGGGGATCTTATAGAAACGTACAAAATTCTTATGGGGTTGGACAGGCTAGATGCAGGAAGATTGTTCCCAATGTTGGGGAAGTCGAGGACAAGGGGTCACAGCTTAAGGATAAGGGGGAAATCCTTTAAGACCGAGATGAGGAAAAACTTTTTCACACAGAGAGTGGTGAATCTCTGGAACTCTCTGCCACAGAGGGTAGTTGAGGCCAGTTCAATGGCTATATTTAAGAGGGAGTTAGATGTGGCCCTTGTGGCTAAAGGGATCAGGGGGTATGGAGAGAAGGCAGGTACGGGATACTGAGTTGGATGATCAGCCATGATCATATTGAATGGCGGTGCAGGCTCGAAGGGCTGAATGGCCTACTCCTGCACCTATTTTCTATGTATCTATGTATCTAAGAGCTAGCTGTCTTCGTTAACAATAGGCGCTTGGACTTCCAACAAACACCCACTTACCTCAGCGTAAAGCTGGACAGGTCGCTTACATTTCGTCAACACCTGGCTGGTCTCCGTGACATGGTCATGGCACGTAGCGGACTCATCCGACGCCTGGCAGGAACAAGTTATGGAGCCAGTCCATCAACACTTCGCACCTCTGCCTTAGCTCTTGTGTATGCTCCAGCTGAGTACTGCGCACCCGTATGGAGTAGAAACAGACATACTAGCCTGGTAGACACGAGCCTGAACAGCACGTTGCGAACGATCACTGGGTGCCTTCAACCTACTCCAGTCGAGCAGCTCCCTATACTTGCAGGCATTCCGTCTGCAGGGATCCGAAGGCAAGCAGCAACTCTGGCACTATCTCGTCGTGCCATAGACCCAGATCACCTCCTCCATCAGGCTATCAGCAGAGAGCAGAGGCCACCCCGACTGAAGTCCCGTCACCCCTTTGCTCTACATGGAAAACAACTCCTAGCATCCATCCAGCCAACTGAGACAAAAGCACACTGGATAGCCACCAAGTGGTCACAGGAGTGGAAGGCAACGTCATCTCCATTACATAACTACATTTCTTCACCAGATAAAAGCTGTCCAGGGTCTGATCTCCCCAGAGTAGCATGGGTGAAGCTCAACAGACTTGGTACTGGAGTTGGGCGTTTCAATGCCAGCATGTGGAGATGGGGACTCTGCCAGAGCCCAGCCTGTGAATGCGGAGCAGGACAACAGACAGCCAACCGTGTCATCTCTGGGTGCCCGCTCTACCACCCACCAAATGGAGCTCAGGACCTGGCAGACATTGACGCAGAGACAACAACCTGGCTGCTCAACACCCGGCTTGAGATCTAACTATTCCTTTGGTTTATTTATGTTTCATTCGCAAGAAGAAGAAGAAGAAGGACTCCAGCATTTTGTATCTACCTTCGATTTAAACCAGCATCTGCAGTTCTTTCCTCCAACGATTGGATTGATACCATCATATTCAAACTCATTACCATCAGCAAGTCCATTACAATCAACATTCTGGGTGTGATGCCATTAACCAGGAACTTAGTTTGGACTAGTCACATATATTCTATGGTTAGAATAGCAGGACATAGGCCAATTACCCTACAGTGAATAATTAATTTCCTGGCTATTTTACAATCTACAAGTCAAGAGTGTGATGGAACACTCTCCACTTGCCTGGATGTATCAGTGAAGCTCTACTGAGTAAACTAGACCACATCTGTAAAAAAGATCTCTTGATTAGCACCCTATCCACAATCATTCCATCTACCATCATTGCACTGCATGCCATTATGGTTGCATGCATCATGCTCTTGTTCTTATGTCGCTAGTAAGGTTGCCAGTTTTGATCATCTATCTGATTTCTATTTGAAACCCTTTAAGTATTCTCACTCAATATAAAGTATAACTGCATTGAAAAAAGGATCCAGTACACATACACACTATTGAAATTGAGGAATGATTCTAACATAATATAATCTTTGCTTTAGATCTCAAAAAATGTCCTCAAAACAGATCAGAACTTTTTCAAACTGCCGTTTTAATCTGGCTCCAAAACCCCACTGACAATTGGGAGTTTTGGCCAAGTCATTAAAAGCCATGCTTTACTCTTCGCACTGCTTCTGAATTTAGTAAATAAAGATTCCATGTTGGCAGTCATTCCATCTCCAAATCAGCATTGGAATTAAGAGTTTCATCTGGACACTGTAATAGCAGTCAAGACGATTCAGGATAATAAGACGTTACAAGAGTCAAAAGTCACCACAATTAGATTTAAATTATCTGCTATAATGCAGATCAAATATCACCCAAGCTTTGCTGTCTTCATTTTACGCTGTTCAGAGATTTTGCAGATACCTGTACAATGTTGGCACCCACCAATAAGCGTTTGAGCACATCATTCAATGACTGATCTAACAATCATTTTCACACATGGAATATATCATTGTGGCATTTTGAAGATCTCCTTAATATCTTTGCCCATCAAGACCCAAATACAGAACATGAGATAAATGTAATCCACCAACCCCCCCCCCCCCCCCATGCATGTTTCCAAGTCACAGCAACCGTTTCGATGCGTATTCCAAAATGTTTCATTATGATTCGCTTGTGAAATTCAAGAGCTGCTAATCTAGTACATTGCAAAACATTTCCATTCCCCCCTTTGAACTTGTCATGGTCAATACATGGAAATCCATGCTGATAATCGGGCACATGATTACAGAGATATTAACTGAACACATAACAAAGCCATCATAATCAAGATGCATCTTCTAACAAATGTCCTAGCTATACACAATCCCGCTGATGCATATCCTATCAGTATGTACCATATTGTAGGCTCCATTTCTAAACAGGGGTCTTATTTGTTCAGCTGATCGACTTTCGACAAAATTAGTTTGCCTCTATCATGATGTTGTCAATTTTATTTTGTGGGAAAATTGCTGCATGAAAAAAAATAGAGACTAAAAAAAACTAAACCGGCATTTAAAGGCTTGTGTATAATGTGAAATTAATTATAATACATTAAATCCATGGCACTGAAAAAAGCCGGCGTGAAAATATTTAATTCCAAGAAATCATGTTGGGATGATAGCCAATTACATCTATTAGCTCCATCTACAATATATCCAAAGTGAACGTTAAGGAACGTGCTAGAACTGATTAATTTGATCAATATGATGCAGCCTCCCACATATACAAGGTTAATAATTGGCTCTATTAAAGTAATTAAAGTTTTAATTACCTTTTTTCTCAAGCTCTTGTTCTAAGGGTAGAAGGACACCATCATCTTCATCTCTGTAACCATAATAATCTGCATCAATGTCTTTCATGAGCTCCGCACGAGTTTTCCGTGGTGGGGCAGGTGCTTCAAGCAAACAAAGAAGAACATGGAATCATTAGTTAAAACAAAAATAGACAATTTTCTGTATTTCTTGTGCAAATTATATTACACATACAAACATAATTATAAAAATGTTTATCATTAACTTATTTTCCCATAAAATGTGGTGTTCTTGTCTCCAAGACAAGTGTCAAAATCTAAACAAATAATCACCTGGAATTTGGGATGAGAACATCGACACATCAACTATAATGAAGGATTGAATTACAATGCAATTTGTATATACATGCAGACCCAGGAAAGGATATTCAAAAGCCATCATAGGTGATTCTGTGCTCTTACATCAAGAACTGCTGATGCTTCATCCTTCATTGTAATTAGTGAACAGCCAACATCAGCTACTTGAATAATTTTTAAAGAGTTTTTGCTGAATAAGCAGCTATTGAATTTGATAGCTTAACAATCATAAATTACTGCTCATCAACCTCTCTGGCCTCAAAGCAAAATTGAGCATACCTGAACAATCACACTCAATTATTTCAAAACTTCATACTTTAAAATTAGTTAAAAAAAAGATAATTTTCGGCTTTTGCCTTAATACCACAAGCACATCCAAATCTTTATATTGCACTGAAAAATGTTTAAGAATTTGGTTTTAAATTAATTTTCTATCGGAGAGATTAGCTGGTGAGTCTCCTTGGTATAACTGGAAGCAATACTTGATAAATACACAAAGGTGCCATAGAAAGCCAAAGTAGACAACCTGTGGATAGCTTTCTTTTGAGTTCAGCAGCAATCACTGTTGCTTTGCCATTGACAGTAAAGCAATGTGCCTCAACAAGCTGGTGTATTGCAGTGGAATAGAAACATAATGCAGTGCCGTAATAAATTCCAAAAATAAGTCAACCCACAGTTGCCACCAAATGGGATTTCAGAGTACTCGCAGCGATGTTCTTATAATCCTGATCACGAGGCAATTGAATCCTGGATAGCAACAAATTGTAGACCAGTGCATTTGGAAAGAGACACTTTCTTGCATGGTCTCTTCGTGAATAATTTTTATAATTTTATTAAAAGATTTTACTAAATGTTTACTTGTGAAGAATCCCAATATTAAAATGGATAATCTGGATAGATTATACACTGTGTTGAAATAATACATCTTACCCAGAGCAGATACCATGTTGTGTTCGAGCAAAGTGAATATCTGAAGCAAAATGGCGTAGGGATATAAAGTGAAATGAGAATTGGGTTTAATAGCACACATCCTGTGAATGATTAAGCAAAGGGACAACATATGTAGGCTAACAAATTAAAAATTAAAATCTACATGATACCAGGAATGATCAACATCCATAGAAATTTTCAACAGATTAATGTTTCCAAAGCATGACGTGGAGAAAATGAAACTTATTTTTTACATACGCTCTCTTTCAAACAGTTCTCTGACTCTGGCAAATCTTTTGCTGCTCCAAAATATTTGTATCCTCTATTGCCTGGAACTTCTTTCCCCTCATGATCCAACATCTCGGTCCAATTTTCTAAATTAAAAAATAAAGGCTTATAAAATGTTGAGAACCATTTCAGATATATTTTACACAAAATTCTGTTGCTTACTCCATAATCAGGACCTCCAACTCCTTTATTCTGACTTCCCAGTGGCCTTTCTCTCGTAGCAACTTATTGATTTCATCGTTAAGATCTCGTATCCGAAATTCTCCCAAACCAGCTGTAAAAGAGAATATGTAACTCCATCACATGCATTTGTTTTGTTTATTAAATGGTGAATACCTAAAATTTGAAGCATTTTAAAAAACTTACCATTTTGTATCTGTGCCACTTTTTTGGAAATTTCACTTATGATCTACAAAACAAAGATTTAGTTATTAAATAGATGATAAATTAATATTATTTACATACATAAACATATGCTTAAAAATGACGTCCTGATTTATCCTAGAAACTATATTATGGCAAGCATACAGAAATAATGCTCATAGAGCATATATGAAGCATTAAAATACCATTAGAATTTTCACAGATAACAGGTTGAGTTGCATTAATGTATTGATTCCTGCTTAAAACCGCTTGTCCAATTCTAACACAAAACCACAGTTGGTGAGAAGTGCTTCAGACACTATTGTATTACTGAAGAAAACTTTTGACCAACTATTTATGACCACAATCTTCAATTAAACATTACTGAAAAATAATGGGTTGGATCATGTGCTAGTTTGGATGGAGATTGGACAGTGGACGATGGAGTACAGAAAGTCCAAACCCTGGCATTCTTTGCTAGTTATGAAACCATGTTTAAATATCTAACACCCATTCACATTTATTATAAACTTAAAATGGAGCTCAATAATAAAAAGACAGAATCCATAAACACACAAATACAATTTGAAATAAATTTAGAGAGCAACCTGCCTTTTCTTTTGTCTCCTAATCCGCACATCCAGCATCCCCACTGAAATGAACACAGGCTCAGAATGGTGCCAAATCTAACCTAAGGTCCTGAAAGTGGAATTCCCATCATAACCATGGGGAATCCCAGCAACGTTGCGCTCCACTGCTGGACTCCAGCGACCAGAATTGCCAACAAAACTCAGCAATATTCTGCCCAATTGACCAAGGTAGAACTATCTCTCACCACTACACTATTTATTAGTAGCTAATACTGCGGTAATATTGAAACAAATGCTGTTCTGAGGTTACTATTGCTGGGCGGGAGTTGCGGTACTCCTTGGGCATAGTATGGTGGGGGCATGTAATTTCTTTTATTTCGCTGCTGTTGTCCAGGTACTAGAAAAATAAACATTTCAGTTACAATCACTGCTGTTCTAAAACATGTTTCTTAAAAAAAAATTGCAGAGATAGTTTCAGACGCTTCATCGCTTTATTGAATACCAGTTAAAACTAATGCTAAGATCAAGTATTAACTTAGTTTTAAGTATTACTAGACCAAGTGTGGTTGCGGGGAGGGGCATGCGGCGTCACACACACTAACTACCCTCCACCCGCACACACGCTAACTACCCCCCCTTGATATATTAATATTATTAATTTTCTCCTTTTACCCCATAAGCGCCCTATCCATTGACGCATAGCCCCCAACTCGCAGGCGAGTCTAGAAAGAGAGGGTGGGTAGAGGGTGAGGGCAGAGAGAGAATGGGGAGAGACAGAAAGGGGCAGAGACAGAAGGGCAAGAGACAGAGGGAGAGGGGGGTGGAGGGGAGGAGGTGAGGGAGGGTGGGTGAGGGGGGGAGGAGGGGTGAGAGAGATGGGAGGAGAGAGAGAGGGGAGGAGAGAGGAGAGAGGAGGGGTGAGAGGGGATCTTTTTTTCATTCATGTCCATATTTAGAATGGTGAGAGGAGATCTTATTGAAACAAAAAGATTATTAAGGGTTTGGACACGCTAGAGGCAGGAAACATGTTCCCGATGGTGGGGGAGTCCAGAACCAGGGGCCACAGTTTAAGAATAAGGGGTAAGCATTTAGAACAGAGATGAAGAAACACTTTTTCACACAGAGAGCTGTGAGTCTGTGGAATTCTCTGCCTCAGAGGGTGGTGGAGGCCGGTTCTCTGGATGCTTTCAAGAGAGAGCTAGACAGAGCTCTTAAAGATAGCGGAGTCAAGGGATATGGGGAGAAGCAAGAACAGGGTACAGATCGTGGGTGATCAGCCATGATCACATTGAATGGCGGTGCTGGCTCGAGGGGCCGAATGGCCTACTCCTGTACCTATTGTCTATTGCTTTTTAATTTCATGATTGTTTTACATTTATTGTAATTGTGTCTTTGAGAAACACCTCCATATTAAGGTGAATAGTGCTTTGGGCAGTACAAGAATTTCTTCCCCAGCATTCCCATTCCTGGTCCTGAAATTTAGTTTCAAGACAAATGTCTAAGCCGACTGAAAATGGTCAATATACAATAATAACCACATAATGCAATCAACATGTTACAAAAACCACACAGTAGATTGTTGGGGCTGAGAAGTCTTCCGGAATCTTGGTATAAACACAAGATTTTACTTACTTGTCGCCTCCATTTCTCTGCTTTATGCAATTCACTGCACTCTGATGCGAGGAATGGTCTCCTCTCCTACTGAAGAGACGGAGACAGTAATCAATATTTAGATTACACCAAAAGGAACAACAAAGCTTATTGATAACATTAAAGCCACAACAGCTAATGCTGACGCTATGTATGTATGAATGAATGAATAAGTTTATTGGCCAAGTATTCACATACAAGGAATTTGTCTTGGTGCTCCACCCGCAAGTGACAACATGACATACAGTGACAGTTAAGAATGATACATAAAACATTAATAATAAAACATTATTGATTAAGCATGTGAATTAAATAAAATACCAGAGCAAAAGGAAGCTACAGATTTTTGGTTATTGAGTAGAGCTACTACTCGTGGGAAAAAGCTGTTTTTATGTCTGGCTGTGGTAGCCTTGACAGTCCAGAGTCGCCTTCCAGAGGGAAGTGATTCGAAGAGTTTGTGGCCAGGGTGAGAGGGGTCAGAGATGATCTGACCCGCTCGCTTCCTGGCCTTTGCCGTGTACAGTTCGCCAATAACCTTCTCAGCGGATTGGACGATTCGCTGCAGCTTCCGGATGTCGTGCTTGGTGGCTGAGCCAAAACAGACCATGATGGAGAAGGTGAGGACAGACTCTACGATGGCTGTATAGAATTGGACCATCATTGCCTGTGGCAGATTGTGCTTCCTCAGCTGCCGCAGGAAGTACATCCTCTGTTGTGCCTTTTTCAAGTCAAGTCAAGTGAGTTTATTGTCATGTGTCCCTGATAGGACAATGAAATTCTTGCTTTGCTTTTTGACTGCGGAGTCGATGGTAGCCCCCCACTTAAGGTCCTTGGAGATGATGGTTCCCAGGAACTTAAAAGACTCCACAGATGTGACTGTGCTGTTGTTGATGGTGAGTGAGGTGGGGGAAGGGGGAGCTCTCCTAAAGTCTACTATCAATTCCACTGCCTTAAGAGCATTGAGCTCCAGGTTGTTGCCATGGCTCCAGGACGCCAGCTGTGTCACTTCCTGTCTGTAGGCAGATTCCTCCCCATCCTGGATCAGTCCAATCAGAGTTGTGTCGTCCGCAAACTTGAGAAGCTTGACAGAGGAGTCAGTGGAGGTGCAGTCGTTGGTGCATGTCCTATGTATGCAGAATTCAAACTACTATTTTGCTGGAAGAATTCTCTGTTAGCCTGGCATTACTCCATACTTCATCACGAGAGCATAACTAAACCACGTAACATACTGAATAACCTGGTCAACAAGCCACGTCGTTTTGCTTGCTCAATGTATTTTAAATATATTATTTCAATTTATAGGTGTATTGAATTTTATACAAATGGTTATCTTTACAGCATCTCTACCAAAACTGAAAATAACAATTCACTGACCTTAACTTTTCCGTCTTCCAGCTGCGCCTGGCGAAATCTCGCCAAAGCAGTCCTAAAAAATAATTATAATGAATTACTAATTCACCACTCAAAAATTAATAAGGATCTGCCATTGCAGCAGAATTTTATGGGCTTTAAAAGTCGAGCTTCATTACAAGTTAAAATGAACATGCAGAAAAAACATTAATAATATTTTCAATATATAAGGGGCTAACTGTAAGAATTTATATTCACTATTAAACTTGCGATGATGCTGATGCTAGTTTCTAAATCTTAAAAATTCATGTCAATCTAAAAATGTATATGCTTTCACTCTTCAACAGATTTAAAATCAACTTTATTCAAGTGAGAGATCTCAAGCGAGAGCTTGTATGTAAAAGCAAGTAAATATGAATGGAATGATTAAGTCCAGGTAGATGAAGAAACAGATGAGCACAACAATTCTAATATTACAAAATCAGCAAAACTTTGTGAGGAGCTATATTCCATTTTGATTTACCAAATTATATTGTTAATTTACTTACATTGCCTTCTCTGCATTTCGTGCCTGTAAACACAGAAAAAATCATACAAAAGTTATAATTCAGAAGAATGTTATACAAGTATATCAATCTACTCGAATTTGCTGACAGAAGTCTAAAATGTGCAGCTATATGGTGATCATTGTAAAGAAATTCCCACAATATATTAACCCACTTCCCAATCTTCTAATTCACTAGAAGATGCACCAATAACATTTTGTGTTTCACTGTCCTTAATAAACCCAGAATATTCTACTAGAGTAACTGGGAAGCAGTATTGAATCAAACGAATTTCAAAAGCTTTAAAATTCAGAAACCAGTTATATTATTATCAAAATGTACCACAAACCCTAGAATATAGGTTTATCTCCTCGAGTAATATTGTGCAAAAAATATTCCCTCCAAAATATCAATCTAGCAACTTTATGCTAACAAGCTTTGGGGTTAATTCACAGAATTAAAGATCGCTGAGTCAGGGGATATGGGGAGAAAGCAGAAACGGGGTACTGATTCGGGATGATCAGCCATGATCACATTGAATGGCACTGCTGGCTCGAAGGGCCAAATGGCCTACTCCTGCACCTATTGTCTATTGAATACTCCAATTGTATCCAACATGAAGGACACTGATAAATCCAAAAATAGAATTAGACTACAGCAAGGTAGGTGCAGTTTAGGATGTAATTGGGCAGTGGAGAGGAATGGTGATTGGAGAATGAATTTCATTTCTGAAAAAGAATAAATGGATAACATAGAAGTTTATTTCTTAAAATGAAATTCTGATTAAATAATCCATTTGTTTTTGCAATGTTGTTTCATAACATCAATGCCTAAAAAAAGGTGTCAAATTAATCAAAATAGATATGTATCCCTGAAATAAAATACAATGCAAGAAATAGACATGACCTTGCACCAAAATGAAACCATTATACTTTCTATAGATTGGATATTGCCTTACTTGTTGAGTATTTCAAGCATTTTTATTGTTACTTAAGATTTCCAGCATCTGCAATATTTTCCTTTTCACACATTATTGAAATGTTACTTCATTAATTTAAACTTCATCAACTCTGGCTACTTTGACATAAAACCTTTGGAAATAACTTAACTATAGCCAAAATAGAAATTGAAAAATGAAGCATAACAGGAATTATCCAAAGCCACATGTTTGAAATCATAACGCGTAGGAAGGAACTGCACATACTGGTTTACACCCAAGATAGACACAAAATGCTGGAGTAACTCAGCGGTACAGGCAGCATTTCTGGAGAGAAGGGTCTCGACCCAAAACGTCACACATTCCTTCTCTCCAGAGAAGCTGCCTGTCCCGCAGAGTTACTCCAGCATTTTGTGTCTACCTTCGGTTTAAACCAGCTTCTGTAGTTTCTTTCCTATTAATTACAGGGTGGACCATCACGTACCATGGCGAAGCCGGGTCACTCTCCCACACACCAGCTCACGCCTCAGTGCAGCCGCGACACCAACAACAGCAGCAGCAGCAGCAGCAGAAGAGCAGGAAGCGGAGCCGCGGGCTCGAAGGTCAGGGTTCGGGGGGCGGGGCCACAAAGACGGCGCTGATTGGACGGAGGCGCGGGGCCAACGGGGACACGTGATGTACCTGTTGGCGCGCGCGGCCAAACGTACCGGGGTGAGCGGGAGCGCGCGGCTAAACGTACCGGGGTGAGCGGGCGGGAGCGCGCGGCCAAACGTACCGGGGTGAGCGGGAGCGCGCGGCCAAACGTACCGGGGTGAGCGGGCGGGAGCGCGCGGCCAAACGTACCGGGGTGGGCGGGAGCGCGCGGCCAAACGTACCGGGGTGGGCGGGAGCGCGCGGCCAAACGTACCGGGGTGAGCGGGCGGCCAACGGTCCCTGTGCGAGGCGGGAGCGCGCGGCCTGCGGTCCCTGTGCGAGGCGGGAGTGCGCGGCCTGTGGTCCCAGGGCGGGAGGGCGCGCGCGCGGCCAACAGTCCCTGTGCGGGGCGGGAGAGCGCGGCCAACGGTCTCTGCGGGGCGGGAGCGCGCGTCACTAACGCAACGGTATGTCGAATAATAATATATAACTAGACCAGGTGCAGTCCCTCAAGGCAATATTCCACCACTGACCCATATCCCCCAACTGCGACTCGCCATCTTTCTTCCTACCCCTATCCTCCATTCCCCCTCATCCCCAGCACACCCTCCTCTTTCCCCTCTTCTCCTCCCCTCCTCTCCTCTCCCACTCCCTCACCTCTCCTTTCCCCTACCCTCAGTCACTCCCTCCATAACCCCTCTCCCCTCCCTACCCCCCCTCCCTCTATTTCCCTGCTCTCCCAATCCTCATCCCACCACCCCCACTATGGAAATCGCATTTTTTTCCTTTAAAATAACCTAAACACAATGTCAGCTGTTAATGAAAACGGACAAATTTGATTAAAACAGGTTTTTTTTTAAATCGCGATTTTTTGTAACAGATTCAGGATCCCATTGTAATGTCATTGTGACGTTGAACGGGGCTGACGGGCAAGGCAAGTGGAAAAGTGATTTTTGTAAAGTTTAAAATGTCAATAACTTGTAAAATATACCATCAATCTGAACGAAACGTTTAATTTACATTACAAGACAATGGTGAGTAAGTTGGGCCAAAAATTGTGGCGCTATCGTGTACCGTTTTGGCGGGGTTTTGGGATCTCACGCACACGTATGCATACAAACAAACATGATGAGAGTTTTAGTAATATATAGATAGGTAGATAATAATAATAATAATATGTGCGATCGTGTTCCAGACTGATCTCACTATCCCCAGGTCCTGCTGCTGCTGCACATGAACCGTCCATAGACACAAAATGCTGGAGTAACTGCGGGACAGGCAGCATCTCTGCAGAGAAGGAATGGGTGACGTTTCGCGTCGAGACCCTTCAGGCTGAGTCAGGGGAGAGGGAAATGAGAGATATAGAACGAATGAACGAATGCAAAACAGTAAGGAAGATCAAGGAAACGGTTCATTGTTGGCTGTGGGAAAGGTGAAAACGAGTTGTACAGACTGAATGAAACTCAGCAGGACGATAGTAGAAGCTCCACTTGGAGACATTACTTGTGGGAAATTCAGGAATTTAATCATGAAAAAATGTGTGCTTTAGACTACGGTATGCATAATGAATAGGACCCAAGAAAGTATTGTGGAAGACAGGATCTGTTGTACATGTCCAAGGTTCATTGAAGGCTGCAGCAAAGGTAGCTTAGGTACATAACATAGAAAATAGGTGCGGAGTAGGCCATTCGGCCCTTCGAGCCAGCACTGCCATTCAATCTGATCATCCAAAATCAGTACCCTGTTCGTGCTTTTTCCCCATATCCCTAAATTCCGTTAGCCCTGAGAGCTAAATCTAACTCTCTCTTGAAAATGTCCAGTGAATTGACCTCCACTGGTTTCTGTGGCAGAGAATTCCACAGATTCACAACTCTCTGGGTGAAAAGGTTTTTCCTCATCTCAGTCCTAAATGGCCTACCCCTGATTCTTAAACTGTGACTCCTGGTTCTGGACTCCCCCAACATCGGGAACATTTTTCCTGCATCTAGCCTGTCCATCCCCTTAAGAATTTTGTATGTTTCTACAGTGCCCTCCATAATGTTTGGGACAAAGACACATTTATTTATTTGTCTCTGTACACAATTTGAGATATGTACTAGACTAAGTGGGACCCGTTGGGTCCCAGCATCACACGGGAGGGCTGGTCACCCAACGCAATATTCCACCTCTCCACCAATTCCAATATTGCTCGCCAGTGGGGGGGGGGGGCTTTCTGTTGCGCTAGTATGGGTGTTGTGGGCCGAAGGTACTGGTTTCCAGAGGGCTAGTATAGACATTGTGTGCCGAATGGATTCTTGGGCTGGCAGCTCAGTCACTGAGACCTGGCAGTACAGTCACTCACACCTGGCAGGCTGGCAGCTGAGAAACTGCCAGAAATTCTGCCCAAAACAGGTGACAGACTGTGAGAGAGAAGGGGGAGAGGGTGGACTGAATCGATTATTGGGCTGGCAGTTCAGTCACTTACGGCTGGTGGGCTGGCAGTTCACTTACTCACGGCTCGTGGGGTGGCAGTGCAGTCACTCACGCCTGGTACGCTGGCAGTTCACTCAGTCACCCCTCTTCCCTTCACCCCCCCCCTTCCACTCTGCTCCTTGTCATTCACACACACACACACAGACTCATTCACACACACACACAGACTCATACACACACACAGACTCATTCACACACACAGATTCATTCACACACAGACTCACTCAAACAGACACACACATACAGACTCACTCTCACACACACACACAGACTCATTCACAGACACAGACACACATTCACACACACACAGACTCATTCACACACACACACACAATACTAAAATGCCAAGTAACTTCAGAACATGTTGAATATACAGTGTGTAAAACAAATGTTTAAAACCTCCTGTAGAGGCTGCTGGTGCTGAAGCAAAAACATGCTTTAAATAACATCCAACAAACACACTCACCATAGACCGAGCAGCTCTCCTGAATTATTCAACGGCGCCTGCACTTGGCGCCATCTTGACGTCACCCTCTGAGTGAGCCACCACACTTCCGGGTTTTATAGTCCCTTCCCCCTGCCGCCAGCGGGGGCAGCAGAGAGTGGCGAATTTTTAAAAAACATTAATATCTCTCTGATCTTTCATCGATGGTAAACATCCTCCGGTCCAGTCTGGCAGAGGGGGGCTCTGAGCGAGGTGGCCAAAAATGACGGCCGTAAGTGGCGGCGTTCTCTCGGAAATCACATCGCAGTCAAAAGCGGTCAAGATCTTACTTTTAGTAATATAGATTAGAAAAAATCACGTGGTTAAAGTGCACGTTATCACATTTTAATAAAGGCAATTTTTATACATTTGGATGTCACCATGTAGAAATTACAGCGGTGTTTATACATAGTCCGTCCCCCCCCCCCCCCCCCCATTTCCGGGCACCATAATGTTTGGGACACAGCAATGTCATGAAAATGAAAGTAGTCATGTTTAGTATTTAGCTGCATATCCTTTGCATGCAATGACTGCTTGAAGTCTGCAATTCATGGACATCACCTGTTGCTGGGTGTCTTCTCTGGTGATGCTCTGCCAGGACTGTATTGCAGCCATCTTTAGCTTATGTTTGTTTTGGGGGCTAGTCCCCTTCAGTTTTCTCTTCAGCATATAAAAGGCATGCTCAATTGGGTTCAGATCGGGTGATTGACTTGGCCACTCAAGAATCTACATTTTTTTAGCTTTGAAAAACTCCTTTGTTCCTTTAGCAGTATGTTTGGGATCATTGTCTTGCTGTAGAATGAACCGCCAGCCAATGAGCTGTGAGGCATTTGTTTGAACTTGAGCAGATAGGATGTGTCTATACACTTCAGAATTCATTATACTACTACCATCAGCAGTTGTATCATCAATGAAGATAAGTGAGCCAGTACTTTCAGCAGCCATACATGCCCCGGCCATAACACCCCCACCACCGTGTTTCACAGATGAGGTGGTATGCTTTATCTTGGTCAGTTCCTTCTCTCATCCATACTTTGCTCTTGCCATCACTCTGATATATTCATCTTCGTCTCATCTGTCCACAAGACCTTTTTCCAGAAATGTGGTTACTCTTTTAAGTACTTCTTGGCAAACTGTAACCTGGCCATCCTATTTTTGTGGCTAACCAGTGGTTTGCATCTTGCAGTGTAGTCTCTGTATTTCTGTTCATGAAGTCATCTGCAGACAGTGGTCATTGACAAATCCGTACCTGACTCCTGAAGCGTGTTTCTGATCTGTCGGACAGGTGTTTGTTTGTTTTTTCCTTATTATAGAGAGAATTCTGTCATCAGCTGTGAAGGTCTTCCTTGGCCTGCCTGTCCCTTTGCGATTAGTAAGCTTACCAGTGTTCTTTTTCTTCTTAATGATGCTCCAAACAGTTGATTTTGGTAAGCCTAAAGTTTGGCTGATGTCTCTAACAGTTATATTTTTGTTTCTCAGTCTCATAATGGCTTCTTTGACTTTCACTGGCACAACTTTGGTCCTCATGTTGATAAACAGCAATAAAAGTTTGCAAAGGTGATGGAAAGATTGGAGGAAAGACTAAGTACTGAGAGCTCTTATACCTGCATGAAGGAGGCTATTAAACACACTTGAGCAATTACAAATGCCTGTGAAGCCATGTGTCCCAAACATTATGGTGCCCTGAAATGGGAGGACTATGTATAAACACAGTTGTAATTTCTACATGGTGAAACCAAAATGTATAAAAATACCCTTTAATAAATCCTGACAACGTGCACTTTAACCACATGTGATTTTTTTCTATTACAAATCTGAAATTATGGAGTACAGAGGCACTGTATAAGATTCCCTCTCATCCTTCTAAACTCCAGTAAATACTAGCCCAGTCAATCCATTCTTTCATCCTGTGTCAGTCCTCTCATCCCAGGAATTAACCTGGTGAACCTACGCTGCGCTCCCTCAATAGCAAGAATGTCCTTCCTCAAATTAGACCAAACTGCACACAATACTCTAAGCACGGTCTTACCAGGGCCCTGTACAACTGCAGTAGGACCTCCTTGCTCCTGAACTCAAATCCTCTCACAATGCCTGCTGTACCCGCATGGTTACTTTCAGTGACTGATGTACAAGGACACCCATGTCTCGTTGCACCTCCCCTTTTCCTAATCTGATACCATTCAGACACCATTCATTGAGTCTGAAGAAGGGTCTCGACCCGAAACGTCACCCATTCCTTCTCTCCAGAGATGCTACCTGTCCTGCTGAGTTACTCCAGCTTTTTGTGTCTTATCTACCTTTCAGATAATAATCTGCCTTTTCTTGCCACCAAAGTGGATAGCCTCACATTTATCCACATTATACTGCATCTGCCATGCATCTGCCCACTCACCCAACCTACCCAGGTCACCCTGCAGCCTCATGGCATCCTCCTCGCAACTCACACCCCAGAAGGTGTATATGGAATACCTCATTAGCTAGAATGTAGAATAAAAGAGTAAGAAAGTTAGTAGTAGGAAGGGTCTCGACCCAAAACATCACCTATTCCTTTTCTGCAGGGATTCTGTCTGAAGTGCTGAGTTACTCCAGCATTTTATGTCTACTATATAAAATGTTAGGCTACATCAGGAATGCTGTGTTATTGTCTCTACATTATAGAAAGGTCTAGACTAAGTGGGACCCATTGGGTCCCTGTCACACAGGAGGCTTGGTCCCCATCGCAATATTCCACCACTCATCCATAGCCCCCAACTGCACAGGCGCAGCACATTTCCCCTCATCCCGAGCACTCTCTCCCCCTCCTCGTCACCCTCCCTCTTCTTTCCCCTCCCCTCCCCTCCTCAACTCCCCCAATCCCTCCCTCACCTCTCTCCCCCTCTCTTTTTCCCTACCCTCAGTCACTCCCTCCCTCCCTCCATAACTCCCCACCCTACCCCCTCCTATCCCTCACTCCCCCTATCCCCCCCACTAACCATCCTCACCTCCTCCACTCCCTCTATTCCCCACTCCCTACCTCCCCCCTCCTCTCCCTCTTCCCCCACTCTTCCTCCTCACCTCCTGCCTCTTCTTTTCCCTCTCCTCCTACCCTCCACCAATCCCTCCCTCACCTCCTTATGTCGCTCCTCTCCTTGCGTGCCCCGGAGGAGCATCAGCCGTCGGCGACCTTAGAGCCAGGCCTCAGATTCTCGGCTCTGCACCGGAAGCACCATACAGCCGCGCCGGCAGGGTAGGGTGGGGGGGGGGCGGGCGATTGGAGAGAGCTCGGAGAAAAGACTGGGAAGAGCCATGGGGGAGAGGGGGATATCACGGGGGGGGGGCAGGAGCCAGTGAGGGGTACCAGAGGGGAAGGGGCTGGAGCTGCGGGACGTTGCGATGGTGGTGCGTTTGCGACTCGCAGCGGGCGCTGGACGTTCTCCGCGGGGATCAGATTCACCGCTTTCCGTTTGGCGACATCTGCTGCGCTGCTTCCGGTCCCTCCGAAAATTGTGTCCGGTTGGAGACCTCTGCCGGCCACTTTCAGCGTCCCTCAGCTCCAGTAAAGACGCGATGGCGCAGGAAGGGGCAGACCGTCCCAGGGAGTGACAGGAGAACAGACCAATCTGCGCGCCGCTGACTGGCAGGAGAGATCAATCTGCGCATGCTCTGTTTTCATGATTTTTAAACCTTTACAATATACTACCGATCGAAACGAAACTTGTTGCACTTGCAGCACAGGAGAACGATGAGTGAGCTGATGAAAAATCGCAGCTCTATCGCTGACCGTTTTCGCTCAAATAGGAAAACCGCGCAAACCGGGAGAGCATAAGATCAGAGTTTTAGTTATGTGCATATAGACAATAGGTGCAGGAGTAGGCCATTCGGCCCTTCGAGCCAGCACCGCCATTCAATGTGATCATGGCTGATCATCCCTAATCAGTACCCCGTTCCTGCCTTCTCCCCATATCCCCGGACTCCGCTATTTTTAAGAGCCCTATCTAGCTCTCTCTTGAAAGCATCCAGAGAACCTGCCTCCACCGCCCTCTGAGGCACAGAATTCCACAGACTCACCACTCTGTGAGAAAAAGTGTTTCCTTGTCTCCGTTCTAAATGGCTTACTCCTTATTCTTAAACTGTGGCCCCTGGTTCTGGTCTCCCCCAACATCGGGAACATGTTTCCTGCCTCTAGCGTGTCCAAGCCCTTAACAATCTTATATGTTTCAATGAGATACCCTCTCATCCTTCTAAACTTCAGAGTGTACAAGCCCAGCTGCTCCATTCTCTCAGCATATGACAGTCTCGCCATGCCGGGAATTAACCGTAAACCTACGCTGCATTCCCTCAATTGCAAGAATGTCCTTCCTCAAATTAGGGGACCAAAACTGCACACAATGCTCCAGGTGTGGTCTCACTAGGGCTCTGTACAACTGCAGAAGGACCTCTTTGCTCCTATATTCGATTCCGCTTGTTATAAAGGCCAACATGCCATTCGCTTTCTTCACTGCCTGTTGTACCTGCATGCTTACTTTCATAGACTGATGTACAAGGACCCCCAGATCCCGTTGTACTTCCCCATTTCCCAACTTGACGCCATTTGGATAGAAGATATGATATGCTGGGAATTGATAGGTATGGAGAATTTCAGCTGGATAAACTGAGTTTGCTTGTCTTTGTAACAGAAAAGGCTGAATAAAACATGATGAAGCTAAACAAATTTGTAAGGAGCATAGGTAGGAATAGATAGTGATAAACCTTTTTCCTGACAAAAGTTGTCTTTAAGCAGAGAGACAGAAGATAGACACAAAATGCTGGAGTAACTCAGCGGGTGAGGCAGAATCTCTGGAGACACAAAAAAGCTGGATTAACTGCACGATTATTGATAAGGTAAATATTAATATTGGTAAGCAGACTTAATATTGAACAGACCTGATATTATGAGTGGGGGATGGGGTGGGGTGGTGGTGGTGTAAAACTTGATGCAGAAGGTTTTCATCTTCAATTCCTTGTCTGAGGAGTATTGGGAGAAAAGTCAATTATAATTCTCTAAAGGGAAGTGAATAAGTTTATGAGAGGGGCGTTGTTAAGAAAAAACATTTCACTTGACTAATTACATAGTTCTTTCAAAGATTCAGCATAGCAGCCTTCTCTTATTTAATATAAATCTCCACAGTAACCAGAGATTGCTGTAAGATGAATAGCTATTTACAATTAGGCTCCTGTTGGGACAAGATGTATAGGTTTTAGTTTGCCATAAGTTACTGTCAAATTTGTAAAACAGTGTTGAAATGCATTCCTTCTTAATGAGCCTGATACCTGGAGATGACACAGGCTAGCAGCAGGAATGCTAAAGTAAGAATGAAGTCTGCGCAGCTGTCGTTTGTCAGTCTTGGAACGGCAGTACTTGTGTTTAATTTCAAACACTTTATAGTGTATATGCTTTATAGATGGTAATCTTTTTCAACTTTGTTTTATAACACTCTTTAGTTATTCATTTGCCTGATGAAACTGATGCTGGTAAAGCTGGCATTTACTGCGTGACTCATTGCACTTGAGAAGGTGATGGTGAACCATCTTCATGAACACCAGTTTATGAAAAGCTGAAAAAATATTGCACTGAAATTCTATACATGCAAAAACAAATTAAGTATATTTGGATTCCAACAAAATCTGATGACTGAAAACAAGGGAAGCATGTCTAATGAAACCTGTTATACCAATTTGTGATAATCTTTCATAAGTTATCAGAATTGAAAAAAAAATTATTTCAGATCACAGTGGGTTTCTTCATTTTTTTCTGAAAACTTATTTTCAGATATTGTCGCAGAATTTTTATTTATGATGTAAATTATAAGAGAATTAAACATGAAGGGTCCAAGTTTTTACTTGGGTTCTTATGTGTAGATTTATGAACATTCTTAGAAATGAGGCGTTCACCAAAGATTCTAAAGCAGACAAAGGAATTTGAAGTGGAATATTGAAAGTGGCAGATAGACAAAAAAAGCTGGAGTAACTCAGCGTGACAGGCAGCATCTCTAGAGAGAAGGAATGGGTGACGTTTCGGGTCGAGACCCTTCTTCAGACTAGTTAGAGAAAAGGGAAATGAGAGAGATAGACAATGATGTAGTGAGATAAAGCACAATGAATGAAAGATATGCAAAAAAATAACGATGATAAAGGAAACAGGCCATTGTTAGCTGGGTTACTGGGTTGTTGGGTTATCATCGTTTACTTTTTTTGCATATCTTTAATTCATTGTTCTTTATCTACATATCTCTCAATTCGTTTTCCCTAACTAGTCTGAAGAAGGGTCTTGACCCAAAACGTCACCCGTTCCTTCTATCCAGAGATGCTGTCTGACTCCAGCTTTTTGTGTCTATCTTCGATTTAAACCAACATCTGCAGTTCCTTCCTACACATTGAAGGTGGCAGTATTTTCTTGCTAGGGGAGAGAATTGCAGAGTTGAAAAGAGGATTCCTGGAGAAACAAGGACAAAATCTGTTTGGTCAGTGTAAAAAAAACAGTCAGTTGCTGTTGCACTACCAGGTTTATCTTATAGGCAGTGCCAAATGAGGAGGCTACACCATTATCAGAAATTACAGAGAAATGCAAAATAACAGTGGGTGGTGAGGAAAGAGATCAATTTTATACTTTTATAGAATGGAAGAAGTGGTATAAAGGGCAGAGTATTTTTTTTCGATATATTTCTGCATTAACGAGGAAAGAGGCCTTGGGGAATGAGGTTGGCTTGTGGAGTGAGTTTCAGTGATGAGCATAAAGGAACAGATTATATATTAAAACATTTAGAATAGTTATCAAAATATACAGAACCACTCTAGACTAAATATATTTGGATTTTTTTTTTACTTGGTTGAGAACCAGAGCCAAATGAAATAGAATTGGATGGGCAGGCAAATCTGTAACTAAACAATGGGAATCCAGGTGCATTCCCACCAGGGGGAAAGGTTGGGAGACAAAAGCCAAAATTCTGTGCACAATGAAAAAAGAGACAGAGAGAAATAAAGCAACAAAAAGAGTTTGTTTATGGTTGTCAGGTTGATAATATGTGAGAGCCAGCTGAATATAGAAAGCTCAGAGAAATGAAAGATAACATGAAGGAAGAAATCAATTGACAGTAAACTGGGTGGTAACATAAAAGGGAATCCAAAATCTTTTACAAAAACTACAAATGGATATGTTAGAATGGTGGAGTCAATTAGAAACCAAAATGAAAATTATGTATGGATATAGAGAGCATGCTTAAGATACAAAATAAGAGCGTGACAATGTCAGTTTTTAATTATTTTGAAGATCAACTGATGACCATTCCTATTTGAGCAATATCTCTATGAAAGAAAGAAAAATCAATGACATGGTGATATTCTGATAACTAGAGCTAGAGCAAAAATAGCTGAATAGAGATAATGCCTGTTCATACATATTAAACTTATGAAAGAATTGACAATAGAACCAGTCAGAAAACGAATCATGCTCCAATAGCTGCATAACAACATGCATAAACGTGAATGATCTTCATTCCCAACGACAAGCAATGAGACTGAAGGGTGTAACCAAAATGGCAGTAGCTTAATCCGTTTGAATTAAAATTAATAACTAATTAGTGTACATGGTCTTTATGTAGAAAAACAAAATATATATTATTATACTACTGATATACAAACTTGTATTAATCGTGGTGTGAAAAATAAAACCGACCACTCTTACAAGTTTCATGTCAAATGTTTTAGAGATATTTTCATGTCAAATATTTTGCGAACACTAAAAAGGCTAGGCGCAGCACAATGAATGGAATGGGCTTGGGGCATATTGTGGGGCAGCGGAACCAGTATATGTCCAATGATTACTGAAGATGAGAGCAAACGTAGATTAGGAATGCAATTCAGAATTAAATACAGGCAAAGCGAAAGTCAGGTGTGCGGCATCTCTCGGCTTATTGTTGCTGCTGCTCATTTGGGCAAATAACAAGCGTAGCGGTAAAAAATTCAAGGCCAACTCTCAACAAAGAGCAGTGTTTGTACAACAATGTATCATACCACATAATAATCCTAAATGGCACACTAACTCACGTATACTATCAATTTTATTTTTTCTAATATAGAAACTGACAGGAGAATTCAAAGTTGCTGCTTGAGAACTGATTGCAATAATTTCTGAATTTTGTAGAATTGTTGAAATAAGTTTATCTGAAGGAAGGGAAATATCCTACACCTTTTGTGCTTTATATCAGAAGAAAACAAAAATTGTAATTAACTATTTATAATGTTAATTTATGTCAATTATTGATATTTTCATTGCTGTTGTGTGACAGTAATTAATGCAATTATTTTTCAGATTGCCACTTCAAAAATGTAGTTATCAAACAAGACAAGACAAAATGGCACCTGCATTGTGTTTTTTCATAAATTAGATATTTCACAATGTGAAAATTTGAGACACCAGATGGTTCTGTAAAATGCCGATATTAATTTGGCAGCTGTTGTATAAATAACCATAAACGCATTATCTTTTTATAAAGATTTATGTGGACAATGTGATATGTTGACTCTTTTACTGTAGATGCTGGAGCCTTTGAATAAAAAACAAACCACTAGAGGAACTCAGCAGGTCAGGCAGCATCTTTGGAGGTGAAATGAACATTGGGTTTAGGCTACCTAAGTGAAATATAAGGTGCTGTTCTTCTAGCTTGTGTGGCCTCATTCAGGCTGTGGAGGACAGACGGGTCGATATAAGAATGGGAAGTAGAATTAAATAGGAAGCAACTGGGAAATTCCTTTTGCATAGATCACATATGCACAAATCACTATATTTTGGAGCCATTTAGTAAATGTCCAAAGGCGGGTCCACATGCTTGAAGTACTGGAGCAGCTTCTGATTGAGTTAAGCTTCAGGCTGCCGCAGGGCCTCCTCCATCGCCCTCGACTGGCTGAACCAATGTCCCTCTCTTTGCCCGATCGTCTTTGTGTCCTGGGGGCACTGGAGGCAATACTATGTTCCCTCTCCTACCGGCCCACTCCTCATGTCCGTCGTTGCAAACGTCTCCCTCCTCCTCGAATCTCCAGCCTTTAGGGCCGAGCTCCGCACCATCCGAGCTCCGCAGCGGCTGCGGCCCACCGGATCTTTCTTCGCAGTGACAAGCCGGGCCTGCCATCGCACATGGCTGTATGGGCTCTGCAGCATCCCCCTGCATGCTGCTGGTCCCTGTAGCCCACCAGGTCCTCATCCGGACTGCTGGGTCTCCTGGGCAGGTTCCCGGCTGTGTGGCAGCCTTACTCTAAATCTAGTTCAGACCTAAAAAATGAAAGGTTTTGGTCAGATTTTTTTTTTTTTAAAGTAAGTTAATGGGTAGTTTACTTCCTGGCACAGGTGATCACAATTTTGATTTTTAAGCTGTCACTTCAATAAACTAAGTTATTATTTCTGGATTAGCTGACATGGCACTCTATCGGAGTTATTTCTTGGTTAATTGAGAAGACATTATTCAGTACAACTAACTTGCAATATTTCTTGTGTTCATAAAAGGGAACATTTCTAATGAAATGTAGAAGCTCTACTTGGGGACAATACTTGTGGGAAATTCAGGAATGAATACAAGCAAGCAGCAATATGTGGCAAAAGAAGGCATTTGGAGGAATGAAAGGTAGATTTGCTGGTCCCTCCTAAGTCACAATACCCTACATCCTGTTCATACGAACAAATGGATTTGAAGCCAGCAGGATGGGTGGAGTATATTTGCCAGCTGCTGCGGAGATGCAGGCATCTTCAGCCGTGGGAATAGGGCATTTCTACATGCCTTTGAAAAGTAATTATTAAGAAATCCATACACTTCCTTCTGAGACAAACTCTTGGGGATGAGAATAACTTACCCCCACTCCAGTATTGTGGACTCTGAGGTGGCATTGGATGCTTTCACACAAGATAGGCTGTGGTTGGTGAGTGAAATGGCCTGCTGTTTCTGTGGCATGCAGAGCCTCTAACCACAAGCTGCAGGAACCATGATATCAAATGTTGATTTTGTTTTTAAGATCTGTCACACCTTATCTGTATTTTACTCCTACTAAACAGTTGTCTTCTGTGCTAGTTCCTTGGGGTATCAAAACAAGAGAACATAGGTTTATGGTAAGAGGAAGGAATTTATGTTCAGTATTTGACATTTTCACTCAGGGAAATTAATTATCTGCCCTGTCTATGTCTCTTAAAATTGTACATACTTCTAAAAATTCTTCCCTCAGCCTCTGCTGCTCATAGACCTGTAGACTTTAACTCCAAGTACACTCTACACGTCAATGGTCCTATCATGCCCTTGACTGTATAATTTCTACCACCACTTGATCTCCTTAAATGCAATACCTCACACATGTCTGGATTAAACTGCACCTGATATTTCTCTGCCCAAGCTTTTAACTGATATAAAGAAGATGGAACATCTTGGTCGGCATGGACAAATTGGGCCGATGGGTCTGTTTCTGTGTTGTATGACACATGGGAAAGGATACTGTAATATCCTTTGAAAACTTTCCTCAGTATTCCTATCTACACCAATTTTCACGTTGTCTGCAAATTTACTGATCAGACCACCAACACCAAAAGGTCCATGACTGATCTGTGGAGAATATGGATAGGCAACGTTTCAGGTCAAGACCTTTCTTCAGACAGGTTGTAAGAGACGGAGAAGAAATCTGGAAAAGGGGAGAGGCAGGACAAAGCATGGCAGATATTGGTTGAATCAGGCAAGGTCATTTTTTCGTCAGGCAGATATGTCACAAACACCAAAAGGTCCCAGTAGTGATCCTAGTGGTCATCCAGTGAGAGAAACATTGATCTACCACTACTTTTGCCTTCTATGACCATGCCAATTTCGTATCCAACTTATCAGCTCATTGTGCATCCTATGTGACTCAATTTTTGAAACCATCCGTTCACTTGCCAATGGATTTGGCTGGGATGGCACTGAGTGTTTCATACCTGGAGGTGGCTGCCATGGTTAGACGTTGTCTATGAAACATACAAAGAAGGCACTGCTGCCAGTCTCAAAATAGTCTGGGATTAGTGGATTTGGGGAATTCTCAATGCAAGAGATATGATATACAATAGAACTTTATTTATCCCAGGAGGGAAATTGATCTGCCAACAGTCATAAAACACAAGATACATAAAACATGAAATTAAATAGCTGTAGATACTCTGTATATCCAGGACAGATCAAAAGGTTTTATGTAACAAAGGAATCAAGAAATATCAGGTTAGTGCAAGAAAGTGATGCTGAGGTGACAGATCAGCCTTGACCTTGTATAGTGGAACAGCCAGGAAGGGCCGAATGATCTGCCCCAATTCTATTTCTCGTCATCTACCATAACAATGAGTGTCAGATTTTTAATCTTTAATAACTAGCACTTATCCCCCAACTAAATCTGTGCTGGTGGAGTGAAGACAAAGAAGAATTCCTTGCTTTCATTGCAATATAGCTCTATACATTAAGTTGAGAATGGTCATAGGTAATGTGACAACTGACAGAAGAAACTGCATGAACAACTTCAATTATCATGAGTCAAGCAAGTCAAAGTCAAAATCTTTGCCAGTTTCTTAAGCCAAAAGGTGCAAGTGAACAATCCTGCTCTGCTTGTCGGTCCACATTTCAAAGATGATATCAACTAACTAGTTTATTTCACTCTAAATTATGCTCGGTAAGGGGTGACTATACTAGACATAGTAAACTTCATGGGTCCTATCTCAGTTGTAACTGTAATGACGTGTCCAATAATTAATTTCCTTCCCGTCCAAGATATGTCAATGTAGCTGTAACTCAAGCATCTACTTCCTGCCTTCTCATATCCCCTGACTCTGCTATCTTTAAGAGCCCTATCTAACTCTCTCTTGAAAGTATTCAGAGAACCGGCCTCCACCGCCCTCTGAGGCAGATAATTCCACAGACTCACAACTCTGGGTGAAAAAGTGTTTCCTTGGTATATTTGATCAACCGATCAGCAGAGAAGGTTATTGGCTGCAACCTTCCCTCCATTGATGAACTGTACACTGCAAGAGTCAGGAAGCGAGCGGGCAAGATCATCTCTGACTCTTTTCACCCTGGCCACAAACTCTTTGAATCACTTCCCTCTGGAAGGCGACTCCGGACTGTCAAAGCTGCCACAGCCAGACATAAAAACAGTTTTTATCCACAAGTAGTTGCTCTACTCAACAGCCAAAAATCTATAGCCTCCCTTTGATCTGGTATTTTGTTGGTTCAGATGCTTGATCAATGGTGTTTTATCATTAATGTTTTATTATTATTATTAATGTTTAGTGTTTTCTGAGTCATTCGTAACTGTCACTGTATGTCATGTTGTTACTTATGGGTGGAGCACCAAGGCAAATTCCTTTTATGTGAATACTTGGCCAATAAACTTACAAAATAAAAATGAATGCATTTAAATTGTATATATATTACCACATTGGCCTCCAATTTCCATCATAAGGCAAAATCATGGAATATGTTGCTTCGACACTTTGGCCAATATCTCTTAAAGTATTATTTACGGAATGCTTTGTACCCTTGAGGCAAGCAAAATAACACGTTGGAACTCAGTGCAAAAGCAGCTGTATTCACATACAGTTAATCAAGCAATACTTGATTGGAGTAGGTCCTTTGAAGGAAAAGGAACGTCAGGAAAATTGGATGTTTTTAAAACTGCTCAGGACATGGACGTCCCTGTTAGAGTGAAGGGCAATGCAGGGAAAAGTAAGGCAGCTTGGATGATGAGGGAAATTGAGGTGTTGGCCAATAGTCAGAACAAATGGCACAATTGTAGACAACTGGGATCAAGTGTATTCTTGGAGGATTTTTTTGGAACTAAGGAGCAAACTAAAAAAGGGAAATCAGAAGGGCAAAATACGACGAGAGATAGCTCTATCGAATAGCATCAGGTATAATCACAAGAGCTTTTATGTACATAAAGGGTAACCAGAGAGAGTGGGATGTTCAGGAATGAAAACTGTGGAGCCATGGGAGATGGGCATGGTCCTCAATTAGTATTTCTCTTTTTTTATCATGGAGTTAGACAGCAGGACTGAGGAACTTGGGGGCTGTCAATGGAAGTGTCTTGAGAGCAGTCAATATTATGGTCAAAGAGGTGTTGAAGGTCCTGATGCGTTTGAAGGTAGACAAATCTCCCGGGCCTGATCAGATATATTTTTGTGACGCAGTGGGAAAATTGGCTTCATGGAAGGAAGCAGAGGGTGTTGGAAGGTTGCTTTTCGGACTGGAGGCCTGTGACTAGTGGAGGGCTTCAGGGTTCGTTGCAGCAGGATCAGTTGGCCAGGTGAGCTGAGGAATGGTTGATGGAATTTAATGCAGAGAAATGTGAGTTGTTGCATTTTGGGAAGTTAACATGGGCAGGGCCTACACAGTGAATGCTAGGGCTCTGGAAATTGTAGAGCAGAGGGATCTAGGAGTGCAGGTACATAGTTCCTTGAAGGTGGTCAACTATGGTCAAAAAGGCGTTTGGCACATTGACCTCCATCAGTCAGAGTATTGATCAGGTGGGAGATCATGTTGCAGATGAGGCCATTGTGTATGTGAGTATTGTGTTCAGTTCTGGGCACCATGTTATAGGAAACATGTCAAATTGGAAAGGGTGCTGAGATTTACAAGGATGCCCAGGACAAGTGTATGAGCAACAGTATAGAAAGAGGTTGAGTAGGCTGGCACTCTATTCCTTGGAGCGCAGGAGGATGAGGGGTGATCTTATACAGGTGTATAAAATCATGTAAGGAATAGGTTGCGGAGACGTACATAGTCGCATGCCCAGAGTAAGGGAATCGAGAGATTAGTGTGCAACATAGGAGCACATGATATTTGGGGTAGGGTATTGACATGGACAGAAAACTGGTTGTCAGACAGGAAGCAAAGACTAGGAATTAACAGGCCCTTTTCGGAATGGCAGGCAGTGGCTAGTGGGGTGCCACAAGGCTCATTGCTGGGACCCGTTATTTACAATATATATTAATGATTTAGACAAAGGAATTACAGTGCGCTCCATAATGTTTGGGACAAAGACCCATCATTTATTTATTTGCCTCTGTACTCCACAATTTGAGATTTATAATAGAAAAAATCACGTGGTTAAAGTGCAAATCGTCAGATTTTAATAAAGGCTATTTTTATATATTTTGGTTTCGCCATGTAGAAATTACAGCAGTGTTTATACACAGTCCCCCCATTTCAGGGCACCATAATGTTTGGGACACAGCAATGTTATGTAAATGAAAGTAGTCATGTTTCGTATTTTGTTGCATATCCTTTGCATACAATGACTGCTTGAAGTCTGCGATTCATGGACATCACCAGTTGCTGGGTGTCTTCTCTGGTGTTGCTCTGCCAGGCCTGTATTGCAGCCATCTTTAGTTTATGCTTGTTTTGGGGGCTAGTCCCCTTTAGTTTTTTCTTCAGCATAAAAGGCATGCTCAATTGTGTTCAGATCAGGAGTTTGACTTGGCCACTCAAGAATTTACCATTTTTTAGCTTTAAAAAACTTTGTTGCTTTGGCAGTATGTTTGGGATCATTGTCTTGCTGTAGAATGAACCGCCGGCCAATGAGTTTTGAGGCATTTGTTTGAATGAGCAGATAGGATGTGTCCATACACTTCAGAATTCATTATGCTACTACCATCAGCAGTTGTATCATCAGCAAAGATAAACGAGCCAGTACCTTCAGCAGCCATACATACCCTGGCTATAACACCTCTCTCTCCCCATTAATATAATGGCTTTCACAGATGAGGTGGAATGCTTTTGATCTAGGGCAGTTCCTTCTCTCCTCCATACTTAGCTCTTGCCATTAATCTTCGTCTCATCTGTGCACAAGACCTTTTTCCAGAAGTGTGGTTGCTCTTTTAAGTACTTCCTGGCAAACTAATCTGGCCATCCTATTTTTGCAGCTAACCAGTGATTTGCATCTTGCAGTTCAGTCTCTGTATTTCTGTTCATGAAGTCTTCTGCAGACAGTGGTCATTGACAAATCCACACCTGACTCCTGAAGGGTGTTTCTGATCTGTCAGACAGGTGTTTGGGGATTTTTCTTTATTATAGAGAGAATTCTTCTGTCATCAGCTGTGGAGGTCTTCCTTGGCCTGCCAGTCCCTTTGTGATTAGTAAGCTCACCAGTGCTCACTTTCTTCTTAATGATGTTTCAAACAGTTGATTTTGGTAAGCCTAAGGTTTAGCAGATGTCTAACAGTTTTATTCTTGTTTCTCAGTCTCATAATGGCTTTGTTGACTTTCATTGGCACAACTTTGGTCCTCATGTTGATAAACAACAATAAAAGTTTCCAAAGGTGATGGAAGACGGTGCTGAGAACTCTATTTAACAAGCTCTAGGTGCTGAGAGCAATTACAAACACCCGTGAACCCATGTGTCCCAAACATTATGGTGCCCTGAAATAGGGGGGGGGGGGGGGGGGCATGTATAAACATAGCTGTGATTTCTAACCAAAATGTATAAAACCAAAATGTATAAAAATGGCCTTTATTAAAATCTGACAATGTGCACTTTAACCACATGTGATTTTTTCTATCACAAATCTGAAATTGGGGAGTACAGAGACAAATAAATAATGAGTCTTTGTCTCAAACATTATGGAGGGCTGCTCTTAGTGTTGTTACCGGTTAGATACCTCGAATTGTCAGAGCCGAGATATCACTGGGCCGCCGTGAAGAAGGGTGCAATGGTGCGGTGGGGGGGGGGGGGGGTAAGCGGCGGTCAGAATGGGACGGCTGCGGGTTATACGTGCCATCGTTCCTCTCCCCATTCTCTCCTCATTCTCTCTCTCCCTCTCTCACTTCTATCTCTCTCCCCCCATTCTCTCTCCCCCTCCCTCCCTTCTCTCGCTCCCTCCCAGCCATGGCTCCACCCCTCTCTCTCCTCAGGGAGACGCGGTGATCAATACAGGGAGGGCCGGGCCACTGATACTAGCCAGTGCCTCCCCAGCCATTGACCTCACCGCTCGTCACTGATGTGAACCTTTGCCTAACCTGAAAGGACTGTCGGGTCCTGGACATTCGAGGGAGGACGACAGGTGTTGCATCTTCTGCGGTTGCAGGGGAAGGTACCTGGGGAGGGCGTGGTTTGGGTGGGAAGGGATGAGTTAACCAGGTAGTTGCGAAGGGAACGGTCTGCAGTATCTCAATGGTGTCAGATTTGGAAAAGAGGAGGTGCAACGAGACCTGGGTGTCCTTGTGCATCAGTCACTGAAAGTAAGCATGCAGGTACAACAGGCAGTGAAGAAAGCAAATGGCATGTTGGCCTTCATAGAGATGATTTGAGTATAGGAGCAAGGGGGTCCTACTGCAGTTGTACTGGGCCCTAGTGTGACCACACCTGGAGTATTGTGTGCAGCTTTGGTCTCCGAATTTGAGGAAGAACATTCTTGTTGTTGAGGGAGTGCAGCGTAGATTCCACAGATTAATTCTGGGATAGCGTGACTGTCATATGATGAAATAATGGGTCGACTAGGCTTGTATTCGCTGGAATTTAGAAGGATGAGAGGATATAGAAACATAACATTCTTAAAGAATTGGACAGGCTAGATGCAGGAAAATGTTTCCCGATGTTGGGGGCATCCAGAACAAGGGGTCACAGTTTAAGTATAAGGGTTAGGCCATTTAGGACTGAGATGAGGAAAAACGTCTTCATCCAGAGTTAGGGTGGTATAAAATCTGTGGTATTCTCTGCCACGGAAGGCAGTGGGAGGCCAATTCACTGGATGTTTTCAAGAGAGTTAGATTTAGTTCTTTGGGCTAAAGGAATCAATGGATATGGGGGGAAATCAGGAACGTGTACTGATTTTGTATGATCAGCTATGATCATATTAAATGGCGGTGCTGGCTCGAAGGGCCAAATGGCCTACTCCTGCACCTATTTTTCTATGAATGACGGCGCATTCACAGACCGATGTGGAGGAGGTCCACGGGGAGTGGTTGAGTCGGTGCAGTGGCCGGCTGGAGGCCCTCAAGCAGCCTGGGGCTCCATTAGTTCGCGTGCCGCGCCTGGAATGGACGTGAGCTGCAGCGGCAGAGAACAGCAGAGCAGCGGTGGAAGACATCGACACATCGCCTGGCCAGGACAGCCCTTGCAAACATGACCGGTGCGCCTATGTTCAGACACTAACATGCTTTTTAAAGTTCGTATTTGAAGGCTACAAGATGACACCTACAACGTGACGACTCGTGTATAGGAAAGAACTGCAGATCCTGGTTTACATCGAAGACAAGACACAAAAATCTGGAGTAAATCAGCGGGACAGGCAGCATCTCTGGAGAGATGGAATGGATGACGTTTCGGGTTGAGACCCTTCTTCAGGCAGTCAGAGGAAAGGGAGTCCTGTTCCCGACTCAGTGTAGTCTATTATCTTACCCGCTTATACAGTATGGTTGTGAGTAATGTATAATAGGATTGTCACTGAACTGTATGCAAATGAAATCAATATACTTGCGTACACGTGACAATAAAGTACAATTGATTGTGGTTGAGATGTAACCTATAATTTCATTAGTGAATGAAACACTTAAAAATGAAAATGCAGCGTCTTGATTTTGCTTCTCCAGTTACATTTAAAATTCCTCATTTCGTCACTAGGATAAATTAAACACGTTATAGACGAAATGGCAATCTCTTCCCACTGATGAAGAATTGTTATTCACCATCTGCACATAACAAATGCATGCATTTAAAATATTTCAGCATGTATAGCAATGTTTTTATATTGGAGCTTTAAATCTGAAACTATTAGAGAAATGAATACCAACAGCAACTCGTGTGACATTGAATGAAACGTTCCGTTTGGCTTCTGCGGAGCAGTTTCCACGACCATTTCTTTCGTTGTGAATCACTTAAAGTATTAGTTGTTGAGATGCGGGTTTTAGTTCCACTTATAATTTTGAATTCAGACAACCAAATGGTGTTGGTTTCCATTTTATTCCGCTCTAACTGCGACTATGTGTTATTTCCTCTGATTTTGTGCGCAGTTAAAACCAAAGACATTAGAGCTCTGCTGGTCGGGTGGCAGACTTCAGCACGACTATCCTACAACTTGTTCAAATGCTCTTTCTGTTGCTACTTCTTCCATTGTCACATTGCCAGAATTGGGAGTAGCTCCGTGATCTTTAGTTAGTTGAGATGCTTTACAGTTGGCACCACGATCACGGTCCCGTTAATATTGCCCGACGCAGATAAGTCGACCTTAACATGCCCGTACATTCTGTGGGCTGTTCTTCGAAAATGCTTCCGGTGTCTTTAGTGTGCCCAGTATTTCCTCGACTCCCGCGCTGAAATTGGCCGAGGAACTACGATAGTGTGCATGTCGTAAATTAACCCCTCGACTCGCCTCCCGATATTTCCGGGGCTCTCCTTGCTTCTCTTGTTTTCACCAGTGAGAAAGTCCTTTTAGCATCTATCCCAACGGATCTTAAATGCATGAATTCCAAAAGAGGCCGAAACAGATTAGCAGACTAGCATCTCTTGATAGAACACTCGCATTGCAAGAATAGCCCGGTAAATTCCTTCTGACCATTCCCACCATAATTTTTCTATCACCTTTACTAACACTCCCTGCAAGACGAGCTCACTCAGGACCAACCACTACATTGCTATTGAATTTACGAACAACGGTGGCAGTTGTCACATCTTGGCCTCAGATGTGGAATAATAATGATACGGACACAATATTTAGAGGTTACATTCCTTGGTCTTCATGTTTATTAACTCACTCAGCCATGGCCACCTGCCTTGGCTTACACAGTGCACATGCGATCTGACCTCCAGGTCAGCTGATACAAAGGTCATGATATTAGCATATCATCATGACTCATCGTCATGACATCCCTCCTTTACCAGAATTAAACTTTAAATTAATATGTGTTCTTTCTAATATACTTTCCAATTAAACTCTTACAAAACATATTTGTGTTTTCATTTGTGTTCCAATAACTCACGAAACAGATGCATTACATCTACAAAACAAATGCAACATTTACACTCTTGTAACCTTAATAAACTCCTTGCTCATAATAAACAGTATTATAATAAACAGTATCATAATCTATAATACAAAATCGTCATATCGCTTGGGGACTCTCCTTTCACGGTTTGATCTACCACCTGGTACAGAAGCATCAGAGTCTGTTGAATCTGTCAAAGTGTTGTCACCCAGATACCTTCTCTGCTCTGCCTCTGGAACTCTGGTCACCCCTTCGGAAATGTCGTCTGGCTCCTCTGAATCAGTAGCTCTTGGTGGATTTTGGGCTACCTCGTTTTATGTGTCTCTGGACATGTACTTTTTGACGCTCGATACATTTCTCTTGTAGATAACACCTTCTGGAGACTTGACTGTCACCATGCTGCTGCTCCTCGATACAACATTGTATGGTTGGCAATGGAGTGTCTATCTTACCACCATCATCTCACCTCATTAGCACATCATCCCCAGGAATTATTTCAGAGTGCCTGGCTCCTCGTTTCAAGTCAGCATACCATTTTGCCTCACCTTTCTTTTCGGCATCAGTCGCTCATCTCCTGGTCTTCCATGATCTCTCGCACCTCTGGTATTTTAGTGCAAATTTCCCTTCCAAACAAAGCTTCTGCTGGACTTTTCCCTGTCGTTGAGTGAGTGATCGCCCGATATACAGCTACATATGCCAACAGTACCTCTTTCCATCTTTTCCCTTCGGCACGGGCGATACGTATCCTCTTCTCTATGGACTGGTTTTGTCTCTCTACTTCTCCGTTAATTTGTGGCCATTTCGGAGTCACCTTGTGATGATGGATACCTGTAATTCCCATGTATTTAGCAAACATCTCAGAAACAAACTGTCGGAATACAACGTAACAGGCAACCCGTGTCTGGCAAAGATCTCTGCTAATGCCTGTAGTCTTTTCTGCTGTAGTTGACCATCACTGCATACTCATAGTACCTACTATAGTAGTCTACCACTACCATAATTGATTCACCTTTTGGAAGTGGTCCAAGAACGTCAACAGCTTTGTGAACCCATGGTCCTGTTGGCAACTTTGTATTTCTAGTTGGTTCTGGTGGGTTGCTCCTGCTTGTGATTTGGCATCCGTGACATGTCTTGACAAATTTTTCGGCATCTTTCTCACAACCTGGCCACCACACTTTGGTCCGCAAATTCTGCTTAGTACCGACGATGCCTAAATGTCCTTCATGAGCTAATGACACAATCCTTGGTCCTAAGTGCCTGCGGGATCACCAATCTGCTACCTCTCAGCAGACACTGACCAATTACACAAAATTCATCTTTTATGGGAACATATGCTTTGTAAGGGCATTGATCCCATTGCCCACTGTGGATACGCTCTGATATCTTTGAGTTCAGGATAATGTTCTGATTCCCTTTCAACTTCCTTCGTTGTCACGACTCCTGCCGTTTACTGAATTGCGACGAATCGCAGTTCTCTGCTTCCATCTCTAGCGTGGATGTTGCTCCCAGCTGTTCATCCTTCAACAGTCTCGACAGTGGGTCTGTGTTGTTTGCTTTCCCAGCAATGTGGACTACTTTGTACTTGGTTGGAGTCTCAGCACCCAACGTTCTATTCTGGCACAAGGCTTAGACCTTGTCGAATAGATCACTTCCAGCCACTTGTGATCTGTAACAAGTTCTAATTCAATGCCGTACAAGTATGCATGGAACCTTTCACAGGCCCACACTAGTCCCAGTGCTTCTTCCTCTGTTTGAGAATACCTTCTCTCCACGCTGGTTAACGATCAACTGGCATATGCTATGATTCTGGGTCCATCTGCATGTCTCTGTACCAGCACTGCTCCTAAGCCGACCAGACTAGCATCTGCTATGACTTTTGTTGGTGCAGCTGGATCATAATACCCAAGGGCTTCTGCACTCATTAGACTCCGTTTCAGTGATTTGAATGCCCGTCTCTGAACTTATTGGAACCAGAAAACTGTAAAACGTCAAGGTGGTGAAGGCCATTGGAGGTTAAAATATGTAAATGGGAACTACCAAACTGGAATAGTACGTCTTTCCTGGTCAACTTTCTCAGGGGATCTGGCAGTGTAGCAAAATTTGGAATGAATTTTGCACAATAATTGACCAGTGCTAGAAAACTCCTCATCTCGGTTGCATTGAGGTTCACGTGCATCTGCAACAGCTTTCACTTTAGCTGGGTTCAGCCCTTCACTTGTGAGTCTGTGTCCCATGAAATCCATCTCAGACGCCAAACTTGCACTTATCTTCATTCAGTGAGACCGGCTTCTTGAAGTTTAGTCAACACTAGCTTCAACCTCCTGTCATGCTCTTCACAAATTGATGCATGGATGATGTCATCTGATATGTTTGCCACTCCAGGTACACCTTGAATCACTCAGTGGATTTCATATTGATAGATCTCGGGAGCAGCATTGATTCCAAACATCAGTCTTTTGTACCGGCACAATCCGCAGTGAGTGACGAATGTTGTCACCTCTCTTGACTGGATGTAATTCCAGCTGATGATATCCCCACTTGAGATCAATTTTGAAAAACACTTTACTGGTTGATAACTCTGGTAGCACCTCATCATCCGTAGGAATTGGGTGTCTTTCTCTGATTATAGCCTCAATGGCTCTCCTCATGTCAACGCACGGTCTAATGTCATCATTGGGTTTCGGCACAATCACAACTGGACTCACCCATGGTGTCGAACGTTCAACAATGTCCTGATCAATCAACTCCTTGATTTTAGCTTCTACTTTTCCATGAAGTGCAAACGGTGTTCTCCACACCAGTTGAGCTAGCGGTTTGACATTTTTATCAATGGCTAACTTCACTTGCCGGCCTTGCAATTTTTGAACCCCTTGGAATACTGAATTAAATTGCTGCCTCATGTCATCATATGACTGCACTGAATTGACATGCACTCCAATGTGAAGCACTCCCAGCTCTCGAGCTGTATTTGTACTCAGCAGTTTCTCCCTTCTCCTCTATCACCATGAATTCTGCTTCAGTTTCCCTATCTCTGACTTCTACTTTAGTCGTGAAACATCCAATGGTCTGTAATGGTTTAGTTGTGGTGTATGGATAGAACTTCCTACTACACCTCCTTGACATGCACTTGATTTTCTGCTGTTTCAAGCATTCCCAAAGTGATCTGTCAATTACGTTGCTGTCACTACCAGAATCCACAATCACTGGCACTGTAACACCTCCGATGGTCACTGGAACTTTCTCGTGATGGCTTTCATTCAATGCAAATTGATAATTCTTTTCAACAGCATGCTCATCAGCTTCATTACTGTCTTCATCACTTTCGAAATCACCTTCTCCGTGATGGACATGACCTTTCTTTTTCTGCCAAGGTCTTGTCTTTCTTTTCACTGGACTTCCCTTTCTTGTTGTAATCACTTGTCTTGTCCCTGGCCTTACTTTTACATTTCTTTGCAAAATGATCTTTATCTCCAGATTTCCTACATGTTCTACCTTTTGCTGGACAACATGCATCTTTCCCTATGTGACCCTTGTTGCCACACCTGTAACACTCTATCTCACGTTCAGGCATACTTCTTGGTCTACCGTGGGACAGCTGGTTAACTTGCCCAGTCTTGGAATCTTTCAATTTCATGCTGTGAAATTGTCCCTCAACAGTTTCCAGTGTTGCTGCAAACGACAAAGCATCATTAAGGTTTAACTCACCCCCTTTTTCTAGCAGCATTCTCCTGAGCTTGACTGACCTGCAATGCTAGACAATCTGATCCAATATCTGGTTTTCCACATCAGCAGCCACATATTTGCATCCTACAGACACAATTTGTGATGAGTCTGACTCTCGTCAGAAATTGAGCAACAGTCTCACCCTCTGCCTGCAGTCTTACGGAATAAATGGCATTGAAATGTAGCATTCGGCACCGCCACATAACTGTTTAAAGCATCAATGGCTTTCTTAGTCTTCCTTCATTCCGGTATCAGGGAGTGTTTTAAACATTTCTCGAACTGCTGGCCCCGCGGTGAAAAGTAATGCTCTCCACTGCGCTTTCTGCCCTGGCATACTCTCCTCAAGAAAGAGCCCTGTCGGCGTAAGCTTCAAATTCCTCCAGCCAAGCATTCCACTTCATGCTGACGGTACTCACAACACCCGTCGGATCGAAGTGTGGAACTCCGCGAAATGCTAAGAAATCAGCTCCAGCGACTGCCATATAAAATTAAAAAATCTTTTTCCTGCTCGTAGCTACGGATTCAGAATCCAAAATATCCTCGTCGTCAATGTCAGATCTTGGCCTCAGATGTGGAATAATAATACTGACACAATATTTACAGGTTACATTCCTTGGTCTCCGTGTTTATTATCTCACTCAGCCAAGGCATCCTGCCTAGTCTTACAGGTCAGCTGATACAAAGGTCATAATATTAGCATATCATCATCATGACTCATCGTCATGGCAGCAGTGTTGCGGATTGCCTGTAGGCCAAAAGTCAGTTTGCAAACACTTGCTCATACCTCTTGTCCATGACCCCTACCACTGCCCATTTCTTCCAGTCACTGAACATTACCAGAGATCTTCACGCCATACCCTCAAGGCCCTCAATCAACCCCCCCCCCCCGATAATCCACTTCTACTTGCCCATGGAAGACCGTCATGGTTTAACCAACGTATCAATCTGCTTTCTCCACAGAACTCATAATCCAAATCATTCCCATTTACATATTTTAACCTCCAATGGCCTTCACCACCTTGAAGTTTAGTTTTCTGGTTCCAATAAGTTCATATTCGCCATGGATACCCAACACATCAGCATGGTAAGAGGACTACTCGGGTCCTTTATCAGAAAATCGACATCTCTCACACCAGTGCACACTTACCTAGACTAATGGTAACCTTAGGTTAATGTTCATTACAAGGTCCTTCACAGGAAATGGTTCAAGCAGTTGGCAGAGCTGCCACCTCACAGCACCAGAGACAGAGGTTTGATCCTGACCTGGGGTGCTGTGTGGATTTTACACATTCTCCGTGTCCAGGTGGATTTCCTGCAGACACTCTGGAATCTACCACATCCCAGACGTGCAGATTTGTAGGTTAACTGGCCATTGAATTGCCCCAAGTGTGTAGGATGAGAAAGTGTGATTACATAGAATTGGTGGAAACAGGTGACGATGTTGAGTGTGGGCCAAATGGCCTGTTTTCATGCTGTATCTTTCCATCAGTCACAAACAGCTTTATTTACTGGTACCATTCGAACAATGACCTCAAATCATAAGCAAATATGTTTACCAAAATTGTAGGAACAAGCATGGATTGAATTGAATCATTGATAAAGGTTATAAAATACTTTTTTTTGCGAATTGACAAACCAGACTACATGTCTTGCAGTGATAAATCCTTTTAATGTTACTGTTTCGTCAACTATGTTAAGGGAAGCTAACAAGAGCACAGAATGGAAAATTGAAACTGAACTAGTCCTAGAACTTGTCAGTATGCAATGGAAATATTCAATGTCATTCAAGCAGAGAAATGATTGAAGACTCATGCCAAGTCTCTGCTGCAGAAAGCTATACAAATGCAACAAACCCTTTCCTTTAAACTTCTACATGTAGGGAATTAAGGGCACTATGAATGATGCCTTTTTCAAATAGTTCCAATGAGCTCATTCGCTATGCCAGTACCTAATGAAATGTTCAGAATCAACCAATTAATACAATTGTACCTGTACATTTTATTCTGAACAATTGCTAAAATTGGCCAAGAACTCAGCTCTCAAACAGTGAACACGATATATCATTACAAGTCAAAATGATACCATTGCTTTGGCTAAAGTAGCTAGGTATTCAAGTGACTTGCTTTATTTAAACTGCTAACTCAGATGTCAACCAAGCACCTAATCACTTCAGCAGTGCTTCCTAAGCGGGGTCCATACCAGAGGAGGAACTGCAACAACTATGCTCCAAATAAAAGCCATCCATATAAGAACAGAAGGTTCTGAAGAAACAATAACAAAATAAATAATCCCAGTGTTTTATACGCACACCAATTTTGAAAGAACTAGGCAAGTAGATTTAGTACTACAAACTGCCATACCAGTGGTACTTAGATTTCACCCACTTGTACTGCAGCCTTTAGTTGTACATGTATTCCAGAGAGATCAAATGACGAGATCAAATGACTTGAGCTCAGTTACTAATGCTCAAAGCTGCTCATTTGCGGTCTATTTCCAGTCTACATTCATTTTAAAAAACAGCTGGCCGAACCCAAGCTTTTCGACCATGGCATTAGCTGGTCTTTAAATGGTCAGTATGTTCTTAAAGACTATTTACAGCGATTATGGCAATTTTGTATATAAAGACCCCACAATGCAAGATATAGCACCCTAAAAGCACACCACTACTTTCAAAACAATCTGCCTTTTGCTTGAATCATAAATAAAACAGATAACTGACAGCTTTGCAGAACTACAACTCAAGTGATACCAGTTGAACCCAGCTGTCCAAAGTACTCAAAAAATGCTCCCTGCCAGATCTGTCAATTCCCCGTGTAATTATTGCTGATCTGGAAATAACCTTTAAAAAACCACAACATTCTCAGCTAATCCAAGAACAGCGGCAACTATTACAATAAATGATAATGGGCAATCACAAATTAGTTTGGAAATATAGCTGAATTACAGGATTAAATTTACAGATTTACACTCTGGGGTGGAGACATGGCCAGTACAGATGATACTGGTTTCCTTCTTGGATTAGCTGACTTTGAAATCCAAAATAGATTTTTTCAATTATAAATTGCTTAATATTGTAACTCATTGTCGAAAGGTCATTTGGACAATAATGGGAAGGAAAACTATCACCTCTGGTCAAAACAATATGCGGTATCTTTCTTCTAAATCTCCCAATTTCTTTAGAGGGCATTAAATACTTTGGTACTTGACAAAAGACAAACCTGTTGCCAAGAAATAAGGTCACCAACTCCAACCAGAACTCTATATCTATAGTACTTTAGATCTAAAAAAGTCTGGGTCTAAACGATAATTCAATGTCCGTTAATATTTTCAACCTGTCCACTAATGCACTGTGCATACACCATGCCACTTCCAGATGTGCCGCATTTGCATTGTTTTCCTCTATCAAATCTTCAGAAAAATTGTACCTATTATCAAATTAGTTTATGTAAACTAATGAATCTTAGAAAGATCACTCAGACAAGCTTTCCCCTTCCTCCTCCAGCTTTATTGATAGTTTAAATTTAAAATTACATTTCTATAGTTCTAAGACTTCAGTTGCTTTTACCTTGTCTTAAAAAAAACCCGATTTCAAGCAAATGATTATCTACAGTAGTCTAATTGTATTATACAAAAATAACATCTTGATTTCTGTGAAAACACATTCATTCAACTGCTGTGTAGATCCAATCCTATTTGCTATGTTTCGGTTGTAATTTCATAATGGGTATAATAGATGCTAAACTACATTCAAAATTTTAAACCTCTGCTTGCACATCTGTATCTCGAATACCAACTTCGATTTCAGCTACTGGAAGCTGGTTACTCCTATGCTTTAAACCTGTACTTTTCCCAACCATGGACAGGTTTGCTCGTTTAGTTTTGTTTACTCCCACTTTGTTTACTGTACGTAGGGCCCCGATACAGATGTTGGTTTGTCTGATGAACTGCTCCCAAGGTCAAACAATTCAAAGCCAACATTTCAAGAAATCACATGCGGAAGTTTCAATGCAACTTCCAGGTTTGATTTCCTCACAGAATCACTTCCAGAACCCAAAATGGGCCCCTGATCTGACTCATCTCTTCCCACTCATTAATCCCTATACACCAGTGGCATGGAAAGGGGGTTCTTTTACAAAGCATTATACATAACACCTCTACCAAACTAAACATAAACATTTGTAGTTAAATGCAGAATGCATTTTTCAACCCCTTTCCTTTCACATTTTTTTTGAGTAAAGCTCACTGGCCTGGGACTAGCCTCTATCTGCCAACCATTGGCCAGTGAAGAGGATTCAGAGGAAATAATACAACCATCAATCAGAAAAGGAGGGGGCGACAATGCAAGGTTTAAGCTGTAGCCTCAATCGTGCATTCCCGTGCAAGATGTCCAGCTTCACCACAACGGTAGCAGTTTACTTCACTGGCCTTGCTGCAATTGATAGCGACATGACCAGTTTCACCACACCTGCAAGTTAAACAAGACAATTTCACATTAAGTTTTAAATACTCATTAGGTTTATTACTACACAATAATGAAACTCAATTTCAGTGTGAAAACACCATCCAAACCCTCAGCTTGCAGTTCATCGGTACACATGCTATATGTACATTACATACAGCGTTAACTGGAGATCAGCTTTACCACAACTGCAGACATTGAAACAATGAGCCATTCCAATACCAAACTAGCATGAAGTCACATCTCCACTCCTTCCTTCTTGAGGCAATATTCTGTACAATAAGTATGCGAGTGAATCCTTGCAAAAGATCGTGTTTTCTTTAATAAAATGTGGCACTGGTGACCCAGAGTATTGATAGTTATGTGGAACATGCTCTATCGAGTTAGAGCCGACTGGTTCTAAACATAAATGCAGACACCGCGATAACGTTGCAGTTTTAGTTCATTTGTCCATAATGTTGCACAAACTCAGGGACTTCACACGTACTTGTAAAAAGATGCTTGTACAAAATAGTCACGCTGCTTGAAAATAGTGTCCAGTGATAATGAACACAAATTCCACCTACCAGAAATGAGTGGGTTTCCAGGATAAGCAGGCCAACGACAAATTGTGAGGTAGTTACTTAAGTTTTTTCAAACCCTCCCCACCCTAAAAATACTGCAGGAACAATATGACAAATTCAATGTGCCCCGCCTTCTCAATGACATTTACAAAGCAGCCAGCACCTCACCCATAATCATCAGATCAACTAATGGAAATGTAGGGTATTAAATTATCAAACAACAGCTTTCATTTATATGCAATGCATGATTTTTGGATTAATTTGTAACATCTGCAAAAGTATTCAATTGATATTAAAACAAGGCATGATACAAACCACCAAGCTGATATGTGATTGATGACATTTTGATGGCAAGATTAAAGAACATGAAATTTACACTGCAAAAAAATGATCTGGGTGTATACATGCAAGCACCTTTGAAGAATCTGCTACAAGGTTTAAAAACATTCAGATTGAAACAAAATTAAGCTGTGCTAAACAATTGATAAAAAACTGCACTTTGGAATGTTTGAGGGAGGTTGCAGAGTCTGAAAGAACCCAAAAGCTTTCTGTATTTCAATACCAAAGGGGCAGTTTATGTGTTATATGGTGTAAGAATTGAAAGCTTAAAGATTTTTGTTGCGTGAAGGTACTCCAAATGAGCTTCAGGGAAGTGCTCAAAAACCATTACGATTTTTAACTGGCAGAGAACAGATTAAAGATAAAATATCAGGATTTGATATCTGAAGAAAACAGCAATAAAAGGCAGATCAAGAAGAAAAAGGCAGACATTATGGATGAAACATACGCTGCTGGTTACGATAACTACTACAAATGGGAAAGGCTAGATGCATTTATTGAACAGAATTGGTTCAGTGGCAGGAAGTATGCAGACCTTTTGATGGATATGGGAGAAATACATCAATAGATCATTTACCTGGAACCTACAGCAAACTCCATATGTGGATAATTCTTTATAATCAGAAGGGCATCTTCCACCCTGCACCTTCTCTCCATAAAGCCATGCCGCTATAAGGAATTCACTATCAAGAGATCATCTCATATTAAGGGCTTGAATCTCTCACTTTTGACCCAGTATAGTTTCTTTGAATTTACTGTTTGGCAATAAGTATTTCTGGTTGAATTCACTTTAATTGAGAGATACACAACTGACTTCGCTATGAAGGTGCACAATGTGCAAAGTCACATTACCGTGCAAGAATATACAGGATGCCACTGATCAGCAAAATCTACGTACAATCTAATTGAAGTAACCTACAGGAACATTTTGAAAAACATATACAGCATTCCTAATGAAAACGAAACCAGTGACAACAGAGAATAATCAGTAAAAACGACTGTTCCAACTGAAAAATTCAAGCCCTCCTTGCACATATCTGGTGCCAATGTTCTTCAAGACTTCTTAGACATTGCACCATTTAATGAACGCACAATTATTTCAGCAATAAATTGTAACTTTCATGTTTAATTTAACCCATTTTCAAGTCACAAAATTATTTTAATGCTAACAAAATAACATCAAATGACACCCTCATAATCCCCAGCCACCCAACCGTCCCTCTTTCCACACGTGCCAACACCAAATTTAAAATCTTCAAGGATTGCAGATGTGATACAGACCTCACTCCACATTCAATCCTTGAAGATGCTTAATTTGGAAAGCAGAAAATAATTTCCGGCGTACGGGTTTGCATAGTGCAAGACACGAGCGTACGAGTTAGCATAGTGCAAGACCCAGTTGTACAGGTTTGCATAGTGCAAGACCCGGTCGTACGGGTTTGCATAGTGCAAGACCAGAGCGTACGGGTTTGCATAGTGCAAGACCAGAGCGTACGGGTTTGCATAGTGCAAGACCAGAGTGTACGGGTTTGCATAGTGCAAAACCCGAGCGTACGGGTCAGCATAGTGCAAGACCCAAGCGTACGGGTTAGCATTGTGCAAGACCCGAGTTGGGAGACAACCAAGGCGTGAACAGCACTGGTATTGTCATGGATGTATAAATACCAAGCGACAGCTTTTAATATAATACATTACAAGTTTTGATACCGAAACATGTGGAAAAATGACAAACACTAGATAAAAAGTTGACAACAGGAAGTTACGTTTTGTTGATGTAAGATTTTTAATATTGGTTACATGAAACACCTAAAATTTAGCTGAGTAACTCATGACAAGAGCTGAGCCAGGTTGATTATTTCCATTTCTTTCCAAGCTCGATACAAAATGCAACATTTAAAGTTCACAGGCTAACAATAGTTATTAAATCACAAATTTCAAATATTTGATATGATTAAATTTAAAGTTCAGCAGATATTTCAGTTACTTATCCATTTTCATTATTGCATTACAAGTGGCCATGTACTGGCATTGCAAATAATACCCAATAATTTTCAAACATAAATGCATGCAGTACTTGTCATTTTATTTGACTCATCAGATGGCTTGAGCAACGGAGCAAGCTGCTGCATACCCAACAACTAAACAGTTTAAATTTCCTACATTATTTGAGGCTGGAACCAAAGTTCTAGCAGGAAACCTAACAAAAAGTTCTTGGTTTTTAATCATTTATTCTCACCTGTTAACATTTTTTTAAGTAGTCAATTTGTGCTGGCAAGTTACAAGTGGCTGAGCTACACTGGGAAGTTCCCATGATAATATTTGGTCCATTCAATTAGGATAGCATTGTAAGCAACTGCACTAGTCTCAGCAATCCAAGGTCATGGGGTAGGGTTTTCTAGTGGAGGGCAGTAGAGATGGACACTGGCCACCACTCTTGGTTCCAATTACTTCCCAATAATAGCCCCTTACCTTAAGTGCACTTGTGTAGATGTTAGTTCAGCAGCATTGCCTTGATTTTTGGATCAGCCCCATTGTTGAGGCACACATAATGGAAAAGCCAAATGTGCTAAACACAGAAAGGCACACAAGAGATTTTAGCCTAGTAGGAGTGTCCATATTGATATTAGAGGCAGGAGACAAACTAACCCTGGTCCCACCCCAACAAAGTCCTGTTTTGCACATATTACAAAAATGTTACCCAGTGCATTTGAATTGCTGACATACCCAGATGCTATTCTAGAATCAGGGCTGACTAAACATGCAATTGGTTACAACCCTTGATTACTCTTCGGAACACTTTACTACATTTACATTGCAAAAATGTTCATGTAGTCAGCCACGAGGACAGAAAATAAACAGTTGCATTGTGATATGGGTTAAATGAAAAAAGCATAAACAGTACTCAATGATTAAATGCAGTGCCATGAGCGTGTTTCACGTGTTACTTTGCAAAAAAAAAAAAATCTTTCAACATTGGATCAAATATTGCTAATTTTCAGAATAGGTCATCTATGACTAAACAGAAATTAACAATTGAATATAAAGCACATTCACAAAAAAGACGGGTCCTCTGCTCCATACCTATAGCACTTGACTTTAGTGCAGTCCTTCTGAATATGCCCAAATTCTCCACATGAATAACATTTCTGCTCATCAGCATGATCACAATCACGGGCCAGATGTCCAGGTCTGCCACAGTTGTAGCAGCATTGTTCTCTCTCCTTCTTTGGCTCCTTGCAGTCTTTGGCAATATGGCCACCCTTACCACAGTTGTAGCAGGCTGAAATTTGACAGAGCATAAATTATTTGCAAGAAGTTACTTTACCACATACCATAGAGAAAAAAAAAATATTTACCATCTTCCTGGAGTTCACAATCCTTTGCAAGGTGGCCCGATTCACCACAACGGTAGCAGATATCTATAAATGGTTTAAAATATTTCAGCTCAGTAACAGCTCTGCACAATGCCACAGATATCTGTAGTAAATTTTCAAAAAAACGGCTCAATTTAATATGCTCTACTATCATTGAATATGCAAAATTTCAACAAAGAAAATCCTGGAAGTTCTCAGCCATTCAGGCAGATATCAATTCATCAGAACACAATGGCCTCTGACCCAAAACATTTACCCTTTTCTTTTCTACATGAAATTTTCTCCAGTATATTGTTTTCAATCCAAAAATATCTGAAATATCTTGACACAGAATTCTAGTCAGATCACACTAACTAGAATTCTAGTCAGATGGCCCTGTAGCCCATCTTGTCCAAGCTGACTAAGAACACCCATCCAAGATATTCCCATTTGCCTGAGCCTGATCCATATACCTCCAAAACCTTTCCTATCCATGGACCTTAACAAATGTATTTTAAATGTTATTGTACCTGCCTCAGCTACTCCATCTGGCAGACAATTCCAGAAAATTGCCTCAGATTCCTATCAAATATTTCCAGTTACCTTAAACCCATGCCGTCTAGTTTAATTCCCCAACCCTTCAAAAGAACTGCACTCACCCTAGATATTCCCGTCGTTATTTTATACACCTCTATAAGGTCACCCTTCAGTCAAGGAATAAAGCCCTAATTTTTGCATCATGAAAATCGGCATTGTCTGCTCTCAAATGGATCAGGCAGTTTAAATGGCAACCATAATGGATCGGGTGTCATAGCATTGTGGAAACATCTCTTCATTTTAACATTTCCTGACGAAGGAAATAATTAAAATGAACAATCTGTGTAGATTCTAAAAAAGTGCACTAAAAGTAGGAAAGTATTAATCGTTGGGAAAATCTGACAGTCCAGCAACGTCCAGAGTGTGCCAGATTTTTGAAATTTTACTGTATCTTGAAAATAAGGGTTTACACAAGCTCGCCATAAATCGTTGATTTTTTAAATGTGACCGGAGCAGTTATTTTCTGCTGAAGATTTAAAATTATGCCCAAATAGACAGCCAATTTTATACACATAAAAATTTTGGATTAAGCTATGCTCCTAGCTCGACAACCAACTCTAAGATTAACATCTTGGTACCGAGAATTATAGGCCAGTTTCACTTTTCTCGGGATAAAATATTCCTTAAGTGATGGAAATCTAATGCAAGTTAGCCACATGCTTGAAATACATCCGTTAAGGAAGTTAAAATTGTACCCAGTACTCTGGTGTGCTCTCAACCTCCCAGTTACTGCAGCAGAATACCAATTTTATATTTGCAACATCCTGCAATTACTGATAACCATGCCATTCTAAAGGTACTAGACATCGGTAGAATACCACATTGTGTTCTACTTAGGACATGGCAGCTAAAGTTATCAATTCAAATATACATTTATAATAGCCTATCTCAACTCAATATTTTCACCCAAATTAAAAATGAATCAAATACCACCCCCCCTCCCCCCCAGTTACAGACCAGTTTTTTAAAACTGCTATAAACAAAAATTGTCCCTAAGAATCAGGACACCACTGATTACTTTCCACAATGCTCAAGCTTTTTCTCAATCCCTTGTTCCCAGCTTACCTCTTGCAGCAGTGAAGCTTCCTCTTGCCCGGCCACGAACCCGACCACGCACACCTGCACTACTTGGACACTCGCGAGCCCAATGTCCAATTCGCCCACATTTAAAGCACTCGTTGCTGCTCATGATGAAATCTATTAAGAAATATTATGACATTTACATTGCTTGACAGTAAACGATTGAAACTATACACAATCACAATTTCAAATGACAGCAAGTTGTCTTAAGATAGCCTGCAGTGCATATCTATTTGGCATTTTATTCCACATCAAGACCAAGTGTATATTTCAATCTTATTTAAAACTCAAAACACAATACCCTCCCCAAAACATAGAAAAAGAGGAATGCAAAAAAAGCTCACTTTAATCAGTTTTTCTCTCTCATTAGGATGATAGCTTGGAGAACAATGAAGGAAATTCAGACATGACACACAGCTACACAAAGCATCCAGTCCAAAAATGGTACTGCTCATGTTCGACCTTTACCTCTTGAACTATTTATAAATGTGTGTATGGAGGAGTCAACAGATCCAAGATAGCACAAATACAGTGAACCTCCAACTATTTGGAAATTTAAATGTTTGGCACCTGCCTCAGTGGGTGATGTTATCTGTACTCCTTGAAATTAGCTGGGAAAAAAAGGTGCTGGTCCAACAGTCTGGAAGATCTGTTATTCTAGCACCATAGACACATTGCATAGCAGATTATACCCTTTTGCAGCATCTTGAATTCAGATATCCACACTGACGTTGGACTACTTATGAATCATAAAGAGCTAGTGTCTTTTTTGTCCCTTGACATGGTTCCACCTGTGACGTTGCAGTTTTGTTAAATACAAGCTAGCTTAATAGATGAATCGTAGCCATATTCTGAAGATTTGCATTCCAAGCCAGATTTTTCCCAAAATGGCCACAATGGTACTGTCCCAACAGAAAGTTAAAAAAAAACAAAGCAGGAAGTGGAGGTCAAAGAGCAGTAAGTGAAATTAATAGTGGCAAACAAAAATTGGAGTCCAAGTACAGGAAAGTGCTAAAATTATGGTACTCTAACTGCTTCACAATGTAGTTAAATAAATGACAAATGGAAATGAGTGTGATTTAAGTGCCATTACATAAACATGACTGCAGATGGACTAAAGCTGGATGCTGAATGTTCATGGTGTTGGACATTAAGGAGGTACAGGCAAAAGGATTGGGAAGGGGAGGGGGGTGTCTGTTAGTAAGATTTACATCAGTGGAGAGAAATTATCTTGGCTTGGTAGATGCTACAGAGTAGAATCAGGTTTGATCAAGTTACAAAGGGCAAAAGACACAGGTAGTTAAATCATAGGCTATATTCCAGATGCAATCTATTGCAAAGATGCACTACTTTGTAGGTTAATGCGCTACCTAAAATGTACAGCGTAGAGGGAATCAGGAATCTTCTCGGAGATGTTATGTGCATACAAAATAACGGGATATAGGAAATAAGCAGGCCAATTAGATTGATAGCTTAAATTGGCTATCGTACAGAAATAAGAAATCCAAAACTTGATTTTAAATTTACAAGAAAGTGATAAAGATTTGAGTTGGATGCAACATGGAAGATCCATTCAAAGACAGTGGACAGCCAAGAAGAATTTAGAAAAGCACAAATTGCAAAAGAATATTATTTTAGGGCAACAAGTCCAACAGGAAATGTGGTCCATTGGAGAATAATTAAATAAGGAAATGGCTTATCCAGCTGTCATAAAAGACTCAAGGGCTTATCCAGGTATAAAAGACTCAAGGGAAGTATTGGTCCCATACAGATGCACAAATGAATATAGGCAACCCATGTTACAGCCGGTGAGGCTCTCAAAGTTAAGCCTTCAAAAATTCATAAATTACCCAAAAATGAAAGTAGTAAATGTGCTCTTATGGAATGCGAGAATGAAAGCAAATAAAAATCTTTCAACTTGCAATTGTCTCTGCATGTGCAGAGGACATTGCTTTATGTTACATAAAATAAGTAATGTTTTCTAGGAGTTCAAGCATCCACCTGCAGCAGTTATTCAGCTTCCCCATCGTTATTTTATGTTATGAGCAAATTATTTTTAAAAAAAACTAGAAAATGAGAAGAAACTGAAAGGTGAAAATTACTATTGAGCTTGGCCTAGAATTTTGAGACACCCACAGAGATAGCAAACATTAGTTATCCTCAAATTCTACCGATTTCAAAACTGTTCCGATGAGTTTGAGGTTAGTGGCAATCGAATAAAGAAAATAGGGCATGTTAGCCTAGGTTTTTGTGGAGAAATATTTGTATCTACAATGAAGGATTTGATGACTGCACACTGAAAATAATAAGATGCCACATAATCAAGATAGACCAAAACATAGGAGAAAAATGCATCAATTAAGTTAGCAAATGGCACACTGATTTTACTGCAAATGTCAGAGTTTAGAAATTGGGAAGTTTTGTTCCAATTGTACAGGTGTTGGCAAGGCTACAGCTTAAGTATTGGACACTGTTTTTGGCCCTCACCCGGGAAAGGATAATGATATTGGAAGCAGTCCAAAGGAAATTCACAAGGCAAATTTCCTGGGATGAAAGGACCGTTCTATCATGAGAAGCCAAACGGGTTGGATAGTATTTGTTGGGAGTTTAGAACAATGATGGGTGAACTTGTTGAATTAAAGGTCCTAAGGATAGAATTTGAGGTGTTTTTACAAGTGTCAATGTGAAAAGATGTGAAAGGGCCCAATCTTTTAAAACGGAAGTAGGTAGAAATTTCTGAGCGAATATAGCGTAACAAATTCTGCACTTCAGATATGTATGAAGGCAATCTCATTAAAAAATCTTAAAGGGGGAGGTGGAACAGTTTTGTGGGCATGGGTTAACTAACATTTTGTTCAAAATTTAAATCCAGTACTCAAAATCTAAAAACTAAAAATGATTGCAATGACCATATTGTGGTCAGAAGAAGCAGCTCTGCTTGCATCCAACACTGTAAAAATACAAGGGAAAACATAGGTAGACATGGAAAAAATAAATAGTGGTCATAAGCTTTATTATTGCAATTAGCACAGTACTCCTGTTACGAAATATCACTATTCTTTATCTTTAACCCTTATAACACTATCTAGCGTTTAATTCTGATATCACGCTGACAAAAAGTCAAGATACATTGAAGGATATGGTTTATTCATTTTCATACATTCTTTAATTGTGTCTTCTATGCAATTCTACCAGATTTCTTCTACCAACTTTTGACTTCTCTAATCTTGAATACCACAAGTTACACCAGTTGCTGTTTTTTGGCTTATCTTCTAAACTGCAAATGTAAAACTAAACATTTAGAATTTAATGCCTGAAGCTTAATTCCAGCCATGTAATTCAGGCTTTTGAAAATAAGACTTGTTCATTTTTACTTTCGAGACTTTCAAACATAGACATACCCAGTCCTTTCCCAATTTGTGTATTAACAACTTTCATATTATTTGTGTGATATTATGTTGTGTATTGTTGTCTCAAAAAATCAATTTCAAAACTAAGATAACCCAAAGGGCTGATAGTCCCAACTGTAATGGCCAGAGCTAAAGTTGCAAGAAAATCTGGGTGTAAATGAAAAAATTTCGAGCAAATTATAAGGCAAATATACCGACTGCAAAAATGCTTGCACAGATGTTAATATATATCAACATTAACTAATTAGCTATGAAGATCACAAAATGTTTCAATTATGCCTTGGTTCTGTTTAAAGGATAAAACAGTTCAAGCAAACCAACTTGCATTCAATTAGAGATTTACAAGGTGGCAGAGTGTTTCAATGCTACACTGAAATAAATGAAACCTGGTGGGACAAGACAGAAAGCAAAGCAGAGGAAAGAAACATGATAGGACAACACAGGAAGCAAAGCAGAGGATTACAAAATTCAAACCAAGAAATTCAATACTGTAGGCTAAATGTAAAATGCAAGCAAACCCAAAGATAAATTTTGGATACATATTAAATATCCAATTCTTGGATGCAGAATAGATTATTTAAAATAAAATAGAAACGTTGGAGAAAAGTGCTTTTCTATATTATATTAAAGAAACAATAAAGGGAAGGGTGCTTGTGTGTCCGTGTTAGCCAAATCACTGCATTCAATCCAAAGTACGTCACCTTAGGGGAAGAATAGGCATAAACAAATGCACAAGTGTCCAAAATTAATTTCATGGTGAAGCAAAATTAGAGCATTTCCTATATGTGGAATGTATTGTTGGGATGGAGAGTTGTCTCCAAGAGTTTTTAAATTACATCTCTAAGATTATTTTCTGAATCACTGAAAAGGGGCTCAATTATTAATAGCAGCAGTGATCATCAAGACAGAAAATAAAAAAAACAGGGAGAAGTGCAACTTGACGGTGGCACAGTAGACCAAAATGTCTTTTTGGATATCATTTCAAATCAGGGCGATTTTATACATCCCTGACAGCCTCCCAGCATCATAACACGTATGGATTATATTAACCCCACCTCTTATTCCAGCACATACATGACATTTTTCACAAATAAAAGTGAAACGAAAAATAAGACTACAATGAAATTGGCAGTTGTCTTCAGGCTGACGAGAAACCTGCTCATCATTTGAAACCACATTACAAGTCAATAGTTACAATTATAAACGAGGGTTCCACCAGACCCCTCCTAGTTATATGTTTAATTTTAAATCTACCAGAAACCGTAGTCGTGACACTCTCCACGTGGGATATTGCAAGCCCCAGTCGCTTTCCCGCCAAAGCCAGGTTAAGTAAAATTTCAGGTTAAAATTAATTTTAAGAAACGACTGATCATATCACTTAACGCTCTGAATCTCTCTATTAATTTCACGGTTACACTTTAGCTTGTGTGTGAATAAAACTCTGCTGTAGCGAACACGGGCCTAGCCGACTGGCCTCAGCCGCGGCATTTCCAAAGGCTGCGGTCCGTCACAAAGCAATGGCGGCAGGAAAACCATCACGGTGAGCGGTGGTGTGGCCCACCTCACGTGTGCGGGTGAACCAGTGCTGGAGCAGCAAGGGCGGGCAGACTCCACAGGTACCACCCCCCCCCTCCCCACGCCACGCTGCCACACGCACTTGGAGCCTAACATGGCGGCGAGGCCTCGGCTCGAAAGGCGTTGCGTTAATACGCAGTAGGCAAGTCATCGGGCCGACGCTGGGGACGGGCGGCGAAGATGAGAGGAACCAGGCCCGGGCTGCGCTGGGCCCACAGCCTGACGCACAGCCCGCAATGCGCCGAAAGAACAATTTGTGTCCCTCAGCATTTCTTCAGCGTTCAACCCCCGGGAGGGAGAGAGAGAGAGAGAGGGCCGCCCTGCGTTAACGCTGAAGGCAAGGGAGGGGAACCGCGCTCGCCACCCCGCCCGCGCCCACCACCCGGCGGCGGTTTCCCCAGGCCCTCGGTGCCGGGGCCGGAGCGGCGGCCGCGCCCTGTCCTTACCGCCCACCGCCTTCGCACCGACTCCCCGCCCGTCCGCTCGCTCGCTCCCTCCACTCACGCGGTCCGACCCACGGCACCGCCCTCCGCGCACGCGCCGGTGCACACCAATCAGCTCGGCCCAATCCCAGCCGCCACCTTGCTGATTGGACAGCTCCCACGCCACTCACCCGCGGCTGGTCCCGCCTTCCGCCCTGCGCGACCAGTCACGGGCCCACTCCTGGCGCTTGCGCACTAGTGTGCATTTGGCCTGCCGTCAAATTCCTTTAAGGTGAGTGTCGGTTCTCCCTGTTTGCGCCTTTCATAAGTTGGCTTGTCAGTTTTCATATTTAAGCAAGTAATACAACACTATTCATTATAACTAATTCATTTTGCACCAGCAATAAATCTGTCTATTTTAAAATTGAATACAATTATACTAGTTTAGTTTATTGTCACTTGTACCGAGGTACAGTGAAAAACTTTGTTGCCTGCTCACCATGCTGGTTATGATTTCAGCATGGTACATCTTGGAGGTTGGAGATTGTAAGTCCAATTGGGTCAGGTTGGGGGAAGAATGAGCCAGATTTTCTCCCCTCATTCAACTACGGCTCCTTAATTTGTCAATGTGGAACAATATCACTAACTTCAGTCTGAACAAGGGTCTCAACCCGAAACGTCACCCTTTCCTTCTCCAGGTTTTTGTGTCTATCTTCAATAGCTCTGATTTTCATCCTGCACTCAAATTTACTTGGACCATCTCCGACACCTCCCTCCCCTTTCTTGATCTCACAGTCTCCATCATAGGTAATAGACTATTGACTGACGCCTATTACAAACCCACTGACTCCCTCAACTATCTCAACTACACTTCTTCCCACCCTGCTTCCAGCAAAGACTATCCTACTCCCAATTCCTCCGTCTACGCTGCATCTGCGCCCAGAATGAGGTGTTCCATACTATGACATCCGAGATATCCTCATTCTTTAGGGAACGGGGGTTCCCCTCTCATATCATAAATGAGGCCCTCACTCAAGTCAAGTCAAGTCAAGAGAGTTTATGGTCATGTGTCCCAGATAGGACAATGAAATTCTTGCTTGCTCCAGCACAACTGAGTATTGTAAGCATAGATACAGAACAGTTCAGTGTGTCTATATAGCATAGACGATATATATGCACACATATATGGTTTCTAATGCAGAAAGCGTTAGAAACCATCCAGGAATACATGGATACAACACTAGAGATACAAGGAATAAAATTTCCTTATATGCAGATGATGTATTGATGTATTAATATATATTACAAAGTTAGAAACTAGTATTCCAAATCTATTAAATCTAATAACACAATTTGGTCAGTTCTCAGGATATAGGATTAATTGGAATAAAAGTGAAATCATGCCAATAACAAAATTCAACTTAAATACAATACAACAATCCCCTTTTAAAATAGTTAAAGATAAACTTAAATATTTGGGAATCTATGTAACTAAGACATATACCTCTTTATTTAAACCAAACTTTCCATCCTTACTCAATAAATTACACAAACATATTCAGTACTGGAAAACACTTCCTATTTCAATGCTTGGTAGAATTAATGCTATAAAAATGATTTTCTTACCGCAACTACTATATTTATTTCAATTAATTCCGATATATATTCCAAAAAACTTTTTCAAAAAAGTCGACTCCATTGTTACAAGCTTTATTTGGGATTATAAGAATCATAGAATAAGTAAAAAACATTTATGTAAGTCAAAGAGCAACGGAGGTTTGGCCTTGCCAAATTTCTTATTTTATTTTTGGGCAGTCCATATTAAAAACATGAATTTCTGACTGGAAGAAATGGAAGAACAACCAGAATGGTTAAGGATGGAAAAGGAAGACTGTTTACCTTTTGAAATAGGTTCGATTATATTTGCTACCACAAAATTGCATAAAAAAACCTATAAGGAAAACCCTATAATACATAGTGGAATACGAATTTGGAAACAATTAAAAAAGGCTTTAAAACTGAATAATATACCACTATGTCTTCCCATTGTAAATAATCCTCTATTCAAGCCATCCATATTGGATAGAGGTTTTATACAATGGAAAAATCATGGAATTAAAAGGATTGGACATCTTTATAGGGAAGGCATCTTTCTGTCATTTCAAGAGTTACAACAGAATCATGGACTACACTCAAATAACTTCTTCAGATATTTACAAATTAGAGATTATGTTAAATCCAATACACAAGTTTATAGGACTAGGGAACCAGAAATTCTTGATGAATGTTTGAATAAGCATCCTAACTGAAAAATTAATAGCTTATATTTATAACATTCTCCTAAATAACGAGGTACCACCGATGGAACTATATAGACATAAATGGGAAAATGAGTTAGGTTATCCTATTATGAAAGATATTTGGGACGAAAGTTTACAACGTATACATCAATGTTCGTTAAATGCCAGACATGCTTTAATACAATTTAAAGTCTTACACAGATTACATTACTCCAAAATAAAACTAAATATAATTTTCCCACATATCTCTCCTATATGTGATAAATGCCTGCATCTAGAGGCCAATTTAACACATACCTTTGCAAATTGTATAAAAATTAAAAATTACTGGACTGATATTTTTCAAATAATCTCTGAAGTTGTTAATACCAAATTGGCTCCAGACTCAAAATTAATAATACTTGGGATATCAGAACAAAGTTTAACACTCACAACAAGCCAAAGAAACTTCCTTGACTACAGTATAATAACTGGGAAAAAATTAATATTAAAATTCTGGAAAGGCCCTACAACCCCCACAATTAAAATGTGGATTGTGGAAATGTCGGAGACCCTACATCTAGAAAGAATTAGACTTGTCTTAATGGACAAGCAAGAACTTTTTGTTAAAATATGGGCTCCATTCATTGCCTATTTGAAGGGATAGAGTGGCCCAGCGCGAAAGCCCGACTGAAGCTTGAACTCAGGATTAGATGTAATTATATTTCATAACCTACGAACTTATCTCCTATGACGTATTATAAGTAATTCATTCCACCTCTTTTTCTTTTTTGATATTCTAATTCTTCTTTCTCTCTCTTTCTTCTTCTTTCTATTTTTCTTTTTCTATCTATATTAAAAAAAACCACTAGAAGCAGAATTAACTGACAATTGACAAATTTTATAATGTATGAGTGATTGATGTATATGAAAAGTTTTTTCTTCTATTATAATATGTTACTCTACATTGTAATATGTTTGCTTCTAATAAAAATTTATATCACATAAATAAACAGATAAAGTGCAATAGGCTGTTATAGTTCAGAGTTTGTTTGATGGCGAGTTTAATAGCCTGATGGCTGTGGGGAAGTAGCTGTTCCTGAACCTGGATGCACCAGATTTCAGGCTCCTGGACCTTTTACCTGATGGCAGCGGAGAGATGAGTGTGTGGCCGGGATGGTGTAGGTCCTTGATGATGTTGACAGCCTTTTTGAGGCAGCGACTGCGATAGATCCCTTCAATGGTGGGGAGGCCAGAGTCGATGATGGACTGGGCAGTGGTCATAACTTTCTGCATTCTTTCTGCTCCTGGACGCTCAAGTTGCCGAACCAAGCCACGATGCAACCAGTCAGTATGCTCTCAACTGTGCACCTGAAGAATTTCGAGAGAGTCCTCTTTGACATACCGACTCTCCGTAATCTTATCAGGAAGTAGAGGCGCTGATGTGCTTTCTTTATAATTGCATCAGTGTGCTGGGATGAGGAAAGATCTTCGGAAATATGCATGCCCAGGAATTTGATGTTCTTGACCCATTCCACCATCGTCCTGTTGATATAAACGGGATTGTGGGACTATCCTACCCCTTGCAAAGTCCACAATCAGTTCCTTGGTTTTGCTGGTGTTGAGAGCCAGGTTTTTGTGCTGGCACCATTTTGTCAATCAGTCAATCTCACTTCTATACTCTGACTCGTCACCATCAGTGATTCGTCGAGTGTGGAGGAGAGGAGGAGGAAATTGGTTGTAGAGCAGGTACGTTGTCAGGAGGAAGCAGTGAGATGTGTAAGGGCAGTAGCTCAGGTTAAGCAGGGACAGTGGATGAACTGGGAAAGTGTAGAAAAGAGGAGGCATGGAGGGACCTGTGGTGTATGGAGGCGGGTCATGTAAGTTTCCTTATCAGGGCTATTTATGATGTGCTGCCATCACCGCAGAACCTCAAACAATGGGTAGGTGGGGACCCGGCGTGTCAGACGTGGCAACGTTGAGGCATATTTTGTCAGGATGTAGGACTAGTCTTTCTCAGGGTTGGTATACTTGGCGGCATAACCAGGGATTGAAATGCATCGTTGCGGCAATTGAGAGGAGGAGAATACGGGTGAATTCAGTAGAACAGAAGTGTTACAATTCATTTTGTCCGTGAGGGAGAGAAAGGTAGAGGAGGGAAGTTTGCAGATAGGTATGTCAGGCCAGCTATGGGGAGCCAATGATTGGGAGATGAGGGTAGATTTGGCAGGAAATGAGTTTGAGGCCTCATATAGTGTTATGGTCAGTTAGTCAGCGGATGGTGTATTTTATAGAACTGACGGTGCCTTGGGAGAACTTAGTGGATGAGGCTTATGAAAGGAAAAGGCTTAGATATGTAGAGTTGGCAGCAGAAGTTGAGCAGCGAGGATGGAGAGCAAGAGTACATCCGGTAGAGACGGGTTGTAGAGGTTTCATGGTGAGATCAACCACGTCGCTATTTGGAGAGCTAGGAATTTGCGGACAGAGTTTGCGTCAGGCTGTAAAGCAAATGTCAGAGGCAGCCGAGCAAGGCAGATGGTGATTTGGTGGAGAGGAAATTGTGTCAGTTGGGGGCAGAAAGGAAAAGTTTGACATGCAGTATGTGTATTTCTTTGTAATTTGGGGGGGGGGGGGGGGTGCAGACTCCAGACCCAACTGTTGAGTCTTCCCGAGGTGTTGTGGGCCTAACTCACTGAATCACCAGTGAAGGGAGGTGCCCACTTGATAACCCCAATGATATACTTGCATCTACAGGATTAGTTTTTTTTTAAAGAGCTAGGTAATATGTAGCTAGTAGTTTTTGCACATGGAGTTATTTATTGTAAGTTAGTGTATTTAGTTAGATAATACTTTGGTTTTGGGCTTGGTTTTCTTAGTTGAGCGCTTATCCCGGAGTTATAGCACGTGCTTTGTGTTAAAATTGTAACTCACTGCAGGAATGTATTAAATAGAAACAGGATTAGGCTATTCAGCCCTTTGTCTCTGATCTTTTGCCTCAAAATCACTTTCCTGTCTTAATCCCATAATTCAAAATTCCTTTAATATCTATCGATCTAAGGATCTCTGTCTTTAGTGACTGAGCCTCTACAGTCTCCTGGAGTAGAGATAGCAAAGATTCACTATCTTGGCAAGTGAAGACATTTCTTTTGATTATCAGTTTCCTTATTTTGAGAATGTGACTCCTGGTCTGAAACTGCCCTGCCAGGAGAAACATCAGTCCTGCATGCAACCCAGTAAGAATGTTGTATGTTTAAATGGTCAGTTCTTACCCTTCTATACTTGAGACAGTAAAGGGCCTGTCCCACTTTCACGACCTCTGCCGAGTTTGCCCTTGACTCATACTCGCTGCATGGTCATCACGAGGTCGTAGGAGGTCGTAGGTAGGTCGTAGCAGGTCGTGATGCTTGTCGTAGGTACTCGTGGCATCAAGTTGGTCGGGGCGTTTTTCTAGCATGATGAAATATGTCCACGGGTAAAAAAGGTCGTGAATTAGGTCGTGAAAGTGGTACAGGCCCTTTAAGGCTTAATCTCTTCACACCTCACAGATCCACTAACCCAAGAATCAACCAGGTAATCCTTACCTGCACTCTCTCTTCAACAAGGCAAAGCTTCACGTAGCATTCTAGATGTGGTCTCATCTGTGCCCTATACAACTGGAGTGAGGCTTCTGTACCCTTATACTCAGATTTGTTTCCAATAAATAGTTTCCTGTTCAGCTGCTTACCTGGAAATTCACTTTCAAGTGATTTGTGTACAAAGTCACTCAAGTCACTCTGAGCAGAATGCGGGGGGACCTCATTGAAACATACAGAATAGTGAAAGGATTTGATAGAGTGGATGTGGAGAGCAGAGACGGAAACCGCTGTCAAAACATGGAGGGTACCGGGGGACACAATTTCTTGGCGACCGCGCGCGCATGCGCACACTCACACACACACACACACGCGAGGCATCCGAAGCTTCAGCCGTGCGCCCTGTGAACGGTAATTAGCTCAGGATTCTTCCAGTTTCCAGTCCCGTGAAGTGGATGCTTCTACTACGGGGCCGTTACCGTTAGAATGAGTCAATTACTGCAGATCTGTACCACAGATTTAAAAAACACTGGACATCATGCTGGACAACATAATATAGGACTGGACACTTTTAAGCAGCTTGTCCTGTCCTATATTATGTTGTCCACTGTCCAGCATGATGTCCAGTGTTTTTTAAATCTGTGGTAGCTGTAGTATGGAAACTGCGCGGATTAGGTCGCCTGGGACAGGGGCTTTAGCAACACTAGTCGGGAGAACAGAAGTCTCCAAGACAACGTTTGAGGAATAGTGTGTCACCTAAGATCAATATTAAATGGCTGAGAACCTGTAAAGTGGTTAAATCCTGACCACTGGAAAAGGCAGCGACCAGCTTTTCACTGCTATTAATTCTCAAGTCCATTTGTCCCAATGCGAGCTAAGAAAATGGGGCCAAACTGCTTTCCTCAACCCGATTGTTTCTGGTTCAGTTCGATTTTGTCCAGTTTTGTTTAATTCTGTCACTTGTTGCGTGTTAACATCTCGATCCCCCACTTCGTTGCATCGATTTAACCCGGTTTTGCTCCAAACTTTATTACGCAGCCCACCAAAGACGACCACACATTATTGCCCGAGTAAAGGAGAGCGATCCAAAAATCAGCGACCCCCGCTCTACCATATGTTGCTGGCTCCACAATAATAGGGAGAGCCGATAGTTAACAAATCACCTCAGTACGATTTATATTTTAAGACGGGGAAGATGAATTGTGGGAACCGATATCCGTGAGTTGTTTCAAAACGGCTGCACAAATAAGCCTTATTATAAAGATATTTAGTAAAACCATACTTAGACTTTCCTTTGTGTCACTTTGTTCACCATTGGAACTTTCCGCCCACAAGTTCTGTCCTCGCATTTACATCAATATTTACAAGTGTGAATTGTTAGTTTACGATTGTGTCTGTGTTTAAATTGTCATGTCAACTTTTTTATTTCCCCCAAATTATTACAGAGGCGAATAAAAATACACTGGAAGACCTGAACATAATAGTTGCGCTTTCTCACCAATTTTAAATTTAGTCAGCTATAGATCGATTTCTTTAGAACATCGATATTTCAGTTAGAAGTTAAAACTGGAAAGTTTGTGTTTAAAAGCTGGTTACATTACAAAGTTCAAATTGTTAAATCATTGAAAATTTGCCAGAAGTTAAGTTTCAATTAGTAAATATGATTTCTGTTATTTTTATGACAAGTTTATCTAATGCACTTAAAACACCGAAGGGAACTTTGACCCTAAAATGTACATTGGAATGAAGTTTGCTTCCTATCATTAATTGCAAACTGTAGGGCCGATGAACGTCGCAAGCCTCCCTAGCCCATCTGTAATGATATAAGTGCAAGTCCCGGGTAAAGTATATGATTAAGTAGCATTCTTTCATGGATGGTATCACTGAATAAGAACGGGCTGCTCGCACATAATATGGTAGATTTTCTGCAGTTTCTTCCATGCAATAATATTCATACAAAATATAAAAAAGTGAAATGAGAAAAGATAGGTAGTTGATCAGCACTTAAAATATACCTTTTGGAAAGTGGTACCCGCATGAAAAATGAATGCAGTGTTCTTTGTCTCTCCTTTTGAGATGAAGTATTGTCTGGATCCCTTCTCTTCAAACATCTCCGCATTGGACCGTCAGACTTTTCGATGTTCACAAAGGGTCTGAGGAAGGGTCTCGACCCGAAACGTCGCCTATTCCTTCTCTACGTAAATCAGCCTCCAAAGTTCAAATGATAATTGTGCCTGCGCCTCCCGTTAATTTTATTCAAAGGAACGCATCATACTTGGAGCAAGGTAAGTTCACACAATTATATTATGAGGATTAATGAATGGATTTCGATGCAGCAATTAACAGTGACAGTTAACACATCGTTTTCGTGAACTGACCTTGCTTCAAGTATTTCGCGTTCCTTTGAATAAAATTAACGGGAGATAGACAATAGACAATGTCATTAAAACACAGATGCGTCGAGGCATTTAACACTCCATTCTATTCCTCTGACTCACGAAAACAATGTGACACAATTATAATTACTAAGGATGCAGGAATGGGATATCGATAGCAGATAACAGTCACATAGACAGTTAGCACATCGTTTTTGTGAGTCAGAGAATGCAGTGATGAACGAACGACTCGAATCGAACGTCTCGACTCGAAACGAACAACTACTTATTAAACCCGACATACCTTACAAAGCTTGTAACGTGAGGGGGACCGTCCCCCACCTCTGAAAACATGGAGGGGACACGTCCCCCCCCTGGCCCCTCCGGGTTTTCCGCCAATGGTGGAGAGGATGTTTCCACTAGTGGGAGAGTCTAGGACTAGAGGTCTTTGCCTCAGAATTGAAGGACATTCTTTTAGGAAAGAGATGAGGAGAAATGTCTTTAATCAGAGGGTGGTGAATCTGTGGAGGCCGTCAGTGGATATTTTTAAGGCAGAGATAGACAGATTCTTGATTAGTACAAGTGTCAGAGGTTATGGGGAGAAGGCAGGAGAATGGGGTTCGGAGGGAGATAGATCAGCCATGATTGAATGGGCTGAATGGCCTAATTCTACTCCTATTCCTTATGATAGGGGTCGGCAACCTTGTTCTGCATAGGGGCCAGGACCCATGTCTGTGAGCGGATGGCGGGCCACATCTATCGCCATAGTTAATAAATGGAGGTAATAATAATACATACTAACTAAATTAGTAATCAATAATAATACATACTAATAATACATAAATTAGTAATAATGCATACTAATAATACATAGTAACTAGCGTGATACTTGGTGTTGTTTTACTCATTAGTTTTCACGTGTTTTTCAATTAGTTTTCTGCAGTTCCCGGATCCCTTGCGACCACGGGACTGGCTGCAGTTCCCAGGTCGCCTGTATGCCCCGGGACTTGCTGCCGCGCCCATGTCACCTGCGAGTCCCGGGACTGGCTGCAGTTCCCAGGTCGCCTGCATGCCCCGGGACTGGCTGTAGTGCCCAAGTCGCCTGTGAGCTCCAGGACTGGCTGCAGTTCCCAGGTCGCCTGTCCCGGGACTGGCTGTGGTGCCCAAGTCGCCTGTTCCGGGACTGGCTGTAGTGCCCAAGTCGCCTGTCCCGGGACTGGCTGTGGCGCCCATGTCGCCTGCGTGTACCGGGACTAGCTGCAGTTCCCAGGTCGCCTGCGTGCCCCAGCATTAGCTGCAGTTCCCAGGTCGTCTGCGAGCCCCGGGACTGGCTGCAGTTCCCAGGTCGCCTGTGTGCCCCGGGACTAGCTGCAGTTCCCAGGTCAAGAAAACTAATTGAAAAATTAAACGCATGCGAGCCGGATGATTTTGGGTTACGGGCTGGATCCGGCCCGTGGGCCGTAGGTTACAGACCCCTGCCGTGTCAACACCTATTGTCATCATTTAAAAAAAATGTCTATCTTTCTAATATTTCAGCGAATTGAATTACCTCACATTTCTCTACTTTTTTTCTTAAAGTCATCTCACTCGTCACATCTTCCCATCTCCACCCCTTTCCTCCTTCCGCAGAAACTGTTCCCTCCGCAACTCCTTGGTTAACTCATCCCTTCCCACCCAAACCATCCCCTCTCCAGGTACCTTCCCCTGCAACCGCAGGAGATGCAACACCTGTCCTTACACCTCCTCCCTCGACTCTGCCCAGGGACCCCAACAGTTCTTTCAGAATAGGCAGAGGTTCAGGTGCACCTCCAACCTCATCAACTGTATCCATTGTTAAAGGTGTGGACTCTTATACATCGGTGAGACTGTGAATCTCTCGATTTTCTCTTACATCGTTTGTTTCGACAATAATCGACCGGACACCTGGGTTCGTTTAAACATACGTTTATTCAGCAGGAGTCGTTACACAGGTTAGCAACCTAGCAAAGAGTCAAGCTCAATGCCTTTATTCGTAATGCCTTATATACTTTAAGGCTACGGTTTATGCCTCCCATATTACTGAAACAAAGCAACAGACACGTACGCAATGGTCAAGATAACAGGCACGTACTGTACATATTGGGAGGTGTTATTTAGTGGAACAATACTAGAGTTCCCAGGTTCCAGGACTGGCTGTAGTGCCCAAGTCAGACTTCTGGGCTCAGCGGTTTGTATATTCCTCAGACTTCTGAGAGCCAGCCATCTCAGTCAGACGGGTGCGGGTAATACCATAGTCGCGAATATTGTATATCTTTATTGTCATTTCCTGAGTATTCACATACCCAGAGGAAACAAAAAAACGTTACTCAACCAGTGTCCATTTCAATGTGCAGTAAAAAATAAATAGAAGTAAAAATACATATATTATGAACAAATTAATTAACACTCTACTCTCTACTAAACATCAACAGGCGTTCCGATCGGCAGCGACACGTCAGTGGCTCTGCTGCAGTGTGTCCAGGTTGGTGGTTGGTGCACGATACTTTGGCAGGGGGCAATGTCCGTTTATCAGTCTTATAACCTGCGGGAAGAAGCTGAGGAGCATCCTGCTGGTTTTGCACCTAATGCTTCTGTACCTCTTCCCAGATGGCAGGATGGAGAATATGTGATGCGATGGGTGGTAGGGGTCTTTGATGATGGAGATGGCTCTGCTGATACATCTCTTCCTGTATATGTCCAGCAGGAAAGGGAGTGAAGCACCAATAATCCTGCTGGCGGTCTTCACAATCCTGTCTAGTTGGTGCCGTTCGTACGCCTTGCAGCTCCCGAACCAGGAAGTGATGCCGTAGGTTAATGTGCTCTCGATTGTCCCCCTATAAAAAGTTCGTAGGTGTGTAGTGGGGAGACCTGCTTTACGTAGTCTTCGGAGAGGGTGTAGTCGCTGCTGGGCTCTCTTGACCAGTGCTGTGGTGTTGGTCGTGGATGTCAGGTCATCTGACAGGTGGAGTCCTAGGAACTTCACGCTGTTGACCCTTTCCACATCAGCTCCATCGATGTGCAGAGGTGTATGGTGTTGTTTTCCCGCCCTCCTGAAGTCAACCACCATCTCCTTAGCTTTTCCCACGTTAAGAATGAGGTTGTGGGATTTGCACCATCCTGTGAGCAGCTCCACCTCCATCCTGTACGCCGACTCATCATTGTCACTGATGAGACCCACCACTGTTGTGTCATCAGCGAACTTGTTGATGAAGTTGTTGTTGAGTCTAGCAGTACAGTCGTGTGTTAGCAGACTAAACAGCAGGGGGCTTAGGACACAGCCTTGGGGCGAGCCAGTGCTCACAGCTATGGTTTTTGATGTCCTACTGCCCACCCTGACTGTCTGCTGCCGTTGCGAATATGCAGTAACAGCAGGACAATGTGTATTTATCCTGACCACAACTTCCTGAAACCTGCAGTTAGATATTCAGCAACTTTGGTCAGCAGACATTTTATGTTTTAATCCAATCCACCTGGCCAAACCATTTTACCTTCCCAGAACAATCTTACAGCGTTTATTCAAGATTTACATTCACATTCCCCCCTTTTGCTATTCTTATGGCAACACTCATAGTCCATTAAAAAGTTCCATTCGCCGAATCTCGTAACTTTCTAGTTCCCTGGCCACGGCCTCTTGGACCGTCCGGCCCTTTACCTTCAATTCTCCTTCCTCACTCACTTCATCGTCTTCGCTATCGTTGGGGAATGGTAACAGTCTCTCCTGCTCATGCTGTAATATCATTTGTACAGAATTTTTAGCTTTAAAGGTGGTTCCCAAACCCGATAAAGCCGCCAGTAATCGGGCTATGATACATTTCACAATGGCAATCCCCACAAATAAGCAAGTAACTACTATAGCAGCATAGATGGCCATGCTGATAATCCAGTTATATAATCCCCAAATCCCCAATTCCCCCATCCCTGGTTTTCATTTATTCCATCCAAAAAGGTGGTAATCTCTTTCTGATGTCGGGTGATGTTGCTAGTCCTGTCTTGAACCCCCATCATACATTTCCCTTTTGTGATGGTACAGGTCCCCCCTTCTCTAGCCAATAAGTAATCAAGCGCATATCTATTTTGTAGGGAAAACATCCTCATTTCGGACATCTGGGTTTTTTACTGCCTCCAAGGCTCCGGTTGTTGCATTGCCCAAAATTGTCAGGCCACAAACAAGGTAATTTCGTTTTTTGGCTGCTTCACCTCTACCCACTCCTCCCATGGTTAGCATGCTTAATAATCCCCATCCGATGGAATGTCCGTGGGTAGTTCCCCTGATCCCTGGATTTTTCCATTGCGCGCAAAACTCGGCCGACACCGCCCTTTGATGAACCCGAGCCATGGGTTTAGTCCATTGCTCGGGACCCGTGGTTGGCACCAATGCTCCAACTGCCACGTTCTTGGGGAAAGGGGGTTTTAGGACATTGGTTCCTTTCCCATTAAAGAAGAAGTAATATCCTTCCTCCGTATATAATGATCCATTACAGCCCCTTTGGGTATTAATGACTTCTCCCCCTCCAGACCAGTCCCTCCACGCTTCACCGATCCCATTGCTATAACTGGGGATTGGCAGGTGATGGGATCCTACCGTCAGATGGGTCCCGTTAGCCCATCCACACAACAGCTGAAATCCAGCATTTACAGGGATACATTCCTTAGACACCTTACATTGGACTCCTTTATAGGTTACATGCAGAGCCGTGAACGGGCCCTTGCAGAGCGCAAGTGAGGTTATTTTTTAACATTTATGACTATACACCCGTGTCCTTGGTTACTAAAACAATTTTCATATTGCCTGATGTCATTATTGGTGGTGAAGTTACATGGCCTAGCCGGTGCTCCTGACGCCGTCCTAGATCCATGATAGCAATTGTCGTAGGAGTGGTTATTGTTCTTAGGGAGTGGTAAGCAGTTGGCCGGTGGAGCGAGAAGCCTATCATAGCCGATGATAACGGGCTTGACAGGGACCAGTTTTTTGTCCTGGCACTTCACCATTCGTTCAGTTCTGCCCCATGCAGGGGATGGGGTAAACAGGGAGGTAACTGATGTCATTCGTGGATAACAAACCACCTGCCCCTTCCTGAATAGCTCGTTGTGTGCCTGAATAAATAGATCGGAGTTTTCTCGTTCCCCTTTCTTTTCTTGTTTGTTCCATCCGTATTCAGGCTTTGTCCATTTCCAACCAAAACCGATTAACCCTACTGTGGTCGTCACACATATTAATGCCACGAAGACCCTCATTTTAGCGGTTTATTTCGTATCTGCGAACACGGTTTATTTCGTATCTGCGAACACAAGGGAGGGGAAAAGAAAAGAACGTGCAATTTCATAGCAAAATTAATTCGTACCATACTTTTCGTGGACCGGATCCCTCTCCCTGACCTCGACCTCCCCCCTTTGCTTGGTGTCACCAAGCACTTTACAATGGTGCAAATGCACCCATGCCGAACGTCCTTCCACCTTTACCGCGGTGGGGGTGGTAAGGAGAACCTGGAAGGGGCCCAACCATCGAGGAGAAAGGGTGTCCTTACGAACCCAATTCTTAATCAACACATAAGAACCCGGGGTGATCCGTCCATCAACGGGAAAGTCTATGTCGCCCACATAAGCGGCCTTGACCTCCCCGTGAATCTCATGCAGGGCTCTTGTAAGGGCAAGGACAGAAGAGACCATCTCCTCCGTCATATGATGCAATGTCGTTGTGGCCGGGATAATGTCCGTCCAGGGGGTGCGCAGGGGTCGGCCATAGATGATCTCTGCAGGAGACAACCTTGTCTTCCCTGCTGGAATGACTCTGATCTGAAACAAAGCAACAGGCAACATTTTAACCCAGGTGGAGCCCGATTGGTCCACCAGCTTGGCAAGCTTGGTCTTCAGGGTCTGGTTCAAGCGTTCCACCATTCCTGCAGCCTGTGGGCGATAAGCACAATGTAGCCGCTGGGTTATGCCCAGCTGTCGGTACAATTCTTTATTAATAGCGGCAATAAAGTGAGGGCCGTTATCCGAACTGATGGTGTTTGGAACCCCAAAGCGAGGAACAAACTGCCGTAACAAAATAGACACCACCGTAGAAGCAGTGCAATCAGTGGTTGGAAAGGCTTCAATCCACCTAGAAAACACATCAACAATAACAAGCACATGTTTATAAGACTGACACTTAGGCAAATCAATAAAATCCATCTGTAAGGTTTCAAACGGAGCAGTAGGTAATGGAGTACGACCCGTCTGGCAGGCAACTCCCTTACCAGGGTTGTGTGTAGCACAGGTGAGGCACCGTGCGCTAGTTTGGGCTGCCAAAACCTTAAGTCGAGGATGCCACCATGCCTGTAAGAGAGCGTCTACTAGCAAGGTGGCCCCACAGTGAGTGGCTAGATGTAGGCAATCAACAACCCAGGTTGCTAACTGGTCTGTCATACAGGTCTGTCCGGCTGGCGTGAGCCACAGCCTTCCGACAGCCCAGCTGCTCCCATTCCATTATAACATCAACAGAGGCGTCCCCCTGTAAGAGCAGTGCATCATTCATGGTTGGCATAGGTTTCTCAGATTCAGACGAGCCCATATAAAGGCTTTTCACCTGTCTCATCATACTGCCCACTACTTTAGATATTCCACGTGAAGCACACTTAGCCGCTTCGTCAGCCAACCTGTTACCGATTTGGACCGGGGAATCTCCTGTCGTGTGGGCCGCACATTTGATTACGGCTACCGCAGCGGGCAGAAGGATAGCATTCAACAGGTCAGAGACAATGATCTGATTGGCAATCTTATGGCCCACCGAGGTGAGGAATCCCCTATTTTTCCATAACTTTCCGAAATCGTGAACGACTCCAAATGCGTATCGGGAGTCGGTGTAAATATTGACGGAGCGCCCCTCCGCGAGAACACATGCTCGGGTGAGGGCAAACAACTCAGCCTGCTGAGCTGAAAACGGTGGGTCAAAATTGCCACTATCCAGCAAGGTTCCATCTTGCTTAACTACCGCGAAGCCTGACAGACGGCGTCCCTGCTCGTCGATGGACGAACTTCCATCGGTATAGAGGATCAAATCTGGAGAGGCTAGAGGTTGATCGCTAAGGTCAGGGCGCGGACTGGTATCCGCGAGAATAGCCTCCAAGCAATTATGGTAGGTCCCTTGGTTTGCGGCGGCTGCTCTCGGGTGATAACATATTCCGTCTTTACCTTTGCTGCTGGATCCCTAGCTTCTCCTCTCTTCCATAATGCACATACGGCGCGGCACATATCAGGGGTGGTCATGCCGGTCCAATTCAGATTATTAGTCTTAACGCTGGTACAGACGCCGTCGGGCAAGCAGTGCATTAGTGTAGCACAGAACTGGGGAGATTGCTGAAGTTCTGGTCCCCAGCGTGCGAGCCATACACATCCTTAAATCTCTCCAAGAAGTCCTCGGGGTCCTCATTTCGCTTGTGCTTCTGATCCAGTACCTTAGTCAGGTCAATGGGTTTTCTCAGGGTCGCTTCGAGGGCTGCCAGGAGTATGGTCTTCCGCTGGTCATCTCCAGCAACTCCCGGGTGCACGGCTTCCATAGCAGCGTGGTCATTGTGCCCCAGCTGGGCGATGAACTTACCCCACTGCGTTCGTTTCAGGGATTGTCTTACCAAACTCCAGGCGTCCATAGAGACGGCTTGGTAGGTGTCCAATATGTTGCCAATGAACTCCACAAATCGTCCTGGGCACTTGACTTTGTCCGGTGCCACATTCAGGATTATCAGCATATCGTTTGGTTTCCACGGAGCGTACACCGGAATGGTCGCAGGGGGCCCTCCTGCTACGACGGCCACCCCGGCGGCTGCAGGATTCGGGACCGTTCTCATTGGCATTTGCCTTGCACGGGGGGGGGGGGTGCTTCTTCCTAGCCCTTCTAGCCTCTTCCTCCTTTCTCTCGTCTCCGTCTTCAGGTGTCATGTCCCATTCGGTCTCCCATTCGTCGTTGTCGTAGTCATCGTCGGAGGTCGAAAAGGGGGAGCTGGAGGGGGATTGGGTTCGCCGCTGTGGCATATTCTTTCTGGCTTTGGTCCGGGGGTTCAGCTTATTTCTGCCTCCCACGGAGTCGGTAGATTGTGGGGCAGCGGGAGAATATGGAGGGGGTCGGTCTGCTGGAGGGGCACTAGGGGCAACTGTCTTCCCTGTGGTCCCCCCTGCATGGGACCGTCTTCTTCTGGGGTTCAGCGAGGGTACGGGAGATTTGGAAACTGGTATCCGTGAAGGGCGAGTTTTAATCTTGGATCGGGTAGTGGGAGTTGGAGTAGCGGACACGGGACTGGCAACGGGGGCAGGCTGGTTCAGGTGCGGTGCTCCACGGACTCCCCAATGGTAATCCTCTACCTCCTCCTCCTCGTCACCTCCCAAATCTATGCCAGCCACTGACTTACGTAAGTCTTTATCTACCTCGGCTTATTTTGTCTCTCTCACTCCTGGCGATTCTTATTCTCCTTAGCATGCCTACATTCCTGTTTTAATACTGTCACCGACTTCTCCTGACCCCCTTCGGTCAGGGGTATTCCTAGTCTCAAGGCATTACTCTGCCAACTGGCATTTAAAGACCGTGCCTTTTCCACGTTACAATGATCGATCCACAACTGAATGGCCTTTTTATACTTTAAAAAAAATTCTTTTTCCATATTACACTCTGGGCCCTTGACAACACACCCATATCCTTGGAACCCCCTTCAGGCCATTCATCCTTCCCCAGTTTATGGATGAGTCCTCCCGATATACGCCTGAAGGTCTCCTCCATTTCCGGATGCAAGAAACATAGCTGATGTAATGGCCGGTCCAGGTGACAACTGGTGTCTATACCCATTTTTATACATACTATTACACACCAATATTTCAGGGTCACCCGTGAGTCCTTGGTTCCGCTGTATCTCACTCTGTCACTTCAATTCCTGACCTTCGCGTGGAGGATTTCCTCTCTTAACAACCAGTCTAAGGCGGACTTTCTGTGAGATACGAGACTTCAACCAGGCTAATCTAAAAACTGTCCTCCCTAAATTCCACCAGCATGTCACGTGTCCGACGAGAGGTCAAAATAAACTGGGTCACGTATACAGCAACATTAAGGATCGATACAAAGCCTCCTCTCTCCCTCACCTCGGCCAGTCTGACCATCTATCACTCTTTCTCACCCTACAGACCGTCTAATACAGACCTCTCATTATGAGAACTAAGCCCAGTGTGAGAAACATAAAGACTTGGCCCATAGAAACATAGAAACATAGAAATTAGGTGCAGGAGTAGGCCATTCGGCCCTTCGAGCCTGCACCGCCATTCAATATGATCATGGCTGATCATCCAACTCAGTATCCCGTACCTGCCTTCTCTCCATACCCCCTGATCCCTTTAGCCACAAGGGCCACATCTAACTCCCTCTTAAATATAGCCAATGAACTGGCCTCAACTACCCTCTGTGGCAGAGAGTTCCAGAGATTCACCACTCTCTGTGTGAAAAAGTTTTTCCTCATCTCGGTCTTAAAGGATTTCCCCCTTATCCTTAAGCTGTGACCCCTTGTCCTGGACTTCCCCAACATCGGGAACAATCTTCCTGCATCTAGCCTGTCCAACCCCACAAGAATTTTGTACGTTTCTATAAGATCCCCTCTTAATCTCCTAAATTCTAGCGAGTATAAGCCAAGTCTATCCAGTCTTTCTTCATAAGACAGTCCTGACATCCCAGGAATCAGTCTGGTGAACCTTCTCTGCACTCCCTCTATGGCAATAATGTCCTTCCTCAGATTTGGAGACCAAAACTGTACGCAATACTCCAGGTGTGGTCTCACCAAGACCCTGTACAACTGCAGTAGAACCTCCCTGCTCCTATACTCAAATCCTTTTGCTATGAAAGCTAACATACCATTCGCTTTCTTCACTGCCTGCTGCACCTGCATGCCTACTTTCAATGACTGGTGTACCATGACACCCAGGTCTCGCTGCATCTCCCCTTTTCCTAGTCGGCCACCATTTAGAAAATAGTCTGCTTTCCTGTTTTTGCCACCAAAATGGATAACCTCACATTTATCCACATTATACTGCATCTGCCAAACATTTGCCCACTCACCCAGCCTATCCAAGTCACCTTGCAGTTTCCTAGCATCCTCCTCACAGCTAACACTGCCCCCCAGCTTAGTGTCATCCGCAAACTTGGAGATATTGCCTTCAATTCCCTCATCCAGGTCATTAATATATATTGTAAATAGCTGGGGTCCCAGCACTGAGCCTTGCGGTACCCCACTAGTCACTGCCTGCCATTGTGAAAAGGACCCGTTTACTCCTACTCTTTGCTTCCTGTTTGCCAGCCAGTTCTCTATCCACATCAATACTGAACCCCCAATGCCATGTGCTTTAAGTTTGTATACTAATCTCTTATGTGGGACCTTGTCGAAAGCCTTCTGGAAGTCCAGATACACCACATCCACTGGTTCTCCCCTATCCACGCTACTAGTTACATCCTCGAAAAATTCTATAAGATTCGTCAGACATGATTTACCTTTCGTAAATCCATGCTGACTTTGTCCAATGATTTCACCACTTTCCAAATGTGCTGCTATCCCATCTTTAATAACTGACTCTAGCAGTTTCCCCACTACCGATGTTAGACTAACTGGTCTGTAATTCCCCGTTTTCTCTCTCCCTCCCTTCTTAAAAAGTGGGGTTACGTTTGCTACCCGCCAATCCTCAGGAACTACTCCAGAATCTAAAGAATTTTGAAAGATTATTACTAATGCATCCACTATTTCTGGAGCTACTTCCTTAAGTACTCTGGGATGCAGCCTATCTGGCCCTGGGGATTTATCGGCCTTTAATCCATTCAATTTACCCAAAACCACTTCCCGACTAACCTGGATTTCACTCAATTCCTCCAACTCCTTTGACCCGCGGTCCCCTGCTATTTCCGGCAGATTATTTATGTCTTCCTTAGTGAAGACGGAACCAAAGTAGTTATTCAATTGGTCCGCCATATCCTTGTTCCCCATGATCAACTCACCTGTTTCTGACTGCAAGGGACCTACATTTGTTTTAACTAATCTCTTTCTTTTTACATATTTATAAAAACTTTTGCAGTCAGTTTTTATGTTCCCTGCCACTTGTTTGTGTTTTGTGTTTAGTGATAAGAATAATATGGACATACCAACAAAAGTTAATAATTCAAAAACTCCCCCAATACCTAAAGACCTGGGATATGGACGCACCACAAGATTCAAAGGTACTATAATTATTCAAAATGCATGACACCACACAAAGAACCTAGGAGGAGTCTCATTTTGTAGTTGGAATATAAGAGGCATTAATGAACCTATCAAAAGGGGTAAGATATTAGCTCAGCTAAAAATGTATAATTCTGACATTACCTTCCTACAAGAAACACACCTAAAACCTCAGGACCAAGTTAGGCTGAGGGCGAAATGGATAGGTCAAACATACCACTCTTCATTCACTTCAAAATCTAGAGGCACGTCAATTATCATAAGAAAAGGTATACCATTTAAAGCAAAGAATATTATAACAGATATAGAAGGGAGATACCTAATAGTTAATGGAGAAATCCATGACACTCCACTTACTTTGGTAAATATATATGCCCCTAACTTTGATAACCCCCACTTTTTCAATAAAATCTTTAATATAATTGCAGAGTCAAACTATCAAAATGTTATAATAGGCGGAGACTTTAATTGTGTTTTAGACCCGTACTTAGATAAATCAAGTCAAAAACAGAGAGGGAATATGAAATCGAAAACTGGGGAACTCCTCAATACCTACATAAACAACACTAATATAGCAGATGTTTGGAGAATTGTGAACCCAACTGGCAGGGAATATTCGTTTTACTCAATGGTACATAAGACATACTCACGTATAGACTACTTTCTGCTGGATACAAAATTAATCCCCCAAACATCTAATGCAATATATCATACAAATTCAATTTCAGACCATTCTCCACTAACTTTCTTTTTAAAACTGGAAGGATTGTCTAAGAATAATTCATTCTGGAGATTTAACTCTCAAATTTTAAAAGATCCACAAGCGAGTATATATTTAAAAGAACAAATGGAGGTCTTTTTTCAAACAAATGATACTTCAGATATATCGCCTACTTTACTTTGGGAATCTTTTAAAGCATACATTAGGGGTATTATAATTTCATATCAAGCTTTTCAAAATAAAAAGAATAAGAATGAACAAAGACAGTTAGAAGAACTTATTAGACAAATGG
>CM075980.1:43701689-43774107 GCA_038087875.1 Malacoraja senta
CTTAATTGCTCTATGCTGAGCAGGCTGATCAACACCTTATAACAATTTTCATGTTTCATGTATTTTGTGTTTTTATGACTCTTGGCAGATCAATTTCCCTCCTGGGATAAATAAAGTTTGTATCGTAATTAGCATTCCTAAATGGTATTGCAATCTTTAGTTCTTTTCAAGCCCCCTTTAGTATATCAGCATGGACTGTTGTTTGAAACAATCTAATCACCTAATGAAAACACCTGAGTAATCATGACAGAGGGTATACTGAGAATAAGTTTGGGAGTAAGTGGTAAAATGGTACTTTTGACATTCTGCGCCCTATTCCTGCAGGAGGGGCAGTGATAACATTCTTGGCTGAGCAGAATGGTTGTAGCTTGAGTTATGTAAAGCAATAGACCCTAGCTGTTAAAGCCTTGGATTCACCTGGAATACCCATGTATCTAGCAAATGTTCTCCAATAGAGAATATAAACATTGGCTTCAGCAACCCTGTCATCACCAACTTATTCCCACAGATTGGAGAGGACCTTTTGATTGCAGCACATGACGTATATATTGAATCTCCTCTCATCCAGGCTTATTAAGTACAATTACGACAGAAATATAATTGCAGAGGGCTTACAGGAGAGGGTGAGTGGGGTTAGGGAAGGCCAGAGTTGCTGATTGAGTATGGGTGGTCAGTTGTTGGTGGATGGGAGGGGTTGATCCGTGAGTCAATTGTAGGGAAAGGCATCTGATCAGTTAGTCCAGGGGATGGTTGGTGGTTGTATTTGGCATCAGGTTTGTTGGGTGGGGTGGGTTAAGTGAAGGTTGTGAGACAGTTAATGACATGAAGAAATGGGCTGGAGAGTTGGGTAAATTCCTGAAAGTGATTCCGTTTTTAATTTTTACAAAAGGGTATCTACCAGCATTCGATCTCTGGAGCAATGCCAGGCACTTGTCTAGGAAGGTCTCCTATAAATCAAGAAGGCACAAAGTGCTATAGCTCAACTGCACAAATTATATATGCAAAGGTCGAATTTCCACAATGAGGCAATGTGACCTACAAATGTATTTGATTTTTGTATGCATACCTCTGAAAAGGCAGCACTCTGCATCTAAATTTCTGAATATTGTCATTAGGTTAACTACCAGAAGCACAACTTTTTAGTAGCATAACCACATATTGTTCCACCGGGTGACGCTTCGATGGCAGCCTCGTCTACCGTCTGTCCTTTCGTCTTATTGTTATTTTTAGTGTGTTTGAAAAGTATCTGTTAATGTTCTCTGGTTTGTTTTATGTGGTGGGCGGGGGGGGTCCGGGGAAACTTTTTTTAAGAGATTACCTTGCCAGAGATGCGATTGATTTCCATATCATATCTCCGTTCGCTCTGCGGCCTAACATCGTGGAGCTGGCGGCCTTGCTCGGGACTGACTTTGAGCCACACCGCGGGGACATAGACTTACCATCGGAGCCGATTCCTTGCGAGGGATCGACGCTCCAGCCGCAGCCTGCGGACTTTAACATCGAGGAGCTCGCCGTCACGGGTTCAGACCGACGTCGGGAAGCTCCAAAAGCCACACGACGTTTGACTAGCCCCGACCCGGGGTAGTTCGCCCAGAGCAGGGGAGCTGATATTTGCCCCCGATGCAGGAGCTTGATCACCCCGACGAGGAGGCCCGCCGTCGGCTACGGGATTAAGATCGTCCCGTCAACGGAAGGTTAGAGGCCCCCGACCGCTGGAGGACAACGAAGGGAGGGATTGAACTTTTTTTCGCCTTCCACCACAGTGAGGAATGTGGAGGAGTCCTGCATGTTAAAATGTATTTTGTGTGTTCTGTTGATTTTTATTGGTATGACTGTATGGCAAATCCAATTCCTCATATGTTGCAAAACATATTTGGCTATTAAAGTATGATTATGATTATGATCTAAATGGAGACACAAGGAATTGCAGATGCTGGTTCCCAAAAAAAGACATAAATTGCTGGAGTAACTCGGGGAGCATCTCTGGAGAACATGGAAAGGTGACTTTTCAGGCAGGGATCCTTCTTATACATCTAAAATGGGAAGATTCGCAGTACATTTTTTGTACTCATCATAAATGGCCAAGCAGCCTGACTAATGAGCATGAATAAATCAGGCGCTCAATGCTTTTATCTCGTGTTCAATGTAGCAGCCTCAACCCTCAGAAAGCAGCAATGGGAACTGTACCTGGCTTTACATAAGCTGCAAAAGCAGAGTTTTGGTCAATCTCCCCATCTTTGAATGGAAGCTCTGTAACTGACGAATATGTGCTGATTAGGTGGCACAGCAGTTAGTGCTGTTGCTTCACAGCCCCAGGGAGTTAAGTGTGATCCTGACTGTGCGGTATTTCTACATTTTTACAGTGGCTGTGTATGTTGTGTCCCACTTCCTAAATATATGGTGGTTAGATTAATTGCTTACTTTCAATTAGCTCATTGAGGTAAGTTAAGGGCCTGTTGGCGACTGTCATAGACGTAGCAGGTCACCAAAAAAACCACCGACTGGACCCCTCTACGACAATGTCTACGACAGTGTCTACAACAACCTACCGCCTAGTCGACGTCAAGCTACGGCAAGCTACCGACAACCGGCAAACCAGTAGGATGTCAACCTACGACCACACCTACGATAACCTACGTCCACCCGCGACAAGCCACGACAAGGAACGACCCTGTAGGTGACAACTTAAGACAATTCAGTCGCCGGTACCTGTCACCGGTTGACATAGGAAGTCACCAATGGAATTCACCGATGTCAGTACCGGCGACAACCTAGGTCATCCTGGCGACAACCTACGTCATCCTGGCGACAACCTACGTTGGCACCTACGTCAGGAGAAGTCAAGCTACACTCATTGGCGTCAAGCCAACTGTCGCCGAAAAGTTTTGAACATTTCAAAATCCAGCGGTGACCAGAGAAACGCTACGATTCTCTGGCCGACTGAGCAGACTACTCACGACCATACAGGCGATACCTCGGCGACCATGTGGCGACAGCCTAGTCATCTAAAAAATTGCCTAAGTGGGACAGGGGCATTAATGGCAAAGAAGAATCTTGTGCAAGAGAATAACTTGCAGGAGTATAAGCAGCAGGAGAGTGGGACAAATGGGATTGTTCCCTTGGGAACTGCCATAGGCCTGAAGGCAGAATGACTCCGAAAATACCATAGACGATGAGGGAAGTTAAGATATCACGATAGAATTAATGAGATATAGTTGATTTTTTAGGGTTGTTCTCGAATATACCTGTAACAAAGAGACCATTCAATTATCTTTGTTCATGCAACCAGATGGAACTTAGCATAGCAAAGAATTCAACAGCAGAAGCTCAGAGGACCGAAGAAAGACACAAAATGCTGGAGTAACTCAGCGGGACAGGCAGCATCTCTGGAGAGAAGGAATGGGGATGTTTCGGGTCGAGACCCTTCTTCAGATCTTGTTACGTCCAGGTTCCTTCCTACTCAGAGGACCACTATAACGTGCTGTGTTAGAGAGTTTAAAACATAACCTTTTTTTTGTATTTGCTTTTGCACGATTCTGGTAATACTCTCTCTCCCATGATATCAGAAATCATTTCTGTTCTGAACATTTGTCCAGCTACGTTTAGCGCAATAGGTGGCAGTGTGGTTCAGTGGAATGGAGTTCAAGAATTAAGGTTTGAAATAACTTGTTAAATTTTGCTCTGGTTTCCATCAAACTTGCCCTTCTATCATTTGATGGCTATACCAATGCACTCTAGACCTGATTTCCATTTCCTGTTTATAACAAAATTCATCTTACATTCTAGTGTCTATATGTTAACTGACACCAAGGTTTGCTCACACATCACCCACTCACTCAACACATCTACCAGATGAACAACATATTGATTTGAACATTCTCATTCTTGTTTACAAATTCTTTAAAAGCCTCACTTCTCCATATGTACGTAATATGCATCAGCTCCAGAGACATCTACATATCTCCATCCCCAACTTTAGTTGCTTCATCTTTGGTAGTTATGTCTTCAGGTACCAAAGCCTTTAGCTGTGGAATTTGCTCTCTAAAGCTATCTGCTTTTCACTGTTTAATACTAGTCATTTTGCACAAGATTTTCTGCACAAGAATTACAGGGATGTTGCCAGGACTAGAGGGTGTGAGCTATAAGGAGATGTTGAGTAGGCTGGGCCTCCATTCCTTGGAGTACAGGAGGATGAGGGGTGATCTTATAGCGGTGTATAAAATTATGAGAGGAATAAATCGGGTAGATGCACAGAATCTCTTGCCCAGAATAGGGGAAAAAGGACCAGAGGACATAGGTTCAAGGTGAAGGGGAAAGATTTAATAGGAATCTGAGGGGTAGCTTTTTCACACAAAGGGTGTTGGATGTATGGAACAAAATGCCAGAGGAGGTAGTTGAGGCTGGTACTATCTCAACGTTTAAGAAACAGTTAGACAGGTACATGGATATGGACCAAACACGGGCAGTTGGGACTAGTGTAGCTGGGTCATGTTGGCCGGTGTGGGCATGTTGGGCTAAAGGGCTTGTTTCCACACTGTATCACTCTATGACTCTAAGATTTAATTTATCTTAATTTTCCACATATCAACTCGTGTTTGAAGTTTTAATACTTTATATATTCTCATTAAATTATTTATTGTTGTATATCCATAATGTTTTAATATATTTTCAATCCATACCTAGAAAATGTCCACTATAAACATAAATACAGGGTTCTATATAAAATTGCACATTAACAAATATACATTTTTTAAGTTGAAATAATATCACTCAATGCACCTTTTGTTACAATCATCTATCTATCTGTCTGTCTATCTGTCTGCCTGTCTGTCTGTCTGTCTGTACATCTTCGCAAAAACACTACGTGGTAACGATAACATTTTTACATATTCCAATTGACATTTTTCCCATCGAAGCCGGGAACACCTTATCTAAACATTTTATGCTTTATTTCTCAACTTATTCTCGATTCATTACTGATTAACAGTCTAAAAAAGTCAAAAGACTGAAATAAAAAACCACCAGCAACTGATGACGTCACAATGGCTCAGCTAGCTGAGATCAGCCTCAATGAAGATTTCATCCTATATTTGACACGTTATTCGTGATTAAAGCTTTAAAAATGCCAACTTTCACAAAATAATTACATATTCTGATTCACATTCACCCCCTCTAGGCAGAGATCACTTTCACTGAACATTTTTGCTTTATTTCTCGACTTATTACTGATTAAAGTTTAAAAAAATCAAACTTTCTTGAATTTCAAACCGACCAGCTTCAACTGATGATGTCAAAATGGATAGACTAGCAGGGAGAGGGCGAATTGCTATTGCAACACGCAGGGCAAGTGCAATTGGAATTTTTTTTATAGAGCACTGCTGAGGGAGGCAAGGGGAGTGCTGAAATCTTGGGCGTTCGGGAACGGCTTGAGTTGGAGGACCATGCGTCCCGTGGGGGCTATGGGTAGGGAATTGGTACATTGGCGGAGCAAACCCAACTGGTGTGCACTTGGTCTTGTACATAACTAAAACTCTGATCTTGTGCTCTTTCGGTTTGTGGGTTTTTTCCATTTGCGCAAATAACGGTACGCAATAGCGCTATGATTTTTCGCCAGCCAACTCGTAGTTCTCCTGTGCTGTGAGTGCAACAAGTTTAGTTCCGATTGATGGTATATTATAAAAGTTATTAAGGTTTAAAAATCGTAAAAACAGCGCACACGCAGATTGCTGTCAGTCCCTGCCATGCAGATTGGTCGGCTCTCCTGTCAATCAAGGAGGGACGCCGGGACAGCGGACGCGGCTGCACTGATTGGCTGCATCTGCTGTCCTTCACCGGCGGCACCCGCCTCGTCCGGCATTGCCAGGCATTGCACGGCCACAGCCAGTTGGCCAGAAGCGGCCGGATGGAACAGCCACAACCGCGGCAGCCCAGCTTCCCCGCGACCCAGCTTCCCCGCGGCCTGGTTTCCCCGCGGCCCGCATCCACAGCCGCCGCAGCCCATGGCCCCGCAGCCGCTGATTCGGCACACAAGGAGGAAAAGGAGCAGCAACCTAGAGATCCTGGGGAGGTGAGGAGGGAGAGTGGGGAGGTGGTTGAGGGAGAGGATGGGATAGGGAGGAAATGGGGAGGTGAGGGGGAGAGTGGGGGAGAAGATGGAATAGAGGGCGAGGAGGGGGGGTGGTAGGGAGTGGGGAATACCTGGGGAGGTGAGGAGATAGAGTCTGGGGGATAGAGGGATTGGAGGGGGGTAGGGAGGGGAGAGGAGTTGTTGAGGGAGGGAGGGAGTGACTGAGGGTAGGGGAAAGGCGAGAGGGAGTGGTGAGGGAGGGATTGGGGAGGGGAGGAGTAGAGGGGAAAGAAGAGGGAGGATGAAGAGGAGTGGGAGGGAGTGCTGGGGGTTGAGGGGAAATGAGCAGTGCCTGCGCAGTTGGGGGCTATGGGTGAGTGGTGGAATATTGCGTTGGGGGAACGGTTGAGTGGTGGAATACTGCGTTGGGGAACAGGTTATGTTGGGGGACCAGGTCTCCCGTGTGACCGGGACCCAACGGGTCCCACTTAGTCTGGTTATTAATAAATTCTAAACACAGTTGCATGATTGCTCAGTTCAATTTTCTGTTAACACCAAAGAAGACATTTTAGAAATCTCAAGTCAGCATTCCTTTTCAAATGGTAAATTGTATCACATTAATTCCTCATCCTATAGAACATGGGTATGGGTTTGAATAGAGAAACAAGGATGTAAATAGTTTGATCTAACTGGAGAATTGGGTGAGGGGAAAAAGATGGAAGATGTTTATAGCATTCCAAGTATTCAATGGGAATAAATAAAGACTCATCAATGTAGGACTAACAATCTGATATCACATCAGTGGTGAACTGGAGCCTTGTGAAAATTGATCTCTGTTTATAGACGATATTCCAAAAGGTTATTATACACTAATAGAGCAATTTGGCATGGCAGAAACCCTTTCAGCCTAATGGATGTGTGCCAGCTCTTCGAAAGAGCTATCCAATTTGATCCATTCCAATTTGCTTTCGTAAGTAAGTATTGATCATCCTTTCAGGCGATGTATCCCAGATTATTACAACTGCATCAAAAGCAATTCGCATACTTGTTTTCTTCTCCAATTATCTTAACATTGTCATTTTGTGATCTGTTTTCTTTGGTTTTCCCTTTCACATATTCCATATTTGTCTGTCCTCTTCCTTTACTTCCATGTCTAAACTCAGGGGATGAGCAAATATCAATTACAAGCTGAAGAAGGGTTTCGGCCCGAAACGTTACCTATTTCCTTCGCTCCATAGATGCTGCTGCACCCGCTGAGTTTCTCCAGCATTTTTGTGTACCATCAATTACAAGCCCACAGATTCAGACAATTTGACCACATCTCCTTCCACCCTATGTGCTTTGCTGACTTCATTCAATCTCCGTTTCTTCATTTCTGATGTAAGGCAAGACCTTTCACACCAGTGCCTTTGAGATGTCTTCCCTTTACCTTAAGTATGACTTTCCCTCTAACAAAATGTTCAACTGCATCTCTTCAATTTACCACACCACTGCCTCAGTAATTCTCATCCTCGCCAGATCAGTGAGATGGTTCCTCTTGCCCTCCATCTCCACCCCATCAGCATCCGCATTTAACAGATCCATAATTCCACTTATAATCAGGATACCTCACCACACTCATCATTCGTTTCCCTTCCAAAGGGACCATTCTCCTGATGACCTCCTGGTTCAAAAAGCAGAGCTGCAGGAGGAACTCAGCAGGCCCTACAGCATCAATGGAGGAAAATGCACAGCTGATGTTTCGGGTTGAGACCCTTCAACTGGACTGAATGGGGAAGTAGCCATATATAAGGAGGTGAGGGAGAGTGGTGGGACATGAGCTAGCAATGAGGGGTTGATTACTAGATAACAGCCAGATGGGAGAAGTAAGGGTGGAGATAGTGACAGAGGCTTACAGGTGATAGGTGATGAACAAAAGGCTGCAGATTCTGGAATCTGAACATAAATATAGGTGTAGAGTGGAAACAAATATGGAGGGGTGGTGGTTGTAGTGGGTAAAAAACTACAGGTAACCTGCACTAATCTTCTTCCTCCTTTCTACCCTCATCCTCCCAACGCCCCTACTTCCCACAATATGCCCCCGGCCCCAATCAACCTGTTTCTGTCCTCTCCCACGTGTACCCGAACGGCAACACTGCTTACCCTTCTCCCTCTGGTGATCACCTTTTAGTGAAATAGGCTGTAGATTTGTGAGGTGTTGTCAGAGTATCCTGGATCCTGGGTGGGTAATTAGTACACGTTGGGTACATTCAAGATTCTATTTAATTGTCGCATGTGCAAATTAAGGTACAGTGAAATTTGAGTTACCATACAGCCATACTAAGTGAAAAAAGCAGCAATACACACAGCCGCATAAAATAAAATTTAACATAAACATCCACCACAGTGGAATCCACATTCCTCACTGTGATGGAAGGTAATAAAGTTCAGCCATCTTCCTCCTTGTTCACCCGTGGTCGGGGCCTTGAACCCTCCGCAGTTCGCCAGCTGCCGACGGTCCGATGTCCAAGACCTCGCGTCGGGATGATGGAAACTCCAGCGTCGGGACGAATTGGAACACTCCGCAGCATGGAGCTCCGGAGTCAGCCTCTTCTTACCGGAGACCGCAGCTTCACAGTGTTAAAGTCCACAGGCCCCTCGGTCGGAGCTCTCCATAATCCTCGGCAAAGGATCGCAGCTCCTGAAGTTAAAGCCCGCGCCGTGCCCGCAGCTTGAAGCTCCTGGCCGGTCTCCAGGAAAGGCCGCACCATGCCATTGTTAGGCCGCAGGGGGGGACGGAGATGCGACATGGAGAAAAATCGCATCTACGTCGAGGTAAGTGACTGGAAATGTTTCCCCTGATACCACCCCCCCCCACCCAAGAGAAATTAATACAAACATTCAAGACATACTTAAAATAATAAAAACAGAGAAGGGACGAGACAGACTATTGGCGAGGCGGCCATTACGGGCGCCACCTGGTGGTCACTCATTGCAGCCATTGTGTGCCGGTGGTGGAAGACATTAATGTTTAGGTGGTTGTTGGGGTGCCATTGCTATATGCTGGATAGTCAAAAGCTTCCTGAGAGTTGCTGACATTGTGTCTCTCTTGGCGTGTGGAGAATTCTCCATCACATTCTGTCTGGTGAATGATAGATGGTGAAGCAGTGAATGACTCAACATGGAATACCCAGCCTTATACCTGCCGTTGTCGGCATTGCATTTACAGAGCCGCTCCAGTTAAGTTTCTGGTCAGCGGTGACTCCAGGATATTTATGGTGGTGTCAGGGGGAATGATTAGACTATGGCTTGCTGGATCATTGTTGCATACTTCCTTTTGTCGCTTATTAGATTGTTTATTTTATTACTTTATTATTATCACATGTACTGATATCCAGTGAAAGGTTTTGGTTTGTGTGCTATGCAGTCAAAGGAAATACTATACATGAATGCAATCAAGCTGTCCGCAGTGCACAGAGAAAGAAATCGTACAACATTTAGTGCGACTTCCGGTGGCGCCATGTTGGATTAACAGACGTGCACCTAGCTCCTCTCCCGAAAAATTTCACGATTTATCGTGTAAAACAGGTCCAGAAATCGGGATTGTTTATAAAAACCTTACCGGAGCTTCTGGTCGCCGCGCTGATGACGTCATCATTAAGCGCGATGTTTTAAACGGTGGTTTAAAGCCCTTTATATGAGTAAACTGCCTCCAGCTGTGAGCCCTCAGAGATCAGTGAAAAAGCTGCTGAGAGACCAGAAGAAGTCTGAAGCAGAAGTTACCTCTGAAGTCTCTGAAGTCTCTGAAGTGGCTGCAGAAATGGATACAAGATCTAAGAAAGAGTTTGATGACGAAGAAATCAGTGAAAAATATGAAAGATGAGATTTTGGATGAAAATAAAATTATGATGGAAAATATGAAGGAAAATATGAAGGAAAATATGGGAAATATGATGGAAAAAATGGAAAAGATGATGAAGGATTTAAATGCTGGTAATCAGAAGGCTATGGATGCTAGCAATCAGAAGGTGATTGATTCACTGGACATTATGAATAAACGAATTGAGGATGTGAAAGATGGACTATCGGAGAGAATGGACAAGATGGATGAAACTACTACGGACATTTTCACGGCTGTGCTTGAAACAGTAGCTGCAAGTATGCGCACAATTACGGAATTGGAGAAAAACACGGCTCGAGTGGTTGAAGACATGGCGAAAATGAGGCAAGAACATGAGCAAATGAGGCGAGAAAATGAACAAACTTCACTACAGATGGTGACTCAACTCAGTAAAGTTTCAGAAAAATGCCTGGACCTGGAAGCTCGCTCTAGACGTCAGAATTTGAGAATTCTTGGAGTCTCAGAGGGAGCCGAGGGGGAGGATGTGCGTGAGTTTGCCATGGGCTTGCTTAAACAACTGCTTCATCTTTCCAAAGAACCGAAAATCGAAGTGGCTCATCGTGTCCCAAGATTTAAACAAAGATCTGGTGCGGGAAAAACTTATCCACGACATATTATTGTGAAATTTCGGGATATTTTAGAACTGGAAGATGTTATGAGCAAAATCAAACACGGTGTGCAACTGCGGCTGGACAATGACACTATTAAGATATTCAGGGACTACCCGTACGAAATTGTGCAAAAAAGAAACAAATTCGAGAAGGTTAAGGATCTTTTAAGAGGGAGAGAAGGGATCAGATATGGGGGTTTTTATCCCGCGAAAATGCGTATTTCCTTCAAGGGTTCTGAAAAGTCATTTGTTAAGCCTGAAGACGCGTTTAAATATGCCCAAACTATCGTTGAAAAATATAAATCAAAGGGGGGTTTGGCAGACTGAACCATTCTAAGCAATGCTTTGTCTGGGGATAGCTAGACTGTTATCTTTGGAATGTTGAATCAAGGACACTTTCTGTTCAAAACGAGTAAACAGCTGAACAGACGGGAATGGTATATACCAGAAGCATTTACTTGTTTATTAGATTATAATATTAAAACCAATTGTAAGAACTTATCCTATTAACAACTTAATAAGTTATGCATGTTAGATTAGAATACTAACAAAAACAAAAATAAAAAATAACGAACTAACATACTAATATGAATTTTTAATAAATTGAAACCTTATCTATAAGTGGGAGGAGGGGATGAGAAACGAGCACCTAGCTTAGGCCCAGGGGCACGTCTCGTTAACCCCTTCAACCAACAGTTGATTCTTATTGAAGTCAAAAGTATCGGTTTAATAATTAGTAGTTAAAATTGCGATATATATATGATATGTTATAATGAAATATATAGGGTAAAATTGTATTATATATCTGAATGTGAGGCCCCGTTTTAATATTTTAATATGTTATGATTAACCAAGAGAGCGGAGCTATTTGTTTAACAACACAATGGAAGTCAAAACAAGGTTTTTTCCCACCTACAGGTGGGACACTCGCTACAGTGCCGACTATATTAGACACTGTATTTTCACTTTTTTAGTTTTTTTTTTATTACCACATAAAATCACATGTTTGTGTTTTGTGTTTAGTGATAAGCGTAAAATGGATATACCAACAAAACTTAAAAATTCAAAAGTTCCCCCAATACCCAAAGACCTGGGATATGGATGCACCACAAGATTTAAAGGTACTATAATTACTCAAAATGCATGACACCAAACAAAAGAACCTAGGAGGAATCTCATTTTGTAGTTGGAATATAAGAGGTATTAACGAACCTATTAAAAGGGGTAAGATACTAGCTCAGCTGAAACTGTACAACTCTGACATTATCTTCTTACAAGAAACACACTTAAAATCTCAGGATCAAGTTAGGTTGAGGGCGAAATGGATAGGTCAAACATACCATTCTTCATTCACTTCGAAATCTAGAGGCACGTCAATCATTATAAGAAAAGGTATACCATTTAAAGCAAAGAATATCATAACAGATATAGAAGGGAGATACTTAATAGTTAATGGAGAAATCCATGATACTCCACTTACCTTGCTAAATATATATGCCCCTAACTTTGACAACCCCCACTTTTTCAATACAATTTTCAACATAATTGCAGAGTTTAACTATCAAAATGTTATAATAGGAGGAGACTTTAACTGTGTTTTAGATCCGTACTTAGATAAATCAAGCCAAAAACAGAGAGGGAATATGAAATCGAAAACTGGGGAACTTCTCAATACTTATATAAACAATACTAATATAGCAGATCTTTGGAGAATTGTTAATCCAACCGGCAGGGAATACTCGTTTTATTCAATGGTACATAAGACATACTCACGTATAGACTACTTCCTGCTGGATACAAAATTAATCCCTCAAACATCTAACCCAATATACCACACAAATTCGATTTCAGACCATTTTCCACTAACATTCTTTTTAAAACTGGAAGGAATGTTTAAGAATAAATCGTTTTGGAGATTTAATTCTCAAATTCTAAAAGATCCACAAGCGAGTATATATTTAAAAGAACAAATGGAGGCCTTTTTTCAAATAAATGATACTCCAGATATATCGTCTACTGTATTATGGGAATCTTTTAAAGCATACATTAGGGGTATTATAATTTCATATCAAGCTTTTCAAAATAAAAAGAATAAGAATGAACAAAGACAGTTAGAAGAACTTATTCGACAAATGGATATAGATAATGTTAAAGATCCATCAATAGATAAACATAATAAAATAATAATTTTGAAATTTAAATTAAATAAATTATTATCTGCCAAACTTATAAGACTTTTTCAAATTACAAAACAAGAGCACTTTGAATTTGGGGATAAACCGCATAAACTTTTGGCTCGCCAGCTAAAAAAACGAGAAAAGGAACATACTATACCAAAGATTAAATCAGATAAAGGGGAATTATTAACAACACCGAAGGATATTAATAAAAGATTTGCGCAATTTTATGAGAATTTGTATACATCTAAAACGACAATTGATTCCAATAATATCACAAAGTTTTTGGATAATTGTAATCTTCCAAAGTTAGAGCTGAAGGAACAAGAGGAATTGGGTGCACAAATTTCAATTAAGGAATTAGAAGATACAATAAACTCACTAAAGAATGGAAAAACACCAGGCCCTGATGGATTTACTAATGAATTTTATAAAAGCTTTTATGATAAAATAATACCAAGATTACAAAAAATGTACCAATATGCTTTTAAAAAACGAATACTACCTGATACATTAGCGGAATCAACGATTACACTAATACCTAAGAAAGACAAAGATTTAGAAGAACCGGGTTCGTATAGAGCTATAGCATTGTTAAACACAGATCAAAAAATATTAGCGAAAACATTAGCTAGAAGATTAAGTAAATACATTAGTAAATTAATAAACCCAGATCAGACGGGGTTTATCCCTAAGAGATACTCATCTAACAATATGAGACGTTTACTCAACATAATGCACTCACACAAATCTGAAGATCAAGAATTATCAATTATTTCGCTGGATGCTGAAAAAGCATTTGATCAAGTAGAATGGAATTATATGGATAAAGTATTACAAAAATTCCAACTGGGAGAGAATTTTATTCTATGGATCAAGTTACTATATAATAAACCTACAGCTAGAATACTAACTAATAACATATTATCCTCGAAATTCCAACTATCAAGGGGAAATAGACAAGGATGCTCATTATCACCACAGCTGTTTGCTCTCATTATTGAACCACCAGCAGAAAAAATTAGAATACACCCTGATATCCATGGATATAATACTAAAGACTCATATAATAAAATATCTTTATACGCAGATGATATATTACTGTACATTACAAAACCTCAAATCACTATACCAAATATATTAAATTTAATTGAAGATTTTGGATCTTTTTCTGGATATAGAATAAATTGGAATAAAAGTGAAATTATGTCAATAAAACCGAAAGATTCAACACATCTTTTAAAATTCCCTTTTAAAATAGCTACAGAAAAATTTAAATACTTGGATATCGAAATTACTAGAACATATCAAGGTATGTTTAAGGCAAATTTTGATCCCCTACTTAATAAATTAAACACACTAATTAAATTCTGGAAAACGCTCCCGATGTCTTTAATAGGCCGAATAAATGCAATAAAAATGATCTTTCTACCACAAATTTTATACCTATTTCAATCGATTCCCATATACTTACCAAAGAAGTTTTTTAAAAAACTCGACTCAGATATCACTAATTTTATATGGGACTATAAATCACATAGAATACAAAAAACTCATCTGAATAAACCTAAAGTATTAGGGTGTTTAGCACTACCTAACTTTATGTATTATTATTGGTCAGTAAATATTAAAAATATGATTCAACTGATGGATAACTCCGCCCAGCAAGTGGACTGGATTGTAATGGAGAAAGAGGATTGCTCCTCTGGAAACATTGGAGCGATCCTCCTCTCTCCAATGAAACTGAATAATATAAATTATAATAAGAACCCAATTATTCATAGTACAATCCGAATTTGGAAATAAATAAAACAAAATTGAAAATTAAGAAATTTATCACTTTTATTACCTATAGTTAATAACCCTTCGTTTAATCCCTCTATTATAGATAAAGCTTTTACACATTGGGATAGACTAGGAATTAAAACGCTCGGTGACTTGTATGAAACTGGAAAATTACTTTCATTTCAACAATTACAAATAAAATATAAACTTGGAAATAATCAATATTTTAAATATTTTCAAATATGCGACTATTTGAAAAAATATACAAAAGATCATCATAATAACCCAGCAGATGTATTGGATGAGGCAATGCAGATAAAAGCTGAATCAGCAAACTTAATATCATATTTGTATAATATTATCTTAAATGTACAAATACCATCTACGGAGGGTATCAGAAGAGACTGGGAACAAGAGTTAGCTATTAAAATTTCAAAGGAAAGTTGGAATGAACACTTATTAAACGTGCATAAATGTTCGATTAATGTAAGACACACTTTAATACAATTTAAAATTTTACATAGATTATATTATTCGAAAACTAAAATTCATAAAATTTTCCCAAATGTATCATCTATTTGTGATAAATGTCAATCCCAAGAAGCTACTATAGCGCACTCATTCGTTTTCTGTACAAAAATTCAAAAATGTTGGAATAAAATTTTCGAAATCTTTACAAAATTATTTAAAATAAGACTGATACCCAAAGCAGAATGGATTATCTTCGGAATAACGGAAGATGGTCCAGAACTAAATGTGTTTCAAAAGAAACTAATAGACTATGGGTTAATAACTGGAAAAAAGCTAATTCTAAAATTTTGGAAGAAGGCTCCAATACCAACTATAAACATGTGGATTTCAAATATGTTCGAAACATTACACCTAGAAGAGATAAGATTCCTCCTAGCAGGTAAACCAGATCACTTCCACCTGATGTGGTCTGCATTTATAGAATTATTACAAATATAGGGTGCAAAGGTACCTTAAAAAAAAAATCGAGGTCAGGTAAGGGGGGATGATAGTTGAAGAGTTGGTATGTCCCATTTACATAATGCTCATAAAAATATTTGTTTCTCTCTTTTTCCTCTTTCTCTTTCTCTTTCTTTTCTAGGGTCTATTTCTTAACTCTTTTTCTTTTGTTTTTAATTTTGTTCTTATCGGGTCTTCATCCTTTTTTGTTGTCACATTTTCTACACTCTCATTTTTTCCTTCACTTTCTTCTTTCTTTCAATCTTTTCCTTTTCTAGTGTAAAAAATAAATGGAGTACATTAATTGTAAGAAGACATAAGTGACGAGTACTAATGTATGTGGATGTAATGTAATGTACTTCTAATAAATCATTAAAATAAAAAAATAAAAACAAAAAAAAAACATTTAGTGCAAGACTAGACTAAGTGGGACCCGTTGGGTTCCAGCTTCATGCGGGAGGGCTGGTCCCCCAACGCAATATTCCACCTCTCCACCAATTCCAATATTGCTGGCCAGTGGGGGGGGGGGGCTTTCTGGAGCGCTAGCATGGGTGTTGTGGGCCAAAGGACTGGTTTCCAGAGGGCTAGTATGGACATTGTGGGCACACACACACACACACACACACACACACACACACACACATACACTCACACATGCACACACACATACACTCCCACTCCCGCACACACTCACACACACATACACACACTCACACACTCACACACACACACACACACACACTCAGACATACACACACACACACACACACACACACACACACACATACACTCACACACACACAGACACTCACACACACTCTCACACACTTACACTCACACATGCACACACACATACACTCCCACTCCCACACACACTCACACACACTCTCACACACACACACACACTCACACTCACACACTCACACACACACTCACAAACACACACACACACAGACACACAGACACACACTCACACACACACTCACACACACACACACACATACACACACACACATATACTCACACACACTCACAAACACACACACACACAGACACTCACACCCACACACCCACACACACACACACACACACACACACACACACACACACACACACACACACACACACACACACACACACACACACACACACATACACATACACTCACAAACACATACACACACACTCACTGACTCACACACCATATATATGGCAGTAAACTTTCTTGAATACTCACACGGCCTCTCCACTATGGGGCTTCCGCAGTCAGCGGCACTTCCGCAATTACGTAATCTGCGCGACCTCTGCACTCACCGGAAATTACGCAATCACGAAATGAGCGGGACATTTGAACCAAACACAGTCAGACCTAATAAAGCATTTATTCCTTCCAAACACAGTCGGACCTAATAAATCATTGCAGTTTCAAGCACAGGCAGGGCCCGCAGGCCAAACAATTCATGGCATTGTCATTAAGGGCTAACAAATCATTTATTGCAAATACATTGCAGACTCACAGTTCAGTTGATTCACAGCTTAGAATGAGAGTCGTGGCCTCTCCCTTGCGATCTTGCAGAGTGACTGAGTCACGTCCAGGCATCCGGGGTTTTAAAGTCTTGCCCCCCCCCCCCGGAAGGGGCGTTACCTTCATCGCGGTGATTGACAGGTGAGAGGATCTCAAGGTTTTTTAAACACTCATATCTTTTTTATTTTTCATCGAGGGAAAAATCCTCAGGGCCTGCTCAACGGAGGAGGACTGTGAGTAAGATGGTCAAAAATCATAGCGATATATGGTAGTGTTTCTTCTAAAATCAAAATACAGGGCAGACAGGAGGTGGTCAAAATGAGACTTTTAATTATATAGATATAACATTGAAGTGCAATAATGTCTGATTAAAAATAGTTCAAAGTACGCGAATGAGATAGGTCGGAGGTCAGGACCACGTAGCTGATGAGAGGACTGTTCAGTTACCTCGTAACAGATGGGAAGAAACTGTATCTGAATCTGGAGGTATGCGTTTTCAATTTCTGTACCTCGTACCTGATGGGAAAGGGGAGAAGAGGGAGTGACTGGGAAGAAACTGATCCTTGATAATGCTGGCCGTCCTTGCTGAGGCAGCATGAAGTGTAGATGGAGACAATAGAAGGGAGGTTGGTTTGTGTGATGGTCTGGGCTGCGTCCACAATTCTCTGCAATTTCTTGCGGTCTTGGATGGAGCTGTTCTCAAACCAGGCTGCAAAGCATTCTGGTGAAGTTTTTTCTACGCCACATTTGTAGAAGTTGGTGAAGGTTGTTGGGGACATGCTGAACTTGCTAAGCCTTGTAAGGAAGTAGAGGCCCTGGTGTGCTTTCTTGGTCTGAGCTTTTGTGTGGCTCCAGGACAAATTGCTTGTGATCGTTTTTCATAGGAACGGGAAGCTTTCAATCCATTTCTAATTAGGCGCATTAATATATACCATGGTACACGTATTGCTTCATCTCCTGAGGTCAATCACAATCTCCTTTGTACTGCTGACATTGGGAGAGAGGTTGTTGTTTCGGTACCAAGGTACAAGGTGCTCCATCTTTTCTCTGTACTCTGTCTCGTCATTATTCGATACCCGGCCCACCACGGCGAATTAGTAGATTGAGTTGGATTGGTATTTGACTGCACAGTCGTGAGTGTCTAAGGAGTGTAGTAGGAGGCTGAGAATGTATACTTATGGGGCAAGAGTGTTGATATTTTGTCACGGAATACCCAGCTTCATATCTGCCGTTGTTGTCATTGCATTTACAAGAATATTACAACATAGTGTAGCGGATAATTTGGCCACTCATCCTCACTGATTGTGGTCTGACGGTCAGGGAGTGAAGCATCCAGTTGCAGGGGGAGGTGCTGATTCCAAGTACCACGAGTGAGGAGATGAGCTTGGTTGGGATAATGATAATGAAAGCAGAGCTATCTGTAGCCGATGAATGGGAGCCAGACATAGGTGTTGCTTCTTGTCAGTCCGTGGTTGAATATTCTCCAGGTCTTGCTACAGGAAGGTATGGACTGCTTCATTTGCAAAGCAGTTGTTAATGGAATTGAACATTAAATAATATCAGCTACAATAACATCCCCACTTATTGAGATCATGGGGGACCCCTTCCACCCCAGCAACGGACTGTTCCAGCTGCTACGGTCAGGCAAACACCTCCGTTGCCATGCTGTGAAAACAGAGAGAATGAGAAGGAGTTTCTTCCCAGACGCCATTAGGACACTAAACTCCTATCTCAGGGACTAACTTACTGTACCAATTTACTGTTGTGTGGTGTCTTTTTAAAATTGCTGTAAATTGACGAATAAACTTGACTTGACTTGACTTGATGAAGCAGCTGCAGACAGTTGGATCTGGGACACCCCTGTTGCAGTCCTGGAATGGTTGATTCTCTGACAACCTCAACAATCCTCTGTGTAAGGAATGACTCCAGCCACTGGATTGTTTTCCCTTTGATTGCCAAAGATTCCAATTTTACTAGGGAACCTTGATGGCATACTTGGTTCAATTCAGCTTAGTTTATTGTCACGTGTACCGAGGTACAGTGAAAGGTTTGTTGTTGCGTGCTAACCAGTCAGCAGAAATACAATACATGCTTACAATCAATCCATTTACAGTGTATAGATACATGATAAGGGAATAATGTTTAGTGTAAAGTCAAACCAGCAAAGTCCAATTAAGGATAGTCCAAGGGTCACCAAAGAGGTACACGTCAAAGCAAAACTGGCAAAGTCTACAGCAATATTGGGAAAATCAAGATACATTCTGGACCGCAAATCATTACACACTCTGTATAATACATTCATATTGCCATATCTGAGTTACTGTGTAGAGATATGGGGTAACGCCTACAAAACCAACCTACAGCCGTTATGCACATTACAAAAAAGAGCATTAAGAATCATCAATAACGTTGGATATCTTGAACATACCAATTTATTATTCTTAAAGTCACATACACTGAAGTTCACTGATCTGGTTAAATTTAAGACTGCACAAATCATGTACAAAGCAAGAAATAATTTACTTCCAGGAAATATACAAAAACTGTTTGTGGAAAGACAGGGCGGGTATAATTTGAGATGGGAACAATTAAAAAAAACTCAATGTCAGAACAATTAAAAGTATGTGCATAGCAATCTGTGGGGTGAATTTGTGGAATGGTTTGGAACAGGAGATAAAACTTAGCACAAACATAATTCAGTTTAAAAAGATGTACAAAAACACTTTTTTTAAAGGATATTGGGATGAGAGGTGATTTTGAGCGGGATATTTGTTATACTGATTGTATTGGGAAGTGTGGGTGATGGGTTGTATATATCTATTCATTTATTTATTTATTTATTTATTTATTTATTTATTTGTTCCGAACAAGTAAAGACATAAGTAGGAATAAATAACAACAACAAAATCGAAATAGTCAAACATTAGACATTCCAGGCAATATTTGCAAAGCAATAAAAAGCATAATGCAAAATTTAAATGTCCAACACTTTTTCTTTACAAGCTCGAAAAGGAGTGAGAAGAAGAATAACTTTTTTAATCTCACCCCTTCTCCCTAAACCCTTCTTCCATATTTAATAATTAATTAATTATTAATAATAATACCCCAGACAATTTTTAGAGATACATACAGCCATATATATACATACAACTGATATACATATACAAGTAATATGTATGAAGTAACCAAAAGACATAAATAAATAATAAATAAAATAATAAACAAACATTAACGCCTGTTTGTCAACCATCCCCTTCATCCCTGTACCTTGTGAAAAAACGTTTTTTGTATGTCATTTTGAACTGGTTCATGTTTGGACATTGCTTTAATTCCACATTCAAACTGTTCCACAATCCTACTCCACAGACCGAAATACAAAAAGTTTTTCTGGTCGTGCGGACTCTTTGTACCTTAAAATTAAATATTCTTCTTAAATTATAACCCCCCACTCGCACATTAAATAATATTTGTATATTTGCAGGTAAGTTTTTATTTTTGGCCCTAAACATTATCTGTGCTGTTTTAAATGCAACCAAATCTTCTAATTTTAATAATTTTGACTGTAAGAATAATGGATTAGTGTGACCCAGATACCTGACCTTGTGAATAATACGTATTGCTCTTTTTTGCAGAATAGTTAATGAATGTAGCGAACTTTTATAGTTATTGCCCCAGATTTCTGCACAGTAATTTAAATAGGGCAAGATTAGTGAACAGTAGAGAATGCGGAGTGATTTGTGATCCAGAACCTGCTTAACTTTGTGTAATACCGAAATGCTTTTTGACAGTTTGGATTGTACATGTTTAATGTGTGATTTCCAGCTGATTCTATCATCCATTATAACCCCAAGAAATTTTTTTTCATGAACTTATTCTATTTCAACCCCATTTATCTTTATATTTGCTTGTGTATTTGTTCTGCAATTACCAAATAACATTATTTTGGTTTTGCTCAAGTTTAATGATATTTTGTTCCTGTCAAACCATGTTTTCAGCTTACCCATTTCTTTTGTTATTTTGTCCAGTAGTTGTTTTAAATTCTCCCCAGAACAAAAAATATTTGTGTCGTCTGCAAACAAGACCAGCCTCAAGGCGTTGGACACATTACAAATGTCGTTTATATACATGATTAATAGTTTTGGACCCAACACTGACCCCTGGGGGACACCACAAGCAATGTCTAAACATGTAGAACTGTAACTGCCCAGCTTCACAAACTGTTGCCTGTTACTTAAATAGCTTTTTATCCAATCCAGTACTAGACCTCTAATGGCATACCTTTCTAATTTTTTTAATAAAATATCATGATTAATCGTATCAAATGTTTTCTTTATATCAATAAATATCCCAGCTGCATATAGTTTATTGTCAATAGCGTTTGTGATATCTTCAATTGATTCTATTATTGCAAGTGATGTTGATCTGTTTGATCTGAATCCATATTGACTTTCAGTGATTAGTTTATGCTTTTCTACAAATATGTCTAGTCTATTATTGAACATTTTTTCTAGTACTTTGGAGAATTGAGGGAGTAAAGAAACAGGTCTGTAGTTAGTGAAATTATGCTTGTTCCCAGTTTTGTATATTGGTATGACTTTTGCTATTTTCATTTTAATTGGAAAAGTACCGGTTTGGAAAGATAAATTACAAATAAATGTTAGAGGTTTGGAAATCCCCTCGATGACCATCTTAACTAACGACATGTCAATGTCGTTGAAATCAGTAGACATTTTGTTTTTATTTGTTTTAACAATTTCCAACAGTTCTTTTTCATCTACTGGCATAAGAAACATAGAGCAGGGATTTCTCTCCAATAGATTCTCAGGAGTTTCTCCAGATGTCCCTGGATCAGGGATTTGTTTAGCCAGGTCTGGTCCAACATTTACAAAATAATTATTAAAGCTATTAGCTACATCCTCCATATTATAATTTTCATTGTCCTTATCAATAAAATACTTCGGGTAATTTATTTTCCCCGGGCCATTTCTGATAATACTATTAAGTATACTCCAAATTCTTTTTATGTTGTTTTTGTTATCATCTAATATTTTCTTACAATAATCTTTCTTGCTTGTTCTTATAATATAAGTTAACTTATTTTTATACTTTTTATATTTATTTTCTGTATCTTTAGTTCTCTGTCTTATAAAATCTCTGTATAGTGCTTTTTTTTTTGCAGGCATTTTGTAATCCCTTTGTAATCCATGGACATTTAGTATTTATTGGTTTTCTGTTATATTCTTTGATTGGACAGTTTTTTTTATCATATAGTGACAAACATAGTAATAAATATTTCATAAGCACTGTCAATGTCTCTTTTTTGGTATATTATGTCCCAGTTTTGTGCCAATAGGTCCTTTTTTAGTGCATTGATAGCTTCCTCCGATCTCACTCGTCTATATTCTGTTAGTTTGTATGGGGTTTTTTCCTGTGGATGTAATATATGACTAAGAGATACTGTATAGCACATGAGGGTTTTTTCTTTTTCTTTTTCTTATTCGTTTTTATTTATTTTCTCTCTTTTTTTGTATGGCTTTGTAAATATTTGATTAGTGTATAAATGTAAATGATTTGGTGCACATATGGAAATAGGTGTTTATAGCTGCTAAATTTGTATAAGATTTGTATAAGCAGTTGAATAAGGGGTGGGAATTAATAAGCTTTGGCTTCTTCCTGCTCCTTTTCAGACACATACAATTCATTTATTTATAAATATTGTTATGACACTTTATAAATATTCTTGCTTTGTTTTTTTGTATTTTTTTGTATGCTGTTTCATACTTGTTTTTTTATTTTTTATTCTGTTCGAAATAACGAATTAAATATTTTTAAAATATAATATATGGTAGTTCAGTACTGTTCTCAGGTTGTGGTAGGATGATTCAGTTGCCTGATAACAGCTGGGAAGAAACTGTCCTTGAATCTGGAGGTGTGCGTTTTCACATTTCTATACCTTTTGCCTGATGGAGGGGAGAAGAGAGAGTGGCAAGGGTGCGACTGGTCCTTGATTACACTGCTGGCCTTGCCAAGGCAGCCTATGGTATAAATGGAGTAAATCAAAGGGAGGTTAGTTTGTGTGATGGTCCGGGCTGCATCCACAATTTGCTGCAATTTCTTGCGGTCTTGGTTGGAGCTGTTCCCAAACCAAGCTGTGATGCATCCTGATAAAATGCTTTCTACTGCGCATCTGTGGAAGTTGGTGAGAGTTGGAGGGGACATGCCAAACTTCCTAAGCCTTCTCAGGAAGTAGAGGCATTGGTGTGCTTACTTGGTCGTTGCTTCAATGTGGTTGTTCCAGGAGAAGACTTTATCGTCTTCCATCACAGTGGGGAATGTGGAGGAGCCACTGTGGTGGATGTTTATGTCAATTTTTAGGTAGTTGTGTGTCCTGTTGCTTTTTTGTTATGACTGTATGGCAAACCAAATTCCTCGGATGTTGCAAAACACACTTGGCTAATAAATTACGATTATGATTATGAATTATCCACCACCCTTCACAATTAGATGCAATATGACTGTTGAGGCTTAATCTGATCTGTAGATTGTGAGATCACTTAGATGACCATTGCTTTCTGCTTTAGCTATTTAGAGTACACGTGGTCTATGATGAAGACGACCAGCAATAAAACTTTATCTGTCTGGCACCTCTTCATTTTTAGAAATGGCCTCCCACATACCATTCTGCACTCCATATTGTTCCACGATTGATCCGTCGGTGTGATGGTAATGCTAGAATGAGCAAAATAAGCTAAACCATGGGATTGTAGATGTTGTAGAGTGCATTTTAGCTGCATTATTAATGATCCACAGCATCTCATGGATGCCCAGTTTAGAGCTGTCCAACATGTTCTGAGTCTATCCCACTTAGCACAATTGTAGTGCCACAAAACACGCTGCAAGAATTGTATGGTCACTTCTCTTAGTGCAATCAAATACATCTACATCTGTTAGAAATAAACTGCTGAGGATGACATCTAATAGGTTTAGTAGTAGTAGGCCCCTCTCAGTCATGACTGACCATGGGTGATGCATCCTGGTCGGATGCAAGCCTGGGTGATGTCATTTGGAGGGCAGGCTGTTGCCCATGCAGCACGTCCCCCCTCTCCACGTCGCTGATCGATCCAAAGGGACAGCAGGGACGTTACAGTTTGGCACCAGCGCCGTCACAGGAGTAAAGTAAAAGTCAAAGTAAACTTTATTGTCAATTCAAATAATGCAACAAGTAGTTACACAGAGGATTGAAATTGCGTTTCCCCATACTCCAATGTGCAAGTAATATTTATAACACAGACAGACAATATACCAATAAAGATAGACAATGGACATATACATTATATAAAATATTCACAGTGTGCCAGAGTGTAGTACAATTTTGAGGTATGTTATTAAGGTGCAATAATAAAAGGTGCAATATAGAAAAGTGCAAATAGCATACTGCAGACATTGAGTTAAAGTTAATTTGACAGTCAGTTGGTCTTTGTTTGTGTAATGTTCATGGAATTTTCTTGCGTGTGTTGAGTAATCTGATGGCCTGAGGGAAAAAGCTGGTTTTGAATCTTGTGGTTTTGCTCCGCATGCTGCGGTAGCGCTTGCCGGATGGTAGGAGGGTGAACAGTTTGTGTGCTGGGTGGTGGTGTCTTTGATGATATTGGTTGCTCTCTTGCGACAGCGAGATGGGTATAAGTCCTGGATTGCTAGTTGGGGTGATCTAGTGATCTTCTCCGCTGTCCTCACCACTCTCATTTTGGGTCTGAAGAAGGGTCTCGACCCGAAACGTCGCCTATTCCTTCTCTCCATAGATGCTGCCTCATCCGCTGAGTTTCTCCAGCACTTTTGTCTACCTCCAATGATGATCTGGTGGGTTTTGTGATTTTATATTCCATGGCTGCCTTTGAAGGATTTAAGCTCAGTCTCTGGAACATTAATCCAGGTATGTAGAATATTTCTCCGCTCATTTTAAAGGAAGATAATTTACGTCCAGTGCCATTTTAAATAGCAGCGTTCCATGTTTGACATGAGCAATTAAAGAGTGAGAAAATAGTCTGCAGCTGCATCTTGTTGCTTTAAAAGAGTTATCCAGTCATATGCATCAAACCCCAAAACTAAACAAATATATTGTCAATCTTTCCCATTGCCATAATTGCAAATAATTCTAGCAGAAAAAGTTAGATGAACTACAATGTAATGGATTCCTAATGAGGTGCCACAAAGTGAATGGGAACAAAAATGATGGTGGTAAACAAATTAATAGATCGATGCAGTAATTATTAAACAATTCTCTGATGAGCAGTGCCTGTTTGTGGCATCCCAAACCAATCATGCATAATTGGCAGGAAGCTCGTTTTTCCCACATGTGTCTGCAATTGGATGTCTTGAAAGAGAAGCAACGCTATAAATACACGCAAGTGTTTGTATTCTAATATTGAATTGCCAAATATGTCATAGAATTTCTTTCAAAAGACAATTAGCAAGATTCTGTAAAATATAGCCCTTTGACCCGTAAAAGCAAGATGACCTCATTGTTACAATCACTGAGGAAGGCATATTTTGGAAGACTACATTGCTATAATGTAAAATAATAGGAAGCAATTCTGCCACACCCCTCCTCCCCTCCCACCACACCCCCCCCCCCTCCCGCCACACACCCCACTTCCCTCTCCCCCTCCCCTCCCACACATGAAGAGGAGAGGGAAGGAGTGCATGTGGATGAGGGGAAATGAGCCGCGCCTGCGCAGTTAGGGGCTATGGGTGAGTGGTGGAATATTGCGTTGGGGAATGGGTTGCGTTGGGATTGTTCAATCCTAAGTTAGTTGTTTTGATTAAACTTGACTGCTGATGGTCGGCAACTTGCCAAGGTCAAAGTTGGTGCCAGTGTGACACCTAAATATGTTGCAGTCAATCTATGGTATGATTCTTTATCGTTCCATTTTTTTTACTGGATTTAATCTGCTTGTCATGTTACAAGAATGATATAGAGACAAGAGGGTGTGCAGAGCAGATTTCTCAGGATATTATCAGCAATGCAAAAATATATCAGGAAAAAATGTACAGATTGTATCTCTCTTCCCTTGAGAAAAATAAAGGCCAAAGAATGACCTTAAAATGGCATTTTTAATTATGAATGGTTTTGATGTCATGAACACAGAATGTTGTCATTTAGACAATAGACAATAGACAATAAGTGCATGAGTAGGCCATTCAGCCCTTCAAGCCAGCACCGCCATTCAATGTGATCATGGCTGATCATCCCCAATCAGTACCCCGTTCCTGCCTTCTCCCCATATCTCCTGACTCTGCTATTTTTAAGAGCCCTATCTAGCTCTCTCTTGAAAGTATCCAGAGAACCGGCCTCCACCGCCCTCTGAGGCAGATAATTCCACAGACTCACAACTCTATGCGTGAAAAAGTGTATCCTCATCTCCGTTCTAAATGGCTTACTCCTTATTCTTAAACTGTGGCCCCTGGTTCTGAACTCCCCCAACATCGGGAACATGTTTCCTGCCTCTAGCGTGTCCAAATCCTTAATAATCTTATATGTTTCATGGGGAATATATGTTTTGTGGGGAAGAGCATAAGTTGAGGCCACGTTTATAAGATGATCATTGAGGAATTCAGCATGTAATTAAAAAAGAGCCTTCTTTACCCAAAGAGCAGTCGGTATATTAAACTCACTGCTACAGGGAGTTGTTGAAGTGAATAGTATAGATACGTTTATGGAAGGCTGGACAAACATCAAAGGATTCGGGAATAGAGAATTAGATTTAACAGAGAAAAGGTGGAAGAAAAATGAGGTAATACTTTAATGCACCATGAACTGGTTGGGCCAAATGATCAGTTTATGTGCTACATATTGTGTATAATCCTTTGAAAATATGATTGCTGTATACAAGTGTACCAATTTTCAGAAGGAATGAGAGGTGGAATATTTCTATGTAACAAATAAATGAACCACATGCAAGCTTTGTAATGACAACAACATGCATGTGATATATGCACATTTGTTGCTATTAGTCTATAACATTAATACATAAATTTCTGAAGCTCTAGGTAACAACAGGAGAACATCATAGATTCTAGCATAGACACAAAATGCTGGAGTAACTCAGCAGGACGTTTCAGGACGAGACCCTTCAGACAGTCTGAAGAAGGTTCTCGATCCCGAAACGTCACCCATTCCTTCTATCCAGAGACGCTGCCTGTCCCGCTGAGTTACTCCAGCATTTTGTGCCTATCTTCGGTGTAAATCAGCATTGCAGTTCATTCCTACACATAGATTCTAGCATGTACAGTCTGGTTTACAGAACACCTCCAGAAACTGCATTCTAAAATAAAAATTATAATCAATACAACTCATAATACATCCCTGATTTCCATTTTTGATTGAATTGTTATTGAAATTGGGGGAAAAAAGATTGGTTATTGGCAGGAAACGAAGAACAAATTGATTATTTTCATGTTGGCTCTCTATTATGGCAGGATGTCATTGAATCAATTCTAGGTCATCGGCTGTTCATGATCTATGAAATGACGTAAATGAAAGGGCAGAGTATAATATTTCTTTGTTTGCTGATGATACAAAGCTAAGTGGGAATGCAAACTAGGAGAACGGCTCCGAGTCTGCAAAGAAAATAGACTGGTTAATGTAATGGTGAGGAAGATGACAGGTGAAATGTAACGTGGAAAAAATCAAAATATAATGTGGAAAAGATTAATCGAAAAATTAGAAGCTTTTTATAAGTGACGGAAATTCAGGAATACAGAAGGGCCTTGGAATACAGGTACATATAAAACAATAATGTGTAGGTGTTACAGTGAGATAAGGCAACAAATGTTCATTGTGTATTTATTATAAGATTTTTATAATACAAGGACTGGAAAGTCGTGCTGTAAGTGTCCAGGGTTTTCATAAATGCTTCCCATGTGTTGCTTTAATCTTCATATCGGGGTCAAGGAAAGAGCGTTCACGTCGCGGCCCTGTTTCCACCAATCTGTCCACCACCACGCACAAGAAGCACAAGAAGCAACAAGACAGACACCATTGTATGCAGATGTCGAGAAGTGTGTTCAGCTCTGGTTGAACAACTTCTAATCTTGTGTGTGGACTCGATAAGTAAGTAAGTATCTTCATATCAAAGGAAAAATATACTTTCAATGGAAACAGTATGGATTTGAATATATCCTGGAATGCGATGTTGTTTAATGAGAGACTGAGAAGATTGGCCTGTAAACATGAGAGATAAAGTACTGTATAAGATATTGAGATGATTTGACAAGATAGGTATCATAAAGCTATTTCCCCTGGCAGGGAATTTTAGAAGTGGGGACCCATGGTATCTGAATATGGGTAAGATTATTTATAATTTGTATGCGAAATACATGCATCTTTGAATTTTTTATCCTGGAGGGCTGTACATATTCTTTGCCCTGGAATGTGGAGTATATTTAGGAATGAGATTGTTATATGTTTGGACACTGAAGGAGTCAGGGAATTTGAAGATTGGGAAGGAATTTCAACTGGAGGCTAATGTTCATCCGTAATCTAATTGATTGAGAGAGGGGCAGACAATTAGCTCCTATATTCATGTTTGTGTGCTTATGTTCTTCTTATTAACGTTGCAGACCAAGCTGGTTACCAAACTCTCAGATCTGGGTCTCTGCGCATCCCTCTGCAAATGGATCCTCGACTTCCTCATTCACAGACCACAGTCTGTTCGTATTGGTGGAAATGTGTTATCCTCGATAACAATCTGCACGGGAGCACCTCAAGGATGTGTGCTCAGCCCCCTGCTGTACTCACTCTATACTCATGACTGCGTAGCCAGACATAGTGCGAACTCCATCATCAAGTTCGCCGACGACACCACTGTTGTGAGACGTATCACTAATGGGGACGAGCCAGAGTATAGAAGTGAGATCGACCGATTGACCAAATGGTGCCAGCACAATAACCTGGCTCTCAACACCAGCAAAACCAAGGAACTGATTGTGGACTTTGGATGGGGTAGGATGGGGACCCACAGTCCCGTTTATATCAACGGGTCGATGGTGGAAAGGGTCAAGAACTTCAAATTCCTGGGCGAGCACATTTCCGAAGATCTCTCCTGGTCCCAGAACACTGATGCAATTATAAAGAAAGCACATCAGCGCCTCTACTTCCTGAGAAGATTACGGAGAGTCGGTTTGTCAAGGAGGACTCTCTCGAACATCTACAGGTGCACAGTTGAGAGCATGCTGACCGGTTGCATCGTGGCTTGCTTCGGCAACTTGAGCGTCCAGGAGCGGAAAAGGCTGCAAAAAGTTGTAAACACTGCCCAGTCCATCATCGGCTCTGACCTCCCTACCATCGAGGGGTTCTATCGCAGGCGCTGCCTTAAAAAGGCTGCCAACATCATCAAGGACCCACACCATCCTGGCCACACACTCATCTCTCCGCTGCCATCAGGTAGAAGGTACAGGAGCCTGAAATCTGCAACATCCAGGTTCAGGAACAGCTACTTCCCCACAGCCATCAGACTATTAAACACAACCTCAAACAAACTCTGAACTATAACAGCCTATTGCACTTCATCTGTTCATTTATGTGTGTGTATATATATTCTATAGTATATGGACACACTGATCTGTTCTGTATTTATGCCTTCAATATTCTGTTGTACTGCAGCAAGCAAGAATTTCATTGTCCTATCTGGGACACATGACAATAAACTCTCTTGACTTGAGCACATGCAACCCTCATACGATCTCATACCTGATAAGTTGATGTCTATAAATGTTGTGTTTATGGTTGGTATAAATTACTCTGCTGTTGATTATCCTCAACTGTTGTGTATGAAGTTCCATCAATTAGACCATCTATTGCTTCTTGGCCTATTGGCCCAGATCAAGTGTAGTTTCTGTTGTTATCAGTTTAATATTTGGTATGTCCTTAATATAGGGACCATGTATTAAATTGATTTTTGGAACAGAGAGCTGGAACAAGGGCTTGCCCTACCCCCTCCAGTATGTGAGCAATTTGGGCCGAAGGGCCTTTCACACTGTATCACTCCATGACTCTATGACCTACAAGTAACTGTGGAGAGGAAATCAGAAGCGAGAGAGGTTCATGGGGGTATTACTAGAAGACCAGAGATGTGGGACTTCAATTCCAGCAGTAATTACAAAATATGTTGCAATTACACCACGAAAAGTAAAACGTGTAAAGGGCCTGTCCCACTTTCACGACCTAATTCACGACCTCTGCCGAGTTTGCCCTTGACTCATACTCGCAGCATGGTCATCACGAGGTCGTAGGAGGTCGTAGGTAGGTCGTAGGTAAGTCGTGATGCTAGTTGTAGGTACTCGTGGCATCAAGTAGGTCGGGGCGTTTTTCTAGCCTGATGAAAAATGTCCACGAGTAAAAAAGGTCGTGAATTAGGTCGTGAAAGTGGGACAGACCCTTAACTCTTCTTCTCACAGCCACAGTTACAAAATTATCCATCCTGCAGAGTAGTGGAATGCACTATCAGCGGTGGTGGTGGAGGCAGATATGATAATGGCATTTAAGAGGCTTTTCGATTGGCGCATGGAAATGCAGGGAATAGAGGGTTGTGGATCATGTGCAGACAGAGGAGATGAATTTGGCAGCATAACAGCAGTGCATCATGGAGGGAGGTTGTTTTAAATGTAGAGGATAAATCACGCAAGTCCAGGCAGGCAGAGCACGCAGGCAGGCAGGCAGGCAGATTGGAGAGCAGGGGAGGGCTGGCAGGCTCAACAGCGTTTATTTGGAGTGATGATATGATTACAATCACAGCAATGTAGCTGAAAGAGGGGCAGGACTGGAGTATAGAGGGTGAGGATGTGACAAAGGGGACTGCGAAAGAAAAGGGGTGAGTTGCACAACTGATTGTGAAGTACTCAGACTGGATATCCTGCAGGGGTCGTCCAACAAGGCTATTGGCAAATAAGAGAGTGGCAATCACTTCACTGGGGTGGTACAGTGGGGTCTCCCAATTGTCAGTGGGAATTTGAGGAACAGGTTTATTGGCTAATCGCATAAAGGTGTAAGTGCAATGTGTAGGAAGGAACAGCAGAAGCTGGTTTAAACCGAAGATAGACACAAAAAACAAGTAACTCAGCTGGTCAGACAGGATCTCTGGAGAAAAGGAATAGGTGACGTTTCGGGTCGAGACCCACCAGGCAATGGGGTTTAGTAGTTAGGGTTGTTAACTTTCCCAATATTGACCTGGATTGCTTTGGCACACACTGCTTGGATGGGATAGAATTTGGTAAATTAATTCAAGGGAGTTTTGAGGCAATATATGGTCGTTCCTCATTAGCAGACCACAATCCGTATGAGTTGTCAATAACACATCCTCCTCAATAACCATTAACACCTCAAGGCTGTCAGCTCAGTTCCCTGCTCTACTCTGTGACTGTGCAGCCAAATACAGCTCTATTGCCACCCTTACATTCACTGTTGTCGGAGAGCGGGTAAAGCCCCTGTCCCACTTTCATGACCTAAATTGGCGACCTCTACCGAGTTTGCCCTTGAGTCATACTCGCAGCATGGTCGCTACGAGGTCGTCGGAGGTCTTCGTAACTCTTCCTCATGCTCGTGAGTGGTCTCCGCGTACTCGTGGCCTCAAGTAGGTCGCGGCGTTTTTTCCAGCCTGATAAAAAATGTCCACGAGTAAATAAAAGGTCGGCATGGTAAAAACCGATACTTTTTACCCATGGGTAGTCGTAGATAGTCGTAGGTTGGTAACTGGCACGAGGAAAAAAAATGCAAACATGACATCATTTTAGCATGTGATCATTGTCCACTCGTAGCGAGTCGTAGTTGGTCTTAGGTGTGGAAGACTGAGGTCGAGGGGGGTCGTAGGAGGTCATAGACATAGTCCTAGGAGGTCTTTTACTTCGGCGAGTCAACACGACCTTGATATTTGTTCAACTCGTCTAGGGTCTAAACTCGTGGCTTAGGTCGTCCAAGTGGGACAGGCCCTTAACAATGAGTCAGAGAACAGGAGGGAGATTGATATTCCGATTGAATGGTGCCAGAAGAACAATCATGCTCTCCAAGTTAGCAAGACCAAGGAGCTGATTGCTGATTTCAGGGGAGAGCTGGGATCCATGAAATCGTCTTTATCGACAGGACACTGGAGGAGAAAATCAACAGCCTCAAACTCCTGAGCGTGTAATACTCTGGGCCCAACAGAATGATGCAATCATAATGAAATCTCATTAGTGCCTCTAGTTCTTTGGAAGACTGCGGTGATTTGGTACATCACTACATACTCTATTGAACATCTACAGGTGTACATACTGATTGGTTGCATTTTGGCCTGGTTCAGTAACTCAAACGCCCAGGAATGAAGATGGCTGCAAAAAGTGTAGACATAGCCTGGTCCATTGTGGGTACTGACCTTCCCACCATCAAAGGACTCCACAGGGGGTGCTGCCTCAAAGCAGAAGCTAATATGATTAAAGACTTGCACCGCCTTAGCCATGCTTTCATCTCACTACTACCATTGGGAAGAAGGTACAGGAAAACCGTCACCTCCGGGTTCAAGAACAGCTTCTTCTTAGCAACCATTAGACTCTTGAACGCTGCACAACACTAACCACAACTCTACTTCAGCAATTATGATTTTCTATGGACTTTGTTATGGTTGCAGTACTGACTTTGGTTTTGTGCTATTTTGATCTGGTTCCTTGGAATTACTGATTGCACTATTGATTATTATATATTTATTAATGGGTTATTGTGTTCTCGGCTGGTACAGCTGCAGCAAGTAAGAATTTAATGGTTCCATTGTCACTCTTGATGCTTGCCTTAGAGACTGAGCAATACTCAACCTTACCTTTGGAATTCCCTGCCACAGAGGGCAGTGGTGGCCAAATCACTGGATGGATTTAAGAGAGAGTTAGAAAGAGCTCTAGGGGCTAGTGGAATCAAGGGATATGGGGAGAGGGCAGGCACGGGTTATTGATTGGGGACGATCAGCCATGATCACAATGAATGGCGGTGCTGGCTCGAAGGGCTGAATGGCCTCCTCCTGCACCTGTTTTCTATGTTTCTATGTTTCTATGAAATGAAAGGGCGGGGTGGAAACTGGGCATGTGGTGGAAGTTCTGGTGGGGAATACTTTCGAAACGGTGACCATAATTCTGAACATTTCAAGGTATTTCTGGAAAGGGGCAAGGTTGATCCTCGAATTAAGGCCCTACGCTGGGGGAAGGTTGATCTTCACAGTGCAAGGGAGCAGATGCTTGCAGGTAAAACAAAGTCTGAAAAGTGGGAGTGTTTTAAAAGAGAGTTAGTGAGAGTTCAGGGCCAGGAAGGGTGAAAAGCAAAGATGGCAAAATTAAGGAACCATGCGTGACAATCGGCATAACAATTATACAATTTTCGTACAACTTCATTTTTAACATTCTATAAACTGATAAATGAATCAGAAAAAAAAAGTAAAAAGGAAAGACTGAAGAAAAAGAAGAAAGATACGAAAAAAATAAGAAAAAGCCCCCTAACTGACAAAAAAGTGAGAGAAAAAAAAAGAGAAAAGAAAAACGGAGATATGTCCCACTATCCTTCCCCAACTTTTGCATCGGTTTTAAATTTGTGTTCAACCATTCTATTGTTGAAGAAATTCAATGAAAGGAGATCATGTTTTGGAAAATTGGTCTGATTTATCAGCCAAAACAAGCCTTATTTTTTCTAAATGTAGTGTGGATCACATTTCTGTGATCCACATCTTCACTGTGGGAACTGTTATCTTTTTCCAGAATTTAAGTATAAGTTTTTTCGCAGTTATTAAGCCACAGTCAAGGAAACGTCTTTGGAATGTCGTTAACTTAGAGCAGCCCTCTGACATTCCTAATATTATTAGTTTTGCCTCTGACTCCAATTGAGTGTTTTAGAAATGGTATTGAATATTCCCATCCAGAAATGTTGTATTTTTATACAGGATACAAAGGAATGGGTTAAGGTAAGATGTCTCGTTTTCCACCTTACCCTTCCATATCTCTGTGTCTCCCTCTCCCCTGACTTTCAGTCAGAAGAAGGGTGTCGACCCGAAAGGTCAACCATTCCTTCTCTCCAGAGAAGCTGCCTGTCCCGCTGGGTCACTCCAGCATTTGACTGTGTGCTCATGACTCTGCAGGATATTCTGGCTTCCACAACCCATTTCTCAGTTTCTTTCCCAACACCACCACCAAACCACTCAGTTGACTATTCTCTATCCCCCTTCTCTTATCCTAACATCAACAAAAATGAAAGGGAAGCTGATGGCGATATGAGAGGAGTAGGTTTCAGAGCTACTGGGCAATAATGAAAGGAGGAAGAGAATTCATTGTAGACACAAAAAGCTGGAGTAACTCAGCGGGTCAGGCAGCATCCCTGGAGAGAAGGAATGGGTGACGGTTCGGGTCGAGACCTTTATTGTTCTATTATTCTGAAATGGAGGACAAGGAAAATTACTGAAGTGTTGTTTAGAGACTACAGTGCGTTGTGACAGCATATGTAAGAAAGGCCTCTGACTGCGTCAAAAATATTATACATCAAGCCCGTACGAAGCTTTTCATTAAGTGAGGTGGCATAGCAGGATTACAAACATTTTATGTGAAATAATTGCACGCAGCGCATATCACAAGCGCAAAGCTCAAAGACCCTTGCGGCCGGGGTCCAGGGCCTGCTTAAGGGCCCTGGAAGCTCTGGGGTTTTAGATGCTCTCTGGTGCATTCTGAGCCTTATTTTGGAGCATTTTTGCACCAAATTTATGACCAATATTTCAGAAATAATTTTGGTTAAGAGTAATGAGTGGTTGGAATGGGATGATTGAGGTCATTGTTGTATACATTTTTTTAAAATCAAGAACTGAAGCTGTCCTTGTTTTAATAATCACGTTGTACTGTAAAATGTTATGTAAAATGTTATAAAGGAGCATGCAAACACTGCAAATAAAATACTGTAAGTTTTTGGAGTAAATAAAACCTTTTTTTAGAAAATGTTTTGTGTGTTGATTTGATTGCATGTTACTGTTCGACTGTGTTAGTGTGTGCACATTAAATATATGATGCAAAATGAAAGTCGCTAACTATGGAATTCATATTTTTCAGTATTGTTATGAAGGAAAAGAAAGCAGTTCCAATTGTTTGATATTATTCATATGGAGAACAGCCTTCTGTGGCAAAGAATACCACAGATTCACCACCCTCTGACTAAAGAAATTCCTCCTCATCTCCTTCCAAAAAGAATGTCCTTTAATTCTGAAGCTATGACCTCTAGTCTTAGACCCTCCCACTGGTGGAAACATCCTCTCCACATCCACGCTGTCCAAGCATTTCACTATTCTGTACGTTTCTTCGGATCGGTGGAGGAGAGAGTTAGCAGATTCAAATTCCTGGGCAATAACATCGCATATGCCCTGTCCTGGGCCCAGCATATAGATATAAACATGAAGAAGGTGAACCAGTGCCTCTGCTTTCTTAGAATTTTAAAGAGATTGGTATGTCTTTGAATAACAAACATACAGATAGATGTATTGTAGAAAGTATCATGGCTTGGTTGCATCATGGGCTGGTATAGCAATTCCACTGTACTGGAAAGCAAGAGGCTGCAGCGACTGGTGGCATCAGCCTCCCTTTGCATCAAAAGCATCTACATGAGGAACCGCCTCAAGAAGGCAACATCTATCATCATGTATCTTCACAATCCAGGCCATGTTTTCTTCTCGCTGAGACCATCTGTCAGAAGGTACAGAAGACTGAAGTCCCTTACCACCAGATTCAGGAACAGTTACTTTCCTACAACTCTCAGGTTCTTGAGAACATGGACAGACAACATTTCTATTTGGGACTCTTCTTCCGACTGATTGTGGTAGGGTGGATAAAGGTAGAGGCGAGGTTGGGGTAGGACAAAGCCAGGCAAATGATCAGTGAGGGGAGCTGTTTGGCAGAAGGGTGGACAGAGACCAGAGATGAAACGAGGACAAAAGGGTGTGAAATAATGATGAGAGGAGTGAGATGTGAGGTCCAGAGAGAGGGATGTGGGTTGAATAGGAGTGGGGAAGGTGATAGGGAGCGGGCTAGTAGAAGAAATGGGTGTGCATCCAAATGTGGTACAGGGAAGAGAGGCGAGGGGGAGAAAAAATGTGGAGGGGAATTGTTGGCTAGTTATCAGAAAATGGAAATTTCAATGTTCAGACTGTTGGGTTGGTAAGCTACCCAAGTGGAATATGAGACGCTGATCCAGTTGATAGACACAAAATGCTGGAGTAACTCAGCGGGACAGGCAGCATCTCTCGATAGAAGGAATGGGTGATGTTTTGGGTCAAGATCCTTCTTCAGACTTGACCCGAAATGTCATCCATTACCTTCTCTCCAGAGATGCTGCCTGTCCCGCTGAGTTACTCCAGCATTTTGTGGTTATCTTCGGTGTAAACCAGCATCCGCAGTTCCTTCCTACACATTTCGTCTGCCAATCCAAATTACTTGTGTATATCAGGTTCTTGAACCAACCTGCACCACTTAGTCCAACAACATGGTCCACCTCTTGTGCTACCATGGACTTTATTTTTTCTAATTATGTTTTTGCAGCAATGTCTCTTTTGTTTGCACGGTCTTCTTTTAGAAATTGTATGTGTAATTTATGTATTAATTGTGTGTGTGTGTGTGTGTGTGTGTGTGTTTTGTGGGAGTCCACGTGCCTGTGATGCTACTGCAAGCAATAATATAATTGTACCTGTAGCTCGTTGTATCTGTTCATAGACAATAAACTTGACTTGTGACTAGAAAGGAGTAGGGAGTTTAACTCACAGCACATGATGTGAAACCCGCTTTAAATATGCTGGAAAGATTCGGTGGAACAAAGGTAGGGGCTGTACCTGTCCGTCCTATCCACAGATGCAGACTGATCTATTAAAAAGTGTTTCCTCTCCCAGAATTTTGTTTCCTGATTTTTCCGGTACATCAGTTAAATCGACTGCATGAATGTACATCTGTCCTATTGGACCCACTGGGCGTGTGTTGAGCGTTCAAAGGCTGAAATTATCGGGTGGTCAGTCTAGCACAGAGTGAGCACGTCCTAATTTTGTAACGCTGCGTCGGGTCACTGAGAGACAGGCTTCGTCAAATGACCTTGGTAGCATTTCACTTGCTATTTGCAGCGCACCCTGTGACATGTTGATCGTGGTTGTGATTCCGGGCTTGCAAGAGCCAATATCTAGTTTCAATGCCTGGCGTCACCAAGGCGCTAGTCTTTTAACAATGGGGGAAAACAAACAGGGAGTTTTTTTAATTTATTCATTTAACAGTACACGTACTCTGATAATATGTTGTATTTTATTAGCTGCCCTTCTTCTGTGGTTTGATTTATTTTTTGAATTGTATGAGTGCTTTCTAAAATAGGGCATTTTACGGATTATGGAAATGTTTTCATTTTGTGATTTCTATTTATGCATCATTAAATAGAGTAAAATTTACTCTGTTTAATGATGCATAAATAGAAATCACAAAATGAAAACATTTCCATAATCCGTTTCCCGAGAGCTACACTAGCTCGACACCAGAAGTACAAGGTAGACAAAAGTGCTGGAGAAAACTCAGCGGGTGCAGCAGCATCTATGGAGCGAAGGAAATAGGCAACTTTTCGGCCCGAAACGTTACCTATTTCCTTCGCTCCATAGATGCTGCTGCACCCGCTGAGTTTCTCCAGGGTACACAAAAATGCTGGAAACAAAAATGAGTTTCTCCAGCATTTTTGTCTACCTTCGATTTGCAGTTCCTTCTTAAACGCCAGAAGTACAATACACATGATTATGTCTCTATTTGTTTACGTTTAACACCCTGCGTGATGTGATCTCAGCGTGTGTGTGTGTGTGTGTATCAGTGCAGGTATAGATGCGAGTCTGCAGCGTGCAATGCCAGCCAGAAACCTGCACGGAATAGCTTCCAAGTCAACTTTCTTTTTATTCAATCGCCAACATTTGAGCTGGCAGCCCAGCATCCCACGCAGGCCCCAGAGTGAGTGCAACGTGAACGAGTTGTGATCACAACAGTTGCCAAGGGTTATGTGAGCGGCTGCAGAGTGGGGGAATATGATGATGTCACCGGGCGACAACTTTCTCGTTGAGTTATGGCGGAGGTTAACTTTTAGAAAGTTGCTCGGTGTGTTGCGGGATCTGTTGGTGGTCGGGCACTGACACACTGCCCGGCTCTGTCCTCGTCTGAAGGATCAGCGGACGCCGCGCTGTGGCCCAGCTCTAGGGTGAGTGCCATTAGTGGATTGGCAAAGGGTTAAAGAGTCCCAGCTTGTTATGGTTCATGGTCTGTCTGTGTGTGTCTCTCTTCCTCGGGGGGTTTGACTGCTGCAGGAGGGCCCGAAGCTCTCAGCTCTCAACCTCGCCTCCTTCATGCTGCCTTTTCAAAACGTTTTGTTTGCCCCTTTGCTTCTTCTGCACCCCCCGGATTCCCGCAGAAAGGGTTGTTGGCCTGAAGCCACGTCTCCCCTGGCGGAGCTCGCAGTGACCATTGCATTGTAAATGGAGCTGATGTAAAAATAGTGCGAGTATCGGGGAGGCTGTGGCGTTGGAGGGCAGGGGGAGAGAGTGAGAGAGAGCGAGAGAGCGAGAGCGTTGCTTCTTTATCCTGCTTTCTCCCCTCAATTCTCACCCCTAACCCGTGTTGGAAATCCTCACCTCCCTTGCACAGACATTCTTTGGGGATGGAAAGAGACTGAAATTAAGATTTTTTTTTTTCAAGTTGGAGGTTCCAGTTAATCGCAGGAATACTGCCAGCGAACCCAAGTTTTTTTTTCCTCTCTCACCCGATCTTCGTTCGTCTAAAAATAAAACCGGCAGCGACTCAAGTCGATGGTCGACGCCGTGTGGGGAACCGGTAACTCCGGCCACCATGCGAGGTTTGTTATTTTAGTGGCTCATGCGTCGGGGAGTCGAGCATTTCTCTCCAATGATCTTTCTAAAAGTAGGAGCTAAGCATTCAATTCCAGTAGTGCAGTATTATTCTTAATTGCTAATTTAAACTCGGGTTCTTCCAATGCAGACTTGAATGTGTAGAGGCAGGGGATGTGTAATATTTGATGCTGTCACTGTGGGATTCATATCTCCAAATAATCTTTGTATGTCCAAGTTTTAAATAAAGTACAGCCAGGTAGCCTGGCCCAAACCCTGGTGCCATTACATGACCTTGCTTTTCCATTTCCAAGTCACTCATGGCAACGTAATTTTGAATAATTACTCTTTGAAGCTAGGGCCATTTTAGTAGATTTACTTTTTTTAAGGAAGTTTTAAAATGGTGTGTTAATGGTATGTTATTAGCAGTTCTTTGTGGCAGAGCAGCTGTTTGCAATCACTTGTATAAATACTGTTTTTTTTACTGTACAATGTGAAGTGACTGCAGCTGTGAAGATAGCAGAGCATTGTAAACTCTACAAGTTATCAAGAGTAAACAGAAAAATAAGTGGATTATCTGATGGCCTTGGATGGGGGGGAGGGGGAATTATATAAGTTTTAAATAGTGGGTGTGCTAAATATAGATCATACAGCATTGACCTTATGGTGCCCTTGGAATTATTCAGGCTATCCATACCGATATGTCTGTCTGTCTGTCTGTCTGTTTCATCATTCATCCCTGGGGTATCAGTGGAAAACTATGATGCCATGTGATCGCCACATCTGAAGATTCCCGAATTTGCCTGTAATGATCCCCAGAGGGAACTTTTCTAACTGGGGTGGGAATATTGTATGTAAATTAACCCTTCGCTCTTCCCGCTTCCAACACGCTGTGTGTGTGTGTGTGTGTGTGTGGAGTTGCACAAAGGAGCATTTTGTAAGTGGGACATTGTGCATCTGATCAGCCATTCTGTACAAAGGCCAAGCTATACTTGAGCCTCACAAAGAACAGTTTATCTGGGCAAAGACGCTGTGATACATCTTTTATGCAACAGGCTAAAATACAAAACTAATCCAGATGCTGTGTATACTTAAGTATGTGCAAAATAAAACTGTACAGAAACTAGTATTTCTTTGTATAACCTTATGAATAGGAGTTACATAAATTTGTAACAACTAACTTTTGTGAAAAGTGACAATGACAGTCACTGTTTGAGTTGGTGTAGCCTTATGTACATGAAAATAAAATCATATTGCATGGGGTCGTTATCCAGGACTGATGCATAGGTCAACAATGCTGGATTTTTAGTACAAGTTTCTTAGATTAAAGGCAATTTATTTCATAATTTCAAAAATCTGGTCTAATGCTCAAATTAAGTTTTCAGTCCGGTAACATTCACTGTTGAAGTTGCCTGAGTTATTTGTCATCAAATTGTATCATACAAATAGATTGGCGTGGTAGTGTGGAGAAAGTCTTTGCAATGCACTATTCTGACAGCTCAGTTATTGATTGCATTCAAAACTGAGATCAACAGATTTCTGCAAATTAAAGGAATCGAAGGATATGGAGGTGGGGCAGAAAAAAATAAGTTTGCAGTTAAAGATCGGTCATGATTATGCTGAATGGCAGAACATACTGAGAGGTGGAACTGCCTATTCTTGCTTCTTGTGTTGAAGGAATTAAGGATTTTGAGAGAGCAAAAGAAGGCAATGCACAGTGGTTGATGTTACTGAGGTCAACAATCTCGGTCATTGAGTGGCAGCATGCTGGTGTTGATGGAATATCAGCCGCCTTTCATATCATTTAATATTGGTGATATATTTCCAGTGTCATTATGTGCCTTCTTTGGGTAGTCCAAAACCTAAAAGGGTGGAATAATCACTGCTCCTTGATGCATCATTATTTTTGGCCAGGTCTGAGTTCTTGATTTTCAGATACCCTTTTATTCAATTGACCAAAGGCTGTGGGGGCAACTGAAAACTTTAATGCCACAGAGTAGCAGGGGGAGTTTGGTAGAGCATTGTGTCTTGTGGATGTTGAGTGTGAGGATCTATGCGTCGGTGAACGAGTCAATGATGACCTGGAGTTAGGTTTGTGAGATTTTATGTCTTATCTTCAGTGTAAACCTGCATCTGCAGTTCCTTCCTACACATTTCGTCTGCATGTTGCAGTTCGACTACTGAAGGTGGGGTAACTAATTCTGAAGCGTAATCTCCATAGGATAAACCATTTCTCATTAATTCAGTCCTTGGTCTGCATGTATGAAAAGGGAAACAGGGATAACATTTAAGGATAAAGTCCATCAGCAGAATAAAGCCCCTTTGATGGCATTTCTTTTTTTAATTTTTAAGGTGTGTTTTTTGAATTCCCATTGAATTTCAATCTACTCTGACTTGCAATGTTACTGGATCTTCACCCTCCATGAGATGTGTTCCCCAGTTCTGATCACTTGAGCATCTATGCAAAAATTAGCTGCCACACCTTTATTGTGGAGGCAGTTCCTACCCTCAAGCTCTTGTTCCCCTTAAATAACTTTTTAAAGACATTAAAATCCACCTACTACAGCCAATTTTCTGGCCATTTTTCCAAATATTCACAATGTGGCTTTGTTTCAAATTCTGTGAAGTGCCACGTGATGCCTTACTGCATTAAAGCTACTCATAAATGTTATGTAATTGGCTGGTATGGTGGAGAATGTATGCAGGAAATGTGCCATCCACATGAGAGTCGCAACTTGAGAAGGATGCAGCCTCCATAACCAGTGGAATTTGGCAAGGATGATAAAATCTTGTGGTTTAGTGCAGATTAGATCTCCTGGTTGTTGAATATTTGGTTGTGAGTACATAACGTATGGATCTGCAATAAATAATTTAGTAAATAATGTGCCATTATTTCCAGACTTTGTTGACAACTAGTATTAACCTTTTGACATGTCATAAAATACGATTTCAGAGTTGACCATCACAAATCTTTACAGGAGTACTTTGGAAAATATGGCAAGTCATTTTGATTGCCACCAAATTTCAATGAACCGAGAAAGCCTTTGTATTTCCATTTAAACTGACTGTAATAGTAATGTTTTGGATTTTGCTTTGTTCTTTAAGACATGATATGGTGTAGTTTTCATATTGTATAGTATATGATGTTGTTTGTTTTAAAGAATACTATATATTATACAGTAAAGGGGCTGTCCCACTTCGGGGATCTAATTTGCGAGTTTAGAAGAGTTTGCGCTCGACTCAAACTCTCAGCGTGGTCGACACGTGGTCCTAGGGGGTCACTGTAAGTCTCCTTCATGCTCGAGGGAAGTTCCCACATACTTGCGGCCTCAGTTTGGTCGAGGAACATTTTTCAGCATGCTAAAAAAAATTCCGCGAGTAAAAATTGGTCGGCATGGTTCTTTTGAACTAGTACTGCAGTGGAGTGGGGTCGCTGTGTAGCTATAGGCAGTCGAGGGCAGCCGTAGGCAATCTCCTTTGCTGAAAGGGCATTTTAATTGGCTCATTGGAGTTTCAGAACCAAGGAAAACGGACCCGGTAATGTAAAATGCCCGCTAAACTTTATTAAACGTTGTCTGGCTTTTTAAAAGCTTCTCCCCCTGCCCTTCTCCCCCTGCCCTTCTCCCCCTGCCCTTCTCCCCCTGCCCTTCTCCCCTGCCCTTCTCCCCCCGACTTCTGGCGGAGTAGAATTGATGAGCTGAATGAGCTAAATCTGCTCCTATCACTCATGACCTTAAATTTATCTAAAATGCTGCTGTCTATTAATTTGCACATAGTTCTTTTCATTGAAAAACTATATAGGCTGCCCAGCATCAAATATTTAGATCTTAAGATTTTCTTTTTCATATTTAGGTTCTTTTTCTTCACTGCTCACCTTCTTTAACTTTCACAAATTTTCTGAAAACTGAATTTGTTTGCAGCTTTGGATTCCTCTTCACATCCACTTCCTTCATCTACCCCTGGCCATTTGTTCAGCTGCCTTGGCCTGAAGCTCCAGCATTCCTCCCCTCAGGCAATTTCGCCAAATCTATTTTTTTTTAAGGCCCATGTTAAAATCTGCCCTTTGGCGAAGCTTCTTTGTCTTGGCTTTAGCTCATGTCAATATTTGTCTGTTTACATTCTTTTGAAGTCCCTCGGAATGTTTTACTGTCAAATGAAGGTTGTTGTTGATTTTATACATGTATCTGGCCTTGGTTTAGCATTATAAAAAAATCGCTGAACAGTGACCTGTATTGTTTTATAAATACTTTATAAATGTCAGCACGTACATAGGCTAAGGACTGGAAAATGAGATATTTGTAACTAATGGAAACTTGAGTGCAAGTTAAACTTTAAGTTTCCCCATTGCCAATGGTTTTAGGGTTTTTGTGTGTGTGTGTTTGTATCTGGCCATGTGACCATGAGTCAGACGTGGTGCCACAGTTAACAAAGTTTGTTGGTCAGTCTGCACGAAAGTAATCCAAATGCCCCCTTGTGAAAATTGTGAAGATTCTGCAGTTTTTCAACAGTTGTAAACAGATAAAGTTACCATGGTGACGTGATTGCCTTTACTCTTGTCCTTGGCTGCTCGAACATTTTTTTGAAGAGGCCTGATTTAAAGTGTGGCTTCTGTGCAAGTTAGTTTAGTTTCGATATTCTTTTAATTTCAATATCCTAACTTCTCCTTGATCTTCTCCACTTCCACTTCCCTCTGGAAGGCGACTCCGTACTGTCAAAGCTGCCACAGCCAGACATAAAAACAGTTTTTATCCAAGAGTAGTTGCTCTACTCAACAGCCAAAAATCTGTAGCCTCCCTTTGATCTGGTATTTTGTTGGTTCACTTGCTTGATCAATGGTGTTTTATCATTAATGATTTATTATTATTAATGTTTAGTGTTTTCTGAGTAATTCGTAACTGTCACTGTATGTCAATAGACAATAGACAATAGGTGCAGGAGTAGGCCATTCGGCCCTTCAAGCCAGCACCGCCATTCAATGTGATCATAGCTGATCATCCCCAATCAGTACCCCGTGCCTGCCTTCTCCCCATATCCCCTGACTCCGCTATTTTTAAGAGCCCTATCTAGCTCTCTCTTGAAAGCATCCAGAGAATCCGCCTCCACCGCCCTCTGAGGCAGAGAATTCCACAGACTCACCACTATGTGTGAGAAAAAGTGTTTCCTCGTCTCCGTTCTAAATGGCTTACTCCTTATTCTTAAACTGTGGCCCCTCGTTCTGGACTCAACCAACATCGAGAACATGTTTCCTGCCTCTAGCATGTCCAAACCCTAAACAATCTTATATGCTTCAATGAGATGCCCTCTCATCCTTCTAAACTCCAGAGTGTACAAGCCCAGCTGCTCCATTCTCTCAGCATATGACAGCCCCGCCATCCGGGAATTAACCTTGTAAACCTACGCTGCACTCCATCAATAGCAAGAATGTCCTTCCTCAAATTAGGGGACCAAAACTGCACACAATACTCCAGGTGTGGTCTCACTAGGGCTCTGTACAACTGCAGAAGGACCTCTTTGCTCCTATATTCGATTCCTCTTGTTATGAAGGCCAACATGCCATTCGCTTTCTTCACTGCCTGCTGTACCTGCATGCTTTCATAGACTGATGTACAAGGACCCTCAGACCCCGTTGTACTTCCCCTTTTCCCAATTTGACGCCATATAGATAGTAATCTGCCTTCCTGTTTTTGCTACCAAAGTGGATAACCTGACATTTATCCACATTAAACTGCATCTGCCATGCATCTGCCCACTCCCCCAACCTGTCCAAGTCACCCTGCATTCTCATAACAACCTCCTCACAGTTCACCCTGCCACCCAGCTTTGTGTCATCTGCAAATTTGCTAATGTTACTTTGAATCCCTTCATCCAAATCATTGATGTATATTGTATATAGCTGCGGTCCCAGCACCGAGCCTTGCGGTACCCCACTAGTCACTGCCTGCCATTCTGAAAGGGACCCGTTAATCCCTACTCTTTGTTTCCTGTCTGCCAACCACTTCTCTATCCATGTCAGCACTCTACCCCCAATACCATGTGCCCTAATTTTGCCCACTAATCTCCTATGTGGGACTTTATCAAATGCTTTCTGAAAGTCCAGGTACACTACATCCACTGGCTCTCCCTTGTCCATTTTCCTAGTTACATCTTCAAAAAATTCCAGAAGATTAGTCAAGCGTGATTTCCCCTTCGTAAATCCATGCTGACTCGGACCGATCCTGTTACTGCTATCCAAATGTTAGGCTATCTCCTCTTTTATAATTGACTCCAGCATCTTCCCCACCACCGATGTCAGGCTAACTGGTCTATAATTCCCTGTTTTCTCTCTCCCGCCTTTCTTAAAAAGTGGGATAACATTAGCTACCCTCCAATCCACAGGAACTGATCCTGAGTCTATAGAACATTGGAAAATTATCACCAATGCATCCACAATTTCTAGAGCCACTTCCTTAATGTAATGTATATAATGTAAATGGTGTTATCTGCCTCTAAGTTAAAGGGGGAGCAGTGTGATGTATGTAATACAATTAGCATATGTTATGTCTTGTGCAAGGGGACGCATGTGCTAGGGGAGACTCAAGATGGCGTCCTAGAATAAAGAAGCTTGTCAGTTTACTCCTGTATCTGAGTGTTCTTTTGAGTCCGTTCCAAGCACCCAAATACACTACACTTAAGTACCCTGGGATGCAGACCATCAGGCCCTGGGGATTTATCAGCCTTCAGTCCCATCAGTCTATCCAACACCATTTCCTGCCTAATGGGATTTCCTTCAGTTCCTCCGTCACCCCAGATCCTCTGGCCACTACTATATCAGGAAGATTGTTTGTGTCCTCCTTAGTGAAGACAGATCCCAACGTACCTGTTCAACTCATCTGCCATTTCCTTGTTCCCCATAATAAATTCACCTTTTTCAGTCTTCAATGGTCCAACTTTGGTCTTAACTAATTTTTTCCTCTTCAAATACTAAAGAAACTTGTCATGTTGTTACATGTGGGCGGAACATCAAGGCAATTTCCTTGTGTGAATTACTTGGCAATAAACTTACTTACTTACCTATTGACCATGTACTGGCTGAATCTTAAGACAATTAGCGCCGTGAGACTGAAATCACCGAGTAGATAATGCCAGTACTGTTAAAACTATGTGCCAGGAACTGAACACCAACAAGTCAATCCATCTTCAAATGAAGAAGTGTCATTCTGCCTCATTTAACGTGTATTGTGTAGATCACGGGAATGTGGAATTTGTGATTATAAAAATTTGATGGAGAAACGGTTTCTCCTGGCAAGTGGATATGACTAGAAATCATAGATTTTATCGAAATAATTAGGATCGAATAGTTTTTGGAAAATTAGAAGTTTCTTCATACAGTCTTTGGTGTCTGAAATGCACTGCTCCCAAAAAATGATGAAAGATTCCACAGGAACTCAGAAATGAAGTATATACTTGAAGTGGGCTTGTTTGCAAAGTTGGGACGGGAGGGAGGATGCGTGACTACAGTGACCCCTTTTCAAAGATCTAGCAGAGCTTTGCACCAGAAATCCTTGTAAGAAGATTCCCTATTTTCAGTAGTGATGGGTAGATTCACAATCCAAGCCACTTCTGAGGGCCACTCACATGAAATATGTTTTATTTTATCTGAATTACATGAATTGAGTTTTGGAATCTCTGGAAATAAATCTGCTTTTCCTAGCTGTGGTTGAATTGGATCACCTCCATTCATCCCTACAGCCATATCATGAATTGTGGGGTGGGCCAGAATGAAATTGGCTAATTGTCTAAATTTTCCCTTTGTGGCCATTTGGGATTTAATTTTAGTTTAGTTCAGAGATACAGCGCGGAAACAGGCCCTTCGGCCCACCAAGTCCGCACCAACCAGCAATCCCCGCACATTAACACTACCCATCAAACACTAGGTCCAATTTTAAATTTATACAAAGCCAATTATCCTACAAACCTGTACGTCATGGAGTGCGGGACAAAACCGAAGATCTCATGAAAAACCCACACAGGTCACGGGGATATCGTACAAACTCTGTACAGACAAGCACCCGTAGTCAGGGTCGAACCCGAGTCTCTGGCGCTATACGGCAGTAGCTCTACCACCTTGTGAAAAAATACTTGATCAGTATATTTCAATAGCAGTTTACTTGCCCAATAAATTATAAAGCTGCAATTACATTCCCATTTGATGTTCAGCTTATTTTCTTTGGCTAACCTCGCCCTGAGATGCTTGGATACTTTCATCATCTCTGCACCCCTGATATTGGATAAACTTGGTACGGATTGTGTTCTCAAATATAAAACATCCCACACACCCTCCATGACAACCTTCATAATATAATGTTTCTAATGTGAGAAAATGTTGCAAAGTGCTTCATGGAATAAAGATTGATACCAAACAAAAATAAACTTCATTAGGGAAAATGATCACAATCGGAGGTTGACTTAAGAATCTCTATTGGGAAACAAATATAAGGATGCTTAGGAAGAGAATTCCAGTGTAAAAATCTGCATTGCTAAAGGAAGGACTTGGAGAAATATATGCTAACATATTGGTGTGCAAGGGGCCACATTTGACCATTCTTTGTGAAAACATAAATGGAGACTAACGGGCCTGTGCCACTAGGCGATTTTTAGGCGACTGCCGGCGATTGTCATAGTCGTAGCAGGTCGCCGAAAAACCGGCGACTGGACTAATGGCCTGTCCCACTTAGGCAAATTTTTTTTATAGGAGATTGCCGGCGAATACGACAATGGAATTCACCAAAGTCAGCACTGGCGACAACCTATGTCACCTGGCGACAATCTACGACATCCTGTCGACAATCTACGTTAACCTGGCGACAACCTACGACAGCACCTACATCAACCTATGCTCATTGCGTCAAACCCATGGTCGCCTCTGTTGCCGAAAAATTCTAACATGTGAAAATCCAGCAGTGACCAGAAAGACGCTATGACTCTTTGGGCGACTGAGGAGACTACTCACGACCATACAGGCGACACCCCGGCGGCGACCATGTGGTGACAGCCTAGTCGCCTGCAGTCGCCTTAAAATATCGCCTAAGTGGGACAGGCCCATAACGGTGTTTATTGTGAAGTCTGCATTTTTTACTCCAGAGCCCTTATGAGCCATTTGGAAGCCACTTGTGTAGAAGTTGGCCTTCACTGTGCCTCTTGGTCCTGCATCATTGTTACTTATCTGCTGGAAAGAGGTTTTAGGCAAGGCCCTTGTCATTAAGTACTGAACTAATTACCTGTTTCTTCCTTAGGGAAGACACCTTTGCCAAACTTTCTCTCTTCTCCCTCCAAACAAAAAAAAGACCTCCACTCCCTTCTGTTCCCCCATCCCCCAATCACACTGAACCAGAGACGTCACCCTATTGTACTGAACAATGATACTCCCCATCACAAACCCCAAATCTCTCTATGGATAGCTACTCCCCCTCTCCCTCTGAACCCTGCCAAACAACCAACTACATGCTCCAACTACATGCTCCACCCCTCGAACCAGGCTTTACTCAAAAGTCACCAACCTTGGCTTTGGATTTTTTTCCTCCAAACTCTATTCACTATTCTCCAGCATCCCCCCCCCCCCCCCCCCCCCGTGAAATGCTAAATTTGTGGCCCACAGGCCCACATGTCTGTGCTTTCCTTGTGGTATGTGCAGTCTTTTCATTGTATAATGTTGAACACCAATACTTGACCACAGTAGCACGAGGCACCTGTGGTCAAGTGGTTATGGGACGACAGATGGCGCAATGGGCTAAGTGTTCGGCTGGCAACCGGAAGGTAGCCGGTTCGAATCCCGCTTGGAGTGCATACTGTCGTTGTGTCCTTGGGCAAGACACTTCACCACCTTTGCCTGCGTGTGAATGTGTGTGAATGTGTGTGAGTGATTGGTGGTGGTCGGAGGGGCCATAGGCGCAAATTAGCAGCCACGCTCCGTCAGTCTGCCCCAGGGTAGCTGTGGCTACAGAAGTAGCTCACCACCACCGAGTGTGACTGAGGAGTGAATGAATAATGCGAAGTAAAGTGCCTTGAGTATTAGAAAGGCGCTATATAAATCCCATCCATTATTATTATTATTAAGTGAGCTACTGAGTTACTGAGCTACTGAGTTTCCCAGCAATGTGCCCACTGTGGGCATAGCATGAACCAGCTGACTAATGTGCTTTTGCAACCTCTGTTCAGTTTCTAGATGGTAACATTTTCAAAGGATTTTAGTGTTGGAGGAGGTTACAGCGATGAGGAGCAGCTGGGCTACAGGAGGGATTTGAATACAGTAATGTTAATAAATTGTTTATATATATATATATATGTATGTTGTATATGTATGTGTGTATACATAGACATATGTACATACACATCCACATGTGTATATATGTGTGTGTTTATATATCTCCAATGATGGGAGCTTTTGGTGAACACCAAGCTCTTGTAGGCCAGCAAGTGAAGGGCAATGAATGAATAAGAGTTTTATGCAATTTGGGTAGAACAACGGTGTTCTGTGTGAGCTTAATTTTTTAGCCAGTAGAATATGGAAGTTAGTAAGAAAAATACATTGGAATAAGTAAGTCATTGGGCTGGGTGTCATTTAGAAAGTGTAGGTAGATGGTTCTATAGATGTTGGAATCACAGCCCATGGTCAAATATGACATAGATATAAATAGTCTTATTTGGGCTGAATAAAATAGATAGGGAGGAGTTAGGAGTTTGTGGTAGCAACCAAAGTCAAACCTAGGGGAAATTTTGGCTCCTCTACAAAGGGATGTCAGCAAAACATTCTGACAACATAATTAAAGGTTGGGGAAGCTGATAGTACACCAATCAGTTATTTATAATTGATCACGGAAATCTGTGAATTAAGTGGTATTCTGCATCTTCAGTCATTTACTCGCACGTAAAATTTGGAATCTTCTTTGGGGATTTTTTCGTTTAGTTGCGAGATATAGCGTGGAAACAGGCCCTTCGGCCCACCAAGTTTGCCACGACCAGTGATGCCTGCACTGGGACAATTATATTTATACCAAAGCCAATTAACCTACAGACCAGTGCGCCTTTGGAGTGTGGGAGGAAACCGATGATCCGGGAGAAAATCCATGCAAGTCACGGGGGAACATACAAACTCCGTACAGACAGCACCCGTAGTCTGGATCGAACCTGGATTTTTGGTGCTGAAATGCTGCAACTCTACCTCTGCGCCACAATGCCACCCTTAAAGCCCTGTCTCACTGTGCGAGTTGACCCACGAGTGACCCCGAGTGAAAGACTCGTGGTTGCGTACGGGACAAGTTTATGATCCAGAGTTTAACCGAGTTCCCACGGGTATGTCTAAGTTTCCCGTTGACTTCTCATTTCTGCGATGTTCCAAGTTTGTCTCCCGAGTGTACCAAGTTCCTCTCCCGTTAATCTTGAGGCAACAATGTATATCGATGTGTTGAAAAATCATCACATGTTAAAAAAATGATGTCACACCAGCCCAAGAACGTAGAGACTATTGTGTTTGCTGCATGTGTTCTGCATAACCTGATCCGTATCAGAGGTGCAGCTTCAGGATCAGCAACAGCCATGCAGGACGGTGACTTAGTGGACAGTCAAACAGGGAGAATAACACTAGGTGCGTGGAGGAGTGGTACAAAACGACGAGACTTTGGTGCCACTGCAGTGTTTTCGAGGTAACACGGGAACCAACAGTGCAAAAGAGCAGAGAGACCATCTCTGCTCCTACTATAATTCAGAATTGGGCAGCGTGCCGAGGCAGGACAGCTTATTTTGAGCGGCTGCCGACCACAGGTACATCACTGCATGAGGAGAGCCCACATGCAGAAAAATCCAGTTAATTTCATGTTTAGTTTAAATCCTGCTGACTTTTCTTTGTTTAACTTTAAGTGTGGATTTTATTTTTTATTGTGGTGTAAAAGTAATTTCATTGCATCTGTCTTTCCTTTAAAACGTGGTTATCATGCATCTGCTTATCTGATTGTAGATCTCAAAACTTGTCATTTAACGCATTGCATTGTATCTTTTATTGCCTGAATTTAGACTTGTGCATTTCTCAGCTGAATTAGTATATAGTGGAAATACTTTTATTTGTGCTTCATTTGTTGATTTTCATGTATGAGAAGCCCTTTTTCAGACCACTGTGTTGTTTGCTGTGGTGCTCCTTTTCTCAATATGTGCAAAAAAGTGTTTTTTATATTGAACAAGATGAATAAAGACTTTGTTTCACATTCACTGTGCTTTTTGTCTTATTTTCTGATCTACTGAGAGGGGACAATTTTAAACATTTAAAAAGCAGCATATGAGGCAGCTGAGTCCTTAAATCTCACAAATGATTGTGAGAATCAAGATGTGAATATATTTTGCCTTCCTCTATTTTGTGTTTTATGATGAAAGGAATATTACATTCAAGTCATGAGACTTTGTAGTGATATTAAAATGAAGACTTCCAGACATCAATTTGATCTTGATAGCAAAGAACTCTCTTTTATTGTGCAATGAAGTAAACAAACAGTGAGAATCAAACGGATCAGCAAAAAGCTTTTCAACACAACACAACACAACACAAATTTATATATAAACTTCAAGCAATTTTTTCTTTTCAACCCACTCTGTCACCTTATCAATAACTTGCTTAACTTTGTTAAGCAGTTAAGCAGAATTTGTCTTTAAAGAGTCTAAGTAACTGATATTTCTGTCCCTGATTATGTTTCTAAAAAGAGTTCCCACGGTAGAATCACGAGTCACAAAGTTAAACGCACGGGCCACTACGTTCTTACAACGAGTTTAAATGTTTCAAATTTTAACCTCAAGAGTACATTTTACTCGTGGAAAAGTTCAAACATGTTTGAACTTTTTCAAGGGTTAACAAGTTTCAAGTGTACCACCCGTTAGCGCCAAGAGTCGCTAAGTTGCGTCCACGAGTTCCGACATTCCCGCTACGTTAATTGTACGTGATTACCACGATTTAAATTTGTTTTAAACTCGGGGTCACTCGTGGGTCAGCTCGCACAGTGAGACAGGGGTTTTAGAATGGTGGTTCCCAAACTTCTTTGCTGTGACTCACTTTGGAGAGCTGTGGGGTTTTTTGCACCCCTTTACCACCCTAACATAGTATTCCCAACTCTAAATTCTAAACATTACATAAAATAATTTAATTTTTTCTGGCTGCAGTCCTTTGCTAATGTTACCATGCACAAATCTGATTGAAAATCTAAGTTTTGGAAGAATACATTTCATGATTATCATAGAATATTCTGTGTTCTGAAAGAAGTTTGAGGATGAGGATTGTACTTATTGAGGTGTATAAAATCATGGGAAGAATAGATCAGGTAGATGCACAGAGTATCTTGCCCAGAGTAGGGGAATCGAGGACCAGAGGACATAGGTTCAAGGTGAAGGGGAAAGGATTTAATAGGAATCTGAGGGGTAACATTTTCACACAAAGGGTGGTGGGTGTATGGAACAAGCTGCCAGAGAAGGTAGTTGAGGCAGGGACTATCCCAATGTTTAAGAAACAGTTAGACAGGTACATGGATAGGACAGGTTTGGAGGGATGGGGGATGAAAGGGGAGGCAGGTCGAGTTAGTGTAACTGGGACATGTTGGCCGATGTGGGTAAGTTGGGCTGAAGGTCCTGTATCACTCTATGACTCTATTGATCAAGGAATTTAAAAATAAATTAATAATTGATTTGCAAATGAAGGTAAATAAGGTCTTTGTAAATTCAGAAAAGTAAGGATGATTGTAGGATGTTTGGCGTAATTACTCATTAGTGGAAAACAGTTACATGAAGCAAATATTAATAGTTCATGGAACTAGACAGTCAACGAAGTTCAGATGTCTTCATATTAAACATGTTGATGCAGCTACACAGAGCTTTTATTCACGAGCTTTCTAGCCATACAAAAATATATTTAGCCACATAAAGGCCAGCGTTAGCAATTTGCAAATTGGAGAATGGCCAGAGCAATCCCTGCATTAGATTAACTGGCACTGAATACCGTGCAGAGCAATGCTGAGAATTGACTTGGCTAATGTTAAATTCTAATGACGTCAACTCAAAATGGAAATGTTTCAAGATCGCAGTGGAGGCTGAAGGAGCTCTGTTGGGTAGATTGAAGAGCTGATTTTTGTTTTGGCACAGTGACTTGGCCCTCCAGTTAATACAACTTCCTTTGGATTCTTTGACATTTTATTTGACTTTTAAATCCAGTTTATTTTAAAGAAAATGTCTTTGCCAACTCCATATTTTGACTTTAATTAAAATGGCCTTAGCTTTACAAAATGTTAAAATGGCGACTCCATTCGCAGATCCCTGCACTGTTGCACTGATGAAGCATTGGTCAGAGCTCTGAGAGACAGCTGCCTAACTACAGGTAATGGGAAGGGGACAAGTCTCTTAAAGGGTGATCTTGCTGATACTGTTGCACCAGTTAACCTTCACGTAGTTTCCTATAGTTCGTTACATCTTTTGTCACCCTGAATTCCTAGAAAATCTGATAAGTGGTTCAGTCACTCACGGACTATAACAATGGAACGACTGGTATATCAAGTTTGAAATAACTTGTTCCTTGTAGCCAACAATGCTCGTTAGAAGGTCTTGTTGGGAATGTTTCTTTCTTGGATTATATAAAGTTGATATGTTGGGTTGCCCTTGCATTAGGAATTACATCGTTAATGCAGTAATTCACTCTCAGTAAGAACTGTTAGATCCAGTTGAGAATGTTTAGAACGGAACTGCAGATGCTGGTTTAAATCAAAGGTAGACACAAAACCCTGGAGTAAAGGGCCTGTCCACTTGGCCGTCATTTACACGACAGTCCGCACAGCCGTCTGGAGCGCGTGACGTCATTTGAAGATAGACACAAAATGCAGAGTAACTTAGTGGGACTGGCCAGCATCTCTGGAGAGAAGGAATGGATGATGTTTCGGGTCGAGAGTCTTCTTCAGTCTGAAGAAGGGTCTCGACCCGAAAGGTCATCCATTCCTTCTCTCCAGAGATGCTGCCGGTCCGGCTGAGTTACTCCTGCATTTTGTGTCTATCTCCAATCGTCTTGGCCCCGCTCTGGAGTAGGAGTGGGGGCCGATCCGGATCCGCAACGGCCGTGAAGCCCCAGGCCGAGCTCGGCGAATGTTTGCCTGCTTCTGCTGCTGTTGGAGGTGAGACGTTGCGCCGCGCCAGGGGTCTTGGGCCTGATCCACTTTGGCCGTCAGTTACGCGACAGGCCGGTGGCGCGGCAAGATTTAGTGCAGGGCGAAGTCCACACTCCTCCACACGCCTCCACACCACTCCATGCGCCCGTCCCGCGCTTACCCACGCACTAGCAGGTCGCGTAAATGGGACGCGAATGACGGCCAAGTGGGACAGACCCTTAACTCAGCAGAATCTCTGTAGACAAGGAATGGGTGACGTTTCCGTTCGAGACCCTTCTTGAGAATAATGCTCATCCTTCATTCTTGACATCTTTATTCTTTCAATTTAGCATCAGATGCCCAAAACCTCTTCAATGCAATTCCTGGGGTGGGAGATTGCAACCTTCACGTGGTCCGCCCTGTTTCAACGAATGCAATCAACCTGGCGTGCACAATCAAATAAGATCAAATAGAACAAGTTGTCCTACAACTTTAGGGCTGTGCACGCCATACGCAAGAAGAAGAAGAATGCAATTGCTGCTCTAGCGACTAACTAGGGCTTCTTTGATCCCATCTACTCCCTTGTTTTCTTGCACTTTACCAATCATTGTTTTTCTTCCAGCATCTGCTCACGTTGCATGTCCAAAATAAATCAATATCTGCTAGCAAAGGAACAATAAGCCTTATGTTTACACCTCAGCGGATGGTTAGTTCTCTCTGTTCATGGTTTTGAGATCTCTGCAGGATGTTTCCAGTGAATCCATCCTTCTCCTTTCACCTCAGCACTACAACACTGGGAAAACAAATTAATTTCATGTATTCACTGTGATATTCTTTAATTGGATTGTTAATATTTCTGCCACAGAGCCATGCAGCATAGAAGTAGGCACTTCAACATACTATATCTATGCTGACCATCGACTATAATCCGCTTTGCCAGCACTCTGTTCATAGTCTACTAAGTCTTGGCAATTCAGATGCACATCTGGATGCTTCTTAAATGCTGTGAATATCTGCCTCCACCAAACTCTCAGGCAGTGCACTGCAGATTCCAACTATCCTCTGGATGAAAGCATTTCTTTCTCAGATCCACATTAAACCTCTCATTCCTCGCGTAACCTACATCCTCTTCTCCAACACATGAACCGCCTTCTGATTACTTCAGTGCATCTCCCATTTCTGTCTCTTCAGGTCTACCAGAAACCAAAGATTCCCATCACACGCAAATCAGACTAAGATTTCCCTCTCTTCATCCCCCCCAATCCTAGTTCTCCGAGCAGTCTGACTGTCCTCCTGATTACATTGTATCTTTGTATGCTTCGTGGTCACCTTCCCATAACTAACAATTATCTATTCTACATTTTCCTTAAACTTCATCCCCTTTGATGCCTCATTTTCACACCTTACCCTTCCATATCTCTGTCTTCCACTCCCCTGACTTTCAGTCTGAAAAAGGGTCTCGACGCGAAACGTCACCCATTCCTTCTATCCAGAGATGCTGCCTGTCCCGCTGAGTTACTCCAGTAGGTTGTGTCTAAGATTATTCCTAACAGTTGCTTCTCTTTTATTTAACTTTAAAAATATATATTTTCACCAATTTCCATGTTAATTCTCTAGTTCTATTCTTCTGTCTTGAATTAAAATAGTTTTGCCATGTGGCACAAGTTCTGCAGCACGAATACCTCGAATTCCAATGTTTCACTGTAAATTAGTTTGATTTTTGTTTTTGAAGAACTGTAATCTGTAGATGTGCTCTTTTGTACGGACCCTGTCAGTGTGGTGCTGACCAGAATTCCAACAGGGGAATGTCCTTGGCATGACTCGAGACCACATTCCTAAGAGCAGGCATGTAATACAGCTGGTATTTGTTGCAGTCAGCACTTTTACCATTGTTCCAAAAGTGTGTTGTAGTTTGCATGAAGTAGCAGTCAGAGTCTGAAATTGTATGTAGACAACGTAATACACATTTCAATATATCATTCTTTGCTGTGTGGGTATCTTGCCATGACATCTTGCAGATTTACCCCAGATATATTTTTGTTTGTGAATTTAGTGTTCTTATAATTGCTATTATTATTTGTAGGGGGGGGGGGGGGATACTGATGGTAGGTAATATTATACAGAACTAGAGTCTGGTCAGGTTCTGTTGCCTTTTTATCATTTTACATGTAATACAGTCATCTTGAGAGGAAATGAAACTCTTATAATTTCACAATTAGTAAATGGATATTGAATAGTGGCCAGTAGAGTCTTGGTCCTAGTGACACAGAACAGAAACATGCCTTTTGGCCCTTACTTGTCCATGCTGACCATGATGCCCCATCTACACTGCCTGCGTTTGGGCTATATCCCTCGAAACCTTTCCTATCCACGTACCTGTCCAAGTATCTTTTACACGTTGTTATAGTACCTGCCTCAACTATCTCCACTGATTGTTCCATGTACCCACCACCCTATTGTGAAAACGTTGTCCCTCCGGTTCCTATTAAATCTTTCCCCATGACCTCAAACCTATAGCAGTAGGCATTTATCTATGTATTAAAATAAAGATGTGACTGTGCATCAAGAAAATGATATGGGGAAGGGTTGTGAGGAAGGGGGGGTTGTGGGGAAGGGGGGGGAGGTTGTGGGGAAGGGGGGGTTGTGGGGAAGGGGGAAGGGGGGGTTGTGGGGAAGGGGGTTGGTCGCAGCAGACGCAGCTCGCACTCTGCTCACCCCGCACCTTCAGCTCCCGGTCCCACTCCGACTTCACTCAGAGGCTTCCAGTTCAAGTTGCTCTCTGCCCGCATGCTGCTCACGGACTCAGCCCCGCCTCCGGGGTTTTTGTTCTCCGCGAGTGTCGGAAGGGGCGTTACCTTCATGGTGACTGATAGGCGAGAAGACCAATCTGCTGATCTCACAAGTTTCTAAACCTTCATAACTTTTCTAATATTTCAGCGATCGGAACAAAACCTGGTGCGCTTTGAGCAGAGGAAAACGGTGAGTAAGGTGGTGAAAAAATCCTAGTGATATAGTTTGCCATTTTTGTGCAAATTAAAAAAAACGCAAACTGGAAATGGTCAAGATGAGAGTTTTAGTAATAGCATAGATAACCATATTCAACCTGATGATATGAGGCTGTTCTGTGGCTTGGGTAATTAACAGAAGAATATATATAAGGACTTTCAGAAGGCTTTCGACAAGGTCCCAAATAAGAGATTACTATGCAAACTTAAAGCACACGGTGTTGGGGGTTCAGTATTGATGTGGATAGAGAACTGGCTGTCAGACAGGAAGCAAAAAGTAGGAGTAAACGGGTCCTTTTCAGAATGGCAGGCAGTGACTAGTGGGGTACCGCAAGGCTCAGTGCTGGGACCCCAGCTAATTACAATATATATTAATGATTTGGACGAGGGAATTGAATGCAACATCTCCAAGTTTGCGGATGAGGAGGATGTTAGGAGGCTGCAAGGTGACTTGGATAAGTTGGGTGAGTGGCCAAATGCATGGCAGATGCAGTATAATGTGGATAAATGTGAGGTTATCCACTTTGGTGGCAAGAACAGGAAAGTAGACTATTATCTGAATGGTGGCCGATTAGGAAAAGGGGAGATGCAACGAGACCTGGGTGTCATGGTACACCAGTCATTGAAAGTAGGCATGCAGGTGCAGCAGGCAGTGAAGAAAGCGAATGGTATATTAGCATTCATAGCAAAAGGATTTGAGTATAGGAGCAGGGAGGTTCTACTGCAGTTGTACAGGGCCTTGGTGAGACCACACCTGGAGTATTGCGTACAGTTTTGGTCTCCTAATCTGAGGAAAGACATTCTTGCCATAGAGGGAGTATAGAAAAGGTTCACCAGACTGATTCCTGGGATGGCAGGACTTTCATATGAAGAAAGACTGGATAGACTCGGCTTGTACTCATTAGAATTTAAAAGATTGAGGGGGGATCTTATAGAAACTTACAAAATTCTTAAGGGGTTGGACAGGCTAGATGCAGGAAGATTGTTCCCAATGTTGGGGAAGTCCAGAACAAGGGGTCACAGTTTAAGGATAAGGGTCTTTTAGGACCGAGATGAGATTTTTTTTTTCACACAGAGAGTGGTGAGTCTGTGGAATTCTCTGCCACAGAAAGTAGTTGAGGCCAGTTCATTGGCTATATTTAAGACGGAGTTAGATGTGGCCCTTGTGGCTAAAGGGATCAGGGGGTATGGAGAGAAGGCAGGTACAGGATACTGAGTTGGATGATCAGCCATGATCATATTGAATGGCGGTGCAGGCTCGAAGGGCCGAATGGCCTACCCCTGCACCTATTTTCTATGTTTCCATGTTTCTAAGGGGTCCTTTAGAATAAAAACGAAATTTGTTTTTTAAATTGTTCTAATTTTTTCCTATATGTTTTAGTATCATGTGCATTCTGTGAGATCTGTGGAATTTTTGTTTGAACAGAATAGTGCTAAGAGTGCTTAATAAGTTATAACTGTGGTAATTTTCCCCACGTTATTTACAGGAGAACGTACAATAAAGCCAGCAAAGATATCTGAATTTGTAATTGGATTCTGTTCACTTTGATAAATGTTCCCACTGCCTCTGAATAATCAGTTCTGAATACAGATATTGTTCATGGCCCATCATCTGTCTGGTAGTCACTTTGTTAACAAATTGTTTATCTTTAACTTTATTTATTGGGGCTTGCAAGTCTTGAAGAGCAGGAATGAAATTAATTGCTATTTTCATTTTGCTACCTTATTAACTAAATATACATCAACTGCGAATCGTTTTCGTTGCTGCTCCTGTAAGTACGTTAATTTTATGAAGTGTTTGGAAATGCTGCATTGAAACAAGCATTTAGATAATTGATCTTGCAATGTTAAATCGGTAGGCTTTGGCAATGTGTTTATTTACTGACTATGTAATGGAACCTAGTTTCTTCATGGGGCTGTCCCACTGTACAAGCTAATTCAAGAGTTCTCCCGAGTTTCCCCTGATTCGAACTCGGTGAATTACGGGAATAGCCGCTCGTAGGTACTCGGGGCTCTCGTGGACATTTTTCAACATGTTGAAAAATCTTCACGAGTCTTCACGAGCTTACCACGTTTCCCGAGTACCTGCCGTTAGCGTTACGAGCCGCTAAGAGACGTCCCGAGCTCCGACGTACCCGCTACGTACATTCTACGTGCTTATCACGAGTTTGATTTTTTTTAAAATTCGGGAGAGCTCTTGAATTAGCTCGTACAGTGGGACAGGCCCTTAATGGTTCTCTTGGACTTGTTGAAGCACTTCATTCGTTTGTTCGTTCGATAACGTTAGTTATCTTTTTCTCTTGTATCAGTCAGATATTTAAATTTTGTTCATGAATTCTCTCATTTGATTTTACTGAATAGGATTGTCTGGCTGTCAGCTCTCCCATATTGGGTAAATAAAATGCTGTGCACTTATTAAAACGATCCACCCCTCTGAAAAACCCTGCAATGTTTTTGATGTGAAATCAAATAATGCTCACTGGATTGAATAGCTTCTCAGAGTAATTGGTTGAATGTCCTTCATGGGAACTGAAAATGTATACATGGTGCACAGAAAGGGGGGAGAAAGGCAGAGGAAACTAAAGAGGTCTCTGATATGGTAGAGGACAGGAAAGATTGAATAATAAAGGTAGTGATGGAGAACTTTAAAGGGAAATGGAGATAAATTATTTGAATTCAGGAGATAACAAGTTAAAATTGCTCATAATCAGTGAATTCAAACTTTGAGTTGCCTGTCGCTTTGATTTGTCAATCCTATTCCATGTGACAGTATTTTTGGTCTTTGAGACTGTACCAACAAAGGTCAGTGTAAACTTGAACAACATCCCCTCATCTTTTGACCAGCACAGCACGGCCTTTGTGTCTCTGCTGTATTTAGCAACTTCAGACAATCAGCTTGTATCTTATCCAGCATTCAGTTTTTCTTCTCCCCTCTGATTTATAGACTTCATTCGTCTCCTGTTATTCATTTCAACTCTCATTACCCCACCTTTAACGACAGACCTATCATTACGGTGGCACAGCGGTAGAGTTGCTGTCTTGCTGCGCCAGAGACCCGGGTTCGATCCTGACTACGGGTGCTGTCTGTACCGAGTTTATACGTTCTCCCTGTGACCTGCGTGGGTTTTCTCCGAGATTTTCGGCTTCCTCCCACACTCCAAAGACATACAGGTTTGTAGGTTAATTTGCTTGGTATAATTGCAAATTGTCCCGAATGTGTGTAGGATAGTGTTAATGTGCGGGGATCACTGGTCGATGTGCACTTGGTGGGCCAAAGGGCCTGTTTCCGCGCTGTATCTCTAAACTAAATTAAAGAAAGCCTTCTCCAGCTGTTTTCATCACGACCATTATTCAATCTTGCCCCAAAAAGGTACATATTTGATGTAAAGGGAGTGTAACAAAGATTCACCAAAGTGGCTTATTGTATGAGAAAAGAGTGAGTTTTATCGGGCTCCATTCTACGCAGTCTAGAAGAATAAAAGGTGATCTCATTGAAGCATATTTAAGGAGGGTTTGACGAGATAGGTAATGGGAGGAATTTCCCTTGGCCAAGTAGTTGAAAACACATAATTACAGACTCAAAATAAAGATTAAGCCATTTACGATAGAAATGAGGAGAAGATTCTTCAGTGGGTGTAAGTCTTTGGAATTACCTGCCCTGGAGCTTTGAAGGCTCGGTCATTGTGTTCAAAAACAGAGATCAATGTTTTACTGGATGTTAAAGAGATATAGTGAGTAAATGAAACATATAGAAACATAGAAAGTAGGTGCGAGAGTAGACCACCAGGCCCATCGAGCCCGCACCGCCATTCGCTCATGGCTGAACACTAAACAGACACCCTTACCCACAAACAGTAGACACAAGACACAGAACACAAGACACTACCCTCCCCTTTATACCGCTATCACCCCTCTCCACCCCAAGAACCGCGTGATCTCCTGGGGGAGGCAAAAAACCGGATAAAAAACCCAGGTCCAATTCGGGAAAAAAATCCGGGAAATTCCTCTCCGACCCCAATCCAGGCGATCGACACTTGTCCAGGAGATCACTCAGGTCTTACTATACTAACCATACCTAGGTCCATATCCCTGCCCTCTCCCCGTAGCCCCTTATCCCCTTGGCAGCTAAAAAACCATCTATTTTAGACTTAAATATATTTAATGTTTCTGCTTCCACTGCTCCCTGGGGCAGTGAATTCCATAAATTAACCACCCTCTGGGTGAAGAAGTTCTTCCTCATCTCAGTTTTAAAAGAGCCCCCCCTTATTCTACAACTATGTCCCCTAGTTCTAGTTTCCCCGATCATTGGGAACATCCTCGGTGCATCCACCCGATCAAGGCCCCTCACGATCTTATATGTTTCAATGAGATCGCCTCTCATTCTTCTAAACTCCAAAGAGTAGAGTTCCAGCCTACTTAACCTTTCCTCATATGTCAATTCCCTCATTGCAGGAATTAATCTTGTAAACCTTCGCTGCACTGCCTCCAGGGCCAGTACATCCTTTCTTAAGTATGGACCCCAGAACTGTACACAGTATTCCAAATGTGGTCTCACTAATACTGTGTACAGCTGCAGCAAGACCTCCGTGTTTTTATACTCAATCCCCCTAGCAATAAAGGCCAAAACTCCATTGGCCTTCCTGATTGCTTGCTGCACCTGCATACTAACTTTTAGTGATTCATGTACTACTACCCCTAGATCCCTTTGCGTTGCATTACAACGCAGCTCCACCTCATTTAGAAAATAACTTGCCCTATCATTTTTTTTCCCAAAGTGAATGACTTCACATTTATTAGTATTAAATTTCATCTGCCAAGTTGTTGCCCACTCACCTAGCTTATCTATATCCTTTTGCAGACTCTTCCTATCCTCCTCATCCCCTACTTTTCCTCCCATTTTTGTATCGTCCGCAAATTTTGATATATTACACTTGGTTCCCTCCTCCAAATCATTTATATAAATTGTGAACAACTGGGGTCCCAGCACCGACCCTTGCGGAACCCCGCTAGTTACCGGTTGCCATCCCGAGTATGAACCATTTATCCCCACTCTCTGCTTCCTATTTGTTAGCCAATCCTCTACCCATGCTAATATATTACCCCCAATCCCATAATTTTTTATTTTTAGCAATAGTCTCTTATGTGGCACCTTGTCAAAAGCCTTTTGGAAGTCCAAGTATACCACATCCACCGGTTCCCCTTTATCCACCCGGGTTGTTACTTCCTCAAAGAATTCGAGCAGATTCGTTAAACAGGACTTCCCCTTCACAAAACCATGCTGGTTCTGTCCGATGAAGTCATGTTTATCCAAGTGCCCGTTAGTGTTTCTTTAATAATTGTCTCTAACATTTTACCCACCACCGATGTTAGACTAACCGGTCTATAGTTACCCGCCTTCTGTTTACTTCCTTTTTTAAATATAGGTGTTACATTGGCCATTTTCCAATCCACTGGGACCGTTCCTGCCTCCAGGGAGTTTTGGAAAATTATCACCAATGCATCCACAATCCCCACCGCTATCTCCCTCAAGACCCTTGGATGTAATCCATCAGGCCCAGGGGATTTATTCTCCTTCAGTCTCATTAATTTCCCTAATACCACCTCCTTGGTGATCTTAATAGTATTTAGCTCCTCCATTCCTACCGCCCCCTGTTTATCCAGCGTTGGAATATTTTTTGTGTCTTCTATGGTGAAGACTGATACAAAATACTCGTTTAATGCCTTTGCCATTTCCATGTTCCCCACCAACAACTCTCCAGTCTCACCCTCCAATGGACCAACGTTCACCTTAGCCACCCTTTTTCTTTTTATATAGCTATAAAAACTCTTACTATTAGTTTTTATGTTGTTCGCTAAATTCCTTTCATAGTCTATTTTCCCCGTCTTAATTAATCTCTTAGTTATTTTTTGCTGACCTTTAAATGCTTCCCAATCCTCTACCCTCCCACTATCTCTGGCTACCTTATATGCCCTTGCCTTCAGCCGAATACTATCCTTTATAGTTTTACTGAGCCATGGCTGACTGTTCTTTCCCTTACCCCTTTTTTTCTTCATAGGAATAAATTTTTCTTGAAGGTTATACAGTAGATCCTTAAACGTACACCACTGCTCATGTACCGTCTTATTCTTGAGTCTGCTATCCCAGTCAACTTTGATCAGCTCAGTCCTCATACCTTCATAATCCCCCTTATTTAAACTAAGTACCCTAGCCTGAGTTTCAACCTGCTCCCCTTCTATTTGAATATGGAATTCGACCATATTGTGGTCACTTGTTCCCAACGAGTCCCTAACTATGACATTTTTAATTAATCCTGCTTCATTACACAGGACCAGATCCAAGATTGCCTCCCCCCTTGTCGGTTCTGTGACATACTGTTCTAGGAACCCGTCTCTAATACATTCTATAAACTCTTCCTCTAGTCTACCCTGCCCAGTTTGGTTTGCCCAATTAATATGAAAATTGAAGTCCCCCATGATTACAGCAGTTCCCTTTTTACATGCGTCAACTATTTGCAGATTTATGTTCTGACTAACAGCGTCACAGCTATTTGGAGGTCTATAAATTACACCCACTAGTGTTTTTTTCCCCTTGTTATTCTCTATCTGTACCCAAGCTGTTTCACTATCCTGATCCTTCAACGCAATATCCTTCCTCTCTATTGCCGTTATTCCCTCCCTTATTAAAAGGGCCACCCCTCCTCCCTTTCTTTCCTGTCTATCTTTTCTAATTGTCGAGTACCCCTCTATATTTAACTCCCAATCCTGTTCCCCTTGCAGCCATGTCTCCGTAATGGCCACGATATCATAATTATATATACTTAATTGCACCGTTAATTCATTTATCTTATTTCGAATACTCCGTGCATTTAGATACAGCACTTTCAGATGATTTTTACTACCCTTCCTTTCTGTTTTTGCCCCTTTTACATCTAGAGCTTTATCTTCACACATTCTGGATCCTCCTGTCACATTTTGATTTTCCGTTTCCCCACTGATACCCTGCTCTATTTCCTCTACCCCTGCCTTTATTACCCCCCTTGATACCTCCCCCCCGCTACTTAGTTTAAAGACCTCTCTACTGCCCTAGTTATATGATTTGCCAGGACCCCAGTCCCAGCACCGTTCAGGTGAAGTCCGTCCTTACAGAACAGATCCCCCCTGTCCCAGTACTGGTGCCAGTGGCCCAAGAAACCAAACCCATTTTTCCCACACCAGTCTTTGAGCCACGCATTCAGCTTTTTAATTTTACGTACCCTCGCCGATTTGGCCCGTGGCTCAGGTAGCAATCCGGAGATCAGTACCCTCGAGGTTCTGCTTTTTAATTTATTCCCTAACTGCTCAAACTCGTTCAGCAGATCCTCCTTCCTCGTCCTTCCTATGTCATTGGTCCCCACATGGACCACGACCACTGGATCCTCCCCCTCACTCTGCAAATTTCTCTCCAGCATCGCAGAGATATCCTTAACCCTAGCACCGGGTAGGCAACACAGCCTTCGGGACATGTTCTGCTGGCCGCAGAGAACCTTATCTACCCCCCGAATAATACTATCCCCTATCACAACGGCATTTCTTCTAACTCCCCCCTCTTGAATGGCCCCCTGATCCACGGTGCTGCAGCCAGGTTGCTCATCCCTCCCACAGCCCCTGATCCCGTCCTCACATTGAGTAAGAGCCTCGGTCATGCTCGTCAGGGACAAGGGCTGTGGCTCCTGCCGCATCTCCTCCTGGTTCCCCCTACCTGCCTCGCTTATGGCCACACCTTCCTTTCCCTGCTCACTAACTACTGAATTAGTTAAACTGGTCGGTGTGACCATCCCCTGGCACAAATCATCCAGGTAATACTCCCCCTCCCTGATGCACCGCAGCGTATGAAGTTGGGTCTCCAGCTCATCAATGCGGAGCTTGAGTTCCGCTAGCCTCAAACACTTACTGCAGCTGTAGGGATCATCTACATCAATGGTGTCGACAAATTCCCACATCTCACAGTATTGGCACATCTCCTGGCCGCTCATCTTATATAAGTAATTAACTGGTCCTATTAAGAATCCCCTGCCCGGATTACTGTATTAAAACACCCCTTATTTATATAATCCTACCTCCTATAAATGGGAAAGTACTTACCCCAGCCGTAAATTACCTACTGGTTTGGCTGTCTAGTGGTAATTCCGTCCGCTCTTTCTGTCTGGTCCACTGCTCCCTTGCAGTGCGTGGCCTACCTCTTAGCTCTGTTAGCCTCTCGAGCCTTTGAGGAGTGGAGAGAGAGACTTCGATTCGGGACACCTTTTGATGATTGTGAAACGTGGTGAAATGATGTGTGGATTTCTCTGGATCAGCCTCCACTTCACTTTTTACAAGTGGGAGCACATCATGAACCTCTTCACCTCTGATGCCTAATGTGGAAAATTAGCCATCATTTTGTTGAAGGGTAGAGCAGGCGGGACACCCCAAACAGCCTACTCTTGCTTTTTGTGTCCGTGCACTTCAACCTTCCAGGTTTAAGGCCTTTGGCCAACATAAAACTTTAACTTCCACCAACTTCTTCCACCAACTTTAACTTTATCTTCTACCAGTTCTGATGCAAGATCCTCAACATGAAGCATTGGGGTGGAAGATTGCAACCTTCACGTGGTCCGCCCTGTTTCGACGAATGCAATCAACCCGGCGTGCACAATCACATAAGATCAAATAGAACAAATTGTCCTTAACTTTAGGCTGTGCACGCCATACGCAAGATGAAGAAGAAGAAGAACATGAAGCATTAACTATTTTTCTCATGTAAAAACCTCTCATTAAACATCACTATCACCACCACCACTTCCCACATTACATCACAATTTAGTTGTCAATAAACTTCTCCTTCGCATCTCCTTTGAACTTTGCCTCTTTCACCTAAAAGCAATATCCTCTGGTCCTTGGCATTTTCTTCCTGGGGGAAAAGGTTCTGACTGTCTAGCCTACTGTCTAGCCTCTCCTAATTTTCTATACTCCTATGAGGTCTCCCCTCAGCCTGCTATTCTCCAGAGAAAACAATCCAAGTTTGTCCAACCTCTCCTTAGAGCTGTCTGAAGAAGGGTCTCGACCCGAAACGTCACCCATTCCGTCTCTCCAGAGATGCTGCCTGTCCCGCTGGTACTCCAGCATTTTGTGTTCACCCTCTCGTTATAGCAAATACCCTCTAATCCAGACAGCATTCTGGTAAACCTTTTCTGCACCCTCTCCGAAGCCTCCACATCTTTCCTGCAATGGACTATACCCAATGCTCCTATAAAACTGCGTCCTGATTTCCTGACCTATGCTGATCCATGAAGGCAAACATACCCCAATATGATCTCTAGCAGTCAAATGACTTGAGTTGCCACTTTCAGGGAGTTATGGACTTGGACCCCAATGTCCTCGGTTCATTAATGCTGTTAAGAGTCTTTCCATTAAATGCACATTTCCCCCTTGCATTCAACCTCCCAAGTGCAGCATCTCACACTTGCTTGGACTAATCTCCATCAGCCATTTCTCCACCCATATCCACAGGTGATCTACTTCCCACTGTACACTTTAACAGCTCTCCTCACAGTCCGTAACTCCAGCATTCTCTGTGTCGGCTGCAGATTTACTAAGCGACACAACCACATTTATTCCACGTCATTTAGTTTAGTTTAGCGATACACTGCAGAAAAAGGCCATTCGGCCCAGCGATCCTGCACCTACCAGCGATCCCCACATATTGACTCTGTCCTACACACTAGGGACAATTTACATTTATACCAAGCCAATTAACCTCCAAACCTGTATGTCTTTGGACTGTGGAGGAAACTGAAGTTCTCGGAGAAAACTCAGGCGGGTCATGGGGAGAACGTACGGACAAGCACCCGTCGTCAGGATTGAACCCGGGTCTCTGGCGCTGTAAGGCAGCAACTCTGCTGCTGCGCCATAATATATCACAAACAGCAGAGGTCCCAGCGCAGATCCTTGCGGAATTCCACTGGTCACAGATGTACAGCTGAATAGTGCCCTCAACCACAACCCTTTGTCTTCTATTAGAAAGCCAGTTCTGTATCCATATGACCAAGTCACTGTGAACTACATGCATCTCAATCTTCTGCATCCATTTACTGCAGGGGACATTATCAGATATTTGATTAAAATCCATTGAAGCAACATCCACCTCCCTACCCTCATGGATCACCTTCATCACTTCCTCAAAAAACTTGATGCCATGTGCAACGTCATGCTGGCTTTTAATTTTAAATGTTTCCAAAAGATCATCTAGAATGGAATCGGCACAAGTAAGAATTTCACTTGTGTATTTCACTTATACTTTAGAAATGTATATATGTAATGACTTAATTAGCTTTTTTTTTAAATCATTTACTGGAGTACAAGTGTTTGTATGTGGGATTAGAAAAGTAGCTGAGTGTGAAATTACAGGATTTTTGCTCATTCCTCTCCAGTCCTCATCTTTCTCCGTGTGTTTGCTAGTGGGTCGGTCTATTGTCATCATTTGGTTGCGTCTTACATTCATGGATGGGGTGAGGATAGTTTTGGTTTGGGTGCTGTGTGTTCCCAGCTTAAATAGCCAATACCTAGACTTGGATGAAAGGCATGGCCCTTGGGGAGCTGATCTTGGAACGTTACTCTCCCATAGATGGCGCAGATCATCACAGTCTGGTTCCAAGGAAAGGGGAGTCTGAAACTAGAAGGCACAGCTTAAGGTGGGAGATGAAAGATTTAAATGGGATTTGAGAGGCAAGGCGTTCATGCAATGGGTGGTACGTATATTGAATGAGCTCCCAGAGGAAGTGACAGAGGTAGGTACAATACAATATTTAATAGAGTTATGAATAGAGACATCCATTGGGAAGGTTTATAGAGATAGCAATAAAACACAGGCAAATAGATCGGCATCTTGGTCAACGTGGATAAGTTAGGCCGAAGGGACTATTTTCATGCTATAGAACTCTGACTGTCAGAAAAATGCTGGAGAGAAGTTTGATTTTGTAACTTTGCTGACAGCTGCGGTTGGGGTATAATGTAAACTTGAAGCTGATATTAGGAAACTATTGTTGACGTGTTTTATTTATATTCTGCGGGCATTTAATTTATTTTTTGAAAAGCAGCTAAAAAGTATAGAAGTATTTTGTAAGGTTCCATAAGAGATGATTACAGATTACAACGTGCTGAATTGGAAGTAACAATCGGGTAGAAATTGGTAGATGGAGGAAGTATAAATAAAATGTATTATTGATGGGATATGAGTTAATATTTCCTTGTTGAAATGTGTGGGAAGGAACTGCAGATGCTGGTTTAAACCAAAGATAGACACTGAAAACTGTTTTAACTCAGCGGGACAGACAGCATCTCGAGAGAAAAAGAATAGGTGACGTTTCGGGTCGAGACCCTTCTTCAGACTGAGTGTCGGGGAAAGGGAAATGAGAGATATACAGTGCCCTCCATAATGTGTGAGAAAGAACTGCAGATGCTGGTTTAAAATGGAGGCTGACACAAAATGCTGGAGTAACGTTCTTCAGAAGGGTCAGAAGAAGGGTCTCGACCTGAAACGTCACCCATTCCTTCTCTCCAGAGATGCTGCCTCACCCACTGATTTATTCCAGCAGTGTATGCCCTCCATAATGTTTGGGACAGAGACCCATCATTTATTTATTTTCCTCTGTACTGCACAATTTGAGATTTGTAATTGAAAAAAATCATATGTGGTTAAAGTGCACATTGTCAGATTTTAATGAAGGCCATTTTTATACATTTTGGTTTCACAATGTAGAAAATACAGCAGTGTTTATACATAGTCCCCCCCCCCCCCCCCCCCCCCCGCACATTTCAGGGCACCATGATGTTTGGGACCCAGCAATGTTGTGTAAATGAAAGTAGTCATGTTTAGTATTTTGTTGCCTATCCTTTGCATGCAATGACTGCTTGAAGTCTGCGAATCATGGACATCACCAGTTGCTGGGTGTCTTCTCTGGTGATGCTCTGCCAGGCCTGTATTGCAGCTATCTTTAGCTTATGTTTGTTTTGGGGGCTAGTCTCCTTCAGTTTTCTCTTCAGCATATAAAAGGCATATTCAATTGGGTTCAGATCGGGTGATTGACTTGGCCACTCAAGAATTGACCATTTTTTAGCTTTGAAAAACTCCTTTGTTGCTTTAGGCAGTATGTTTGGGATCATTGTCTTGCTGTAGAATGAACCGCCGGCCAATGAGTTTTGAGACATTTGTTTGAACTTGAGCAGATAGGATGTGTCTATACACTTCAGAATTCATTCTGCTACTACCATCAGCAGTTGTATCATCAATGAAGATAAGTGAGCCAGCACCTTCAGTAGCCATACATGCCAAGGCCAATCAGGTGCTCGGGTACAATGAGTGATTCAAATGGGTGTTGGAATTTTAGTCTTTCTGGCTTGTGCATTGGAATTGAATGCTGCAGTAACTCAGCAGGTCAGGCAGCATCTCTGGAGGAAAGGAGTAGGAGACGTTTTGGTCGAGACCCTTCTTGGGTGATATTCTCTCAAGGTCGAGTCAGGGAAAAGGGAAACGAGATATAGACAGTGATAGAACTATTGAATGAAAGAAAAAAGTAACAATGATAAAGGAAACAGTGCAAGCGGCTGTAAAAGGACAACGCCGCTGGGGGGGGGGGGGGGGAGAGTTCCTTTCACAGCGTGTGGGGAGTCTGGCCAGCGGTAAAGTTGCGGGAGGGCAGGAGCGTTGGAGAAGGAGGGGGTCGGGGATCATGCCAGAACAACCGGCAATGGATAACAGGACAGCGGGCGGTGGAGCTTACTCCATGTGTCAGTGCGAGTAACCTCAATTGGTCCCTTGTTCGCGCTGACACAGGAGTGTCCACTGCCCACTGTCCTGTTATCCATCGCCCGCTGACCCAAACCGCTCTATGATCTTTGCACTTGAGCTGGTCCCCTCACTGTTCAGATGGAGAGCACTGCCAGAGGTGAGCGGGCTGGCAGAAAGCGCTGAGGCAGCGGTAAGTGAGTGAGTTGCTGGCATGATCCCCGACCCCCTCCTTCTCAACGCTCCTGCCCTCCCCGCAACTTTACCCCTGGCCAGACTCACCACATGCTGTGAAAGGAACTCTCCCCCAATTGGTCCCTTGAACAAGTGTTGTCATTCAATAAGATCATAACTGATTCTACTTGTCCCGGTGTGCTCCCGTTTTTCCCACCATCTCTCCACCTGCCGTCACCCTCCACCCCCCACCCATTCAGTAATTCAGAATGAAGGAGATTTGGAAGCCTTGGGCAAATTGAATTGTTACTTTCTTTATTTTTATTCTTTATTTTTACGGAGAGGAGAACAATCTGCGCATGCGCGGTTTAAGATTTTTTTAAAGGCCGACTGACTGCCTACCCTGAGTAATTACTCACGGCACCTGCCTGGTGTGAACCCAGACGTCACCCATTCCTTCTCTCCAGAGCTGCTGCCTGTCCTGCTGAGTTACTCCGGCATTTTGTGTCTATCTTTGGTTTAAACCAGCATCTGCAGTTCCTTCCTACACACATGTTTTTGAAGTGATCAGGCAAGAATAGAAAAATGTAAAAAAAAATAATAATAATAATAAAAAATTCTACATTGAATAAGTGGGTCATTTTAGATTGATTACAAGTTATAGATTAGTGTAGAATGAAGTTGTGAATCAGATTGAAACTGCTGTCACTTCCTAATTTTGCCTGCATAATTTTGAATCAGAAGTAAATACAACAATGACGATTAACTTTGTAATAAGACTTGATATTTGTGAGTAATGTTAAAGAAATTTGTGTCAATGCTTGTTCCTGAGGTTATCCGATTGTCTTTGACATATTGTTGTAATCAGTGCAGTGAGTTAATGCTGCAGGGTTAATTACGTTCCCTAAAGGGCCTGTCCCATTTACGCAATTGTTTTCGGCGACTTGCCGGCACCCGTCATAGTCGCAGCCGGTCGCCGAAAATGTGCAAAATGTTGAAAATCTAGCGGTGACCAGAATAAGGTACGACTCTTTGGGCGACTACTCACGACCATACAGGCGTCACCACGTCCATACAGGCGACATGTTGCGGGGTGATGCCTGTATGGTCGTGAGTAGTCGCCCAAAGAGTCGTACCTTGTTCTGGTCGCCGCTAGATTTTCAACATTTTGCAAATTTTCGGCGACCTGCTGCGACTATGACGGGTGCCGGCAAGTCGCCGAAAAAATCGCATAAGTGGGACAGGCCCTTTACTTTCATTTTCAGGATTAAGGCAACATTTATTGCCCATTCAGGGCTCTCGCTTAATTTTTTTCCCCTGTTGCCAACCTTGGGCAGCTTTTTAGGTTGCCAAATGACAGTTTAGGTGGTCATTTAAGACGGCTTGCATGACGTGTGCGATAATGTGCTCGGACGAAGTGCTTAGTTACCAGTCGGAATTATACTCAATGAAGCATTCACATATTATTTCTGCTTCAAATAAAGTCACAAACTAAACATATTCACCAATCAAGACATGATATATCCCACAATGACATGCAGCAAAATTATAAGACAGTATCTCAACTCTTTTTACACATTGCAATTAATGAAATTTCTATAAGTTCTTTCCACTTCCAAACAAAAATGTGGTTGGATTATTCAGCGTATGATCCACCTGTGTCAATAGATCCTGGACCATGGTAACATATATGCGTACGTATAGTTGTGAATGTTGCTCATTAAATAAACTACAGTAACTGATACTCCATATTAAGAGCATTGATTTGCCGTTAAAATGAATTCTGTAATAACGTGTCAACGGCAGCAGTGACAATCGAACACTGCGGTTTTAATGTTTCACGTGTTCACAATTTAATGAATCCATCTTTATGGATTAAAACAATAATAACATTGGGAATTAAAACACATTTGATTGCATTCCGTTATCAAACATTGTCAATGTTCGCTCTGAAGACATTTCCAGCACAATAGGGTCAGGGAGGGGGGTTTGTGTGAATCAGTGCGGGGTGGATAGATGGGGGGAGGGGGGGGGGTTAGAAGGCAGTCGGTGCAGAATGGATGGATTGAGGCAGGTGAATTAGTACGTGTTGGTTGGAGTAGGTAAAATTGTGGGGGGAGAGCACCAGGGATGTCAGTGGTGTTGAATGGGGGGTTCAGTACGGGATGGATGGGGGTAGACAAAAGTGCTGGAGAAACTCAGCAGGTGAGGCAGCATCTATGGAGCGAAGGAAATAGGCAACGTTTCGGGTCGAGACCCTTCTTCAGACTGTTCCCCCCATTCTTCTTGGAATGGGAGGATCAGTTCAGGGATGGATGGGGGGGGGGGGAGATCAGCGCAGGATGAATGGGGGGAGGTCAATACAGTGTGGATCGGAGAGTCTGTGCAGGATGAATGGGGAAT
>CM075980.1:43774307-43861813 GCA_038087875.1 Malacoraja senta
GTTACGTTTCAGGTTGAGACCCTTCTTCAGACGTCTCCCATTCCTTCCCTCCAGTGATGCTGCCTGTCCTGTTGTGTTACTCCAGCATTTTGAGTCTATCTTCGGTGTAAACCAGCATCTGCAGTTCCTTCCTACACACTCTGAACTTCATTGAATATGTTGTTTTAACATGCTTCATAGTTTCACACTGCTAATGTATCAGCTCACAACTGATTGGTAGTATTTTCGTACTTGAGCGGCAATAACCGCAATCAAGGATCAACTTGGAGGAGCGTAGGTTTGGCAGGCATTGCTTTCAGATTCTTAAGATGACTGCTGCAGCCAGCTTTGATTTGGCGCATTTAAGCCAAGAATGTCAATTTACTAATTCACCATCTGCTGGGACTTGAAATAAATGCATCTGTGGCAGTAGATACTCACAACAAATATTGTATTTTGCAGGATGCAATAAGAAGTCACACTCCACGAAGTAAGTTGATTATTGTTTGCTATTCATGATGATGTGCATGCCGATTTCCTGCAAGGTTTCAGGGCCATTATGCAACTTGTTGTTGTGAGGCAAGACACAGATAGGTTTTCTTTTCCATGTACTGTTCCCGTGGGAAAGCATCATATAATATGGCAGTTTTTTTTACATCATTGTGGTGTTTGTGGGCTGTTAATAGATATACCATTCTCGTTTAATATTAAATAATTCATAACACTTATTTAAGATGAATGAATGAATACTTTATTGTTGCATGTGCCGGGCCACAGTGAAGTGCTTTGTTTTGCTTACCCAAGGTATGCAAAGAGTCACCACATAAAGGAAGCCGATAAAGTTAAAGTATCCCGCGCCAGATCCTCCTTTGTTCTCTCCCCCCCCTCCCCCCGCCCCCTCCTTCACTGTGGTCCCCCCCCTCACGCCGGGTCCTCAGTTGTAACTGTTCACTGTTTACATTTTGTCAGATAGAATGGAAGTTGTCGAGAGTTTCTACTATCCTATTATGTATCCGCACACAATAGCTGCAACTACGCTCCTGGCTTATCTGTAGAGTGTGGAGGCAGAATGCAAATGACCAAGGCTTAAGAACTTCCATAGCTCTGTTGCAGTGTAAGTCAATGTTAAACAGGCAGCTTGCCTGTGCAGAATGTCTGAGCTTTGTGCTCCCCTGATAGACGCCACTTCACTGTTCGAGCATTAATTCCAGGGTTATTTGGATCGGAGTAACACAAGCTCTGCCGCACATTCACATGCCCATTGCCACTGGCAGGCAACTTTCAGTGTGATCCCTACATGGATTTTCCAATGCAATTGGAAATGAGCATTGAGGGGGGGAACCTCATTGAAACTTACCGAATGGTGAAAGGCCTGGATAGTGTGAATGTGGAGAGGATGTTTCCACTAGGACCAGAAGTCACAGCCTCAGAATTAAAGTTTGTTCCTTTTTGGAATGAGATGAGGAGGAAATTCTTTTGTCAGAGGGTGGTGAATCTGTGGAATTCTTTGCCACAGAAGGCTGTGGAGGCCAAGTCAATGGATGTTTTTTTAGGAAGAGACAGATAGATTCTTGATTAGTACGGGTGTCAAGGATTCTGGGCAGAAGGCAGGAGAATGGTGTTAGGAGAGATAGATCAGCCATGATTGAATGGCAGTCGATGGGCCTAATTATGCTTCTATTACTTTTGACCTTGCGACCTATAAATTTTCAAATGTAAATCCAACATAATTTCAGTGCCAGTGAAACATTGAAATAAAATATTAAGCCCAGCTGTAACATGAAACCACATGTTTTTCTCCAGCTCCTTCATCAACAATGTCCAATAGTCCACCCAGCCTCAGCCCAACACGCGATTCTAAACAAAAGTCTCCCGTTCAGACTCACAGAGACAGACGACCATCAGCAACATCTGAAGGAACAAAGAAAATAGTAAGTGCAAGAAAACTGAAGTGGCCAAAATATTATTGTATATAGAACTATATGAAGAGTCTGCATAGACACATAGGAATGGGTGACGTTTTGGGGTGAGACCCTTCTTCATACTGAGAGTCAGGGTACATAGATAGGGAAGTGGATCCTCTTCCTTATCTCTGTACCTCCCTCTCCCCTGACTTCAGTCTGAAGAAGGGTCTCGACCCGAAATGTCACCCATTCCTTCTCTCCAGAGATGCTGCCTGTCCTGCTGAATTACGCCAACATTTTGCGTCTATCTTCGATTTAAACCAGCATCTGCAGTTCTTTCCTACGCATTAAGAGTCTGCATTCCACTTTCTTCAAATAGTTCATGGTTCACAATGGCTCGCTTGAATATTTGTAGCCAGATATATATGTAAATCAATTAGCAGATCACACACAGCACAGAACATTCATTCTGTGATTTTTAGTTTAGAGATACAGTGCGGAAACAGGCCCTTCGGTCCACTGGGTCCAGGCCGAACGGCGATCCCCGCACAATAACACCTTCCTACATACACTAGGGACAATTTTTACATTTACCAAGCCTGCCAGCATTATTAGCTGCCAGCGTTATTAGTCCTTTACAAAACATTCCCTTACTACAGCAAACCCATGCAATTATGGACCTCTATACAGCAGATTTGGTTATGGTGGACCAAGGTGTCTGTTCGTGGTGGCGTTTGTGTGCGGCGCCCAGCACTGCGGAAAGGCAGCGGCGGGGAGAGCACGAGCAGTAAAACACTCGTGAAGAGCGTTGCATCGGACACGGATTTGCAGCGTCTGCACAAAGTGAGGTCCCGGGGATTAGTTTAGAGGTACAGCGTGGAAACAGGCCCTTCAGTCCACCGAGTCTACACCGACCGGCAATCCCCACTCATTAACACTAACCTACACACACTAGGGATAATTTACATTGTCGGCTGTGGGGCCGGCTTCTCTGCCACTCCACACTCTGTAAATTCCCACTGGTTTAACACCGCGTTCCTTCCCTCGTGGCCCTGGGTTAAACGTTAATATTTATCCCCGACACCCGGTTATAGTGGACTATCAGCAATAATGGAGAATTGTTATTGCGAGGGTTTACTGTGCATACAATAACTACTCTCTCCAAATGATTTCTAGTTCTTCATTATCACTCAGTGCCCAGATTTTTTCGTCTTACCGAGCAAGCAGAGCGAGTCAATTATATAGTTGCCATCACTTGATTTCATGAATTTGTCATAGGCCCAATGTCATTCAAAAGGCTTTGAGTGGGGTGAAGCAAAGGCCAGCCAATGCAGATATGCCATGCCTCACTCTCAACCTCTTCAACACCCTGGCATGTGTTCAGTCAGAATTCTATACGTTCTCTTGGCAAAGAAGCAGAAACCAGAGGTTAATGGGTTTTCACGCATTGCTGGGCAGCAGGGCAAGATCCTTGAGTTGGTCTCAGTGTGGTTGTGGAGTTGGAATAGGAATAGTGCCACTGGGTATCGGGGGTGGAGGACTGAGATCATCACAATTTGAACATTTTATCCCTTGTTAAACAAAATGGACTGAGTGAAGTAACAGATTCTCTTCCCTTGCTTTCAACACATGACCTTTTCCATCGGATGTTGGGGTGGAGTTTAATGGTCGTCTACTATTCCGGTTTTCCAGCATCTGAAGCCATCGCTGCCTCACGTTCATGGATCCCCGTGTCCAGCGATTATCTGTGGGTGGTAACCAGAAGCGCAGATCCGGGCTAATTTTCCTTTCCTTAACTTGGGGAACGATAATGTCACTCGGTACCTACAGCTGACGATCCCATCTAGACAAGTTGAACTAGCAGATGGAAAAATGGATCTGATTGTAAGGAGAAAGCAAACCCAACCTGCTCTTCCGTCTGAAGAAGGGTTTCGGCCCGAAACGTTGCCTATTTCCGTCGCTCCATAGATGCTGCTGCACCCGCTGAGTTTCTCCAGCATTTTTGTGTACCTGCTCTTCACATTGTTTCATTGCTTTCAACTTCAGCCCTAAATTACAAAGAATTAATAAAGTTCAATTAATAAAGTTCAATTAGTTTAGTTTAGAGATACAGTGCGGAAACCGGCCCTTCGGCCCACCGAGTCCGCACCAATCAGCGATCCCTGCACATTAACACTATCCTACACACTCACTCACTCACTCACTCATACACACTAGGGACAATTTACACTTATACCAAGGTAATTAACCTACAAACCTGTACGTCTTTGGAGTGTGGGAGGAAACCGAAGATCTCAGAGAAAGCCCACGCAGGTCACGGGGAGAAGGTACAAATGTTGTATTGACAGCCCCATAGTCGGGATCCAACCCGGGTATCCGGCGCTGAAAGCTCGGTAAGGCAGCAACTCTACCACTGTGCCATCATGCTGCCCTTAATAAAGTTGAATGAATAAAGTGATAAATGAATCATTTTTATCAGGTAAATTTAAAGGTTAACTGATCAACATTTCAAAGTGAATATTTGTTGCACCTTTTACCATCATTTACAGAGTGATTTGAACACTACATTATATGTTACAGCGGCCTCGAGTTCAACGCGACTCCAGTTACTACTGGGAAATAAAAGGGGAGGAAGTTGTATTATTGAAGAGAATTGGCACTGGATCTTTTGGAACAGTATTTAAAGGAAAATGGCATGGTAAGAATCCGATCATCTGTCCATGTGCAATTGCCAATTCCTTGTAGTGCAATTATTTGATTAAGTTGGTATCGTTGGTAACAGAAAGGCTCAATTATTATCCCCAGTCAAACTGCTGGACAATCTTGCCTTGTGATTAAGTGTTGGAACTCTGGTTTTCAGAGATTTGTTTACGTGTCAAGGAATATACCTATTTGATCTATAGTTTTATAGCTTTTTCAAGGTAAAAGACGTGTCATTATTTTAATGACACGTCTTGTACCTTGAAATAATGTAGTCTTTTTGTTTCACTTTCTGTTATGTTATGTGAATGATATTTTAGGGAACTAAATCATTCCCCAATGTTGTACATTGAGTACTCTTGGATCAGATGGGGCACAGTCAGTCACATGCTGAACACAGGCTGCTTTTGCCCAACAAAGTGCCTCAGTCCCAACCTTGTAAACCTTTCACTGCACAGCAGCAGAGTTGCTCATGTTTTCTTCCACAGGTCAGCCTCTGAGTTAGGTAGATACATTTATGAGAGGCCTATAAAGGGTGAACAGGAAGGAAATATTTTCCTTGGCAGTGTGGTTGATAACTAGGGAATGTAGATTTAATTGGTGGTAGAATTAGAGGTTTCTTGAGGGAGAAAAAAGATCAAGGCCTAGCGTGGTTTTGTAACTCGCTGCCTAGAATTGTGGGGAAGCAGAAGAACCCTTTTGCTTTGTATTTAAAGACAGTGCTTTTAAGGATGAATATCTGAAGAGTTGCGATCTAGAGGGCTGTGGACTGCGACCAGAGAAATAATGTAAGGAAGCCTAAATGGTTTCCTTCTGCTCTGCAAATGTCCGTGATTGGCCATAAATTGTTGAATTGAATTGAATAAATGTGACAAGTCACAGCAAAATAATTTGCTTGCATACTTGCCAGGGTATGCAAATAGTCGCCCACAAAGTTACAAATTCTCTCCCCCCTTGCCAGGTCCCCCTCTGTTCTTCCCCCCCCCTCACAGAAGACCCCCCCACCCCACGCCGGGTCCTACTTTGTTCCTGCCCTCGGCAGCAGCGTCCTCACTTCCACATGGTCCATCCTCATCTGTCGGTCCATGAGGTCGGACATATCTAGGACATTATATTGTCCTTTAATGTTGCTGCTGTCTCCGTGTCTTCACCATTTCCCTCTGTAGGAAAGATGGGAAAATGGAAGGTGTGACCTATCGAGGTGCATATCCATAACATCCCATTACCTGCGATGGTAGATCAGATTGGGAATAAGAGTGACAAAAAGCACTTTTCAAAGCAACAAATTACCTAAATTTCAGAATTGAATCTTAAAATCGATTTAAATGATATTTTTTTACTCTTAAGGTACATTTAAACAGGACTTTACCTCAGGGAAAGTTGGAACTATTTGGTGCAGTGCTTGGTTGCAATCTGTACGTTATGTGTATGAGGTAGATCTATCAGCTATTGGTTATGATCTTGGATGAAATATTATTGTTTGCATAACTCCACATGCACCCTGTCTTATGCCATTCACATTCCCCATTCGCTTGTACGATTTGAAATCTAAAGTTCCTAAATTAAAATTTAAATTAATTTTTTTGCATTTTACAGAGGGGTTACAAAGCCAGTTTTTTAACATTCAGCTCAATTCCCTTCTGAAAGTTTAATAAATAAACAGCTGCCCACAGTGGCTGTTCACACAGAGCCCTGCCTATGGTTTACTGGAGAGAATATGGCTTGGAATGGCAGCACTGACCGCATTGGGTGGGTGTTGAGATTGTGGGTGGATTGGCCTGCTCCTGACTGTTGATGATAACGCATGGTTTGTTTCGTCTGATTAGCTGAGGAAGTTTGCAAAACTGCTGTAACAGAGTCGAGCAATTTTGAATTCCGCATAGGCTGACTTCGAAGTGAAAATGAAAAATGGTTCCAGAGTTAGATTTGTGTTAATGTTCATTCCAGTATTGCAGCTTTACAGCTTCATCTTAGTCTAGTTTGGGGATATTGCACGGGAACCGGCCCTTTGGCCCATCGAGTCCACTCCAACCAGCGATCCCCACACATTAACGCTATCCTACACACACAATTTACACACACACACCAAGCCAATTAACCAACATACCTGTACGTCTTTGGAATGTGGGAGGAGAAAGTACAATCTCCATACAGAAAGCACCCGTAGTCGGGATTGAACTCTGGTGTCCGACGCTGCAAGTGCTGTAAGGCAGCAACTCGACCGCTGCGCCACCGTGCCGCTTTCTAGGGTTTGGAATTGCTTAAAAGAAGAGGAGGTGCGGACACTTTTGAAAAATATGAAAACGGATAAGTCTCCAGGTCCTGACAGGATATTCCCCAGGACATTGAGGGAAGTTAGTGTAGAAATAGCAGGGGCTATGACAGAAATATTTCAAATGTCATTAGAAACGGGAATAGTGCCGGAGGATTGGCGTACTGCGCATGTTGTTCCGTTGTTTAAAAAGGGTTCGAAGAGTAAACCTAGCAATTATAGACCTGTTAGTTTGACGTCAGTGGTGGGCAAATTAATGGAAAGGATACTTAAAGATAATATATATAAGCATCTGGATAAGCAGGGTCTGATTAGGAACAGTCAACATGGATTTGTGCCTGGAAGGTCATGCTTGACTAATCTTCTTGAATTTTTCGAAGAGGTTACTAGGGAAATTGATGAGGGTAAAGCAGTGGATGTTGTCTATATGGACTTCAGTAAGTCCTTTGACAAGGTTCCTCATGGAAGGTTGGTTAAGAAGATTCAATTGTTGGGTATTAATGGTGGAGTAGCAAGATGGATTCAACAGTGGCTGAATGGGAGATGCCAGAGAGTAATGGTGGATGGCTGTTTGTCAGGTTGGAGGCCGGTGACTAGTGGGGTGTGTTGGGTCCACTGTTGTTTGTCATGTACATCAATGATCTGGATGATGGTGTGGAAAATTGGATTAGTAAGTATGCAGATGATACTAAGATAGGTGGTGATGTGGATAATGAAGTAGATTTTCAAAGTCTACAGAGAGATTTAGGCCATTTGGAAGAGTGGGCTGAAAGATGGCAGATGGAGTTTAATGCTGATAAATGTGAGGTGCTACATCTCGGCAGGACAAATCAAAATAGGACGTACACGGTAAATGGTAGCGAATTGAGGAATGCAGTTGAACAGAGGGATCTAGGAATAACTGCATAGTTCCCTGAAGGTGGAATCTCATGTAGATAGGGTGGTAAAGAAAGCTTTTGGTGTGCTGGCCTTTATAAATCAGAGCATTGAATATAGAAGTTGGGATGTAATGTTAAAATTGTACAAGGCATTGGTGAGGCCAATTCTGGAGTATGGAGTACAATTTTGGTCGCCTAATTATAGGAAGGATGTCAACAAAATAGAGAGAGTACAGAGGAGATTTACTAGAATGTTGCCTGGGTTTCAGCAACTAAGTTACAGAGAAAGGTTGAACAAGTTAGGTCTTTATTCTTTGGAGCGCAGAAGGTTAAGAGGGGACTTGATAGAGGTCTTTAAAATTATGAGCGGGTTAGACAGAGTGGACGTGGATAAGCTTTTCCCATTGAGAGTAGGGAAGATTCAAACAAGGGGACATGACTTGAGAATTAAGGGACAGAAGTTTAGGGGGAACATTAGGGGGAACTTCTTTACTCAGAGAGTGGTAGCTGTGTGGAATGAGCTTGCAGTGGAAGTGGTGGAGGCAGGTTCGATGTTATCCTTTAAAAATAGATTGGATGGGTATATGGACGGGAAAGGAATGGAGGGTTATGGTCTGAGTGCAGGTAGATGGGTCTAGGGGGAAGTATTTATTTTTAATTAAAAAAAAAATTAAAAAAAATGTTCGGCACGGACTTGAAGGGCCGAGATGGCCTGTTTCCGTGCTGTTATGGTAATATGGTTAAAAGGTTGTACCAGCTCAGAAGATATGCACTGGAACTTTCCTGAAGCTACCCAGAATTAATCTGCCTATCTTTGGCCATAGACTTGTATCTTCATTTGCTTCCTTCCATACAGATGCATCTGCCGTTTGCTTCTGTTACTTCCCATGATAAAGCATTGCTGGCTGTAACAATAGCACTAATTTCCTCTGTAAAATTTCTGTTTAGTTCTGCAGAATTTTAAAATGGCAACCCCTCATCACTGGCACCACTCATACAGGGCAACGTTTTTCTATCAATCGTTGCATCATTTTAAATGCCAACGGTCTTCTCTGCTTCATTTAAATCATTCTATTATCACACATCTTGTAACTTCTCATTGCATGTAGATCAAGTCCTTCATTTGCAAATTTTCTGTCTGGTACCAAACTTTCTCGGGTGTGTGTTTTCAATTTATGAAGCAATTTATTGCTATAATGAATGCTCTGCACATGGGAATACATTTACAAAAATGCCCAGAATTCGTTTAGCTAAGCATTTTCTCCAATCACAAAATGTTGCTGCTCAATACATTTTCCAGAAACCATCTCTATCTTAAATTAAGGATTGAGTGTTTCCCAAAAGGCAATGTTTGTTACTCGCTTGCCGAGAAGTAGGCTGGCACAGTGAAGCAAAGTACATTGATTTTGTGGCATTCAGTCGTGCACCATGGGTGCTTTCACCACTTTGCTTCTCTGGTGCAGCAAATGTAGAGCAAATGTGGCGAGTCTGAGGGTGTGTCTGGATCACGGGTGGTGAGTGAGAGCAAGACCTGGAGGAGGGAGTGGTGCAGGCTCGAAGGGCCGAATGGCCTACAGGTGACACAGTGACGGCACGGTGACACAGCGGTACAGTTTGCTGCCTTACAGCACCAGAGATCCAGGTTCGATTGTGACGACGGGTGCTGTCTGTACAGAGTCTGCACGTTCTCCCCGTGACCTGCGTGGGTTTTCTCCGACACTCCAAAGGCGCAAGGTTTTTGGGTTAATTGGATTGGATTGGTGTAATTGCAAATTGTCCCCAGGGTGTGTATGATAGTATTAGCGTGCGGGGGTCACTTGTCGGCACGGACGTGGTGGGCCGAAGGACCTGTGTCTGTGGGATTGGTGGCTGAGAGTGTGTCTGTGGGCGGGTGATGCTGGGTCAGGTGGCCGAGTGGGTGGGGAATGTCTGGTGATAGTCACATGCTGGGGGGCAAGGGCTGACCTCGCTGGGGTCGTGAGGGCTTGGCAACGATGGAAACGACCCAATTATATACAATAGAAACATAGAAACGTAGAAAATATGTGCAGGAGTAGGCCATTCGGCCCTTCGAGCCTGCACCGCCATTCAATATGATCATGGCTGATCATCCAACTCAGTATCCCGTACCTGCCTTCTCTCCATACCCTCTGATCCCTTTAGCCACAAGGGCCACATCTAACTCCCTCTTAAATATAGCCAATGAACTGGCCTCGACTACCCTCTGTGGCAGAGAGTTCCAGAGATTCACCACTCTGTGTGAAAAAAGTTCTTCTCATCTCGGTTTTAAAGGATTTCCCCCTTATCCTTAAGCTGTGACCCCTTGTCCTGGACTTCCCCAACATCGGGAGCAATCTTCCTGCATCTAGCCTGTCCAACCCCTTAAGAATTTTGTAAGTTTCTATAAGATCCCCTCTCAATCTCCTAAATTCTAGAGAGTATAAACCAAGTCTATCCAGTCTTTCTTCATAAGACAGTCCTGACATCCCAGGAATCAGTCTGGTGAACCTTCTCTGCACTCCCTCTATGGCAATAATGTCCTTCCTCAGATTTGGAGACCAAAACTGTACGCAATACTCCAGGTGTGGTCTCACCAAGACCCTGTACAACTGCAGTAGAACCTCCCTGCTCCTATACTCAAATCCTTTTGCTATGAAAGCTAACATACCATCGCTTTCTTCACTGCCTGCTGCACCTGCATGCCTACTTTCAATGACTGGTGTACCATGACACCCAGGTCTCGCTGCATCTCCCCTTTTCCTAGTCGGCCACCATTTAGATAATAGTCTGCTTTCCTGTTTTTGCCACCAAAATGGATAACCTCACATTTATCCACATTATACTGCATCTGCCAAACATTTGCCCACTCACCCAGCCTATCCAAGTCACCTTGCAGTCTCCTAGCATCCTCCTCACAGCTAACACTGCCCCCCAGCTTAGTGTCATCCGCAAACTTGGAGATATTGCCTTCAATTCCCTCATCCAGTTCATTAATATATATTGTAAATAGCTGGGGTCCCAGCACTGAGCCTTGCGGTACCCCACTAGTCACTGCCTGCCATTGTGAAAAGGACCCGTTTACTCCTACTCTTTGCTTCCTGTTTGCCAGCCAGTTCTCTATCCACATCAATACTGAACCCCCAATGCCATGTGCTTTAAGTTTGTATACTAATCTCTTATGTGGGACCTTGTCGAAAGCCTTCTGGAAGTCCAGATACACCACATCCACTGGTTCTCCCCTATCCACACTACTAGTTACATCCTCGAAAAATTCTATAAGATTCGTCAGACATGGTTTACCTTTCGTAAATCCATGCTGACTTTGTCCAATGATTTCACCACTTTCCAAATGTGCTGCTATCCCATCTTTAATAACTGACTCTAGCAGTTTCCCCACTTCCGATGTTAGACTAACTGGTCTGTAATTCCCTGTTTTCTCTCTCCCTCCCTTCTTAAAAAGTGGGGTTACGTTTGCTACCCGCCAATCCTCAGGAACTACTCCAGAATCTAAAGAGTTTTGAAAGATTATTACTAATGCATCCACTATTTCTGGAGCTACTTCCTTAAGTACTCTGGGATGCAGCCTATCTGGCCTTGGGGATTTATCGGCCTTTAATCCATTCAATTTACCCAACACCACTTCCCGACTAACCTGGATTTCACTCAATTCCTCCAACTCCTTTGACCCGCGGTCCCCTGCTATTTCCGGCAGATTATTTATGTCTTCCTTAGTGAAGACGGAACCAAAGTAGTTATTCAATTGGTCCGCCATATCCTTGTTCCCCATGATCAACTCACCTGTTTCTGACTGCAAGGGACCTACATTTGTTTTAACTAATCTCTTTATTTTCACATATCTATAAAAACTTTTGCAGTCAGTTTTTATGTTCCCTGCCAGTTTTCTTTCATAATCTATTTTTCCTTTCCTAATTAAGCCCTTTGTCCTCCTCTGCTGGTCTCTGAATTTCTCCCAGTCCTCCGGTATGCTGCTTTTTCTGGCTAATTTGTACGCATCATCCTTCGCTTTGATACCATCCCCGATTTCCCTTGTTATCCACGGATGCACTACCTTCCCTGATTTATTCTTTTGCCAAACTGGGATGAACAATTTTTGTAGTTCATCCATGCAGTCTTTAAATGTCTTCCATTGCATATCCACCGTCAACCCTTTTAGAATTAATTGCCAGTCAATCTTGGCCAATTCACGTCTCATACCCTCAAAGTTACCTTTCTTTAAGTTCAGAACCATTGTTTCTGAATTAACAATGTCACTCTCCATCCTAATGAAGAACTCAACCATATTATGGTCACTCTTGCCCAAGGGGGCACGTACAATAAGACTGCTAACTAACCCTTCCTCATTACTCAATACCCAGTCTAAAATAGCCTGCTCTCTCGTTCGTTCCTCTACATGTTGATTTAGATAACTATCCCGCATACATTCCAAGAAATCCTCTTCCTCAGCACCCCTGCCAATTTGATTCACCCAATCTATATGTAGATTGAAGTCACCCATTATAACTGTTTTGCCTTTGTCGCACGCATTTCTAATTTCCTGTTTGATACCATCTCCAACTTCACTACTACTGTTAGGTGGCCTGTACACAACACCCACCAGCGTTTTCTGCCCCTTAGTGTTTCGCAGCTCTACCCATACCGATTCCACATCCTCGAAACTAATGTCCTTCCTTTCCATTGCGTTAATCTCCTCTCTAATCAGCAACGCTACCCCACCTCCTTTTCCTTTCTCTCTATCCCTCCTGAATATTGAATATCCCTGGATGTTCAGCTCCCAGCCTTGGTCACCCTGGAGCCATGTCTCCGTGATCCCAACTATATCATAGTCATTAATAGCTATCTGCACATTCAACTCATCCACCTTATTACGAATGCTCCTTGCATTGAGACACAAAGCCTTCAGGCTTGTTTTTACAACACTCTTACCCCTTATACAATTATGTTAAAAAGTGGCCCTTTTTGATTTTTGCCCTGGTTTTGTCTGCCTGCCACTTTTACTTTTCACCTTGCTACCTATTGCTTCTACCCTCATTTTACACCCCTCTGTCTCTACGCTCACACATTTAAGAAACCCTTTCCCTTTAACTCCATCCTCCACTATCCCATTCGACACCCCACCCCCCTTATTCAGTTTAAAACCACCCGTGTAGCAGTGGCAAACCTGCCTGCCAGAATGCTGGTCCCACACCTGTTAAGACGCAATCCGTCCCTTTTGTACAGTTCCCCCTTACCCCAAAACAGATCCCAGTGATCTAAGAATCTAAATCGCTGCCCCGTGCACCAGTTCCTCAGCCACACGTTCAGGTCCCGTATCTCCCTGTTCCTGCTCTCGCCAGCACGAGGAACTGGAAGCAAACCGGAGATAACAACCCTGGAGGTCCTGCTTTTCAGCATTTTTCCGAGCTCTCTAAAGTCACGCTGCAGAATATTCATCCCCTTCTTTCCGACATCGTTTGTGCCGACATGCACTACCACTTCCGGATGTTCACCTTCGCCCTTGAGGATTTTATGCACTCTGTCCGTGACATCCTGGATCCTGGCACCAGGAAGGCAGCACACCATCCTCGCCTGTTGCCGCAGAAACCCCTGTCCGTACCTCTCACAATGGAGTCTCCCACTACAATGGCGTTGCCTGCCTTGGGCCTTTTTGGTTTTGGCTCAACAGCCCTATTCGCATCGCAAGCCAGTCCGCCGCTCAGTGTAAACACGTCTTCTGTCCCAACAGCTTCTAAGCGGGTGAACCTGTTCACAAGAGGTACAACACCCGGGGACGTTGGCATTCCATGCTTCCCTCCCTTTCTCACCGTCTCCCACCTTCTCTCTTCCAGTACCTTAGGTGTAACAATCGTACTGTAGGACTTGTCGAGGAACGACTCCGTTTCTCGGACGAACCTGAGGTCATCCAGTTGCTTCTCCAGTTCCCCAACACGGCCCTTCAGGAGCTCTACCTGGATGCACTTCTCACATTTGTAGCAGCCAGAGGCACCAGCAGTGTCCTTGACCTCCCACATACTGCAAGCATCGCACTGAATCAGCTTGCCTGACATCTCCTTCTTTCGTCTCTACCTCTCAAGCGTATTGCGTGGTCTCCTCTCCTCAGCCTCCTCGCCGAAGACTCTCGAGCCAAAGCCTCACACTTTACTCACAGGGCCGCTCACTCACTGCCGCTCGCTAAGAGCCGTCTTGCTTAAATTGACGGATAAATTGCCTGATTTACCAATTTACAAACCAAATTCCTCAGTTTTCAACTGATCTCCCGGCACTGACTCACTTCTCTCCTCCCACTCGGGCTAGAGCCAATCAGTCGTATCTCTTGCTAATCTCCTGCTGCTGTTGCTCCAAAATCTACAGCAGTTCTGAGTAAAGTCTGCCTGTGCTTGGCTTCTACTTTTCAACTGTTTTCCCCCCTCTGACTCACTTCTCTCCTCCCACTCGGGCTAGAGCATATTTTTCATCTCTTTCAGACAGGCAGTTCCCACCGAGCTCTGACTTAGGATGAAGGGGTTACCCACTTAGGTGATGTTGCCCACATCAGCCAGAGTCCTCTCCAAGCATTTGTGTCATTTTCAGCTGCAGGAGTTCTGTTTGCAGACACAATGGGAAATTATGGAAGTGGCATCAGTGGTGTCCAGCAATGTTCCATGATCCTTGGTGCTCCAGTTGGCCACGAGGGATGTGAAACCAAAATGGGATTGTTGTAGAATTTGCAGGAAGCCCCCAATTTGTAATTTGTATCGGGAAATCCAAAGCTTCACCCAAGTTTAGACACAAAGTGCTGGAGTAACTCAGCGGGTCAGGCAGCATCTCTGGAAAACATGGATAGGTGACGTTTCAGCTTGGGATCCTTCTTCAGACTGATTGTTTCTACACTTCAAGCAAGAGTCTTTGACCGATGCATTGCCTTGTGTTGATTGACTTCACTTTTTATTTTGCCTCTCTTCTCTGTGCCTCCAGTTCTAAAACTCTGTCGGCTACATGGCATTCAATGTCTTTGTGTATCTACTTCACAACGACAGAGCAACAGCATGGCCACGACCTCCGATGGGGGAAAGAAAGCACACTTGGGTGATGTTTCTACATCATGTCTTCCAATATCATAGTGTCAAGCAGGTGTCAAAGAAATATCATGCGGGGCTGATAAGAAAACCCCCCATTGACTTGTAAGGAAATAAAATGACAAGATAAGTCTCAACTTCACAATTCTTTAAACTTTTTTAAAAGTACAAGTTCACCCTATCCAAAAAAAACTGGGAAACAAAGGTTTTGAAGAAAGATCTATATTAGCAAACCATTTAAAAGGTCTTGCTTGGATGACAAGTGTATGTCATTTAAAATATTTAAAAGTTCTCTCTTAGGATCTAGGCATCACAGGCAGGATCAGCACAGAGAAGGTGGTGGTGAGCTACTTCTGATCTGCTCCGGACCTTCTGGTGAAAGTAATCCCGCAACCCTCTTTGACATGAAGTCCAGGAATTGGTCCCTGATGAAGGCTGGCGATATATTTCCGCAAGTCAGGATGGTGTGTGACTTGGAGGGGGCTTGCAGGGGTGGTGCTTCTGTGCATCTACGGCCTTTGTTCTTCATGGCGATGGAGGTCTTGAGTTTGGGAGGTGATATTGGAGTAACCTGGATGAGTAATCCAGGTGCATTTTGTTACACACTGCAGCCACAGTGGGGCAGTAATGAAGGAAATGAAAATTCAGGGCAGTTACTTCACCATAGTCAAGGGTCACAGGCATTCACTTAAGAACATAACAAATATAACCAGTTATAGGACATTTGGCCCCTCACCACTTTCCCATTAAATAACTTCATGGGATTTTTAAAATCTTAGCATCGCATTCCTATATTAAGATGTGAATAACTTAATATCTAAAATTATTCATCTGTTGAACATACTTATGACTGAGTTTCCACAGCCTCCTTGGGTAGGGAATTCCAAAGGTTCATGACATCCAGGTGAAGAAATTGCTGTTCATCTCAATCTTAAATGAGCTTATTTTCAGACTGTGATCCCTGATTCTAGACGACCCATCCACGGGAATCATTTATTGAATGTACTCTGTTGAGCTCTACAAGGATGTTGTATGTTTCATTGAGATAACCCGTCATTCTTTTAAACTCTAGAGAATAAAGGCCTGGTCTGTTCAATCTCCTCTGCAGCTCAGGAAACAATTTGTTGAAACGTTTTTGCAACTCGTCCTGTTGCAAGAAGGAGCTCTCGGTGGAGAAAAACAGAACTGTACAGCAGATTCCAGTTGTGGTCTCGCCCCCCCTGTCCCTGTAGAGAAATGCAAGGAACATATTAAATATGGAGGAAAACATTCAGCTGCCTCCTCAGACGTGGCACAGAAACTTCACACAAGTTCCCCCCACAAGCACTGGGCAGTTAGCCCAAGTCTACACTCCTTCACTGAACTCCATGTTCACTTGCATGGTTATGTCAAACCACTGACAGCAACGTACTGGTGTTGTGTCCAAATACGCAACAGCAATCCTGAAGTTGCTGGTATTTTCACAGAGTAATGACTGTAAACCCTGGTAGTTTTGCCATTTTACAGTGCCTGGTTAATACAGCTCTTCCTTTCAGTCATCCGCATGTTTTACTGAGGCGATTTATTCTTATTATTATTATACTTAAAGAAAAATATATTTGTGTTCGACCAAAGTCTGTCTTCTTGCGTACGAAGTAAAAAGCAGACTCAATTGTTCATAATGTATCCCAGGGAAAATGGGCAAGTCTGTTCTTGAAACCTTTATTGTCAATCTGGCACAGTATATACTGCGGCAGTCCAAAGGCTAAAGAGCCCGAGGTGGGTCTCACTTTGATGATCTGCTCATGTAACTCAAGGGAGATAAAACAGGGGAGCATCTGGAAAGCACTAAGGACGATCTATTTTTAAAATACGTTTTCCTATCCTTTAAGATTCAAATGATAGGATAGTTGAAACTAAATGATTAGAGATATTTCACATTCTTTCTTTATGTTGCATAAAGCTCAACACACCAGTGCCCATATTTCTGATTAGTATTTTTCTTTCGCTTAGCTTAGAGATGCTGCACGGAAACTGGTTCTTTGGCCCACCGAGTCCGCGCTGACCAGCGATCCCCGCACACTGACTCTATCCTACACTAGGGACAATTTTCCATTTATACCTAACCCAATTACGTCAAAACCTGTACGTCTTTGGAGTGTGGGAGGAAACCGGAGCACCTGCGGAAAACCCATGCAGGTCATAGGGAGAATGTACAAACTCCGTGCAGACAGCATCCATAGTCAGGATCAAACCCAGGTCTCTGACGCTGTGAGGCTGCAGCTGTACCGCTGAACCACCGTGACACCCAGTCCTTGTTAACCTGTGTTTGGGTTGAGAAGAAAATCTAAAGTCTAAAGATTTAAAAAATCAAGAACCATTTCTCCAGTTAAAAATTCTTTTTTTTTTATTTTTTTATTTTTATTTATTAGAAGTACATTACATTACAACCACATACATTAATACTCGTCATTTATATCTTCTTACAATTAATGTACTCCCTTTATTTATTTTTTTACACTAGAAAAAGAAAAGATTGAAAGAGAGAAGAAAGTGAAGGAAAAAGTGCAAGTGTAGAAAAGTGTAGAAAATGTAACAACAAAAAAGGACGAAGACCCTATAAGAGCGAAATTAAAAACAAAAAGAAAAAGAGTTAAGAAATAGGCCCTAAGAAAAGAAAAGAGAAAGAGAAAAAAAGAGAAACAAATGTTTTTTTTTTTTGAGCATCACGTAAATAGGACATACCAACTCTTCAACTATCACCCCCCCTTACCTGACCTCAATTTTCTATTTTTTTTAAAGTACTTTTGCACCCTATGTTTGTAATAATTCTATAAATGCAGACCACGTCAGGTGGAAGTGATCTGGTTTACCTGCTAGGAGGAGTCTTATCTCTTCAAGGTGTAATGTTTCAAACATATTTGAAATCCACATATTTATAGTTGGTATTGGAGCCTTCTTCCAAAATTTTAGAATTAGCTTTTTTCCAGTTATTAACCCATAGTCCATTAATTTCTTTTGAAACACATTTAGTTCTGGATCATCTTCCGTTATTCCGAAGATAATCCATTCTGCTTTGGGTATCAGTCTTGTTTTAAATAACTTTGTAAAGATTTCAAAAATTTCATTCCAAAATTTTTGAATTTTTGTACAGAAGACAAATGAGTGCGCTATAGTTGCTTCTTGGGATTGACATTTATCACAAATAGATGATACGTTTGGGAAAATTTTATGAATTTTAGTTTTCGAATAATATAATCTATGTAAAATTTTAAATTGTATTAAAGTGTGTCTTACATTAATCGAGCATTTATGCACTTTTAATAAGTGTTCATTCCAACTTTCCTTTGAAATTTTAATAGCTAACTCTTGTTCCCAGTCTCTTCTGATACCCTCCGTAGATGGTATTTGTGCATTTAAGATAATATTATACAAATATGATATTAAGTTTGCTGATTCCGCTTTTATCTGCATTGCCTCGTCCAGTACATCTGCTGGGTTATTATGATGATCTTTTGTATATTTTTTCAAATAGTCGCATATTTGAAAGTATTTAAAATATTGATTATTTCCGAGTTTATATTTTATTTGTAATTGTTGAAATGAAAGTAATTTTCCAGTTTCATACAAGTCACCAAGCGTTTTAATTCCTAGTCTATCCCATTGTGTATAAGCTTTATCTATAATAGAAGGACTAAACGAAGGGTTATTGACTATAGGTAATAAAAGTGATAAGTTTCTTAATTTTAAATTTTGTTTTATTTGTTTCCAAATACGGATTGTACTATGAATAATTGGGTTCTTATTATAGTTTATGTTATTCAATTTCATTGGAGAGAGGAGGATCGCTCCAATGTTTTTAGAGGAGCAATCCTCCTTCTCCATTACAATCCAGTCTACTTGCTGGGCGGAGTTATCCATCAGTTGAATCATGTTTTTAATATTTACTGACCAATAATAATACATAAAATTAGGTAGTGCTAGACCCCCCAATACTTTAGGTTTATTCAGATGGGTTTTTTGTATTCTATGTGATTTATAGTCCCATATAAAATTAGTGATATCTGAGTCGAGTTTTTTAAAAAACTTCTTAGGTTCCAGTTAAAAATTCTAAAAACATTTTTCATCATAGAAGTTAAAGAATTTAAAGGAAATTTTAATAACAAGTTAATTGTCTGAAGTGACTTGTGGTGAGGTTAGTTCATATTGTCAGTCCTGCATTGGTTATAGACAATAGACAATAGACAATAGGTGCAGGAGTAAGCCATTCGGCCCTTCGAGCCAGCATCGCCATTCAATGTGATCATGGCTGATCATCCCCAATCAGTACCCCTTTCCTGCCTTTTCCCCATATCCCCTGACTCCGCTATCTTTAAGAGCCCTGTCTAGCTCCCTCTTGAAAGTATCGAGAGAACCTGCCTCCACCGCCCTCTGAGGCAGAGAATTCCACAGACTCACAACTCTCTGTGAGAAAAAGTGTTTCCTCATCTCTGTTCTAAATGGCTTACCCCTTATTCTTAAACTGTAGTTTTGCAATGTGATTCCAGTTAATTATTTCATTGCTTTGTAAAGTAGTATTCTTTCTGATCATTTTACAACATGTGTGGCTGGACTAGGTTTAATATTTGTAACCTGAGACTAAACAACTTGGTCATCCCCAGTAATTGTTTTATAGCAACAGTCAAAGCAGTAGCTGCCTGTCAGAGTATTGAATATCGTGAGCACATGATGCGAAACAGGTCAGAAGCGTTGGGAGGAACGTACAGGTGTGATATGCTGATGGAGAATATTTCATGGTCTACTGCACGCCAGGGTTGGGAATGAAATTAAAATCATAAGTCACGGTTATGGCAGGCTGATCAAATGTTCAATCATTTAACTGATTAGATATCTTCTCATCTTGGGCATTACAGGTGATGTAGCTGTGAAGATTCTAAGGGTGACTGATCCAACACCAGAACAACTCCAGGCTTTTCGCAATGAAGTTCAGGTCCTAAGGTAGGAAAAAGTAGATGGTTCATGCTTGGGTCTTGGCCAATATTCCATTGAAGTAATACTCCAGAAATGAAGACTACTTTGTTATTTTATTTTGGGAGATCTTGTCCTTGAAGAGTGGTTTCCCTTTCACTACAAGAAGTCACTCAGCTCCACACATGGTTAATTGTTCAAATCTTCAATGATAGGTAAGGAATAGTTGGAAAATTGCATGGGGTATATTGATTCATAAATCTTGGCAAGATGATTCTGAAACGGGTTAGACCAGGGGTGGGGAACCTTTTCATGTTGGAATGCGGCATTGTTAGCTGTAATCTAATAAGGCCGCATCCAAGATACTTCAATTAGATATACTTCAAAATGTACATTATTTTGTTAAAATAGCCCTCATAACTTACTAATGTTTTAATTGAGGCCGTCAGTCGGGGAGGATTATTTCGTTGAATCTTCTTTTACTCTTTGGTATTTTAAATACGTTCATTTTAAGATTAAAATTAAAATAATAAAAGACGAACAAAAACATATTAATAAAAATAAAAGGATTTGTTCTACAAAATTTGGATTCATTCAAAAGGCCGCGCTTAATGGCCTAGGCCGCAGGTTCCCCACCCCTGGGTTAGATCCTTGCCTTTAGTAGTGGGGAAGTGGCAGGAAGGGGGAGTCAACCAGATTGCCTCAGAAACCACAATCACAATGAAAAGTAGCATTTACATCAAGCCTTAAACATAGTAAAACAATCGCAAACACTTCAGAGACGTGATTAATTTGACAGTAAGGCATATAAGGCTGTGGTAAACAGCTAACCAAAAGCTTGGTCAAAGAGATTGGATTTTAATTAACATCCAGAAAGAGACAAAGGCATTATTCCAAGTTTAGTGTCTAGACATCTGACAGCATGGAGTGAGGAAATATGCATAAAAGGTCAGAATTGGAGGAACATTTGAAGCTGTAGGAAAGTGGAAGGCTAGAGAACCAACAGTGAGAGTTTGTCCATGTTATATGCTCTCCCATCACCGTTTCACAACTGTGGTGCTCAGAAATCAAACATCATTTAATACTGGAGGATTGGGAGACTGCAGATGCTGGAATCTGGAGCAACAAGCAATTTGTTGGAGTCCAGAAACAATTCTTTCCACCCGCAGATGCAGCTGCATTCCTCCAGCAGATTGTTTGCTGACTAATTGTGGCCTGACTTGTACAGTATAGGGCCTGAACCTGAGAAGCACTGATGTACTGAGAGACCTTGGGATGTGTGGTTGTAGATCCCTGAAAATGGTGACACAGGTGGTTAGGGTAGTGAAGGTGGTATCTAGCTCGCTTGTCTTCATTGATAGAGGTGTTGACTATAAATCTTGGGGCTTCATGTTGCAGTTGTACAAGACGTAGGTAGGCCACACTTGGAATATCGTGTGCAGTTTTGGCCATGACACGACTGGAAAGGATAAACTCGCACTAGAAAGAGTGCAGAAGAGTTTCACTAGAATGTGGCCCAGAATGGAGGACTTTAGTAGCAAGGAGACATTGGATCAGCTGGGATTGCTCTCAGTGGAGCACAGGAGGCAGAGGGGTGCACTGACAAAACGTTATAAGATTACGAGGTCCTCCAAAGGGAGCGAGTCAGTTATTTTCACAAGATTGGGGAGTTGAAAACTTGAGGGGGTTTTATGGTGAGACGGAAATATTTAAAGATCTGTGGGATACGTCTTTTACACAGAATCTAGTGGGTACATGTAACAAACTGCCAGAGAGGGCGTAGAGACGAGCTCAATCACAGCATTCAGAAATGTTTTTGGATAGGGATGAAATGGAGGAATATAGACCCATTGTAATTAAAATGAGTGCCGGTGGGAAAGAGCAGAAGGGGGAGTGGCCAGGGTGCGACTCGCATGAGATTAAGCCGCTGGCCTTGCAGGGACAGTCAATGGAAGGGAGGTTGGCTTGTGTGATGGTCTGGGCTGCCCCCACATTTCGCTGCAATTTTTTGTGGTCTTGGATGGAGCTGTTCCCAAACTAAGCTGTGATGCATCCCGATAAAATGCTTTCTACAGCGCATCTGTGGAAGTTGGTGAGGGTTGTAAGGGACATGCCGATCTTCCCAATCCTTCTAAGGAAGTAGAGGCGTCGGAGTGCTTTCTTGGTCGTTGCTTCACTATGGGTGATCCAGGAGAAGTCGTTGGTGATATTGACTCCTAGGAATTTGAACCATCTCTACTTCGGCGCCGTCAATGCAAACTGGATAATGTGTACTGCTCCGCTTTCTGAAGTCGATCACTATCTCCTTTGTCTTGCAGGAAAACACGGCACGTAAATATCTTGCTATTTATGGGCTACATGACGAAGTTTAACCTGGCTATTGTCACCCAGTGGTGCGAAGGCAGCAGCCTCTACCAACACTTGCATGTCCAGGATGTCAAGCTGGAGATGTTTCAACTGATCGACATTGCTCGTCAGGGAGCCCAAGGAATGGAGTGAGTGCTGCGTCGTAAACTCACTACTGCGTTTCAGTGACGACTTTGGTTCTGAGTAGAGTTTGTTGTGGCGGAAGAAAATATAGTGCTAGAAACTCCTAAAAGTTCAGACAGCAACTATGGAAAGAGAAACAGTTTATATTGAAAACACATTGTCAGACATGGGAGGGAAGAGAAAACAATTTGCAGAAGGGATGAGGAGGGATAGACAGGATGAAGGGAATGTCTCCAAGATGAGGCCAGAGTTGGGATGATATAAACCTTTATCTGGTTGATAGGTTAATGCAGGAAGTTGTGGTGAGAACCCGGTTAAAGGCAAGTAAAAAGATATGAGGTAGACAAGAACGCTGGAGAAACTCAGCGGGTGAGGCAGCATCTATGGAGCGAAGGAAATAGGCAACGTTTCGGGTCGAAAATGGGTCGAAACCCTTCTTCTGGATGGACTGTGGCTGGTTGTAAAACAGATTGTGGTAAATGTGTTAGTTGAAGCTGTAAAATTCAACATTAGTCCCAAAAGGCTTTTTCATTTTTATTTTTTGTTTTCCTTTGCTAGCAGATTGAAGAGTATACTTTAGAATGTGCCTTGCATTACGGTGCCTGCTGCACATATCCCAGTCTAGAGGAACCTAGAAATGGCATTCAGCGTGTGCCTGTCAATTCCTTCATCAGCTCCGATGCATATCTTTTCGAGTCCAATTTATGTAACATGGAAGCAATCTGCTGGCTGAAGTGGAAAGTAGAGGGTTATTCTTGTCTTAGACTGAAGCGAGGAGTAGCTGGATAATATGTGGTGGTGTCAGGTTAACATACTGGATCCATATATGTCTCAGGATTATTTTTTGTGACATTTATGAGAATCTCTCACGCAGAAGAAATTCCTCGAGGCAGTCAGTGAATATAGGAGGTGATGAGGCGGGGAATGAGAAGGTGATGCCACAATTCCAGAAGTCCAGGGCAGCAGCGGTAGAGTTGCTGCCTCATAGCGCATGCAGTGCCGGAGACCCGGATTCAGTCCTGACTACGGGTGCTGTCTGTACAGAGTTTGTACGTTCCGGTGACCTGCATGGGTTTACTCCGAGATCTTCGGTTTCCTCCCACACTCCAAAGATGTTCAGATTACTTGTATTGTATAGAATGATGGTACCTTGTGGCCACAGATTCTTCATCGCTATTGAATAAAGTTCAGTGAGCTGGCCAGAGCATATGACAACATTTCCTGGATGCTCTCTTTGCACTGACATAGTCTGCGCTACTGTAACTGTATAAAGTGAAAGACAAATATGGGTTTGGCTTAAATTGGAAAGAAAACAAAAGGGAGATAGATTACTGTTTAGTTAGTTTAGAGATACAGCGTGGAAACAGGCCCACCGGCCCACCGAGTCGACACCGACCAGCAATCCCCATTCATTAACACTATCCTCCACACACTAGGGACAATTTACATTTACACCAAGCCAATTAACCTACAAACCTGTATGTCTTTGGAGTGTGGGAGGAAACCGAAGATCTCGGAGAAAACCCATGTGGTCACGGGGAGAACGTACAAACTCCGTACAGACATCACCCGTAGCTGGGATCAAACCTGGGTCTCTGGCGCTGTAAGGCAGCAACTCTACCGCTGTGCCACCGTGCCGCCCGTACTGGTCAGAAGTATCATCAGAATTGAAGAGAATAACCTGATTCTGGTTTGCATTATGTTCCCCACACAGTTACTTACATGCAAAGAACATCATCCACAGAGACATGAAGTCAAACAGTATCCTTTTTATTTGATCATTAATCTTTGACACATCATATCTGCTCAAGTTCAAACAAATGCCTCAAAACTCATTGGTTCATTCTACAGCAAGACAATGATCCCAAACATACTGCTAAAGCAACAAAGAAGTTTTTCAAAGCTTAAAAAATGGTCAATTCTTGAGTGGCCAAGTCAATCGCCCGATCTGAACCCAATTGAGCATGCCTTTTATATGCTGAAGAGAAAACTGAAGGGGACTAGCCCCCAAAACAAACATAAGCTAAAGATGGCTGCAATACAGGGCATCACCAGAGAAGACACCCAGCAACTGGCGATGTCCATGAATCGCAGACTTCAAGCAGTGATTGGATTCAAAGGATATGCAACAAAATACTAAACATAACTTCACATGACATTGCTGTGTCCCAAACATTATGGTGCCCTGAAATGGGGGGGGGCTATGTATAAACACTGCTGTAATTTCTACATGGTGAAACCAAAATGTATAAAAATGGCCTTGATTAAAATCTGACAATGTGCACTTTAACCACATGTGATTTTTTTCTATTACAAAACTCAAATTGTGGAGTACAGAGGCAAATAAATAAATGACGGGTCTTTGTCCCAAACATTATGGAGAGCACTGTGAGTACATAACCAAACTAATGGCAGTTGTATATTGCCCCCTAATGCTTGGACCTTTCTTGACATTGTGTTGAATATCAATTCAAGAATGGAAAATTACTGTGGAGCACAAAGCTTTATATTAATTGTTATTTTCATCATTGGGTCAGTTCTCTCTGATTGCAGACCATTTGATGTAGCATAGATTTCGGAATGGCATTTATCAAGTTCCATGTGCCATATTGATCAAGAAAGTTAAAACCCACAGGTTTATTAAAACTAAAATTAACAACCCCACTCTCACTATTGACGGCACCACTGTCTCCCCATCTCCTCAGGCACGCAACCTTGGCGTGATCTTTGACTCAACCCTCTCCCTTGAGCCTCACATCCGCCATGTTGTCAAAACATCATTTTTTCACCTCCGCAACATCGCCAAAATCAGATCCTCTCTCACACCCCTCGCTGCTGAAAGACTCATCCATGCCTTCATCTCCTCCCGACTGGACTACTGTAACTCTCTTCTCTTTGGTATCAATTCCAGCAACATCAACCGACTCCAACTGGTCCAGAATGCAGCGACCCGACTCATTACCCACACCAAATCCTGGCACCACATCACCCCAGTTCTCAAAGAACTCCACTGGCTTCCCATTTCCCACCGGATCACCTACAAAATCCTGGTCCTCACGTACAAAGCCCTCAACCACTTGGCCCCCCCTTATCTCACTGACCTCCTCTCCCCCTACCAACCCTCACGGTCCCTCAGATCCACATCAGCTGGTCTCCTCTCCACTCCGAAATCAAACCTCTGCACTTTTGGAGGCAGAGCCTTCTCCAGGGCAGCTCCCAGGCTCTGGAACTCCCTCCCACAAATGATCCGAAATTCTGAGTCCCTCACCATCTTCCAGTCCCGCCTCAAGACCCATCTCTTCACCTCTGCATACCCTTAGTCCCATGTTCCCCTCCCCTTTGCATCTCTGTCTTACTGCTCTATTTTGTTTTGTTTATTCCTGACTCTCAATGTAAAGCGACTTTGAGTCCTGAAAAGCGCTATATAAATAAAATCTATTATTATTATTATTATTATTATAGGATCCAAGGATAACTGGCAAATTGAATGGCAGAAAGCACCAGTGTATTAGTCAATGGGAATGTTAGTGAGTGGGGAGCTGCATGCATGAAGGTTCTGCAGGACTCGGTTTCAGACTCCTTATAAATAATGTGACCCAAATACTGATGGAAGCCAGAAATAAGCAGTTTAGTAGTGGTACCTGAATTAGCATTGCAGTTGGTTTTGAGGGGCGGCAGGTTGGGGGAGAGGTCAATGTTGAAGGGATTTTAAGGAGGCGAACAAAACTGAGGCCCAGAAAAAAGTAAATACAAAGGCCTTATGATTACAGAAGTCAATAACTAGACAGCAGAGCTCAGGTTAATTGGTAGAATGGTTAAAGGTCATTTGAGGAAAGGAGAGCATGAATTTGGAGTATGATGGAGGCAGATTTTGAAACTGCCTGAGAGTGCCACATAGAATATATGGTTAATTGGTTGCTATCAATTACCCTTGGAGAATCAAAGTAAAAATGATACAGCGAAATAAGTGGGGAAACAGGACTGATGGGAATTCTATTATATTCAGGCCCTCTTCTATTGTGAGAAAATATCAACTAATATAAAAATACTAAGGCCCAACTGCTGGATATTGGGATTAAACTAAATGCCATTATTTTGGGTAAGAATAGTCTTGATGGCTTCCATCAGGGCTGTATATATCCATTATTTCTTACACTGTGCTGAACCTGAACTCCCTGTCACGTATATTCAATCTTAGATGCCCAGGCAGAATATTTAATTTATTTTGTGTAACTTCAGTCAATTGTAATGAAGGACAAGATGGTAATATTTCCAAAGAAAATATATCATAAGAAAAGATAACTTAATACTTTCTTCGTATTTAGATTTGTGCCGATGGGACTTTATTTTCTGGCAACACTCTGCCACTGTTGAAAGATACTATCCTTAATAGATGCTCAGATATATTCCTTCACGAAGGCCTCACTGTGAAGATTGGAGATTTTGGTTTAGCAACTGTGAAATCTCGATGGAGTGGGTCTCAACAAGTGGGGCAGCCAACAGGATCCATTCTGTGGATGGTGAGGAATTAAGAGCTTTTTTAATCGCTAATTCAATTGTTAGTTCATGTAAATGGGACTTTACATTTCTTAGAAGTATGAATCTTATCCAGAGACGTTAAACAAATTAATATGATGCGATCTTTTAATGCGGCCCCTTTAATCAAAGTGCAAGATTTTTCTGCTTCATATATTTGTACATTAAGCAAGAGAATAGTAAGATGTTTGTGTATTGTTAATAATACACAATAAACTCAACTAACTAGTGCGTTATAAAACATTCCACTCATCATCTGAGCGATTCTTAAATAACCAATCAACCTTCTACTAAACTAGTCTCCAAACTTAGCATTAAACTTTCGTTATCAAAATATGGAAAGATTGTTGGTGGTGAATGTGACCGCGTAGAAATGTACTATACTATGCTTAGGGTTGTCTGAAGAAGGCATATTTTTCATTCATTTGTTCTATACATCACCGTCTATATCTCTTGTTTCCCTATCCCCCGACTCTGAAGAAGGGTCTCAACCCGAAACGTCACCCATTCCTTCTCTCCAGTATTTTGTATCTAGCATTCAGGGTTAATTGTTTCTGAATGATCATGATAGGAAATATAATATTTTGTAATGCTAGGCATAAGCAAGTTTGTTACTTGATTTAAAGACGCTATGCAAGCAGTGTTCTGGAGAGCTGATTAATGTTACAGATATAGAAAATCTATTCAAGTGTGCAATTTCTAAAATGAGACATTGGAAGCAGATTAAAGTGTAATCATCGAGCTTTCACATATCTTACTTAGTTTGGAGTAATGCAAATTGATGGGGCCATATACAGAAGCTTGTATATTCTGAGAGAAATACGTATAGAAATTTGTTCATGGTTATTTATGTTAACTCCCAAAATTGAACCATATTTTGGAAGTGATTAGGGAAAAATAAGGACCACAAACTATTCTCCTGAATGGAGGAGCAGATCATATAAAGAATTTAGTAACGTGAAATTCTCTGCCACTTTGCACTGCTAAATCACGTATATATTTCCATAGTACTTCAGATTCTTTGCAATTCCTCCCTAGTACGTGTAACTCCTTGCCGACTGCTTAAATTAGTGATTCATTTAGAATATGTCTCTCTTCCCCACTTTTAAAGGGAATGTCCTGTAGTATTGTCGTGGTTCCGAATCTATCTAAAATAGAACAATTTTATAATTTTTATTAAAATACTAGGAATAATTTTGGAATTTGTATATTTTCTAAAACTTGTGAAACCTTGAATAATTAAACTATTTGGTCCATCCATTTCTTGGAATTGTTTCCAGGCACCAGAGGTCATCCGAATGGAGGAAATTAATCCGTATAGTTTTCAGTCAGATGTCTATTCCTACGGTATAGTGCTGTTTGAGCTGATGACAGGAGAGCTGCCTTACTCTCACGTAAACAACCGAGATCAGGTAACTCAACAATTTGTTCAATCAATGTTTTTAAAGTAGAAATTGATGTACAATGCCCCCCCCCCCCCCCATAATATTTGGGACAAAGACTCATCACTTAATTATTTGCCTCTGCACTCCACAATTTGAGATTTGTAATAGAAAAAATCACATGTGGTTAAACACATTGTCAGATTTTAATAAAGGCCATTTTTATACATTTTGGTTTCACCATATAGAAATTACAACAGTGGTTATACATACCCCCCCCCCCCCCCCCCATTTCAGGGCACCATAATGTTTGGGACACAGCAATGTCATGTAAATGAATGTAGTCATGTTTAGTATTTTGTTGCATATCCTTTGCATGCAATGACTGCTTGAAGTCTGCGATTCATGGACATCACCAGGTGCTGGATGTCTTCTCTGGTGATGCTCTGCCACGCCTGTATTGCAGCCATCTTTAGCTTATAGACAATAGACAATAGGTGCAGGAGTAGGCCATTCGGCCCTTCGAGCCAGTACCGCCATTCAATGTGATCATGGCTGATCATCCCCAATCAGTACCTCGTTCCTGCCTTCTCCCCATATCCCCTGACTCCGCTATTTTTTAGAGCCCTTTCTAGCTCTCTCTTGAAAGCATCCAGAGAAGCTGCCTCCACTGCCCTGTGAGGCAGAGAATTCCACAGACTCACCACTCTCTGTGAGAAAAAGTGTTTCCTCGTCTCCATTCTAAATGGCTTACTCCTTATTCTTAAACTGTGGCCCCTGATTCTGGACTCCCCCAACATCGGGAACATGTTTCCTGCCTCTAGCGTGTCCAAGCCCTTAACAATCTTATGTTTCAATGAGATTCCCTCTCATCCTTCTAAACTCCAGAGTGTCCAAGCCCAGCTGCTCCATTCTCTCAGTACATGATAGTCCCGCCATCCCGGGAATTAACCTTGTAAACCTACGCTGCACTCCCTCAATAGCAAGAATGTCCTTCCTCAAATTAAGGGACCAAAACTGCACACAATACTCCAGGTGTGGTCTCACTAGGGCTCTGTACAACTGCAGAAGGACCTCTTTGCTCCTATATTCGATTCCTCTTGTTATAAAGGCCAACATGCCATTCGCTTTCTTCACTGCCTGCTGTACCTGCATGCTTACTTTTATAGACTGATGTACAAGGACCCCCAGATCCCGTTGTACTTCCCCTTTTCCCAACATGACGCCATTTAGATAGTAATCTGCCTTCCCGTTTTTGCTACCAAAGTGGATAACCTCACATTTATCCGCATTAAATTTCATCTGCCATGCATCTGCCCACTCCCCCAACCTGTCCAAGTCACCCTGCATTCTCATAGCATCCTCCTCACAGTTCACAGTGCCACCCAGCTTTGTGTCATCTGCAAATTTGCTAATGTTACTTTGAATCCCTTCATCCATTATGTTTGTTTTGGGGGCTAATCCCCTTCAGCTTTCTCTTCAGCATATAAAAGGCATGCTCAATTGGGTTCAGATCGGATGATTGACTTGGCCACTCAAGAATTGACCATTTTTTAGCCTTGAAAAACTCCTTTGTTGCTTTAGCAGTATGTTTGGGATCATTGTCTTGCTGTAGAATGAACCACCGCCCAATGAGTTTTGAGACATTTGTTTGAACTTGAGCAGATAGGATGTATCTATACACTTCAGAATTCATTATGCTACTACCATCAGCAGTTGTATCATCAATGAAGATAAGTGAGCCAGTACCTTCAGCAGCCATACATGCCCAGGCCATAACACCCCCACCACCATCTTTCACAGATGGGGTGGTATGCTTTCGATCTTGGGCAGTTCCTTCTGTCCTCCATACTTTGTTCTTGCCCATCACTCTGATATATTAATCTTCGTCTCATCTGTCCACAAAACCTTTTTCCAGAACTGTGGTTGCTCTTTTAAGCACTTCTTGGCAAACTGTATCCTGGCCATCCTATTTTTGTGGCTAACCAGTGGTTTGCATCTTGCAGTGTAGCCTCTGTATTTCTGTTCATGAAGTCTTCTGCAGACAGTGGTCATTGACAAATCCACACCTGACTCGGGTGAGAGTCCATACCTGGGAGTGTTTCTGATCTGTCAGACAGGTATTTGGGGAATTTTCTTTATTATAGAGAGAATTCTTCTGTCATCAGCTGTGGAGGTCTTCCTTGGTCTGCTAGTCCCTTTGCAATTAGTAAGCTCACCACTGCTCTCTTTCGACTTAATGATGTTCCAAACAGTTGATTTTGGTAAGCCATAGGTTTGACTGATGTCTCTAACAGTTTAATTCTTGTTTCTCAGTCTCATAATGGCTTCTTTGAGTTTCATTGGCAAACTTTGGTCCTCATGTTGATAAACAGCAATAAACGTTTCCAAAGGTGATGGAAAGACTAGGTGCTGAGAGCTCTCTTATACCTGCATTAAGGAGGCAATTAAACACACCTGAGCAATTACAAACACCTGTGAAGCCATGTGTCCCAAACATTATGGTGCCCTGAAATGGGGGGACTATGTATAAACACAGCTGTAATTTCTACATAGTGAAACCAAAATGTATAAAAATGGCCTTTATTAAAATCTGACAATGTGCACTTTAACCACATGTGATTTTTTTCTATTGCAAATCTCAAATTGTGGAGTACAGTGGCAAATAAATAAATGATGGGTCTTTGTCCCAAACATTATGGAGGGCACTGTATATATATATATATTCCACGCTATTTGTTCTTCTCTTTTTCTAGTCCTATTTTACTGAGGATAATAACATGTTCTGTACCTCTGGTAGTGATACCGGCGCCGACTATGGCTGCCACGGTGTACTGCTCCTTGCTGTTTTGTCTGTGTTTGTGCGTTTATGTCGTCTGTAAAAATCCCACAAATACCCATCGTGAAAGAGGTACTCATTAACAACAGAAAGATGGGCCCTCCAAACATTGTTCCGGATTTCTCTCACTCACTGGATTATTTGGACTTACTCATCGGCGGGACTGTGGCTGTGTTCAAGGTCTTGAGATGGAGGAGGACCTGGGGTAAGTGCTCTGGAGCAGTCACTTGACTCCGGCAACGAGGATTACGCACACCGCTCCCGAGTATTGCTTGCAAATCTACCTTCTCTCAACAACAAAGTGGACGAACTACAACTCCTGTGCCAAACAAACAAGGACTTCTCTCGAGCCGCTGCCTTGTGCTTCACCGAGACCTGGCTGTGAGTCGATCCCGGACAATGCGCTGCAACTGGCTGCCTTTCAACTACACAGAGCGGACTGCGAAGCGGAGGCAGTGGGGAAATCAAAAGGCAGTGGAATATGCTTCTATACTAACCAGGGCTGGTGCAGCAACATCACGCTACTGTCTAACTTCTGTTCTCCTAATCTGGAATCTTTTTTTATAAATTGCAAATCCTTTTATTCTCCGAGGGAATTTATCTATTTTATTCTCGCTGGAGTTTATATCCCCCCCCCCCCCCCCCCCCGCAAGCCTGTGTACGTGAGGCGCAAACGCAACTCGCTGACCAGGTAACGAGAGTAGAGAGTGACTCCATGGTCATTGTTTTGGGGGACTTTAACAAGGCTAACCTCAGCCGAGAGCTTCCAAAATACAGACATCGCGTTTCCTGCCCCACCAGAGAGGAGAGAACACTCGATCATTGTTATACTACAATCAAGAACGCATTTCGCTCTGTTCCCCGGGTGGCTCTGGGTCTCTCTGATCATTGTTTAGTTCACCTTATTCGGACCTACAGGCAGAAACTAAAAGCTGCTAAGCCTGTGGTCAGAACAATGAAAAAGTGGACAAGCGAGGACATTGAAAACCTACAGTCCTGCTTTGACTGCAGGGATTGGAATGTGTTCAGGGCAGCAACCACAAGCCTCGATGAATATACATACACTGTGACATCATAAGTCAGCTTTTGTGAGGACAGTTGCATTCCCACTAGGACCCAGATCAGGTTCAACAAAGACAAGCCTTGGTTTACAGCAGGACTCAGACAGCTCCGCCAGTCTAAAGATGAGGCCTACAGGAGCGGGGATGCAGACCTCTACAGGCAGGCCAAGTACAAGCTGAGAAGAGGAATCAGAGCTGCCAAGGAAAGGTACTCTGAGAAGTTGAGGAGCAAGTTCTCAGCTAATGACTCTTCTTCAGTGTGGAAGGGATTGCAAGAAATCACTAGCTACAAGAGGAAAATCCCGTTCCTTGGACAATCGTCAGCTGCCCAACGACCTGAACGAGTTCTACTGCAGGTTCGATAGACAGAAACATAACCCTGGTACCCCCTCCCCAATCATCACTTCACACCTGCTTACAGCCTGACTCCAGTCTGCAAAGACTGGGCCCTCGTCCACTACCCACCCCCTCCTTGCTGCCCAACATCAGCCTGGCCACTTCTCCATCACTGACAATAGAAATTGAGGAGGTGGAGAAGCTATTCAGGAGACAGAAAAGTGGGTGTGAAGTGGTGATTGGGGAGGGGTGGGTGGGGAAGGGTCCAGCCTTTGCAGATGTGGGTGCACGTGCTGTATTTCATTTGTGCTGAGAATGCAGTTTCTTCATATGTGTGAATCACCAGCCTGGAAAGTTTAGAGCTGATTCATCAGGAAACTAGAGATTTCAATTTGTAGAAAAAAGTCAAAGTAGTTTATGAGAAGTTCAACAGGCTCCTGGACATGTGGATTGAAGCTAATCCCAATCACAGCAGCAAATCAAACCACCTACAGTGCCCTCTGGAATGTTTGGGACAAAGACCCATCATTTATTTATTTGCCTCTTTACTCCACAATTTGAGATTTGTAATAGAAAACCCCACATGTGGCTAAAGTGCACATTGTCAGATTTTATTAAAGGCAATTTTTATACATTTTGGTTTCATCATGTAGAAATTACAGCTGTGTTTATACCTAGTCCCCCCATTTCAGGGCACCATAATGTTTGGGACACATGGCTTCACAGGTGTTTGTAATTGCTCAGGTGTGTTAAATTGCCTCCTTAATGTAGGTGTAAGAGAGCTCTCAGCACCTAGTCTTTCCTCCAGTCTTTCCATCACCTTCGGAAACTTTTCACCCCACCTCGGGCTCTTTAGCCTTTGGACTGCCGCAGTATATACTGTGCCAGATCGACTATAAAGGTTTCACGAAAAGAGTTGCCCATTTTACCTGGGATACATTATGAACAATCTAGTCTGCTTTTTACTTCGTACGCACAGAAGACAGACTTTGGCAGAACACAAATATATATTTCTTTAATAATTATTAAAGATGGCAGATGGGGGTCGTCAGCCTGAGAAGGCGGTCCATCTAGGAGAGAGAAAACTCTGATTTAAAACCTCCACTGCCTTGCGGCCATATCCAGTCATGGACAAGGCTCCAGGAGTAAACCTCAAGAAAATCCGGAGTCGGAGCCCCTAAGGCAGTTCGTCGTTGTCTACAACCTCGCTCTGGCAGCTCCTGCAACGGCGCTGGCGCCAAACTGTAACGGACCTGCTGTTCCTTTGGATCGATCAACGACGTGGAGAGGGGGGACGTGATGCATGGGCAACAGCCTGTCCTCCATATGACATCGCCCAGGCTTGCATCCAACCAGGATACATCACCCATATAACCATATAATATAACCATATAACAATTACAGCATGGAAACAGGCCATCTCGGCCCTTCTAGTCCGTGCCGAACACTTATTCTCACCTAGTCCCATCTACCTGCACTCAGACCATAACCCTCCATTTCTTTCCCGTCCATATACCTATCCAATTTATTTTTAAATGCTAAAATCGAACCTGCCTCCACCACTTCCACTGGAAGCTCATTCCACACCGCTACCACTCTCTGAGTAAAGAAGTTCCCCCTCATGTTACCCCTAAACTTCTGTCCCTTAATTCTCAAATCATGTCCTCTAGTTTGAATCTTCCCTACTCTCAATGGAAAAAGCTTATCCACATCTACTCTGTCTAACCCTCATCATTTTAAAAACCTCTATCAAGTCCCCCCTTAACCTTCTGCGCTCCAAAGAATAAAGACCTAACTTGTTCAACCTTTCTCTGTAACTTAGTTGCTGAAACCCAGGCAACATTCTAGTAAATCTCCTCTGTACTCTCTCTATTTTGTTGACATCTTTCCTATAATTTGGCGACCAAAATTATACTCCATACTCCAGAATTGGCCTCACCAATGCCTTGTACATTACATTAACATTACATCCCAACTTCTTTACTCAATAATCATGGTCAGTCATGACCGAGGGGGGCCTACTAATAATTATAATTATAATAAATCACCTCAGCAAAACATGCTGATGACTGAAAGGAAGAGCTGTATTAACCAGGCACTGTAAAATGGCAAAACTACCAGGGTTTACAGTCATTACTCTGTGAAAATAACAGCAGCTTCAGGATTGCTGTTCTTGCGTATTTGGACACAGCACCAGTACGTTGCTGTCAGTGGTTTGACATAACCATGCAAGTGAACATGGAGTTCAGTGAAGGAGTGCAGACTTGGGCTAACTGCCCAGTGCTTGTGGATGAAACTTGTATAAACACTGCCGTAATTTCTACATGGTGAAACCAAAATGTATAAAAATGGCCTTTAATAAAATCTGAGAATGTGTACTTGTCTGACAATGTGTACTGACATGTGATTGTTTCTATTGCAAATCTCAAATTGTGGAGTACAGAGGCAAATAAATAAATGACGGGTCTTTGTCCCAAACATTATGGGGGGCACTGTAAATCTGTGCAGGCTGAGACGTGATGCTGGAACAGTCAATCCAAGGTTTCGGACTACATCTAGTATATTATCCAGCAGCAAACTATCCGTTTCACCTTTCGCTTATCTGAAACTTTGATTTCTTTGCAAATTCCAAATCAGTTTTGTTATTATCTGAGTGCAATCTATGATGTAGATGTCAGTATTGCAGCAGAGTTAATCCTGCAATTGCACGCCTCCACATGGTATTTCAGATGCAACAAGTTGTAAGTAGTTGGAACTTCATACATTTTATGATGCTCAACTACGAATCATTGAAACACGCTATAATTTCTATATCATCCCTACTTTAATCACTCTCCAAACACAAATTATTGTATTGAACCATATCTGACACCACTGAAAATATTGTTATATCTGAAATATTGAATTATTGATATGATCTTTCTGAAAGATAATTCTTTCCCAGTGTTACTTCTGTTGGTGAACTGCAAATTAGCTCTCAACCAGTTAATTTACAGTCTATATCAAAAATCAGAATTCTTACATTTTTCATTGTCCTTCCTTTGGTATAATCTATGACAGTAAAATTTGAATCTGTTTTTGTGATTAGATTATTTTCATGGTGGGCCGAGGGTTTTTAACACCTGACCTCAGTAAACTCTACAAAAATTGCCCAAAAGCAATGAAAAGACTTGTAGCAAACTGCGTGAACAGGAACAAGGATGAGCGACCTCTCTTTCCCCAGGTAAGAGCAAGGAAATCAACTGATTTTTTTTTAGCTTTAAAACAAGTCGTGTATTTTATTGTGTATGAAGGAACTGCAGATGCTGGTTTAAATCGTAGACACAAAATGCTGGAGTAACTCAGCGGGAGAGGCAGCATCCCTGGAGAGAAGGAATGCGTGACGTCTTCGGGTGGAGCCCACTCCCGACTCTCAGTCTGAGGAAGGGTCTCGACCCGAAACGTCACCCATTCCTTCTCTCCAGGGCTGCTGCCTGACCCGCTGAGTTACTCCAGCATTTTGTGTCTATCTTTTTATATTTTATTACTTGTTATTGATTCCAAAGACACAGTTGATAAATCTGTGGCCCATTGGAATGACAAGAATGGAATAACCTATTTTAATAAACTGAGCAAATGTTCAAAATAAGCCCTAATGAAGCTCATTTCCAGGCGAGGCTTCAAATGAATTAGAAAGACATAAGGTTTTAAAATCATAACGTTGAACATCCTATTATATTTCTGATTCACTCTTACGGTCATTAGCGCAGAAGACCATTCAGTCCCTTATGTCTGTTGTAAACCTGTTATAAATATTATGTGTAAACAACATTTTGGCTTTGATTTGTAAGTAATAAGAGTTTAAAAAATTCAGCGTTAATAGTTTGCCTTTTACCACAAGATTCCTATTTCTACAAGTTCATTACATATTGCAGATGTGTTAAATTTACCGTTTTAATAATCCAAAGGACTAGAAGTGCACTTATGTAATATAGAATTCAAGATGCAGAATAAGGTACAAAATGGTGATTAACAGCAACCTGACATAATGCATATTCGTTATGGATAAGGATATTTTAAGGATACGAGGGAAGACTTTTAGGACCGAGATGAGGAAATCATTTTTTACACAGAGAGTGGTGAATCTGTGGAATTCTCTGCCACAGAAGGTAGTTGAGGCCAGTTCATTGGCTATATTTAAGAGGGAGTTAGATGTGGCCCTTGTGGCTAAAGGGATCAGGGGGTATGGAGAGAAGGCAGGTACAGGATACTGAGTTGGATGATCAGCCATGATCATATCAAATGGCGGTGCAGGCTCGAAGGGCCGAATGGCCTACTCCTGCACCTATTTTCTATGTTTCTATGTTTCTATATTCAAGATTTGTTGTAAGTAGATTTCTATTGAATAGTCAAATGGATGACTCCTGCACTATTTTAACATAAAAGGTTTCTTAAGCTATTACGAATAATCATAATCATCATACTTTATTAGCCAAGTATGTTTTGCAACATACGAGGAATTTGATTTGTCATAGTCATACCAATAAAAAACAAAACACACAAAATACATTTTAACATAAACATCCACCAGTGACTCCTCCACATTCCTCACTGTGATGGAAGGCGAAAATAAAGTTCAATCTCTTCCCTTCTTTGTTCTCCCGCGGTCGGGGGCCTCGAGCCTTCTGTTGACCGGGCGATCTTGGCACTCATAGCAGGCGGTCGGGCCCTCCGCATCAGGGGGAACTCCGCTCCCCGCGCCGGGCGATCGACCCCGGGTCGGGGCTAGTCGAACCTCCTGTGACTTTGGAGCTTCCCGACGTCAGTCTCTACCCGAGACTGCGAGCTCCTCGATGGTGAAATCCGCAGGCCGTGAGCGTCGATCCCAGGCAAGGGATTGCAGGCTCCGATGGTAAGTCCACAGCCCTGCGATGGGGTTCAAAGGCAGTCTCAAGCAAGCTTCAGGATGTTAGGCTGCAGAGCGACCGGAGATACGATCCGGAAAATAAGCGCATCTCCGGTAAGGTAAGAAATTGGAAGAAAAAAAAATCCAATTCCCGACCCCCCCCCCCCCCACACCACATAAAACAGACCAGAGAACATTAACACAAACTTTTAAAACACACTAAAAATAACAAAAAAGACGAAAATACAGACAGACCGTTGGTGAGGCTGCCATCACTGACAGCGCCACCCGGTGGAGATCAGGTCTTGTTCCGTGGAATTGATATAACAGATCATGATTTCTGGCTATAATTTAACTTGTCATCGTTGTAATTAACGTATTTGCAAGCATTTTACAATGTTTAACAAATGAACGTTATCTTTTTTAACCTTTTCATAATTTGTTCCAGATTTTATCTTCTGTTGAATTATTACAACATTCATTGCCCAAAATTCATCGTAGTGCTTCGGAACCTTCTCTACATCGAGCCGCACACACAGAGGACTTGAATCCTTTAACCCTAACATCAACAAGATTGTTTGCTTGCTAACAATCTTCAATTGAGAACGATACAGAAAGCTGTGCGATTATGTTTCTTTTGGGTGGTGTCAGCAACTGGATAATTTGCAGCATCTGATCATACGCAATCAATCTTGAAAGCTGCTGTGGTTCAGATTTAATGTTATAATAACAGGTAATCCATTTCATGAAATGCGTGGAATCCTGCCTGCAAGGCCCTTTTCAGAACACTTGACTCAACTATTATAGACTTGCTGTGGCCGTATTCTCCGACCTACAGCCTGCTTTCCCTGCTATCTCAGGCTTCAGACAGTAGCACAGAATGGCTGAAAATAAGATGGGTATATTTTGACAAGAATAATATAGCCTGCTACACGATGAGCCAAGCAACAAAGGCGACATTTCTGAAGAAAAGAAAAAAGATTTTAATTGATTTAGTAAGTGCAAAGAATAATGGTGGACTTTTCAGATAAACTGATTAAATATGTTGATGTGATTATAAACAATTAGGTATATTTGGGTTTTATTTTTTTGCTGATGAGTGGGGATAACATGTTTGGATACCAGAACATTTGGTGCCAGTCCCATGTATTTTACTCAAGTTAAAGTTTGCATATAATTCTGTACAAATTGCAATGTTCTTGGATTTTCCAATTCGGAACCTTTGAAAACCTGCTGCGTTCTGTAATTATTTTCTTACACATCAAAATCCCAACCAGTTATAGATGTACTATTATGGTACTATTAAACAAAAAAATCCAATTTTAAACAGAAGGGCACAACATGGATTTATTTGTTTGTTTTTTCCCCCCAATAATGCAACCAGGGAGCAGAGCAAGGAGCTTTAAAACTCTTATCCCTGCATCTAGAAAAAGCATTTATTTTCGAAATGCATTTTTTCAAATTTGTTAGCCATTTTTCAGTCAGCTGTATCCTTCTATTCCCCCCCCCCCCCCCCTCCCCTCCGCAGGTCTTAACTCCTTGAAAGAGCACAGGTAATGGCCATGTGCATTACTTACTGTATGTCCATTCTAAGGTTGAGTAACAAAGGAGAACCAAGCATCAAATGAACAGCTTCAAGGTTTTGTTTTGAGAATGTGGGAGAGCAGTTTGTTTAACAACAATTTGGTTTTAAACAGTACGGAATAAAATATCAAAGCAGGAAGAATCCTGCCACGTAAACATTTGTGTAAGATGACAAAGAACAAAAATATTAAAGTGAAATAGAGGCTCAAATACAATATAATGTGGCTGTTACTGTGAGATAAAGTGTCTCAAACTGACTGTGAATTAAATATTTTAAATTCTCTTTAGGAGTGGAAAAATTAGAACGAGAAAATAGACTTACCTTATTGACCCAAAATACTCTTGCCAGGCTGGTAAAAGGTGTAAGGAGGGAGAAACAAGCCCATGGACATTTGGACTTCAGGAATAACTCTTGTTATAAATGTGGTACAGGTCCACCACTGATTTTCTGGCAACTGCTGGCCTCCTTTAATCATGAGAAAATTACCAAAGTGCATAATATTACAAAATCCCTGAAGTCTCCCCGAAAATGTGGCACCTATGCTGAGTGAGGAGGCCGATCTCCACTTCATCAGGACTTCTTTGGCCGATCGGTGGGTGGAATTTGACCCCTGTGGCTGGGGCTCTAGAATTCCGGCTGAGCTGGAACCAGCAGATCCATTCCCACATCCAACCTCACAGGCAGATTTTGCGGGCCAATATCTCAGCTCCCTAGACGGACCGTTCTGGTAGCGTTCAACTGCACTTGGTGGCCGTGACTTCGGTTGGGCCGTCAATACGGAGAATCCAGCATGCTCTGGAACCAAGGGTGCCAGAAAATCGGAGGTGAACTTGTATAAGAGAGAATTCGAAAACCCAACTGATCTCTTGAAAGCGCAATGAAGTGGCTGAATGGTCCTGATCTTAAAAAGGCATGTACCAAAGCAGAGTTTATGGTTGGAGACTCCCATCATTCATTTAGTTTGGACAGGGCAACAAAGCTAAATGTCCAACCTTTCAAGTTTGAGCTTGCTTTTTTCAAAATATTCATTTGGGATAATATTTCTAGATCCAACAAGACAGCAGCAATTCTTGATTTGGAAATGTGCCAACTTTGGTATAGTGGAATTATTAAAAAATTGAATACGGTACGATCAAATTTAGGGTTATAAAGGAAGAATTTTGTGGTTAAAACTAGCGATGTACTGAAATCGCAATACATACCACAAAAAAGCAACAACTTCTATCTTGACGATCCAAAGAGCAACTAGACCTCTCTTCAGGAAACTTTTATTCAAAGTAGCACGACTACACAAAAGGAGAATACAGAACTTTACCCGATATCTGGCAAGTACAATAAAACTTCATTGGAAAATAATTTTGTAATCATTTTCAGTTTTATAGATATTTAAATATCATTTGAGGAAAGATAAGAACAAGTGATGGGAGAAAATGACATTCTAATACTGATATTTCACCATTTAAATTTGCACGTTGTCAAATATATTAAAAAAAAGGACTTGTGGCTTGACATTAAAGCTGTGTGGCTAATGACTAATCCTCACATTCACGATTGTTTGTCCCCATGTGATGATGTGGCTGCAGTTCACGTATTTAACACTTGAGCTTTAGGTTGCACTTTAATGGAAAATACATTTCCTCCTCATCAAAAAGTAGGCTTGATTTGCAGAGTAAATTATTATATGTGGAAAGGGGAAGAACAAGAGACTAAGAGTTACATACATGTAGCTACTCCCTGCCTATGTGGTAAAATGGAATTGGGGATTGTCATTTCTATTATCGGCTGGCTTTCACATCAAAATAGCCTACTTACCAGTTAGGAAAAGAGAGGTTTAATGGAACTAATTGTGAATACATTTCTAGTTGCATTCCTGTGATAGAATACTTTTTTTTACTAATTTCATAATCATAATAGTTTCAAACCACATCTTTCCAAATTCAACATGATTATACTTTTTTAGCCAATGGCTGACTTGGCTATCTGATTTATATTTTAGGAGACCAAGGTAACATTTTGTCCATTGGTTTCCTGTATTTATTAGCTAGTAATTTTAATGCATAAGTATTAATCTCTCAATTTCAATCTTGCAAAGGTATATTTGTTTCAACCAACCACAGCAGAAACGCTATTTTCCTAAATTGTAATAACTAAAAAATGGTGACTACTTTAATGAGAAAGTGCTTCCAACTTTAAGATCTGGGTGTGATCTGTAGTACTGTGTTTTCTTCCATCCTTCATTGAATCATTTTAAATATTATTTAGCATTTCAATTATCATTTGCAGTCACACTAAACCAGGTACTTTGGCTGCACAGCAATTTGGTTTGAAACGAGATGGATTCTCAACCATTGATTATTTCAGGACAACCAAGACAGGGTTACGTCACGTCAAGCTTCCCTTGTGCAGTTTATGATAACCGATGCAAGAATCATTAAAAATAAATAGCTGTAGCCTGACAACAGTAAACCCATCTGAAAGCATTGAGTAACTCGGTGAGTCACACCGCATCTCTGGAGGACATGGATAGGCAACGTTTCAGGCAGGTCCCTTCTCCAGACTGAATAAAAGGTCCTGACCTGAAGTGTCACCACACCTTCCGACCCCATCCATGTCCTGAGAGATGACGTCTAACCCACTGAGTCACTTGCGTCTTGACACCCATCTAATCCATTGGAAAAAAATGTTTTGGTAGTGGGAAATGATTTTGCCGCACTGCCACCAGACATCATTCTGAATCCAGTTCAGTTAACTCAGCAGGAAAGAGAAGACAAAGTGGATCATTCTAAGATTGCTCTGGTGGTCTCCTGCTGCCAGATGAGAGATTCACTAATGGATACTCCCAATGCAGGAGATGAGGGAAATGGATCATTCTACAGCTTCTATGATTGAAGAGATACAAAAGAGGCTTTCCTTTGTACAATGCATACAGTACTAAGGTAATTCACTATGAGTAATATTGCAACAATTTCCTTTAAAAATGACAGCTAAAGTTTCTACCACCAGACAAAGGGTTGTGACCTCTCTACTGAGTAGTGTGCTTTACAGTGGAAAAACCTCAATTCATAAATAAGTTTACAATCAAATACCGTGAACCTTGCAAAATACAGTCCTGATTCAACCAGTTACTATTTGATCCTGTTATATTACAATTTTAGTTCAAACATAATTTTGAACCAAACCTCCATTGCTAGGTGAATCAGTGGTGTTTCAGCAGAAGCAGCTGTAACTTAGTTTATATCATCTCACAATACTACAGAAACGGGCTGATCAGGCTGGTTCTCGCTGGATGCAGTGTGCTGATCTGCCCCTGAAAGATGCATGAAGAGATCACCAAGCTCCGCCATTTCATCGTCACCCACTTGCTGGGGAACATCCCTGTGCTCCCTCTCTTCAATGAAATCCCACAGTCGCACTGAATGAAGGAACTGCAGGGTAGATAATAAACATACGTGTTACTTTATATTGGCTGAAAATTGTTTTGATATAATTTGAGACAGGTTATAAAATATCTTTGGTCGCAAAAACATTCTGCCTAATTTTCTTCATGCCCAAGGAATTGGTTTACAAGGTACTCTTTATTCTAGTTTACTAAATCTCAGGAATATCGTCTTAATGCAGGTCAATGCGAAGTGAACTTTATGCTGATATACTGTTTGTTTGTGACTAACCCGAAATGTGTGGCCATTCTGATTTATCTGACTTTTAGTATGTTCATCCACTTGGCTCCTTGTTAATTGTAAGCTGGTTCCTGTGGTGGCATTCAAAGCGCACAAGAAATAAGAGCAGCATTTGTGTCCTCACACCTACTTCATCATTCAACAGGGTCACCATGACCTTCAGTATTCCTGCCTTGTAACCATACCTCACGATTCCTCCACTCTCCAGAAATCTGTCAGCCCTCTGAATGTGATCTGTGACTGGAATTTGTTTCCCAATCGAACCCGAGGCTCAACATTTTATTGTTAAGGGAAAAAAAACCTCCCCATTTCAGTCCTAATAGCCTATCCCTTATTTAGGGACTGTCAGCTGTAGTTCTAGCCTTAGTGCATCTATTCTGTCAGACCCTCTCAGTACATTTCATTCTGCGGTGAAGTCATCTTTCATTCTTCCTGAAGAGATCTAGCCTACTCAATCACTCTAATGACAAACTTGCCAAATCTAGGAAATAGCCTGCTGAACTGTTGCTGAACTCCTACAGCTACCACATCCTACTTTAGATATGGACAGCAAAACACAGGTGTGATCTCAACATTGTCCTGCTCTTGTACTCAAATCCTCTTGCAATAAAGGACAACATACCATTTGACTTTCCAATGAATTCTCCACCTACCTGCTGGCTTTCAGTGACCCATGTACAATCACTCTCAGGTTCCTTTGAATATCGACAATTCCAAATCTCCTTTTTAAAACAATATGTCTATTTTTCGAACGTTGGCAGATATCCTTGAGATTTTCCACATTGTACTCCATCTGCCATGTTGTTGCCCAACTACTCAGCTTGCCTATATCCTCTTGAAGTCTCTAGAGGATATACTACTTGCTCTAGTATATCACTATTCATCACTATTTGTGTTTCCACTTTGCTGCCATCAGCAAACTAGCATATATTTGATTTAGTTCACTCCGCTAAACCCCAGGGACAGATTATAAATAGCTGGGGCTCATGCATTGATGCCAAGCCACATCCCACTAACCACTGCACACCAACCTGAGAAAGACTACATTTCATTCTGTTTTCTATGTTAATCAAGTGCTGTCCACCAAAGTCCACAAAATTCCTGGAGTATTTTCTGAAGTATAACTCTGAAGAGCCGATAACATTCATTAACAAGTAGACTAAGTGGGACCCGTTGGGTCCCAGTCACACGGGAGGCCTGGTCCCCCAACGCAACCCATTCCCCAATGCAATATTCCACCATGGTGTGGGAGAAGGGGGGGGGGGTGGTGTGGGAGAGGGGGGGCGGAGCGGTGTGGGAGAGGTGGGGGGGCGGTGTGGGAGAGGGGGGGGCGGTGTGGGTGAGGGGTGGCAACGTGGGAGGAGGGGGGGCGGTGTGGGAGGACGGGGGGCCGTATGGGAGGGGGGGCGGTGTGGGAGGGTGGGGTGGGTGGTGTGGGAAAGGGGGTGGTGTGGGAGATGGGGTGGTGTGGGAGGGGAGGGTGGTGTGGGAGATGGGGTGGTGTGGGAGGGGAGGGTGGTGTTGGAGATGGGGGGTTGTGGGAGGGAGAGGGGTGGTATGGGAGGGGGGGTGGTGTGGGAAGGGGGGGAATGTGGGGATAGAGGGACTCTACTCAGCGGCCACCGGCCGCGGCACCACACCTTCCGACCCCACACAGCGGCTTTCCCGACTCCACTCTTGTGGACTCAATCAGTACCACTTGCGGACTCAGCCCCGCCTCCGGGTCATTATTCTCCAGCGTGTGCCGGAAGGGGCGTTACCTTCATGCTGACAGACAGGCGAGAAGACCAATCTGCTGATCTCACGATTTTTTAAACCTTTATTACTTTTGTATAATTCCACCGATCGGAACAAAACTAAGTGGGTTGGAGTAGAGGAGAACGGTGATAAGGTGGTGAAAAATTCTATCGATAAAGGGTACCGTTTTTGCACAATTATCTTTTTTAAAAGCAAACCGGAATTGGTCAAGATGAGAGTTTTAGTAATAGTATAGATAGATAAGGACCAACGTATCTGGTATCTAGATTATTTACCCTGACATTGCCTTCAGAACTGAGCTGTTTCCTTGGCAGCTCGGGCTTTGCCATTGTTCCGTCAGGGTAAGCGTGAAGGTAAAGGCACTTGCCACCAAATGGACAGGACCCTTTCCCCTTGTCAAAGTATTTACATGCCTTCTTGCTGTCAATTGACAATAGAAAAAAAATTAGAAAGTAGCATACACTTAATTAACAATTATTCATACATTGATATTCCTCCAATTTTGGACAGAACTGAAGAACATTCTTAAAACAGAACTTTACAATTGAGCTGGTGTTCACAACTCCAGATAACTCATTTGCAATGCTTACTTATTTTATCATTGTAAACCATTGGATATATCTGAACGCCTTCTGTACTATTTAATGCAAATGTTTAATCACATTCATACTTGAGTACTGAATTATAGTGATATTTCCAGACAAACAGGAAGCAGGGTGGGAAGAAGTGTAGTCCAGATAGCCATGGGAGTCAGTGGGTTGATAGTAGATGTCGGTCAGTAGTCTGTCACCTGCGATGGAGATAGTGAGGTCTAGTGTATCTAGACTACACTTCTTCCCATCCTGCTTCCTGTAAGGACTCCACCCCCTACTCCCAATTCCTCCGTCTACGCTGCATCTGTACCCAGGATGAGGTGTTCCAAACCAGGACATCGGAGATGTCCTCATTCTTCAGGGAACAGGGGTTCCCCTCTTCTACTATAGATGAGGCTCTCACCACTTTCCCTTGCAACCGCAAGAAATGCCACACTTGTCGCTTTACCTCCCCTCTTGACTCCATCCAAGGACCCAAGCAGTCTTTCCAGGTGCAGCAGAGGTTCAGCTGCACCTCCTCCAACCTCATCAATTGCATCCGCTGCTCTAGGTGTCAGCTGCTCTACATCGGTAAGACCAAGCGTAGGCTTGGCGATCGCTTCGCCCAACACCTCCGCTCGGTTCGCAATAACCAACCTGATCTCCCAGTGGCTCAGCACTTCAACTCCCCCTCCCATTGCGATTCTGATCTTTCTGTCCTGGGCCTCCTCCATGGCCAGAGTGAGGACCACGGTAAATTGGAGGAGCAGCACCTCATATTTCGCTTGGGTAGTCTACACCCCAGCGGTATGAACATTGACTTCTCCAATTTCAGGTAGTCCCTGCTTTCTCCTTCTTTCCCCTCCCCTTCCCAGCTCTCCCACAGCCCACTGTCTCCGCCTCTTCCTTTCTTCTCCCCCCCACCCCCACATCAGTCTGAAGAAGGGTCTCGACCTGAAACGTCGCCTATTTCCTTCGCTCCATTGATGCTGCCTCACCCGCTGAGTTTCTACAGCATTTTTGTCTACTTTCGATTTTCCAGCATCTGCAGTTCCTTCTTAAACAGTGACAATGTTTAGATCTGTTTATAATCAGTCATAGCTATTATTGAGACACCCTACATATTCCCTTGGCTGTTCTGATAATAGCTCTACAAATTACATTTGATACGGTTATTGGTTAAAACAGCTGTGGCTTTCAGGAAGAAATGGAAATTTAATCTGGATTTTGGCTTTACACTGAAAGACCTTTTAACATAAACAAATGGTTTCATACGTTTCCTGTACTTTTTAATTGAAACTTATTTCTGAGGGCATAGACTCAGGAATGGACTACTTTTACATTCTTGGGTCCCAAGAAGAATTGTCCTTTTTGCATTACAGAGCTAAACTCTGTGCCTTCAAAATAGTTGTTTGCTAGTGCAATCTTATTTATACCTGATTTATTGGTTATCAAATTGGCTGAAAATCTGACGTAACCCACGTCAATTATAAATGTTGATTATCATACAAGGTCACTCTTTGCTTTGATCAGTCTCCCATTATTGGTTTTAAGAATATCTGTGAGATTATTTCTATTGTTTTTTTTGCAGGGGAGGAACACAAGTAGCTAACACTTCAATCACTAATGGATTCAGCAGGAATTGATCATGTATAGCAAAATCTCCTTTAAACTGTTTCACATATACAGTATGACAGTCCCACAGCACGGAAACAGGCCCTTCACCCCCAACTCACCCATGCCAACCAAGAAGCCCCATTTCAGCTAGTCCCCATTTGGCCAATTCCCTCTATACCTTTGCTGTCAACATACCTATTCATGTCTTTTAAATGCTGTTATTGCACCTGTCTCAACCACTTCCTCTGGCAGATCGTTCCATATAATTACTACCCTTAGTGGTACAAAAACAACTTGCCCCTCAGCTTCCTATTAAATCTTTCCCCTCTAACTTAATCCTATGCCCTCTACTACTTGATTCTCCTATCCTGGGAAAAAGACCCTATCTATTCCTCTCGTGATTGTACACACTTCTACAAAAGACTATGCTGGGCTTGTATACTCTGGAATTTAGAAGGATGAGAGGGGATCTTATTGAAACATATAAGATTATTAAGGGTTTGGACACGCTAGAGGCAGGAAACATGTTCCCGATGTTGGGGGAGTCCAGAAACAGGGGCCACAGTTTAAGAATAAGAGGTAAGCCATTTGGAACGGAGATGAGGAAACACTTCTTCACACAGAGAGTTGTGAGTCTGTGGAATTCTCTGCCTCAGGGGGCGGTGGAGGCCAGTTCTCTGGATACTTTCAAGAGAGAGCTAGATAGGGCTCTTAAAGATAGCAGAGTCAAGGGAAATGGGGAGAAGGCTGGAGCTGGGTGCTGATTGTGGATGATCAGCCATGATCACATCGAATGGCAGTGCTGGCTCGAAGGGCCAAATGGCCTACTCCTGCACCTATTGTCTATTATCTAAAATCACTCCTTAGCCTCCAAAGAGTGCTCTAAGGAATAAAGTCCTAGCTTGCCCAAGGCACTGTGGCTCAGGATCTTGAGTCCTGGCATGTGTAAAAGCACTTCAAGATTAGAAATCAAGCTTTCAATAAATGCACTAAATCTACCAAGGAAACTTTAAGCAACGTCCAGTCAATTTAAGCCACCATACAGCTTCTATCCATCTAAAGACTGGCACGATGCCACTGTTCCCATCGGCTGTTGATGGTGTCAGAACTCATCCCTGACACTGAGGATTCTGTTGGGCACAGTTTTCCATCATACTCTGGCAGAAAGAAGAGCTTTGTTGAAATTAACACAGGGTTACCATTTGCTGTATCGATGCTGGAATTGCTACCCAACTTTGCTCAGTGCGGAAGCATAAGATATTGACAAGGTAGGAAAACAGTGTATTTCAATACAGAAGCTTAATATTGCAAGACTGCAGACTCAGTTGGGTATTTAAAATAATACCAACCAATCCCAATCTGATACTAACCAAATTTTCTTCTGTTAAACTGGAACCAGTTCACTAGAAAGGCCCACTCACTTTGTCCTAGTTATAGGAATGTGAATCTCCACAACATATACCAATGGACAGAAACATTTAACTTAAACCGACCGTAAATTAATTTATTGCTTTAACTTTTCTAAATTAAAATTGTATTTTAATACTAGACCAAGTGCAGACCCGTTGGGTCTGATCCCCGAATGTGCTTCAGACCCCAGGGTCTGGTTCCCGAACGTGCTTCAGCGTCTTGACGGCGTAGACAGCGTCTGGACGGCGGTACGCAGCGTCTCGACGTCGTACGCAGCGTCTTGACGGTGTACGGCGCCTACGACGTCAACACGCTGCGTACTGCGTTCGGGGACCAGATCCAACGGGTCTGCACTTGGTCTAGTATACTTTTAAAACTCTGTGTGGGTGGGTGTGTGTGTGTGTGTGTGGGTGGGTGTGTGTGTGTGTTTGTGGGTGTCAGATTTTGTGGATGTCGGACAGAGGACGGCGAAAAGCAGAGGGGGAAGAGACGATGTTTGGCTTGAGCCAGCGTGAGAGAGCCGGCCCGGGGGGGGGGGTAGTGGAGGAGAGCCGGGCGGCAGCAGCGAAAATCGCCAGCGAAAAAATTAAAATGTCGCAGTTTTTGGAGGAGAGCCGGGCGCTTGAGCCAGCATGAGAGAGCCGGCGCGGGGGGGGGGGGGGGGGGGGGGTGGTAGTGGAGGTGAGGCGGGCTGCAGCAGCGAAAATCGCCAGCGAAAGAATAAAAATGTGGAGCAGAGCCGGGCAGCAGCAGCCGTTATGGTGGCTGGCCAGCAGGAGGAGACAAAATGAGTGAGTGGTGGGGGGGGTGGGGTGGATTTTATATTAAAAAGTGTACATAAAAATGTCTAAATCTAATAAGGAGTGTGTTAGGGTATGTAAAGGTGTAAAGTCTAGCGAAACGGAAAACATCGCGGAGTTTTCGCGTGTGGTTTTGGCGGAGCAAGGAATCAAAGGCGCAAATCTGACACAAACACACACAGAGTTTTAATAGTATACTAGACCAAGAGCAGACCCGTTGGGTCTGGACCCCGAACGTGCTTCAGACCCCGGGGTGAAAATCGCTAGCGAACGGAAAAAAATGGCGGCGTTTTTGGAGCAGAGCCGGTCGGCAGCAGCCGTTATGGTGGCTGGCCAGCAGGAGGAGACAAAATGAGTGAGTGGAGGGGGGATGGATTTTATTTTTAAATGTGTACATAAAAATGTCTAAATCTAATAAGGAGTGTGTTAGGGTATGTAAAAGTGTAATGTCTAGCGAAATGGAAAAAAAATCGCAGAGTTTTCGCGTGCGGTTTTGGCGGAGCAAGGAATCAAAGGCCAAATGTGACACCCACAAATAAATAAACACATCCACACACACACACAGAGCTTTAATAGTATATAGATAGATATAGATATATGTACAAGACAATGTATTTCAACAATAACTATGTAACCAGTTACATAAAACAACGACTCCTTACCTCATTCCCTGCTTAAATGCTTCAATAAGCTGCTCCTTTTCCGCCTTTTCCTCTACCCAGTAAGAACTTGGGATGACAAATTCAGACACCACTCTACACTCTGGACAGGACCTATGATGAGTGAAGGAGAACATTGAAATGTACCATTAATAAATAGTTATCAGAAACTGAGTTATATGACTTGGGGAACTTGTATATTCAATTTTAAAAAAAAGGATCCTATATGCTCTAATATTCTCTACAACCATGATACATTTGAATTGAATAGTGATTGCAAGGAGGCCATAAGCATCTTTATTCGATTCATTGATTATAGACAGATCCCATACTTTCTGAGACTGCACTAAAAATAGAAAGATCTATTGTCTGAAGGGTTTCGGCCCGAAACGTTGCCTATTTCCTTCGCTCCATAGATGCTGCCGCACCCGCTGAGTTTCTCCAGCAATTTTGTCTACCTAAAAATAATTATGCAGTGTCTCTTGATTTTGCTCCAATTATGAATCCTAGAAGTTCTTGACAGCTATCAATATATATTTCATTAGAAGGGAGAGGGAAAGGAATAAAATGTGAATTTCCTAGGATAGAATAAAGTTTGGGAGCTTTACAGCATAATATATATATCAGCAATTTCTTGTCAAAAAAGAACACAAAAGCTTTAAGATTCCTGGAATCAGACATTCAAGATGTGTTACCATTTGAATTTTTTTTGTTCTAAAGCTTAGAAAAACAAATCACCAAAGAGCATATGAACAGTTAATTTCAGAATCAAGGTTACGTACGGATTGCTTTAGTTTAAACCTAACCATATAACCATATAACAATTACAGCACGGAAACAGGCCATCTCGACCCTTCTAGTCCGTGCCGAACACGTATTCTCCCCTAGTCCCCTCCCCTTGGTTTATTCCAGGTAAGCTAACATTTCAATGATTGTAAAACCAATTACTTGGAAACCATGGCTACTGTTTTCCTTTAAGCCTGAGGTACTACACATAAGCATAATGATACTGAACCACAATAAATACAAGCATTTATACTGGACACTTTGGTCTGTGCATTTAGAATGGAACTTAGATCATACAGACATCCATTAGGCCACCATAATAGAAGATGTGAAGACAGAATGAAAAAGTCACCCACATATTCCAACCCTTTGTTGGTTCCTGGCAACCAACACAGAATGTTGCCAATAGCCTCAATAAAGTTGTGTGTACAATGACTATAAATGTCTTCATGTGCTTGTAAAGACCAGCTGACTGGGAACTGATTAGTTAGTGTTGTGCAAATGTCAACCTGATTATGCTTTCCCAGCAATACAATTGGAATTTTAAAAAACTGCTTCAAACAAGTGCACTTGTGTCACCATAAATTTGTCTTCCTTTACATCAATGAAACTAAAAATGTTGACCATGGATTGAAACAGTAGTTTTATTTAGAAATTGCATTAATGACAACAAACATCCCATTCAACTTTCAGAATTGTTCATGCATATGTGTGCAGTGTCAGTCACGAAAGAACGATTTCACCTACAATTAAACTGGCCAAGATTAAAGCAAGGATGATTCTTTTGTTTCTTGTAGGACACCTCTCTCTCCTAAACACATACACAAATGCTAAAAATGTTATACTTTGGTTTATTCCAGGTAAGCTCCACTTTACCAGCCAACTAATCAGCTTACCAATGCCTTATATCCATGCTTTTGCCCTGAAAATCATAACATTGATTGGACACAAAATACTCAGCAAAACAGGCAGAATCAATGGAAAGAAGGAATTGATGACATCTCGGGTCAAGGCCCTTCATCAGACTGAGAGTCAGGGGAGAGGGTTAAAATGTGGCCGTGGAGCTGGAGAACAGGAGGAATCAGAGGGGGAGCAGCGAGAGAAGGTGTTGCAGAATTCACTTCGGAGAAGGGGGAGGACTTCATAGGCATAATTTGAGGAGATTTGGCAGTGGAGCAGACAAAATGCATCTGCAGTTCCTTCCTAGACATAAAATTGATTGGGATCTGTTGGGGTATCAATTTCTAAAGGTTGAAATTTAGAAATTAATTAATGAATCCATAAAAGCCAGTTACACTTACTTGATTATTTTATTCTCAAACTGTTTTGCACATCTCCACTGTCTAATGCAAGACAGACAATATGGATGAATGCAGTCAGAAAGAATTCCAAATCTTCTCTCAGACGGTATTATTTTATCATAGACTACCTCCATACAAATATTACAGACTTTATCTTGACTCTTTTGTACAGCGAAGGCTTTCTCCATGTCATGCTCAAATGCAATGAGACACATCTGATTAAAACAGAAAAGCAACAAGTCAATAAGTCACATTCAACAAACTGGGTAAATGGACAATGCCATCTCTATCATTCAGTGGGGTTACTGCATTTCAGAAAAGATCATTTGGAAAATGTCTCCAAGAGTTCATGGTTACTCGAGATGCAATGTTAGTTTATATGCAGTAATATTTTGAGAAGACAGCAACAAGCAGAGAACAATCAGAGTAACTGAAGGAAATTGACTTAGCAACAATTCATTAGTCTTTCAGCCACAAATTAGAGCATTGGGTTAGATTACAGTCTTTAGAAAACCCAATTAAACTGTAGCATAAAATAAATATGTACACAATATTATAAATCTCAGGCTTGACATGGTGATGTACTACTCTAAAGATCATAGGCTATATTTTTCAAATTGGAGGTTATAATCTAGGTTCACAAGGAACAGCATTATTGAATGTTAAGCCTGGACTGCATTTCCTTTCCGTTGTGGGTGTAAAGGAGTACATTACACTATTTGTCAGTGTAATGACAGTGTGGATACAGGCCCTTCGGCCCAACTTGCTTGCACCGACCAAGATGTTCCATCTATACTAGTCCCACCTGCCTGCATCCAGCCCATGTCCCTCTAAACCTCTCCTATCCATGTATTTGTCTAAATGTTTCTTAAACATTGAGTGGTACATCACTGTCAAACCTGAGATCTATAATTTTGCGATAGTACCTGCCTCAACTACTTCCTCCGGCAGTTCATTCCATGCACCTACTGCACTCTATGTAAAAAGTTACCCCTCAGATTCCTATTAAATCTTTCCCCCCTCACCTTAACCTATGTCTTCTGGTTCTCAACTACTCTGGGCAAGAGGCTTCGTGCATTTACCGTATGATTTTGTATACCACTATAAGATCACCACTCATCCTCCTGCGCTCCAAGGAATAGAGTCCTAGCCTACTCAACCTCTCCCTGTAGCGTAGGCCCTCAAGTCCCGGCAACATCCTTATAAGTCTCTGCACCCATTCCGGCTTGCCAACATCTTTCCTATAACATGGTGCCCAAAACTGAATGTGACCTCACCAAACGCCTTGTATAACTGCAACATGACCTCCCAACATCTACACTCAATACTCTGACTGATGACAAACAAAAAAGTTCAGATAGCTTATGCAATGTTATCTTTAAACCAACATCCATTAAAAAAATGATATTGTCGACTCATTACACTTTGTGGGACTCGTGATGCACGTAAAATGCTTTGGAATATTCTGAGGCCTGCTCGTGATCTCTACGTTGCTCAAGTTCAGTTGGATTCAGTACTTGCAATCCACACAAACAATACAACAAAAAAATGCACCATCTTTCTTTTCAATTTATAATAAAATAGCAGATCTCTCCTGGTTTTACACAGTGTTCTGGTAAACTGCATGGAACATTTGGACATTGGCCTCTTTGCTCCCTCACTGCTGGACACCTCGCTGCACCCGCTCTACTGGACGGCCTCTCTGCTCACCCACCGCTGGCTTCTCTCTCCACCTGCACCGCTGGATGCCTCTCTGCACCTGCACCGCTGGACGGCCTCTCTGCGCCCTTGCTGCCGGACACCCATCGCTGCTGGACACCTCTCTTCGACTTCTCTGCTGGACACCTCTGCGCCCTCACCGCTGGACAACCTCTCTGCTGCTTCCTGCAGTTGCTTGGGCTCCTCATCATGCTCAAATACTCGGCTCTGCGGCTAACTGGCCTCTTCAACAATCACACCCCATCCTGCATCCCAATCATTAAACAGTTTGGACTTCTGCGTCGACCCCGTTACATCCACAGAGGCTCTCGACGCAAGCTTGTTTGCTTCGGCCATGGACATTCCATTCCATCCATCTGCTCACTATCGCGCTCTGCCCCCCCTCAACCGTGTCACCCCCCATCCCAGCTGACCACATGCACTGTCAACTGGGACAACCTCAGATCTCTCCAGCCTGCCCCCATCCCTCCACCCTCTCACAATGCCAACTTTGCCCTCCTCAAAACCCGGTCGCTCAACAACAAAGCCATTGCCCTCCATGAACTAATCCTTGACAACACTCTTGACTTCCTTCTGCTCACTGAAACCTGGCAACAACCCAATGTCTTCTTCTCCCTCAATCAAGCATCCCCATCTGGATTTAATTATATTTCCAAACCCCGCCCCTCCCGCTATGGAGGTGGCCTCGCTGTTATTTTCAACCAGAACTTTCCGATCGCTGAACTCTCCCTCCCCCCAGTAGCATCATTTGAATTCCTTGCCTTCAAAGCCCTTTCCTCCATGACAGTCATCCTCATTTACCGGCCACCTAAACCAAACCCCTCCTTCCTATCTGACTTCACTGAATGCCTCACACTTGTCTCATCTCTCTCCCCACGTCTGCTGCTACTTGGTGACTTAAACATTCATATGGACTCCCCCACCTGCAAGTTCGCATCTGAATTCGCTTTTCTACTTGACAACTTCTCTCTCACTCAGCATGTCACCTTTCCCACTCATGACAAAGGTCACATCCTTGACCTGGTCTGCTCCACAAATCAACCGGTAGTCGACCTCCATCCATGCCTCTTCCCCCTCTCTGATCATAAGCTTATACGGTTCACCATCCCTTCTCCGACACCTCGCCCCCGCTTCCCCCGAGAAATCACCTTCCGTAATCTAAAATCCATCGACCCTCACCATCTCTCTGACCTGCTCTCCACCACTCTCCCCCTGGACTCAACCCACATCTCACCTGATGATCTCACAAACCATCTCAATTCCACCTTGTCTACCTCCCTTAACACTCTGGCTCCCCTCAAAACAAGAACCGTAACTTTTAATAAATCTTCACCCTGGTACACACCTGCACTTCGTAAGCTGAAACAGATTGGTCGCCGACTTGAACGACTCATAAAGAAATCACCTCTCACAGTCCACCATGAAGCTTACAAACTCCACCTCACTGCCTACAAAGATGCCCTCATTGCTGCTAAATCTGCATACCTCTCCTCCATATTCAACGACCCCTGCCTAAACCACAGAACCCTCTTCTCCACAGTGTGCAACCTCCTCAAGCCTCGAGCCAACACTCTCCCTACCTCCACTCCGGATCTCTGTAACTCATTCCTCCACTTTTTTGCTGACAAAATCAGCACCATCTATCAATCCTTATCCCCTGTACCTGGCTCCCCAGCATCTACTCCACCACCTACCAAGGCCCCTCCTTTCAACATCTCCGCTGATCTCCATACCCCTCCACCTCACTGCTTCCTCTCCCAGTTTGACCCGGTCACCCCTACTGAAATCTCCAAACTCATCAGCTCTTCCAAACCCACTACCTGCTCCCTCGACCCTCTCCCCACTCCCCTGCTGAAGTCCTGCCTCCCCGCTCTCTGCCCCTACCTCACTAATCTCTTCAACTCCTCATTGTCCCAAGGAATTGTCCCCTCTGCTTTCAAAACTGCTGCTGTCACACCAATCTTAAAGAAACCTGGTCTTGATCCCTCCTCTCTCATTAACTACCGCCCTATCTCAAACCTCCCCTTTCTTTCAAAAACCCTGGAGCGTATCGTCGCGTCACAACTTCATTCCCACCTCCTCGCGTATAACCTATTCGAACCCCTCCAATCTGGCTTTCGCCCCCTCCATAGCACAGAAACTGCTCTCCTCAAAGTCCTCAACGACCTCCTCACCTCTGCTGACACTGGTTCCCTCAACATCCTCATCCTCCTCGACATGAGTGCAGCCTTCAATACCGTGAACCATAACATCCTGCTTACCAGATTTAAAGACCTTGGCATTGAAGGTTCTGCACTCAGCTGGCTCCGTTCCTACCTTTCCAACCGATCCCACTTCATCTCTCTCCATAACCACACCTCTGCCGCAGCCACTGTCACTCAAGGCGTTCCCCAAGGCTTCGTTCTTGGTCCCCTCCTCTTCATCATCTACATCCTCCCCCTTGGTCATATACTCCGTCACTTCAACCTGGACTTCCACTGCTATGCTGATGACACCCAGATCTATCTCAGCACCAAGTCCCCCCACCACCCCCTCTCTCCCATATCAACTCCTGCTTATCAGCCATCAAATCTTGGATGCAACTCAACTTCCTTAAATTAAACAGTAGCAAAACAGAATTTCTCCTCATTGGCTCCAAATCAACACTCACTAAAATTAACAACCCCACTCTCACTAATGACGGCACCACTGTCTCCCCATCTCCTCAGGCACGCAACCTTGGCGTGACCTTTGACTCAACCCTCTCCCTTGAGCCTCACATCCGCCATGTTGTCAAAACATCATTTTTTCACCTCCGCAACATTGCCAAAATCAGATCCTCTCTCACACCCCCCACTGCTGAAAGACTCATCCATGCCTTCATCTCCTCCCGACTGGACTACTGTAACTCTCTTCTCTTTGGCATCAATTCCAGCAACATCAACCGACTCCAACTGGTCCAGAATGCAGCCACCCGACTCATTACCCACACCAAATCCTGGCACCACATCACCCCAGTTCTCAAAGAACTCCACTGGCTTCCCATTTCCCACCGTATCATCTACAAAATCCTGGTCCTCACCTACAAAGCCCTCAACCATTTGGCCCCCCTTATCTCACTGACCTCCTCTCCCCCTACCAACCCTCACGGTCCCTCAGATCCACATCAGCTGGTCTCCTCTCCAGTCCGAAATCAAACCTCTTCACTTTTGGAGGCAGAGCTTTCTCCAGGGCAGCTCCCAGGCTCTGGAACTCCCTCCCACAACTGATCCGAAATTCTGAGTCCCTCACCATCTTCCAGTCCCGCCTCAAGACCCATCTCTTCACCTCTGCATACCCTTAGTCCCATGTTCCCCTCCCCTTTGCATCTCTGTCTTACTGCTCTCTATTTTGTTTTGTTTATTCTTGACTCTCAATGTAAAGCGACTTTGAGTCCTGAAAAGCGCTATATAAATAAAATGTATAATTATTATTGCATTTTTTACTTTAACTGCAATCAGAAGTAATGTAAAAATCTAAATAACCGCAAAAACAATGATTTGAGATCAGTTCTTAACAAGAAAGGCACTACCAAATATTCAGCATTTTACATTACATTTTATTAAAACCATGATTTATGTTGATTAAAGAAAGAAGGTGGCAAGAACTAGAATGAGCTGCTAAATCTGTATGGTTAAGCAATATAGGGGTAAATGCAGATGACGGAAAGGCACATTGGTTTCACAATACTTGCCTGCTCATGTGCTCTGCGTTGCTCAAAGTCAGTTGGATGCAGCACTTGCAATCCACATACTTCACACACATCTCCATGAAGGTACAAACAGCTGTCGCCATAATGACATTCACCGGCAACTGCAAAAGGGCACAGCTGCTGTGTAGAATTATTGCTGTCTACTGATGCCGAAACAGTCAGTCCCCTGCAAACTGCGTCCAAGTATGACGGCGGCTTCACCTGAACATCTTCATAAGCAAACTTTGCCGAGTCTGGTGCCGGTGCAGTCTTTGTGGTGTCGCAGTAAGACGGTGGAAAAGGAAACAATTTAGATTGTTCTGCTGTTCGGTTGCAAAGGTCTAAAAAGAAGAATAAGCCCCCCCAAAAAGTGAAATGCATTTACAAGTTACAGCAATTATGCATAACAGACATTAGAGAACAGAAACAATCTCTGTCCTTAATATTTCCTCTCCAATTCCTCTAATCAAGCTTTCAAATAAAGGATAAAGTGCAAATATAAGTCATTCCAAACACTCATCTCAGAATTTGACTGATAACATGAGTTATGATTTTTGCACAGTAACAGCTGATGATGAATTGAATGAACAGGTATTTTGGGAATAAAGCAACAATGACTCCAAATTTTAAAAGTAAGGTTATCTATGGAAATTTGGTACTAATAACACTCAGTTTAAATGCCGATCTCTGAACAAAAATATCCATCATACAGGGAACATGATAGAAGAATCAAATCCATTGTTGACTATTAACATGCTACTCCAAGCTTCCCAATGCGTACATTGCAGGGTGATCAATTGTAAACAAAACAAAAATCTTTAGAGAAGGCGCAATTGATTTCACGACATCAATTATATGAATACAACGGAAAGGAAATTTGCACTGTGCACACTTTCTGCTTTCATAAGTTAGAGAATGATAGCGGACAAAAATTATTTTAAGCTACACAGCAAAATAAAAGATCAATAGGCCTCCAGATCCATGTTTTTAAAAAAAAAGCTAATTTACAATTAATTGCCAATTATAAACAAAGGCAATTTAGAGGTACAGACTTGAATGGATAAAATGCATATGCATTGCTTTTATACTGCTTACATGTTCACTTATAAGCAACGCCTGCAAAAATGAAGGCTAAAGTCTCAACTAAGAATGGAAATAATTGACTGGGTAAAAAAAAACAGAACGAATACTGACCCTGCAGTGGGATGGAATAAGGTTCTCATATTGAACAAAAAAAAATCTTCACTTATAACTTACCCAGAGTCACACGGACCCATTTGAATTATTAGAAATGATTGCGAAGAAGCAAGATAATTCATGGTGCTGTTTCAGTTGGAATGTAGCCAGTTTTATAACCAGCAATTATTTAATTTGTTTTTTGCTGGTATAGTGGAATATTGCAATGGCATATCAGGGATTAGGCAGTCGGCATACATACGTTTAGTTGCACATAAAAAAACAACGTTGATGACAACACATGCTATGGCTCACTCTAGTGGATAAAATTAAATCTTGCAACAAACCAAGTATATCTTATTCCAAGATTTTGGAATGAAACCAGAGATGTGTGCGTCTTACGTCATACAGTCAAATAGACTTTGCTGTATTCATGGAACCTATAAAGCACTTAGAAACATTTCCATCTCACATTAAATTGTCACAGAAAAAGAATCCTATTACTGGAATAATCATCTTATAACCCTACTTCTGTTGCCTAATTTGCAATAACGATTTGGGGCAGCATGGTGGCACAGTGATAGAGTTGCTACCCTACAGGGCCAGAGACCCAGTTTCGATCATGACTATCGGTGCTGTCTCCACAGAGTTTGTACATTCTCCCTGTGACCGCGTGGGTTTTCTCCGGGTGCACGGGTTTCTTCCCACAATCCAAAGATGTACAGGTTTGTAGGTTCATTGGCTTCTGTAAATTGTAAATTATTCCTAGTTGTAGGATAGTGGGTAGGCCATTCAGGACTGAGATGAGGAAAAACTTCTTCACCCAGAGAGTTGTGAATCTATGGAATTCTCTGCCACAAAAGGCAGTGGAGGCCAATTCACTGGATGTTTTCAAGAGAGAGTTAGATTTAGCTCTTACGGCTAAAGGAATCAAGGAATATGGGGAAAATATAGATGATCAGCCATGATCATATTGAATGCTCGAAGGGCCGAATGGCCTACTCCTGCATCTATTTTTCTATGTTCTATGCTAGTGTACGGGGAGATCACTGGCGTGTCTCAGTTGGCCGAAGGGCCTGTTATCACGCTGTATCTCGAAAGACTATTAATACACTGAAAGCACATCCAAATTACCTTGGTGCAATAATGTGCAAATTAACTTTTTTTTTAACCAGGAAATGGTCAAACACAATTCTGTGCTATTCAGATAATGTTGCCAAGACAACCTAAATTATATATTTTTCCCTCTTTATAAATCTGGCTATTATACAGTGCATTTTAAAGTAGCAGGAAATCACAAGTGCTTCACAGACATCAAGCCTAGTAGTTGACGAGCAAAGTGATAAACTTTTAAAGAAGGTAGAGGGATGGAAGTTTAGAAAGGTGATTGTGGAGCTTAGATCCTAAAGGCTGATCAATTGACTTTCAATGTCAGGATAATGTTACAAATAATCTATAATAACCCAAACTGTATACGTCCAGGGCTACAGAACTGAAATTGCTGATGTGGACAAGGAGGGATGAGGCTCCTGGAGAGATGAAAATATTAAAATCAAGGTATTTGGTGATCAACGTATTTATGTGTAAACAAAGGTAATGGGTAACTAGAACCATGCTGTTTAGATTGTGGGCAGCAGTTTTTGAAAAGCTCAGGTTTATGCAAAAAAACAAAACAGGGTGGCAGCTTAGCTGTGAGTATGGGACAGTCAAATCTAGAGACTACAAAGGAAAGAATGTGAATTTCAAGTGCACTGAGGTAAGGACAAAGGCAAGCAGTTTTGTCAAAGTGAAAGTAGGCTGCAGAAGGAGAATAAAATGTTGCAAACTCAGTTTGGGATCAAAATGACAGCAACTGACATGAATACTCCCGATGGTGCCCTGAAGGGCAGTGGGATTAGTTGTGAGGGAGCAAAATGTGTGGCAACTTTCATATTTCACTGTGATTAAATGAAGAAAGCTCCAGTGTATTCAATTTCAGATGTCAGAATTTTCCAATATGTAAGAAGGAATTGCAGATGCTGGTTTAAACCGAAGATAGACACAAAAAGCCGGAGTAACTCAGCGGGACAGGCAGCATCTCTGGAGAGAAGGAATGGGGGACGTTTTGGGTCGAGACTTGTCTGAGGAAGGGTCTCGACCCGAAACGTCACCCAAGTATTTTACAATGGGGAAAGGAGTGAGACATGGGGTGAGATGCAGTGGGTGAATATCTCGCTTATGGGCAATTAATTATGGGAGAAGCTGTGTGGGGCTGAAAAACTAATCTATGGGAGTATGGAAGAAAGTTTTCACATTTTAGAGTGAAATGGATGAGAGAATGTTTCCACTGTGAAATGGACGAGTGTCCCTGTCTCCCTGCAGATAACACAAAGCTCAGCACTTGCACATTAAGGAAAAATAACACTCACTTCATTTAAGACACACTTCTTATTTTGGGAAACACTTTTAAGCACATTTTCTAAAATTCAGTAAATTAAAAAAGTTTGCGTTTAAACAGCTACAAGGCTAAGACCGATCTTCAGTTTCAACACACCTCGATCTTTCAACTCGAGTGTTTTCTTTTTACATCTTCCGGATTCAGTGACTTTGATGGGCGCAGTCTGTTCTGCAGCAGCAGTTTCAGCAATTGCATCATGAAGGACATGTGTACAGGTGACTCGCGAGATCACTGGCCCCACCACTCTAGATCCAGGAGCCTTCACATGGTCATATCTTATGAATGAAGTACAAGTACAGTTAGGCACCATCACCAATGGGGTCAACACACCACGATTCCTGCTCGAGAGCAGCTCACCTGGTTAACTTACGCCCATATGTTCACTGCGACATAAGGCAGAACTTTTAAACTGCAGGCACAAAACCCAGCAGGGGCCCACAGGCTCTTCACTCTGGAGTGGGAAACAGTCCATTTCAATGGCCAAACTTCCATTAATCTCTGCAACCCAGCTGCCCCTTCAAATATGTGTCCAGAGCAGCCCTATAACTTTACGTCTCCAAGGTCACGTGTCGGGAAAGCCAAGAAGAGAGGAACCCGTTGGGGGAGTTTTGCAGGGGAGAAGGGCAGGAAAGTCTCAGGCAACGTTGACCCAAACTCACTTTGTTGAAACAATCTGCTCTGAATGCAGTCAAAAAGGGTACCACGGTCCCAGTGATAAGGCTGCACGCCAATTTACATTAATGTGTGAGGCTCTTGTCAATCCGGCATGAAAAAAGTAAAAGCTACTCTGACATGGAGGCAGGTAGGAAAATAAATGCAATCCACTGCTTGGGTTGTAATTCACATTTACTGCACGGGGCAAGTCGTCAGCACACTCATTCACTCACTACATGATTCTGAAAAGCTATACCACAAGTACTTTACAGAACGCCTTCTGTTCTTGCTACCAAGATATATTCACAACAGCCTGTGAATATGGCGGGTGTTAATACAAGAAAAAGTTTCTACTTAATTTATCCAGCAGGTATAAGCAAAGAAGCAAACATGTGATCTTATGGACAAGATAAATGTTTTCAATTTTGTTTATCCCTGCTCAAAGTTGTACAAATCAACAATTTACTTACTAAAATAAATGTTTCAAAATGTAAAAAACCATACCGGCAGTGGTCTCCATAAGCACATTGGCCCTTTTGATAGAATTTACAGATTGTAGATGGCTTGCTTGTAGACAAATCATGGGAAAACATACAACGGCTTCCTTCACGGCATACACCATGCATGAAATATCTAAACACAATTATTTAAAGGGACTTAGAAGATTTTTCATACTATAAATATGTAAATAAACAGCAAAATTAAAAGACTACAGCAGCATCCCATAACAAACGCTAATGTTAATTTAGAGATACAGCGCGGAAAAAGGCCCTTCAGCTCACCGAGTCCGCACCGACCAGCAATCCCTGCACATTAACACTATCCTACACACACGAGGGACATGGAACATTTATACCAAGCCTACAAATCTGTAAGTCTTTAGCGTGTGGGAGGAAACCAGAACACCGGGAGAAAACCCACGCAGTCGGGGAGAATGTACAAACTCCATACAGACAGCACCCATAGTCAGGATCGAACCTGGGACTCGGGTGTGTAGCGTTGTAAGGCAGCAACTCTACTGCTGTGCCACCTGGTTTTATGCAATTTTATACAGTCATGCAATTTATGCTTTAATGCAATTTTATATTTTACAAAAGTACTCAAATACATCTAAAGAAGAAAATATATAATTTCCAATTCAGGGCAATTCACATCTTGCAATTACTGTTTCAAACTTGTCACTCATTGTCCTCCAATTTATTTATAGGTTTATAAAAGGTTAATTTACAATCTCAGAAACGGTTTGTAGCCTAACTTAAATGGAATGACAAACTGTTATGGAAATTAAGATATCTCCTAGGATTCATAATTACAAGTTAATAGATTGAAATCAACACCTTTTTATTTCAGGGAAACTGCACTCGGCCAGTCTGGCTGGTGAACAATTGATACTAAAACAGCAAGGTGTACAATTAACTTTGGCCCTCACTCGTCTTTAGACTGCAAAAGCTATACAATATAGAAGTCTCTCAAATGCAATAATAAGTACCATCGCAAACATTCATCATTACTAGTTCCCATTCCAGATAAAGAATACAGAACAAAACTGGTCTGCAGTCATTTGTACTACGACACTGCAGAACTCAGGGAGCTACTGGGATGTCATCTAGTCGGCCAAGAGACAATCAAATTGAAGGATTCTCACACCCCAGAACACAAAATCACATAGGATGTACGATACAAGATGAAAACCATAGAAACAGGCTATTTGGCACAATCAGTGCATACTGGCATTTATACTCCCCTGAATCTTCTCCCTTTGTTCCTCATTCAAGTCTATTAGCATGACCCTTCTCCCTCAAATACTCATCCAGCCTTTCCTCAGATGCATCTGCACCATTCACTTCAACCGTTCCCTTTGGAAGCGACTTTCACACCCTTAACACTCTTTGGGTCGAGAAACATTTCCAAATTCTCTATTGTATTTAGTGGTGTCATCATTGTAAGCCTTTTATGCATCTTATCCAATACTCTATTATCCTTTTTATTTTGAAAAATGTGCCAAAAATGCACAAAACTAGTTTAACCTAGGTTCAATTCCAATTTACCATTAATCCCCTGCTTTTTGGCTCTGTCCCTTGAGAAGAAAGCCCAGGTGCTTAATTTGTACATTTTGATAAGCTTTAGTTACTGGTGGGAAAAGACACAAAGTGTTGGGGAGTTACTCAGCCGGTCTGGCTGCATCCCTGGAGAACATGGATAGGTGACGTTTTGTGTTGGAACCCTTCATGTTGGTTAATGGTGTATATGCCAAGATCCCTTTGATTGTTGACTCAACCTGATCTCATATCTTCCAAGTAGTAAGTTAGAGATAGCTTAGATTAGTTTAGAGATACAGAGCGGAAACAGGCTCTTTGGCCCACCAAGTCCGTGTCGACCAGCGATTTTGCACATTAACACTATCCTGCACATACTAGAGACAATTTTACACCAAGCCAATTAACTTACAAACATGTCTTTGGAGTGTGGGAGGAAACTGGATATACCCTGAGAAAACCCACGCAGGTCATGGGGAGAACATACAAACTCTGTACAGGCAGCAACCGTAGTCAAGATCAAACCCGTGTCTCCGGCACTGTAAGGCAGCAACTCTACCGCTGCGCCCCCATGCCACCCTAAAGTGACCGAACAAAATGTACTACTTCGCGTTTTTACATGTTAACCTTGCAAACTTTAAAACAAATTGTTTTAAATTCCATTATATTTTACAATATCTAATGAATTGCAATCCATAAATTTAAAATTATTTTTTAGGAAGAGTGTTTATGTTTTTTTTTAATTCAAGCATTCATGCACACAGGATACACTTTCCACATTTGGCACATTTTTCAAAATTGCAGTCACTTTCATAAAATATTTACTGTAAATGTCAATAATTTTCCTACTATTATAACCACAGATATTTATTTCAGCCGATGAAAATATAATGTTGGGTTAACGATATTATCGGTTGCTCAAAGGGCAGATTTCCAGGGCAGTCCCGAATTAAATGGTGAGGGACAAAGGGGTGAAGCCCTTCTGTTGAACACACTGCTGGACAGAAGTAGAGGAGAGCAAGAAGGGGGTCTGAGGCAGAAGGAAGAGGGGTAGAAGGTTGTCCTTTTATTGCTGGGGAAGGCTGATGGCATGGGAAGTTGCAAAGACGTAGAATATTTTAAATCTGAAGTCACAAAAACACGGACTACGAAAGACAATCTGAAGAAGGGTCTCGACCCGAAGCGTCGCCCATTTCTTCTCTCCAGAGATAGTGCCTGATCCCGCCGAGTTACTCCAGCATTTTGTGTCCATTACGAAAGACAACCAAGGCTACTGTTTAGAATGTGATTTGGGCATCAGAATTTTGGAAAAGTTCACAAATAATACCTGATCCGTCCAGAGAAGCTTTGGGAGTGTTCAATCTGAGTACTGAAAGGCTTTAATAAAGATCTCGGGACAGATGGACTGAAAAGATGACAGGTGTAGCTGGTATCAGAGAAGTGAAGCCGCCCGTGTATTGAATGAAATGGGAAACCCAGCTTGGCACTGAAGCTGCAGAAAATATTGATTAGGCCACAACTGATGTACTGGCCCAATGATGGTCACCTAAGTTTATGACAGATAAGTTGGCCCTTGGAAAAAAAAATACAAGATTCATTTTCAGGATGAGCTGTAAGGTATGACTGGAGAAGATGTTATTTGTCTCCCTGGAGATACGAAGATGAAGTGGAGATTGAGGAAGTGAAGTCATGACAGTGGAGAAAATGAGAGCTGTTGCTTCTAGACACAAAAAGCTGGAGTAACTCAGAGGGACAGGCAGCATCTCTGGAGAGAAGGAATGGATGGGTGAGGTTTTGGGTCGAGACCCTTCTTCAGACTCTGATCTTGTTGCCCATCCCAGAAGCTGCTTCAGCAAACACACTGGAAACAAATAAACTGATGATTTGGAACTGGTATCAAATTTAAAAACACTCAATAATCACGATGGACAGGACATCAACAAACAGAATGGAAGCAGGAGGCCGCTGAGAGGGTCAGCCCGGAGCCCGGAGATGGAGGCCGAGGCCCGGTGAGAGTGTCAGCCCGCAGCCGGAGCCGGCACCGCCACACACTGGCTGGGAAAGGAGGGAGGGAGGAGGGGGAGCCGCGCTCCGGGCCTTTGTGCTGGGATCGTGACTGGCGTAGACCCGGCCCGGCCCGGCGCCCCGACATTGTGTTCAGTACCTGCACGTCACCTGCTTGGTGTTCATCATGCCGCCGCCACCCCTACATCCCCTCCATTCACCCCGATCACCGCTCGTTCCCGCTCCCGCTCCGTCTCCCGCTCCCGCTCCGTCTCCCCCCGGCCTCGGGTCGCAGTCGCAGGTCGCACGGACTCGGCAGCAGCGCGGCGCCGGGCGCCGGGTCCCGCGGCTCAGCAGCGCCCCCTGTGTGCGGGCGGACAGGCAGACAGGCAGGCAGGCGGGCAGCGGTTTGTTCCGTAACCGGGGAGTGAAGGGCGGCCCACGTCAGGCCGCAGGCTGTAGTAGTAGCAGCAGCAGCAGCACCGCCACCACAACCAGCACATGTAACCCCCGGGGGCGCCTCCTGAAGCGGGGAACGGACGCCGGCAGCTTCTCCAGAGGTGTAGTCAACGAGTGGTGTGGGCTGAATCACCTGCAGCTCAACACCGACAAGACTAAGGAATTACCCCCCCGCTCCCAATGCTTCGTCTCAAAACCGACAGCGCTGGCGATCAAAGATCATAGAGCTGGCAATAGTTAGCAAGTCAAGCGGGACCCTGGGAGGGAGAAATAGAGTCACCGAGCCAGTGGTGACCTTGCATCTGAAGTGGGGGACAGGCCGGATCCGGGCGTGCCGTGCCGTGCCGTGCCTCAGGTAGTCAACCTGCCTTTATGGCACAAAGAAAAGAAGCACCAAAGGAGAGGGGTCAAGGGAAGAAAAGTTAAAGATGTAAACGGTTATGTGAGGGTAGTAGCGACCAGCAGAGAAGCTCTCTATTCCGAGCCTCTTGGTTTTCTTTTATTCCCCCCACACTTTCCCTTTCGGTCCCTCCTGTCCCCTCCCACCTATATCCCTCTCCCCCTCCCACCTATATCCCTCTCCCCCTCCCCCGTTCCACCTGGGGTTAGATTTCTCTCCTCTCCTCATCTGATACCCATTTGTCTCCTTTACATCTCTTGACTTTGTCACTTATTCCACCCATCGGCCAACCAAAACCCCCTCACCTGTACCCACCCATCACTTGCTAGGCTTTGCCCCACTCGTACCATGCTATTTTCAGCTTTATTCCCTGACTCCATCAGTTTAAAGAGGAGTTCCAACCAGAAATGGCGTCTATCTATTTCCCTCTACAAATGCTAATGACCCTGTCCCACCATGCGAGTTCATTCAAGAGCTCTCCTGAGTAAAAAAAAATAATCAAACTCGTAAGCACAGAGAATGAACGTAGCGGGTACGTCGGAGCTCGGGGACGTCTCTTAAAGGCTCGTAATGCTAACGGCAGGTACTCGGGAAGACTCGCTAGCGGCAGGTAAGCTCGGAAAGACTCGTGAAGATTTTTCAACATGTTGAAAAATGTCCACGAGAGCCCTGAGTACCGACGAGCGGCTATTACCGTAAATCTCCGAGTTCGAATCAGGGCAAACTCGGGAGAACTCTGTGAATGAACTCGTACAGTGGGACGGCTTCAAAGTTTCCCGAGTTTGCCCTGATTCGAACTTGGAGATTTACGGTAATGGCCGCTCGTCGGTAATCGGGGCTCTCGTGGACATTTTTCAACATGTTGAAAAATCTTCACGAGTCTTCCCGAGCTTACCTGCCGTTAGCGAGTCTTCCCGAGTACCTGCCGCTAAGTAGCGTTACGAGCCGCTAAGAGACGTCCCCGAGCTGCGACGTACCCGCAACGTTCATTCTCCGTGCTTACCACGAGTTTGATTTTTTTTTTTACTCGGGAGAGCTCTTGAATGAACTCACATCGTGGGACAGGGCCATTAACCTGCATCAACAGTATTTTGAGTGTGAAGAAGGGTCTCGACCCAAAATGTCACCCATTCCCACTCTCCAAAGATGCTGCCTGTCCTGCTGAGTTATTCCAGCATTTTGTGTCTACCTTTGATTTAAACCAGCATCTGCTGTTATTTCCTACACATCTACAGTATTTTGACTGTGTATGGTCTGATAAGTTTCCATTTTGCTTTAACTTAAGTTCTTCTTTATTTGATTTTCGTTTGCTATTGATGCTAATATATCCTCGTCCACTAAATTATATAAGGAATGGTAGTTCCTATCTCCTAGTATCCAATGAAGTAATGGTGACCACAATCAATGGAATGTTCAAATAATAGCGAAGGTGATATTGGGGTTTATAACTTTTGGAAACGTAGAATACTTTATAGACACAGGGGAATGCAGATGCTGAAATCCGGAGTAGCTAACAATCTGCTCGAGGAGTCCAGCATCTGTGGAGGCAAAGGAATGGTCAGCGTTTCGGATCAAAATTGAGCATTATTTCCTGGAACTTTTTTAGATTTAGATTTAGCTTTTTTTAAAATTAAAATAGCATTTCCCTATTTATTTTTAGTTCGCATGACGTTGAGTTGGAAAATCTTATCACTTAAATTCATTTTAACTAAGCTTAAGTTTTGTTAAACTGGAATAATGATCAGATGTAGCTAATTTGGGAAATAAAACAACATTTCTTTCTCTGTTAAAGGTGCTACATTAATTAACAAGGATTGAAATATACGTGGAGTTATTTTGGATTACCCAAGGGTTCCACGGGTAGGTGCAAGTTTCTTTTCATGTAGGTAGTTGAAGCAGGTACAATAATAATATTTAAAGGACACCTGGACAGGTACATTGATAGGGAAGGTTTAGAGAGATATGGGCTAAATGCAGCCAAATGGGACTAGCTTAAATGGGGCATCTTGGTTGCCATGGATGAATTGGGCTGAAGGGCCTGTTTCTGTGCTGTATGACTTGATAATCATGTCTTATGATAAAATCCTGTGTGAGTTTAAAGGTGTACGTGACCAAGAATTTCAGGAAAGATGTAGTGTGTAGGAAGGAACTGCAGATGCTGGTTTAAACCGAAGATAGACACAAAATGCTGGAGTAACTCAGTGGGACAGGTAGCATCTCTGGAGAGAAGGAATAGGTGACGTTTCGGGTTGAGAAACGTCTGAAGAAGGGTCACGACCCAAAATGTCACCCATTCCTTCTCCAGAGATGCTGCTTGTCTCGCTGAGTTACTCCAACATTTTGTGTCCATGCTGGAGTAACTCACCGCTGAGTTACTCCAGCATTTTGTTTCAGGAAAGATGTTGGATTTTCCAAATGTGGATAGGATTTGAGAAGGAATGGATGACGTTTCGAGACCCTTCTTCAGACTTCATTCTCGACCAGAAACATCACCTATTCCTTGTCTCCAGAGATGCTGTCTGTCCTGCTGAGTTACTCCAGCTTTATGTGTCTGTCTTTGGTTTAAACCAGCATCTGCAGTTCCTTCCTACACACACGCTTCAAAGACACTGAACATAAACGCTTTGGTTTATTTGTCCGCCATTCCTTTTACTACATTGGGATCAAGGCAAGGATCTGGCACTCAGGATCTGTGGGAGCACGTTGTACTGACTGTGTCCTGCCTTTCACACACTCCGAGCAAGAGTCTTCCATCTCTGCAATGTTGACCACTTCTGCTTTGTAACATCTTGAGGCCTGCCCTATCTAATGTTGTTCTTGGCAACTTATGTCCCTCCATCAAACAACACGAGTCTCACTCAGCACAGATCCCCACATGGTTTATCACACTGCCACCAGCCCTGTAGCTCAGCAAATTCATCTCACAATTATCTGCCTTTGCATTCAAATTCGTCTGCGGCTTTTTTTTTTCTTTTTTTTTTGAAAATATTTTTTATTGGAGAAAAGTACACAACCTATTAACATCATTACAGTCTTACATTTTTAAATTGATAATAAATTCGTCTGCGGCTTTTTTAAAAATCCCTGAACGACCACAGTACACTGAGTGATTTGAGGGGTCTTTATGTAAGGGCACGTTGGTCAACGGCATAGGAAGCAAAAATCATCCGGGATTGCTCGAACTGTGTGTGGGTGGTGGGTGTATGGAACAAGCTGCCAAGAGGAGGTAGTTGAGGCAGGGACTATCCCAACGTTTAAGAAACGGACAGGTACATGGATAGGACTGGTTTGGAGGGATATGGACCGAATGCGGGCAGGTGGGGCCTGTTGGCCGGTGTGAGCAAGTTGAGCCGAAGGGCCTGTTTCTACGCTGTATCACTCTATGAACTATACATCAGCTCCAACGTCTGGAATAAAGACGGGCGATATTTCAATGGTTCTATCTCAGCAAGTTTGTTTGTATCTCTACAGATCGCTTGGCAGTGAGTGGGGACGGGAGCTGCTCGATTTGCCACATCTTGGTTGGAGCAGCGGCCAAATATCTTCCTGACGGGACAATTGCTGCCTCACGTTCAAGTTCTGGTTGGTTCTTGATGCTGTCACTCCTGTCGGCACCGCTACGGAACCTGAATGGAATTAGTATTTAAAGAAGCCGCGGTGGTGCAGCGAATTACTCGCCTGGTTTGGATGACTTTTACGTATCTCACTCGGGAAGGACATGGAGAACCGCGTTATTACGTTTCGCCATTGTGAGAAAGATATTTATTGCTTTAATGTCCCAGAGGAATGTCCGATCTGCGGCCAGAGCCTCGCAGGACGCGGACTGGACGATGCCCCTGTCTGTATTCCCAACTGCTTTGTAGATGGACATCATGAGAAGTGTTCATTCCTGATCAAACCGACTCAAGGATCGTTCCTCAGGTAAATAAAAACGATGCAGGGGAAGTATTAAACACCAGTAACATGCAGCTTGGAAGTTCAACCGAAAGTTATCCATAACACATCTTTCAGATTAAAAGGGTCTCGACCCGAAAAGTCACCCATTCTCTCCAGAAATGCTGCCTGTCCCGCTGAGTTACTCCAGCTTTTTGTGTCTATCTTCGGTTTAAACCAGCATCTGCAGTTCTTTCCTGCACATTTAAATTCGGTTCTATGTTTTGAAACCCGTTAATTTTGATCTAAAATTTACCTTTTCTAAAATGCACGTGAATCATTTTTATGAAGAAAAATCAGAATTAAGAGATGTGTGATGAATAATTGGTTTGAAAGGATTTGGGATGGTGTCCGGTCCCATTCAGTTTAGTCGGTTGATCTATTAACGATGCCTATAGGTTTCTGATACATCCGGTATGCTCCATACACACGAGAAGCGCTGTTACTTTAACATGAAGGAACTGCGTTCTGAAACCTTGAACTATTTCCCCCAGAAAACCAAAACAAATGGGAGAAATGTGATACATTTTGACAGTAGTTTAATGCTTTAGAGAAAACAAATCCTCTAAATTTGTGGGTTTATTTGGCAATATTTTCTGCCACTGATTTTGCATGGATATGTGTTCGCGTTGATCGGTTGATAGTGGATGTAAGAGACATATCTGACCTGATAATTGCTGACAGTACTTAGATCTTGATTTCGAAATGCCAAATCAGATTTCTCAAAGCCTCCAACAACTATTTACGACGGGGTCGTTAATACTCTCCCGAGAGTCTCTGATTGAAATGCTGTTTTATTGGAATCACCGGGTTGTTGAAAAATACCAATGATTTCATGAAAATATCTAACCTTATTGTGTAGGAAGGAACTGCAGATGCTGGTTTAAACCGAAAATAGTCACAAAATGCTGGAGTAACTCAGCGGGACAGGCAGCATCTCTGGAGAGAAGGAATGGGTGACTTCAGACTGGAGTCTGAAGAAGGGTCTCGACCCGAAACGTCACGCAGTCCTTCTATCCAGAGATGCTGCCTGTCCTGTTAAGCTATCCCTATTGTGTTCTTGCAGATTATTTGTTTAAACGCCAGAACGCCAAATTATTCATTGTACTTTATTGCTTTGAAATGAACCTGTGAATCAGAGGGTTGAATACTCGGTCCCAATGTAGATCACTCTTGACAGTTAGTTCAGAGCATCGACAGAACAGGATGCGATAGAATATTGCAAAGCTCAGGGGCAGGCTCACGGTTAATATGTATCCCGCAATCAGCACTAGATGAGTAATTGGATCAATATGTTTACTTAAAAAACTGCCGTTGCTGTAAATTTGCCCTGTTGAATGGTTCTTAAAATAAAATTCTTAAAGGATTGGACAGGCTAGATGCAGGAAAAATGTTCCCAATGTTGGGGGAATCCAGAACTGTTTAAGAATAAGGGGTAGGCCATTTAGGACTGAGATGAGGAAAAACGTCTTCACCCAGAGAGTTGTGAATCTGTGGAATTCCCTGCCATAGAAGGTAGTGGAGGCCAATTCACTGGATGTTTTCAAGAGTTAGATTTAGCTTTTAGGGCTAAAGGAATCAAGAGATATGGGGAAAAAGCAGGAACGGGGTAGTGTTTTTAGATAATCAGCCATGATCATATTGAATGGCGGTGCTGGCCTACACTTATTTTTCTATGTTTCTATGTTCCAGGATTTCCCGTTTTTGTTTAATTTAATTGCCATGTGTATGACCTTGGTTCGTATGCAAAATATCTGTCTCACTTCCTGCATGATACATGACATGTGAACAATTATTACATCAATTGTAAAATGTTTTGAGATGTCCTGAGATCCTGAAAGGCACTATATAAATAGAAGTTAACCCCCCCCCCCCCCTTGTGCAACATTTATAGGACACGACTGGACTATGTACATCATTGGCCCCACAATAATCAAACAATTCAAAAATATCTCTTACAAGTACAACAGTTTACATGGACTATCTTTCAAAACATTTCCTCAGTTGTTGGCATGTACATGTGATTCAATAGCCTTTACTTCAGAGACACACTCTTGTCCATTTGCTGTGGAAATGTTGCTCATGTCTAGTAATAGTAGTAATAGTTATAGGATTGGCAATAAAAGGGCAACAGGAGGGTTAGTTTCAAATATCTATTCTCTTGTTTTCCTTGTTACATTCAAATAGTGTCTGTTGGTAATCCACTAAGAAGCAAATGTTTCTTTCCAACTTTCCAGATTCAGTGCCAACTTTTCCATTCTCTGTGCACCTTTTCATATTTTATTGTCCCAACTTTAATTATATTTCTCATTTATGACTTTCTGAACTTTTTTTTAAGGATTTACGTCCATTTTATTATTCCTACTGGTTCACTTGTTACCCAGTTAATGTGTGGTGTGCTTGCTCAAAAAGAACAGCAATTGACATTGAATAATACTTTTTTCCTCAGAGAATATGACGGAAAAGGTGACCTTCATGTTGCTATCTCAAATACTCATGGTGAGTTCAAAAGAAAATCAATTTCTGAGTCTAAACAAGCAGTTTGATCTAAGCACAAAGCGAGTGGCATCTCAGCAGTCTTACATAATGTACTGAAACACCAATTGTAAAAGTAATTAAGCAAAAATTGATTGGTAATATTTTGAACTTGTTTATTTAATTTGAAGAATATATTGGAGTTTGGTGTGCAACTAAATAATAAATATGAAATTAATAAGCAGTTGGCTTATTTTCATAACTATCTCTCAGACTATGTAACAAACACTACAGCATTGGCATTGCACTAATAATGACAGAAACATAGAAAATAGGTGCAGGAGTAGGCCATGCGGCCCTTCGATCCTGCACCGCCTTTCAATATGATCATGGCTGATCATCCAACTCAGTATCCTGTACCTGCCTTCTCTCCATACCCCCTGATCCCTTTAGTCACAAGGGCCACATCTAACTCCCTCTTAAATATAGCCAATGAACTGGCCTCAACTACCTTCTGTGGCAGAGAGTTCCAGAGATTCACCACTCTCTGTGACCGGATAATGTGGAATGTACTAAGGAGCTCTTCCATGCAAATACTGATTTTTTTTTAAATTTGTGACAAATCTGTTTCAGTATTCCAACAAAAATTCAAATTTGAATGCCCAAGATTTAAATTATACCTTTTACCCAAGCTTCATGTGGTTCACACTCTTCCTTTATTGCAGGAGTTGTGTACAACTACATTGAAACTGGTGTTCAAAGAGATGATTGCGGTTGGGAGGAATGTATCTCTGTTCCACTGGTACAACCGGACATGTACAATTTAATTAACCAGTGGGATATTTATCTGGAGCAATTCTCCACTGCAGATGTATGGCTACCAAACAGGTATGAATCACGGAATGTCACACTTCACGTCTGTTAGCCCACCAACTTTATGTGGATATTTTCAGCATGTAGACATTGGTTTAATTGCAAATAGACACAAAAGGCTGGAGTAACTCAGTGGGTCAGGCAGCATCTCTGGAGAGAAGGAATGTGTGAAATTTCAGGTCGAGACCCGTCTTCAGACTGGTTAGGGATAAGGGAAACGAGGGAAAAATACGTTGATGTTGGGAGATAAAGAACAATGAATGAAAGATATGCAAAAAAGTAACTGATAAAGGAAACAGGCCATTGTTAGCTGTTTGTAGGGTGAAGACAAGAAGCTAGTGTGACTTGGGTGGGGGATGGATTGAGGTGGAGGGATAGAGAGAGATCGAATGCCGGGGCTACCTGAAATTAGAGAAATCAATATTCATACCACTGGGCTGTAAGCTGCCCAAGCGAAATATGAGATGCTGTTCCTTCAATTTGCATTTAGCCTCACTCTGACAATGGAGGAGATAGAGGACAGAACTGTCTGTGTGGGAATGGGAAGGAGAATTAAATTGTTTAGCAACTGGGAGATCAGGAAGGTTCTGGCGTGCTGAGTGAAGGTGTTTAATCGCAGTCTTTATCCTATTAATCATGCTTTAATCTGGATAATTTACAATACGTGAATTACTAACGAAGTAAAATGGTTTTGTATAATCCTTGTTCCTTTTAAATGCCCCATCAACAACTGCTCTTCATTCCTGGCTGTAGGTTTGCACTGAATAATGTGTGGTGAATCAATCAATTGAAATGTTGGAGAGGGCATGGAACCAATGGAACCATATCTTTGCTAGGTGAACTCATAATGGGGCTGGCAGTTATGGCTTATATCATTGTCAACATGGATAATCAGAACTGTCTGAAAGCTCACCCTCGGAGATAAATGTTAATGCAAAAATATGCCAAGGAAACAAAATATTGTTCATGTGACACAGATGACCCGAACCAAGAAAGAAAATACTGAAGGTAGACAAAAATGCTGGAGAAACTCAGCGGGTCAGGCAGCATCTATGGAGCGAAGGAAATAGGCAACGTTTCGGGTCAAACCCTTAAGGGTTTCGACTCAAAACTTTGCCTATTTCCTTCGCTCCATAGATGCTGCCTCACCCGTTGAGTTTCTCCAGCATTTTTGTCTACCTTCGATTTTCCAGCATCTGCAGTTCCTTCTTAAACAAGGAAATACTGAATCCAAGTTTTAAAGAAATGCACAGTAAAGTAGCATTTTGCATCAAATTTGTACATTAAAAAAAAATTATGCTCCTTCCCCAATTTAACCTAAACATACAGATGATAAAACATTTATTCTAAGCTCCTTCCAACCAGTGGATAGATATATATGTGATATATATATATATATATATATATATAAATGACACGGGTGAAAAGTAGATGGGTTGGTTTGTATGTTTGCTGACAACGTCAAAATTGGTGGAGTTGCAAACAGCGAGGGAGGCTGTTAAAGTACACAGCGGTTATATCAGCTACAGAAATGGGCAGAGGAAAGTTAATCAAAGCAAGTGTGTGGTGTTGCACTTTAGGAGGTCAAAAGCAAGGTGGAAATACACAGTAAAATGGCAAGACTTACCAGCACTGATGTAGAGAGGGATTTTGGGATCCAAGCCATAGTTCCCTGAAAGTGGCAATAGAAGTAAATAGAGTAGTAAAGGCGGCGTATGTTATCAGTTGGAGTGTACGTGTTAGGAAGCGCCAGGGAGCCTGGTTAGATCCTGACTACGGGTGATGTCTGCATGCCGTTTGTACGTTCTCCCTGCGATTATGTGGGTTTTCTCCGGGTGTTCCGGTTTCCTCCCACACTCCAAAGACATACAGGTTTGTAGGCTGTGTGTGTATGAAGGAACTGCAGATGCTGGTTTAAACCAAAGATAGACACAAAATGCTGGAGTATCTCAATGGGACAGGCAGCATCTCTGGAGAAAAGGATGGATGATGTTTCGGATCAAGACCCTTCTTCAGACTGATGTCAGGGGAGAGGGAGCAACATAGATAAGGAAGGTTACAAGGTTAATTCCCGGGATGGCGGGACTGTCATATGATGAGAGAATGGAGCAGCTGGGCTTGTACACTCTGGAGTTTAGAAGGACGAGAGGAGATCTCATTGAAACATATAAAATTGTTAAGGGCTTGGACACACTAGAGGCAGGAAACATGTTCCCGATGCTGGGGGAGTCCAGAACCAGGGGCCACAGTTTAAGAATAAGGAGTAAGCCATTTAGAACGGAGACGAGGAAACACTTTTTCTCACAGAGAGTGGTGAGTCTGTGGAATTCTCTGCCTCGGAGGGCGGTGGAGGCAGGTTCTCTGGATTCTTTCAAGAGAGAACTAGATAGGGCTCTTAAAAATAGCAGAGTCAGGGGATATGGGGAGAAGGCAGGAACGGGGTACTGATTGGGGATGATCAACCATGATCACATTGAATGGCGGTGCTGGCTCGAAGGGCCAAATGGCCGGCTCCTGCACCTATTGTCTATTGTGAAGTGTAAGTTGTCAAAACAGGACAAAGGGAATGGAGATGAAGGAAAATGTAGAATAGATCATTGTTAGCTGGGAGAAGGAAACAACAAAACAAACAGATAAAATGTAGTCCGAGACAGTAAGACTGGTCGGAGAACTGGGAAGGGGGAGGGATGGAAAGAGGGAAAGCAAGGGTTACTTGAAGTTAGAGAAGTCAATTTCATACCGCTGGGGTGTAAGCTGCCCTAGTGAAAGATGAGGTGCTGTTCCTCCAATTTGCGCTTGGCCTCCTCCATTGTCACAGTGAGGCCCAGCGCAAATTGGAGGAACAGAAAGGTCAGTTTTTGAATGGGATGCGGAGATTGTTTAGCAACCGGGTGATCAGATAGATTTAGGTGGACTGAGCGGAGGTGTTCAGCTATCTCCCTCTCCCCTGACATCAGTCTGAAGATGGGTCTCGAACCGAAACGTCGCCCGTTCCTTCTCTCCAGAGATGCTGCCTGTTCTGCTGAGTTACTCCAGCATTTTGCGTCTATCTCAGGTTTGTTGTCTAATTGGGTTCAGTAAAAATTGTAAATTGTTCCAAATCTGCAGTGTATGGGGTGATTGCTGGTCGGCGGGGACTCGGTGGGCCAGAGGGCCTGTTTCCAGGCTGTATCTCTAAAGTCTAAAGTCATGTTGCCCCTTGACAGGACTTTGTTTTGGCTGCATTTGGAGCATTCTGGGCTTTTCTGGTTCCCCCATTACAGGGAGGATGTGGCGATTTGAAAGGGGGCAGATTAGAGGGTACTAGCTACAAGGAGAGGTTGGATCAACATGGATTATTTTCTCTGGAACATCAGAGGCTGAGGGGAGACCTGATAGAAGTGCATAACATTATGTGAAGCATAGAAAGGGTATACAGTCACAACCTTTTTCCCAGGGTGGTAATGTCAAAGACCAGAGGGTATAGCCTGAAGGTGAGTGTAGCAAAGTTTAAAGGAGATGTGCAGGGCAAATGTTTATTCCAACACAGAGAGTGGTGTGTGCCTGAAACACACTACCATTGGGTGGTGGTGGATACAGATAAAATAGGGGCATTTAAACACATGGATATTCAGAGAATGGAGGGATTTGGATAACGTGCGGGCAGAGGAAATGAGTTTAACTTGGCATCATGTTCGGCATAGATATCGTGGGCCAAGGGGCCTGTTCCCTTGTTGTCTTACGTTCTATGACGTTAACCACCATTAACCCACAAGTCTGAGTTGATACAAAATGGGTGCATAATGTTTCATTCTATCAGTTCCTTACCTGTACATTTATGCTAGCTGTTTAAAGCAACTTTGAACAACGGTCACAATTGCAACAGAGTCATCCATTTTCTAAATATCAATATGGTTTTTATTGACAGGTACAATGAATATGAGCACAACTGCTACTCCTACGCCTTGACCTTCATCAACCGTGTCCTGGTGGCACAAAGCAAACGGCAGCTGAGTAGGACAGAATTTACCGAGAGGTTTGTGATTCCACGGACAAAGCGAGCCTCCAAATACATCACACTTTATCGAGAGTTATGCAGGAGCTACTTTTATATTGCAGATGACTTCCAGACTGAAGAAGTTAGCAGCCAGTTTTAAAGATAAGCGACTGCAGCAGTGACTGCTCTTGCCTAAATTTTGGACTTAAAAATATTATTGAGTCAGCGAAACATGAAAAAAAAATAAAGACATCTGATTAGGAAAATTACTTTTCCTATATCCAATAGTCACAATGTAATCTTATTGTAAATTAACCTAATTATTTTTCTAAATAATACAAATTATTAAATGATTAATATATAAATGATTGATGTATTTTTTTTGCAATGCATACACAATTCTGTTGTCAACAATCCAGAATTCTTTATTGTCCTCAAGATCATAAGAACTTGTACTTCAAAAACATTGGTCAGAACTAAAAATCAAAATAATTTATTTTGTTAACTATTAACTAATAATCACTAATAATTTATTAATCTGAAGAACGGGCAACAAGGTCATACAGCTGGAAACAAGTCCTCTAGCCAAATTCATAATGCTGCCCCTTCCCAAAGGTCACTGCTTAATGCTCGCAGATGAAAATCTTTTTGTAATCATAAAATTTATCAGGTCAGCTATTTTCTTTGGACGTGCAATATTCTCACTTAAAAATCCACGAAAAACCTAAACTCTGTTGAACGAAGTGTAATTAAGTTTTAAAAACAGCATTCTAAGCTGTAATTACTATTCAACTGAATTTAAAGCCTGATTTTGTGGAAGCAACTTCTGCTGAAATAAGCTAAAACATTTCAAAACATTCATAGAGTTAGTCTTACAGCGTGGGAACAGAGCCTTTGGTCCAACCAGCCAACATGTCCCATCCACACAAGTCCCACCTGTCTGCATTTGGCCCATAACCTTCTTGGTTTCCCTTTCCATTTCAGTCAATAAAATCTATTGATATATATATTTAGTATTTATAAAAATAACAAACCTGCCAACCTTGATCGCAAATGTTTTATGTGTCATTCCTAACTGTCTTTGTATGTCATGTTGTCACTTGCGGGCGGAGCACCAAGGCAAATTTTTTGTATGTGAATACTTGGCCAATAAACGTATTCATTCAAAAATAGCCAAAGCCATAATACCACTGTGCCACGGTTATTTCACACACCACTGGAGTGAAATTACCTGGCAGTATTGAATTACACACAATGTAATGCTATCGGGTTTGATTTCATGTATTGGAAATACTTAAAATCAGTTAAATTACTGCGTTCACATCCCAGAATCCTGCATGCTTCATTAATTTGCCTTATTACCGTCAGATATTTATGTATCAACTGGACTGCCTTCATCTACCTTTGTTCTTCCATCAAAAAGTAGTCAAAATTAGTCACACCTATATGTACTGTATTTTATTTATTGGTCGATGTTTGATCAGCAGGCTATTAAATTCTCCCAGAAAAACATTTCAAAAGTTCCTATTTGCTGATATTAAAGTGACTGGCCTCCTATTGTGAGATTTAAAGTTCCACTTGAAATATTTGAATGTGGTGTGATATATGTAAATCTATTCTGGATAGATGCAAACACTCGCACCTCTGTATTTTCTTCAGTAACTCAATATGCACCCCGTTTGAATGAGCAGCTGATCCACTGTGTCTGCTTTCGCTCTAATCCATACAGGATGGATTTGGTCTTGATTTACAGAATGAATCATAACATAATCACACGGAGACAATATGGCAGCACAATGGTCTCAGGGATTCATAGAGAAATGTTGCATTGATAACACCACATCTTTTCATTGTACTCCATGGCAAATAGCCAAACTTGTAATGTAAGAGAGATGTTATCAATATAGGACCAGATGGATGTGAAATGAAATGAGGAAAGCCCAAAGAAGTGTCCTGTCAAGTCTGGAGGATGATCATGTAATTCAAAACCAAGTCCATGGCTAAAATAAAACGTACCTGTTCTTGAGTAATGTGAGTGAAGGAATTCACTCGTTTTGGTGAAATGTATCTAGCGTCTATATTGCCAAATGATTCTGTTCAAGGAAATGTTAGTATTACAGCAGCTAAGTGTATATGAACAAACATATTCTCATGACTATGTTCAGCTCCAGGACTGTTTGGAGTCTGTAGACTGGGCAATGTTCAAGGACTCGGCAACGGACCTGAACGAATACGCCACAGTCGTTACAGACTTCATTAAGAAGTGTGTGGAGGACTGCATCCCACCAAAACCTTCCGAGCGTTTCCCAATCAGAAACCTTGGATGAACTTTGAGATCCGCACTCTTCTGAAGTCCAGACACCGGGCATTCATGTCTGATGATACAGTGGCCTACAAGGAGTCCAGATACGACCTTGGTAAGGCCATCAAAAAGGCCAAAAGGGACTGGAGCCAAACTGGAGGAAGAGACTGATGTTCGGCGGCTGTGGCAGGGCCTGAATGCAATCACCTCTTACAAGGCGAAATCAGGAGGCAGCTCGAATGTCGGCGAAACATCACTCCCTGATGAGCTCAATGCGTTTTACGCACGCTTTGATAGGGAGAACACCGATGTGCCTTGCCGAGCCCCCATTCGCTGTGATGGTATTTCAGTCTCAGTCACAGAGGCCGACGTCAGGAAATCCTTCAGAGGGGTGAACCCTCAAAAAGCGCCTGGACCTGATGGTATACCTGGTCGCGTTCTAAAAACCTGTGCGGACCAACTGGCTGGAGTTTTTACATTTTCAACCTCTCACTTCTGAGGTCTGAGGTCCCCACCTGCTTCAAAAGGGCATCAATTATACCAGTGCCCAAGAAGAGTAAGGTAACGTGCCTCAATGACTATCGACCTGTGGCACTAACGCCTGTGGTGATGAAGTGCTTTGAGAGGTTGATCATGACGCAGATCAACTCCTACCTCGACAAAAACCTGGACCCACTGCAGTTCGCTTACCGCCACAACAGATCAACGGTGGATGCGATCTCGCTGGCCCTCCACTCCGCTCTGGACCACTTGGACAACAAAAACGCATATGTCAGGCTGTTATTCATCGATTACAGCTCGGCATTTAACACAATCATCCCCTCCAAGCTGGTTACCAAACTCGCAGAACTGGGTCTCTGCGCATCCCTCTGCAATTGGATCCTCGACTTCCTCACTCTCAGACCAGTCTGTTAGTATTGGTGGAAATGTGTCAGACTCGATAACAATTAGCACGGGAGCACCTCAAGGCTGCGTGCTCAGTCCCCTGCTGTACTCACTCTATACTCATGACTGCGTAGCCGGACATAGTGCGAACTCCATCATCAAGTTCGCTGATGACACCACTGTTGTGGGACGTATCACTGATGGTGACGAGTCGGAGTATAGAAGAGAGATCGAGCAACTGTCCATATGGTGCCAGCACAACAACCTGGCCCTCAACACCAGCAAAACCAAGGAACTGATTGTGGACTTCGGAAGGAGTAGGATGGGGACCCACAGTCCCGTTTATATCAACGGGTCGATGGTTGAAAGGGTCAAGAGCTTCAAATTCCTGGGCGTGCACATCTCTGAAGATCTTTCCTGGTCCGAGAACAATGATGCCATTATTAAGAAAGCACATCAGCGCCTCTACTTCCTGAGAAGATTACGGAGAGTCGGTTTGTCAAGGAGGACTCTCTCTAACTTCTACAGGTGCACAGTAGAGAGCATGCTGACCGGTTGCATCGTGGCTTGGTTTGGCAACTTGAGTGCCCTGGAGAGGAAAAGACTACAAAAAGTAGTAAAGACTGCCCAGTCCATCATCGGCTCTGACCTCCCTTCCATCGAGGGGATCTACCACAGTCGCTGCCTCAAAAAGGCTGGCAGCATCATCAAGGACCCACACCATCCTGGCCACACACTCATCTCCCTACTACCTTCAGGTAGAAGGTACAGGAGCCTGAAGACTGCAATGACCAGGTTCAGGAACAGCTACTTCCCCACAGCCATCAGGCTATTAAACCTGGCTCGGACATAACACTGAACTTTACTAGCCAATACTGTTATTTGCACTTTATCAGTATATTGACCATTGTGTATATATTTATAGAATGCCTTGCAGTAAATGCCTATGTTCTGTTGTGCTCAAGCAAAGCAAGAATTTCATTGTCCTACCAGGGACACATGACAATAAACTCACTTGACTTGACTTGACTTGAGCTCCCGTTTGATAAACTTAAATATTGCTGCATACAAAAATGATATTCCTAATGCAATTAATTTTCTAAAATATAAAAGACCGTCAGTAATTTAGCCGATGCATCCATGCTTTTAACTACACAATAGACACAAAAAGCTGGAGAAACTCAGCGAGTCAGACAGCATCTCTGGAGAAAAGGAATAGGTGACGTTTCAGGTCGAGACTGAAGAAGGGTCTCGACCCGAAACGTCACCTATTCCTTTTCTCCAGAGATGCTGTCTGACCCGCTGAGTTACTCCAGCTTTTTGTGTCTATCTTTGGTTTAAACCAGCATCTGCAGTTCCTTCCTACACTTTTAACTACAATGTGTTTACTGGAAATGTCTTAACATTGCATAATATAACCATTAAATTTATTCTCTCCTTATATAAGAATATTTGTGAGGAATTATTTGGTTTCCTTTTCATCACATATCTATCTTATTCTGGTGCAATTTAAGAACGGATGCCAAAAAGTCACATGATTTAGTTTAGTTAAATAATAACATCAACTGGAACAGTCTTTTAAATTAGTTTTATCAATTGCTTTGTAAATATTTAACAGACTTAATACCTGAATCTGACCTGCATCCGCCACAAGGGCTGCCTTTCACATAGCTCACAATAGACAGATCGGTTTTCGAAAAGTTTCCATTAAATGTGCATGTAAATAGAATAAACTGGTGTAATTGTGGCTGTATGGCACGAAGGGATTAATCATGAAAAATAAATGTGTGAAGGATAACCTCTGTAATCTGTGAGTATAAGTTAACAGTGGCAATTACAATGTGACACACTGGAGTAAATGAAATCTTAATATGGCAATGGAGTTATGTGTTTTTTTTTTTCAGTGGCCTTATACCAGTTTCTCTGTAAGATTTGGTTTCAATCAGCCATTTCCCTAGGCTTTGGGTGTTTGAACATTAATAAACACAAAAAAGGTATTTTATTGACAATAGAAAATAATGATCAGCATCCATCTTGAAAGTGAACATTTCACATGCAGACTTCTCATTGAAATTTGCACATGTTTTGGGTGGCACAGCGGTGGAGTTGCTGCCTTACAGCGCCAGAGACCCGGGTTTGATCCTGACGAGAGGTGCTGTCTGTACGGAGTTTGCACGTTCTCCTCTTGACCTGCGTGGGTTTTCTCCGAGATCTCCGGTTTCCTCTCACACTCCAAAAGACCCACAGGTTTGTAGGTTAATTTGCTTGGTTTAGATGTAAATTGTCTCTAGTGTGTGTAGGATAGTTTTGGTGTACGGGGATCGCTGGTTAGTGCGGACTTGGTGGGCCGAAGCGTGTGTTTCCGCGCTGTATTTCTAAACTACCAAGAATAAACTATTTTGATTTTTAATCACATTTTGATTAAAAAAATACCTTAATTATTTTTGGAATGTTTTCAAAGATATATACTTGCATTGGAAATGTTCATGATTCTTGGAAATACAGGCACATTATGGTGCTTGTTTTATGTGTTTTTAGAATAACACGTTTGTCTAATTACAACCAAAGTTTGATTTTCGTGCTTCTATTTTCAGAATAATGCTCTCAAATTTATGCCTGGCAAACTTACATATCAGCTTTCAAAGTTATTGTGCAAGTTTAGTTTTGTTTAACAGAAAGAACACTCAAATGATTGCTTGCAGATATTAGGTTATACGTTTAAATGGACCTGTCTTTGGGATTTTTTTCCCCCAATTACAGAGAATAAAGGGATAATTTTCTCATATTTATGTTCCATTGTTTAGCATCATGTATTTCAGGTAAAGCATTGCACAGAAGGAACAGAATACTTTATAATGTTGTATGATGTGATTTACCCTTATTTATTTCAATTTGGTGCGTAGTCGGGTGCAGTGCCTGGGATAGATTTGATTTACGCTCGTTGATTTTCGCGTTGTTTTTCAAGCCCGTAAAGCTTTAAATTCCCTGGGTTCACTGATATTGTACATTACTGCGTAACATGTAATAAATAAATGTGTGTTGGGTTACTAAGGGTGATATCGGATGGTTTGGAACATATGGTGGTCTGGGACAAACAAATTCTGGGTACTGGATTATCAAAGTTTCGCAGTATTTTCTAATCAAGTCACAGTTAAAAAATGAAGACACAAGAAACTGTTGATGCTGGAATCTTGAGCAAAACACAAAGTGCTGGAGGAATTCAGCAGGTCAGGCAGCACCTGTGGAGGGAATAGATAGGTGACATTTCAGATTGGGGCCCCAGGGTCCCAACACAAATTGTCAACAGTTCATTCCCTTCATAAATAATGCCTGACCCACTGAGCTCCTCCAGGTCTGTGTGTTTAGGTTAACGGTTAAAAAATGCTTTGTTTCAAGTCCTTGTCCTGCTACAATAATTTTATTTCATCCCTACATTAAACCACCGGAAAATGCTACAACTCCTCTTGGTCAGTGCGTTCTCGGGAAGAAATCCAGCGATTTACAAGCACTTCCTGGAACAAAAAGATAAAAATGAGTTTACAGCCTATCTTTTATTCTAATAACTACCAATAAGCACTGAGACCCAAAAAACCACAAAAAACAAGGCAACAAACAGAAGTTTCTTATCAGTTGATGTTTTCACTAAAAAAGGAAATCCTTGCACCTGAACTTTAATTCTCTTCATACATTCTGGTGAAGTCATTTCTTCTTCAGTCATATTTGTTGGCTTAATCAAATGGCACAACATAAGTTCCTGAAAAAAAAGAGAAAACAAAATTGTTAGTGTATGTTATAAAATTAAAAAAACATGGCATTAAACACAATACGTATAGGAAGTGTATGTTTATCAGTATATTACAGAGTGGTTTTATTATTTATTCATGTTACCTTCGGATGCTACCTGACAGTATTTTTCACTGTTATTTTAGTTTTTAGCATCTTTAGTCATCCATCAAAACAATATCTACAACTTTTATTCATCAGTTTAAAAATAACACAAAAGAAATGAACAAATATTTTTATTGTCTGTGAAACAAGTAGTGAAATTCCATTTTACCAACTTAGATGTACAGTCCGCCCTCGTTATTACGGACCTCTTTATACCAATTTCAGTTAAAGAGGGTGGAGTAATCAGACACCACAGTCTTTTTAAGAACACAGGCTGCTGGTTACATTGCGGGAGGCCATTGAAATTGCCAAGCAATCGTTTTGATCGAAACTTGTGCAATGAAACAATGAAACTCTATGAAACAATTTAACAAACAGCCTTTAGTATTTTTAGCTTGCAGTAACAAAAATATATTTTTAGCTGTTAAAAAGAACTTTGTGGTTGAAAACATTTTCTTGTTTCACGAAGTAACCGCTAAGTGGTTGGAGTGAATCCCTTACTCGGTTATAGCAGACAATCGGTAATAACGGACACCATGCACTCCCCCCCCCCCCCCCCCCCATGGTCTGTTATAATGAGGGTCATCTGTCTGCTGAAATTATTAAATGTGAAAGGACAGGTTGATAAATGGCTTTAAATATAAAGAAAAAGAGGCTAGTCGGGCAATATCTGTGATGAAAGAAGCAGAGTTAATGTTCAGATCAATGGTCCTTCAACAGAACAAAGATAATCTACCTGAAATATTCATGGTGTTTCTCTCTCTCTCTCTCTCTACAGATGCTGAAAATCCCAGACCTCTTCTGTGTTTATTTCAAATTCCCAGAATCTGCAGTTATTTGCTTTTCAATGGCTTGTAAATGTCTACCGACAATGATTATAGAGTACATCTATATACTATTAAAACTCTGTGAGTGTGGGTGTGGGTGTGTGTGTGTGTTTGTGGGTGTCAGATTTGGCCTTTGATTCCTTGCTCCGCCAAAACCACACGCGAATACTCCGCGATTGTTTCCATTTCGCTAGACATTACACTTTTACATACCCTAACACACTCCTTATTAGATTTAGACATTTTTATGTACGCATTTTAAAATAAAATCCATTCCACCCCCCCTCCCTCACTCATTTTGTCGCCTCCTGCTGGCCAGCCACCATAACGGCTGCTGCTGCCTGGCTCTGCTCCAAAAACGGCGACATTTTTTTTCTTTCGCTGGCGATTTTCGCAGCTGCCGTCCGGCTCTCCTCCACTACCGCCCCCCCCCCCCCCACCCGGGCCGGCTCTCTCACGCTGGCTCAAGCGCCCGGCTCTCCTCCAAAAAGCGGACATTTTTATTTTTTCTCTGGCGATTTTCACTGCTGCCGCCCAGCTCTCCTCCACTACCCCCCCCCCCCCCACACCGGCTCTCTCAAGCTGGCTCAAGCCAAACATCGGCTCTACCCCCTCTGCTTTTCGCCGTCCTCTGTCCCCAGGACGCCGAAAAGCAGCAGCGGAACAACCCATCTTTGCCTTCAGCCAGCGTGACAGAGCCGGCGCGTCAACGGCCTGTCGGCCCGCAGCCCCATTGAGGACGTACGCAGCGTCTTGACGGCCGTACGCAGCTTCTCGACGTCGTACGCAGCGTCTTGACTGCGTACGCCATCAACACGCTGCGTACGCCGTCAAGACGCTGCGTACGGCCGTCCAGACGCTGTCTACGCCGTCAAGACGCTGAAGCACGTTCGGGAACCAGACCCCGGGGTCTGAAGCACGTTCGGGGTCCAGACCCAACGGGTCTGCACTTGGTCTAGTAATATTATAAAATCAGAGTCCTACAACGTGGAAGCAGGCCCTTTAGCCCTACTCGTTCTCGCTGACCAAGATGCACCATTTGCCTGCATTTGGCCCATATCCCTCTAAACCTTTCCTATCCATGTACATGTCTTAAGTATATTTTAAATGTTATTGTACCCGCCTCAAATCCCTCCTCTAGCAGTTCATTCCATATACTCAACACCCTCTGACTGAAAAAGTTGTCCTTCGGGTCCCTATTAAAACTTTTTCCTCTCATCCTATGCCATTTTGTTTTGTTCTTGATTCCACTCACTGAATAAAAGACTGTGCATTCATCTTATCAATTCCCCTCATGATTTAATTCACCTCTACAAGATCTCCTCATAGTCGTCTGTGCTCTCAGGAATAAAGCTCTACCTTGCCCAATCTTTCCCTACGGCTCAGGCCCTAGAGTCCTGGCAACATCCTTGCAAATCTTCACTGCACTCTTTCCAGCTTAATGACATCCTTTCCATACTAGGGTGACCAAAATTGAACCTAATACTCCAAATGCAGCCTCACCAGCATCTTGTACAAGTCCCAACTTCTACATTCAATACCCTGACATAGGAACGCCAATGTACCAAATGCTTTCTTTACCTCCTATGCGCCTGCGATGTCACTTTCAGGGAACATCTATACTCCTGGATCCCTCTGCTCTACCAGTGCAAACAGGAGCCAGGAAGCAGAGTGCAAATTACATCAGGAGATACAATCAGTAAGAAAGGCAATGTTACAGTGGTCATCAGGGAAATGGCAGATGCATTGAATATGGTTTTTGCATCAGTCATCACAATGGCAGACACTAGCAATGTGCCAGAAATTCAAGGGAATCGGGTGGGGGGGGGGGGGGATAAGTCACCTGGACCCGAGGACTGCACCCCAGGGTTCTGAAAGAGGTGGCTTTAGAGATTGCGGAGGCATTAGTTGTGATCTTTCAAGAATCACTAGTCAGGGGTGGTTCCAGACGATTGGAAAATTGCAAATATTTCTCCCTTGTTCAAGGAAGTGAGGCAGAAGAGTGGAAACCATAGGCCGGTGAGTGAGTGTCCATTATAAAATACATTTCTGAGTACTTTGAAGTGCACGATAAAATAGGCTGAAGTCAACGTAGTTTTGTAAAAGGGAGATTTTGTCTGATGAACCTGTTGGAATTTTTTGAGGAAGTAAATAGCAAGATAGACAAAGGAGTCAGTTGATGTGGTTCACCTGGATTTTTCATAAGGCCTTTAATAAGGTGCCGCACGTGAGGCTGCTATTGAAGATGAGAGATGGTATCAGACGGGTGATACTAGCAAAGATAGCAGGTTGGCTGGATGGCAGAA
>CM075980.1:43862013-43892930 GCA_038087875.1 Malacoraja senta
AGGGAACCTGTGTGTACAGAAGTTGGGGAAGGCTTGGTGTCAACAAAATACGATTTCTGTTGGAATGTTCAAGGAGAACCTTCACCTTAGAGACATTTGTAGTGATTCGAACCAACCCTGCAAGCGACTGCCATGTAAAAGGCCTCTGTTGCAAGCCCTGGCAACTGTCATCAACCATTTCAACCACGACTGAATAACTGTAGACAGAAAGGAGAAAAAAAGGGTTTTTGACTATAAAAATAGAATAAGATTCCAATGCAAATATTATTTTAACGGCACTATTCATACCTTGCATGATAAAATGGAGGTCCTTTTCGATACAGCACTGAAATACAAAAGGATAAATGCTATTTTAAATCTGATGCACAAACATAAAGGTTTGTTCTGATTATAAAATGCAAAAAAAGACTGCAATGTAGAAGTCTGAAATAAAAAGAAAAAAGATAAATTACTGGAAATAGTCATCAGGTCAGGCAGCATTCCCAGAAAGTAAATGTTTCAACTTGATGAGGTGGATGGAGCCTGAAAGGGTAAAAGTGGATGTTGAATTTGTTATTTTTATCTAGTTTTATTTAGCACATCCTGTGTGGCTTTTGAACTGTTCTTACTATTTTACTCTCTTGAAACAACTGATATGGCCTGCATTAAAAAAGGACATTAACATTGACATATCCTTTCTTCATAAGATACAGATGCCCATTATTCCTACAATACAATTGCAGCTCAAACAACACCATTATCCCCATTATGCAGGAAAATAATAAGTTGGGCAGAGATTGACGTCGTTAGTATTTTCTTCTGAAACAAAGAGAGCAAATTAACCTAGGAAGTGATCAAAGCTCTCTCAGGAACATCATCAGTTATTTAACAGGAATATCTAATCTCCAAGATTTCCAAAATAAATGTGTCACTCACATTTATCTGCAACGTACCATGTAATGAAATAACACTTTTAATGAGGGGTGCATGCCTTATTATTGCCATTAAGAGGTAAACTGATTCTTTCACCCGTATCTTATTTGGACGCAAGTATCTGTGTCTCAGAATGTCATTCATAAAGGATATTGTATTACAATAGCAATGAGTCATTATTCCCCGTGCAAACAATGTGCTGTGAAAAGAAATGTGGGAGGCAGGTTTGTGCTTCCAACTACTGTCCCCATATCACATTCTACTTTTCAATCAGGTCGTCTGTAATGGCATGATGCCAAAAGTAGCGAGGAATTAAGATGGAAGCAAAGGGCATTAACCTCGATGGCTCTACTGACGTTGCAAAGCTGAAGACACAGTAATGGCAGGATGCAGCCAGGAACATCCTTATGTCACTAGGTGCTGAATAATTAGTGGCAATAATAAGATTTCAGGACAGGGCGAAACACTCCAAGTTGTGATACACAGATTTACAAGCAGGTTGCCAAGACTGGTGGAATTTACTTACGAGGAGAAACGGGATAGACGAGTGTAGTTTTCTTTGGAATACCCTGAACCTCAACACTGGTGCCCATCAGGGTTATTTGCTCCCTGCCCCAACACGATGCCCCTCTGCCCCTTGTTCTACTCCTTCTGTACCCATGTACAAGTACAATAACAACTCAATCTTTAAGTTCGTCAGTGACGTGACTGTTGTCAGCTGGACCAACAACAATGAGATGAAGTGCAAGAAAGAGATCGTGAATCTTGTGTCAGGATATCAAGCTAATGTAGTTTAGTTATTAGTTTAGTGATACAGTGTGGAAACAGGCCCTGCGGCCCACCGAGTCTGCACCGACCAGCAATCCTTAACACTATCCGACACTAGAGACAATTTTTACATTGCTACCAAGCCAATTAACCTATAAACCTGTACGTCTTTGGAGCGAGAGGAAACCAAAGTTCTTGGAGAAAACCCATGTGGTCACGGGAAGAACGTAAAACTCCGTACAAGCGCCGTAAGGCAGCAACTCTACCATTGTGCCACCGTGCGGCCCCTTATAATCCAATCATAAACATCAGCAAGAATAAAAAGCTCATTGATTCAAGGAAGCAAGGGGTGAACACAACACTGCCCTCGTCAACAGAGTTTTAATTTAGAGATACAGCGTGGAAACAGTCTCTTCGGCCCACCATGTCCGCACCGAACAGCGATCCCTGCATATTAACACTATCTTACACACACACTAGGGACAATTTACATTTATACCAAGCCAATTAACCTACAAACCTGTACATCTTTGGAGTGTGGGAGGAAACCGAAGATCTCGGAGAAAACCCACGCAGGTCACGCGGAGAACGTACGAACTCTGTACAGACAGCAACCGTAGTCGGGATCAAACCCAGGTCTCTGGTGCAGCAAGCGCTGTAAGGCAGCAACTCTACCGCTGCACCACAGTGCCGCCCACTACACAGCTGCTGTAGAGATGGCCAACAGCTTAGGCATCCTTCCTTAGGCATCCTATAAACTATTCTGAATAGTTGAGAATATGACAATAAGCTATCTGAAGATGACTCTCTCCATTGTCAGCCCACAATGAAGACTTGGTTTTCCCTTCCTGAGTTCAACAATCAGCTCCTACGTCTTGCTCAAGTTGAGAACAAGATGTTGTTCTGAAACCAGATTATCGATCTCCTGTACACAGACTCATCATTCCCCTTTATTCGTCCAACAATGGTGGAATCGTAAGTGCATTAAACATGGTGTTGGGGGTTGTGTCTGGCTTCACAGTTATGGCCATAGACAGAGTAGTGCAGGGGACTAAGTACACATGCTTGAAGTACCCATGCTGATGGTCAGCAAGAAGGAAATGTTGCCAATTTGTACTGATTCAGATCTGCCAATGAGGTGTAGTTGAGGTTTCAGTTGGACAGGGACGAGAGGAGACCCAGTTCCCAGAGTTTGACGTGAAGGAAGGAACTGCAGATGCTGGTTTAAACCGAAGATAGACACACAAAGCTGGAGTAACTCAGCGGGACGGGCAGAGAGAAGGAATGGGTGACGTTTCGGGTCATGACCCTTCTTCAGACCACATACTGTATTTTTGAAGTGTAATCTCTGGCACAATGTAGGAAATATGATAGCAACTTACCACACAGACCAATGTAATAATGAGCAGAGCCTGTTATTTTTAGGGACATTGATGTTAGGATATGTGTTGGCCCCAGGGAGAACTTTGATTCTGTATATTGTGTCATTGTCAAAAGGATGAAGTTCATGAACATAGATTAAGCAAGTACTTACAAAGGTCTGTTCCATACTTCAGTCCAGTTTTTGGCACCCAGCCTTTACCTCGAAAGTAATGATAGCCCATGTAATTGGCTTTAAACCCGGGCTGTATTGCACTAAATACTTCCCATAGTTTGACAATAGTCAGAGGCTCCTGAAAGCAAAAGACAGCCCATCATTAATATTTATAATCTTTTGCGTGACTGGTTGGGTATTAATGGCTTCATTCACCATCATCAACTTGACAAGCAAACAAAATGTAAACCAATACTGCTAATGATTCAGATCATTGAAGTGTTAAAACCTATCCTTCTTTTGTATAGATAGATCCTGATGGACATGGGATTTCTAGTGTTCTCAGGTTTTATTTCACATTTCTAATATTTTACCTCTTCTCATTGCGTATTGCGTTAATATTTTTGTTAAATTCAGTCTCATTGGATAGATCAAGTTTTTCCAAAAAGCTAATATTTCAATGATCCTGTTGCTTTTATTTTTAACGTTCAAATGTAACATTCAGAGTGTGACACTACTTAAGAACATAAGACAGAAGCTGGGGTAGGCCATTTGGCCCCTCGTGTCTGTTCCATCACTCAATAAGATCATGGGTGATCATTTACTCTAGTACCACCCTCCTACATTAACATCGCATCCCTTGAATTTCTAAATATCAAATATTATTTTCAATGTGCTCAGTGACTAAGCCTCCATAGCCTTTCAGGAGTAGAGAATTTTTAAGATTCGCTGCCGTAAGGGTGAAGAAAATCTAGTTGAAATCTTAATCCTAACCCACAATTGCAAAGTCCTGCTTGTAGATTGAAACTTTCTTCATCTGCAACAGTTATTGCGAATTGAATAAATAACAATTAGGAGAGATTTGATCAATTTTAAGTCTCTATCCAAAGGAAAATGTAATACTTACCTCATCTTGAAAAATAGTTAAACATCCCAAGGCATAAACAAGGAAAAAGGCCTGAAACAGCAAAGTTAGACAGAGACATGAATACAAGTACTGAGAGTAAATGTTTTGCAAGTTATAATTTAGAAATTTATCAGGAGCAGGGGTACAGCAATCATGTTTTAATTAGACCATCAAACTACAATTGGCAAATGTAAAAACTTTTATCTGTATTAAGAAATGGAATTTACTACATATTAAAATTGGGTTGACTACATACAATTTTGTTTGATATCTGTGAGGAAATCCCTTGGGATTGGGGATGATGTGCTTCCATTAACTCTGTGGGAACCGAGGTAGCAGATGAGGCCAATGTGGGATCCAATGATTCTGTTAAAGGGAGAATAGAAGATGTTCAACAGGATGGGCGAGTAACGTTGGAGGTGATGCACCCATTCAGCCACTTCAGAGTTCTCCTGATGAATACACTTAAGGTTTTCAATGGCATTTTAATAGCTTCAATTTGAGCAGTCAACGGGCCAAAATTCAAAATCAGTGAAGAAGTTGTACTTTTTTGTAAATGAGGCTTTGCGAACATTTTCTTTTCTCGTGTCCACCTGGTAATGTGTCAAAGTTCAGGACAGAGCATCTGTTTAACAAGGTTGATACTGAAGATGAAGAGTTGTAATTTAGAGTCCTAATTGTTAACTTGTTGGTCTAAGAGAAGACACTGACATTGGTTTGCTTATCCAGCCTATGGATTTGCAGAAACATTCTTCAGGGACAGAACTGGTGGTAACTCTTCAGTACTGTGAGATGTCTACATCAAGCACACAAAATTAGGAACAAGAGCTGCCCCCCCCCAGCCCTCGAGTCAGACCCATTCAATAGACTCATGGCTCAGCTCAATACAACCTCATTCCTCTCCTCCCACTGGTAAGCTTTCACCTTTTGGTTATCAAAAACATGCCAAACTCTGACCTTAATAAGATTCAAATAAGCTGCTTCCCTTTCCCCAGGGAAGAGTGTTCCAAAGACCCATGATTCTCTGAGAGAGAAAAGAAAATCACTGTCTCTTTTTAAATGGGCAACCTTTACGATGTTGTCAGTAATCCAGGTCTCAGGAGCATACGTGAAGGCTGGGATCACTGCTCCTAAGTAAACCATGAACTTGTGCCAGATATGGGGATTTTATAGTCGTAGCATGATAGAGAGAGATACAGCAGGAAAACAGGCTAGTCGTGCACTGGGCCTGTGGCAGGCAAAGGTTGATCGGTTTCCATTTGTCCTGGAGGTGAGGTACATCACTGCAGCAAGAAAGAAAGACTGGACAAAAGTGTTGGGGTGATAATGCAGCCTCGCTTAATCCGAAATCTGCACTGAGATTGGGTCTGAAAATCAAAACTTATTCCAGATCCAAAATAAATACATCAAATGCTGGATCTACTCAGCATGTTGGGCCACATCTGTGGGAAGAGAAACAGTGTTTAGTGTTTCAGAGTTGTTGTTCGAACTGAGAAACAGAAATTGCTGGAACTACAGGCTGCATTTGCGGGGAGAGTAACGGAGTTGACTTTTCCCGTTCACAGATGCGACGTGATTAGTTCAAACATTTGTTTTTATTGAGGGTGGGGCTGTTGTGTTACTTTTGAATAAGAACTTGCATGCCACTACAATGAGATGAATTTCTATAAGCAGCTAAATTTGAGAATAATCTTTACAATCCGTCTTTATTGATACATTTAAAATCTTTAGTGAGGTAAAAAAAAAGGCATATACAGCCATTGATGCGGCTCCTTCATTTTTCAGTGTTTTCAGAGAGTAAAGATTACTCCCATCATCCCTGCATGCAAACTATGATTCGGGGTGAAGATGTCACATGCCGGTGGCTGTCCACTGTCCCTCTGACCCCCTCCACAGTTGCCACAATCTGATAACTCTTATCTCATATTTCCTTGTGACATTTTTTCAGTTTAGTTTAGAGATACAGCGCTGAAACAGGCCCTTTGGCCCACTGTGTCAGCACCCGACCATCGATCCCTGCACATTAACACTATCCTACACACACTAGGGACAATTTGCACTTATACCAAGCCAATTAACCTACATACCTGTTCGTCTTTGGAGTGTGGGAGGAAACCGAAGATCTTGGAGAACACCCATGCAGTCACAGGGAGAACGTACAAACTCCGTACAGACAGCACCCATAGACAGGATCGAACCCGGGTCTCTATCGCTATAAGGCAGCAACTCAACTACTGCGCCACTGTGCCACATGAAGGCCATTATCTCAAGTCACTGCTGGCTTTCAGAGCTTTCCATCAGTCCCATTCCCGTAAAATTTCCCTCTAACCTATTTTCTCTCTCACAATCTCATCGACCTCTGCCCCCAACCCAAAATCCTCTGACACTACAAAACAGACCACTTAAATGAGTGGAGGGGCGAGGAAACTAGAGCTCTCCATGGAATCCCATGAGGACACAGGCTGAAACTCCACAAAGACAGCACCAAGATGGAACTCTGGTCACAGGAGCCCTCACCGCTGATTTGAAGGTCACAATTTATGGCATTCGCGATTGACCTGGTTGAGAAATGAGGCTGTGAATTGTGACATTAGCCCTTCTCCACCAAGTTATAGAACTTGGAGGTAATGATGCAGCTGTCTGCTCCTGAGGTACACAAAAATGCTGGAGAAACTCAGCGGGTGCAGCAGCATCTATGGAGCGAAGGAAATAGGCAACGTTTCGGGCCGAAACCCTTCTGCTCCTGAGGCCTTGTGCTGTTTAGTTCGCATATGTTACCTTTGATTTCTTATCAGCTAAGAACAGCAAATTGATTGGACCTGATAATTTGCCGAGAAATTGAGTCAAAAGTGCTAATGTCAAGAACAGACCCACAACTGAATAGTTCCTGAAAGAACTCTTGCATCTGTACGTCTTTGGTTTATCGCTGATCATGGCTCTCAGCAGGTTAGATTCTAAGATGTTTAGGCCACAGATGGCTTCAACACTGTGGAAGAATTCACTCAGGCCATCATTTCTTTCTAGACGTCATCTGCTGGACTTCAGGCTTTAGGGACCTATACAGCAGTTTCTTTTCTCCAGAGACATGGTGGAGGTTCTAACCCAAGGACAACTTGTGTTTGTACTTAACTAGCTCCTGAATCATCAAACAGGTCCTGATGTTTTCTGGGAGAGAAGCCAAGAGTCACTGTCCATGTTCTAATTATGGTGGGCTTCAGCATTCCAGATGCTGTTGAAACAACAGGGGTCTTCAAACTGTCTATGGGGCACTGTCTTAGGAGAACTATTTTTAATGTGGTCCTTGAGATTTTCAACAGTGCCATTCTTGCAGCAAGCTTTATTGCCAATGTTACTTTGGGGTCAGGTTGATGGAGGTAATAGGGCAGATGAGATGGTTGTTAGTCTAACAGTCATTGCTATCTGTCACTGCCTTGAGATCTCTTACTTGCCCAATGATACAACATTACAATACCACCAGTGCCTGGATTGGAAATAGTGTCAAACGATCTTGTTCCTGTTTCTTGCTAAACAGGCTATTTGCTATGCAAATTTAGTTTAATTATTTTGTCAAAGTACTCTGATGGAGTAATTTTTTTCCAATTCCTTACTTAACAATCATTACATCAGAGTGGAATAACTGCGATAACTATGTTCAAATTATACTGTCGTACAACACGGAAATAGAGTCGTACAACACGGAAACAGGCTCCATCTCACCAGGTCTATGCCACCTATAGTACCTTCTACACCAATCCCATTTATCCACATTGGGAACTTAGGCTGTATCATTCACTAAAGCCAATTAAAATTATTTCTCGCATGGTAACGAAAGATACTGATCAATCATGAAACCAAAGCATAATATTATGTTTTTTCACATTACAGTATTGAGAATTAAACCGTCATATTTATCATTTCAGGTGAGTATAACTATCACCAGACTCTTACCTTCAATTACTGTTAAACATAAAGTTAATGAACCTCGTACATATATTGTCTCCATCATACCTCTTCCAAACTGAGCTGAAGATACTCAAAAACCTTGAAAGGATTCCGCTTGCAGACTAACCTCTCTGTCACCTGAAGATGAAAACCAAAACAAATCACTTCTGTTAGTGGAACCAAATTCACATTTGAATTAACATCATTTTCAGTCATGAACGCTAATCAAATGGAGGAATTACATTCCCAGAACAACTAAACCTTGATGTTATAGAAATGTCACTGTACCCAGAGTCTACAAAGAATTGTTTGGCTTTGCGGTGTTATTAAACTATAGTCACATTTAGTTCTACACCAAATCTATTGAACTTGAAATTAATATAACTTACAAAAATCAGGAGATCTTTGCTAATTTTCACAAATAAAATTGATGTGATTCTCCAGCTTCCACAGTTAGAATGTTACAATTGCGATCTTATCACAGCTGAGCAGATGTACAAAATGGAATCATACGCCATGAGAAAGTAGTTAGCCAAAATATATTATTGACTAGACTGAAGAAATATTTTAAGTTGTGATTAAGTTAGTTTAAAGATTATAGCAAGGAAACAGGCCCTTCGGCCCACATAGTCCACACCAACCATCTGTTCACACCAGTCATATGCTCTCACACTTTCTTATCCACTCCCTACACACTAGGGACAATTTACAGAGGCCAATTAATTTGCAAACCTACACATCTTTGGGATGTGGGAGGTGGATCTGGAAGGAAACCCACAGGGAGAATGTGCAAACTCCATATAGACAGCACCTATGGTCAGGACAGGACCTGGGTCCCTGGTACTGTGAGGCATCAGCGCTACCAACTGCACCACTGTGCCGTAAGGTGGCACAGTAAATTGTGTGGATTGGAGCAGGTAGGTACAGACGGGTATGAACAGTCCTAGCGAGTGGACGTATTAAACTATAAGATTTAAACTTTAAAATATTTCTTTTTTCGGATCACACTTGGGAAATTCTTTTTGCCCACACAATGGGTAAGAAAATTCTGGATTTCACTTTCCACACCCCCTCCGCTCCCCCACCCCCACCCAAAAAAAGCCGTCTGATAGACTTTGATTGACTAGAGCATCAAGGGATTTAGAAAGGCAGGTAAAAGTAGAATATATCATCAAAACTTAACACATAGAGCCCAAATGTCTGACTCTTCTCATGAAATAACACTCTTTACAGTTTCTAACCTAAATGACCCATCATAACCCCTATGGATTAGGGCATTTGTTGAATGAACTTTATGTTACATAGTGAAAAGACATTGAGCTCAAAAGATGTCATGAATTGCATTGAAGGCACGTTTTTATTCCGTGGATCTTAAAAGATTATAAAAAGTCTTAGCAGGCAATATTTGCAGCGATTGGAATGCAGCAACCGACATTGATTTGTCACTTCATAACAGCAATTATGAAGGGGAAGATAAACTGAGAGTATCCTACACAAAAGGACACAATGTTCTGGAGTAACTCAGCAGTTCAGGTAGCATCTCTGGAGGACATGGATTGGTGATGTTTGGAGAGACTCTGAATATCCTACATATTGTTTGGTATGAATTAGATACCTCAAGGGTGAAGGTACGATATGGACACTACAATGGACACAATTATGGACTGCTGCTACTTCAAGCAAGTGAATGTTTTTGAGAAAGCTTTTAATCGCTAGCATATTAGAGAGCAATTTTTTTGTTTTTGATTTACAAGAAGCCCCATAACAAAGAGCAAAAACAAACCTATTCACTACACTCGCTGACTGTAAAGATAGCAAACTCGTGCCACATTCAATTTTCCATTCAGCAACAAATTTGAATAAATGTTCTGGTGTTCTTCAACAGCCAGGCAAAATAGTATTCATCATGGGTAGGAATAAACTGCAGATGCTGGTTTAAACTGAAGATAGACACAAAATGCTGGACATGCAGCATCTCTGGAGAGAAGGAATGGGTGATGTTTTGTGTCAAGACCCATCTTCAGACTGCTGGGTGACGTTTTGGGTCGAGACCCTTTTTCAGACTGGGTCTGAAGAAGGGTCTTGACCCAAAACGTCACTCATTCCTTCTCTCCAGAGATGCTGCCTATCTATAGAATTCATCATGGCGTTTCGCTGAATACCTCCACTCTGCCCGTCTAAACCTACCTCATCTCCCAATTGCTAAACACTTTTACTCCCCCTCCCATGCACACACTGACCTCCATTGTCAGAGTGAGGCCCAGTGCAAATTGGAGGAACATAGATACATAGAAAATAGGTGCAGGAGTAGGCCATTCGGCCCTTCGAGCCTGCACCGCCATTCAATATGATCATGGCTGATCATCCAACTCAGTATCCCGTACCTGCCTTCTCTCCATACCCCCTGATCCCTTTAGCCACAAGGGCCACATCTAACTCCCTCTTAAATATAGCCAATGAACTGGCCTCAACTACCCTCTGTGGCAGAGAGTTCCAGAGATTCACCACTCTCTGTGTGAAAAAGTTTTTCCTCAGCTCGGTCTCAAAGGATTTCCCCCTTATCCTTAAGCTGTGACCCCTTGTCCTGGACTTCCCCAACATCGGGAACAATCTTCCTGCATCTAGCCTGTCCAACCCCATAAGAATTTTGTACGTTTCTATAAGATCCCCTCTCAATCTCCTAAATTCTAGCGAGTATAAGCCAAGTCTATCCAGTCTTTCTTCATATGAAAGTCCTGACATCCCAGGAATCAGTCTGGTGAACCTTCTCTGCACTCCCTCTATGGCTATAATGTCCTTCCTCAGATTTGGAGACCAAAACTGTACGCAATACTCCAGGTGTGGTCTCACCAAGACCCTGTACAACTGCAGTAGAACCTCCCTGCTCCTATACTCAAATCCTCTTGCTATGAAAGCCAACATACCATTCGCTTTCTTCAATGCCTGCTGCACCTATATGCCTACTTTCAATGACTGGTGTACCATGACACCCAGGTCTCGCTGCATCTCCCCATTTCCTAATCGGCCACCATTTAGATAATAGTCTGCCTTCCCGTTTTTGCCACCAAAGTGGATAACCTCACATTTATCCACATTATACTGCATCTGCCAAACATTTGCCCACTCACCCAGCCTATCCAAGTCACCTTGCAGTCTCCTAGCATCCTCCTCACAGCTAACACTGCCCCCCAGCTTAGTGTCATCCGCAAACTTGGAGATGTTGCTTTCAATTCCCTCATCCAGTTCATTAATATAAATAGTAAATAGCTGGGGTCCCAGCACTGAGCCTTGTGGTACCCCACTAGTCACTGCCTGCCATTGTGAAAAGGACCCGTTTACTCCTACTCTTTGCTTCCTGTTTGCCAGCCAGTTCTCTATCCACATCAATACTGAACCCCCAATACTGTATGATTTAAGTTTGTATCCTAATCTCTTATGTGGTACCTTGTCGAAAGCCTTCTGAAAGTCCAGATACAACACATCCACTGGTTCTCCCCTATCCACTCTACTAGTTACATCCTCGAAAAACTCTATAAGATTCGTCAGACACGATTTACCTTTCGTAAATCCATGCTGACTTTGTCCAATGATTTCACCACTTTCCAACAGCACCTCATATTTTGCTTGGGCAGCTTACACCCCAGCGGTATGAACATTGACTTATCTAACTTCAAGTAACCCTTGCTTTCTCTCTATCTCTCTCTCTCCCTCCCCCTTCCCAGTTCTCCGACCAGTCTTACGGTCTCCGACTACATTTTATCTGTTTGCTTTGTTGCTACCTTCGCCCAGCCAACAATGATCTATTCTACATTTTCCTTCATCTCCATTCCCTTTGTCCTGTGTTCACAACTTACACTTCCTTATCTCCCTCTCCACTGACATCAGTCCGAAGAAGGGTCTCGACCCGAAAAGTCACCCATTCCTTCTCTCCAGAGATGTTGCCTGTCCCGCTGAGTTACTCCAGAACTTTGTGTCTATCTTCGGCTTAAACCAGCATCAGCAGTTCCTTCCTACACATTGTAGTCATCATGTTGGATTTGGTCTCAGAAATATAACAGACATTCTAACAGTTTTTAATCATGTGCTTACCTCATTATTCAATGGTTGATCAGAACATGGCTGATTTTTTTCTACCACTAGTACATATTCATGCTCTGAAGAAAGTTTGTCGTCTTGAATTGAATTATGCTGCTGAGTCTCTTTGGTAGCATCTTGATTTTGGCATCCACAGTGTGTGGTGAAATCATTATGTCTGGGGCAATGCACATGGACCTGATCTTCCCTGTCAGCAGCTTCACAGTCGATATTTTCACATTTTGTTGGTGGAACATAAGGAGCATTGCCTTCCGAATTATATTCCTTATTTTGAAGGATTATTGCAGTATGATTTTCTCCATTTTGTGTTTCTCCACGTTTTTCAACATCGTTAGTTTCTGATGTAGGAAAGTTATTGTTTTTTTCCTGTGAACCATCGCAGAATTTACTGCTTCCATCACATGACAAATCAATTGATTGCGTGTATTTTTCAAGCATTTTTTCAATGCAACTGTCCTCCACCTGTGCTTGCAGGAGACTTCTTGCCCAATCGATATGATGTTGAAACCTGCAAAGATAGTCAAAATAAATCATTAGCTTTACCGTTAAAATAAACAATCCTGCATCCTCTAAACAAAAACCACTTTTTTTCTACCCCCATTGCGAAGTATATTTATTAGTTAGGGTTTTTACAGCAAACTTAATTTAACTGTAAACGGGAATGTTAGATTCATTACAGAGAACACCTTGCACAACAAAAGCATCAGCTAACTTCAATGAAGCGATAACGTATTGTTTCCAGTCAATTATTCAAAATTCTAAATAGCGTAGCGTCCATTACTAATCCTGATGACACTCTATCTATGAAAGCATGGCAACCTGTAAAAAATATTGTTGTCCTCTAACCAAATATCTAACCAGGCCAATAACTTAAAATTAACTTGTAAGCTTTTATTATATGTAACATTCTTTTGTGTAGTATATTCTTTCGTATGGTATCTGCAGCATCTTCAGAAAATCTAGATTTACCACACCCTCTTTCCCCCATTTTCTGCACTTCAAATTACATCCTCAGAATCTCCAAGGCAAATAAAATTTCTATGGCGTAAAATCATGTTGACTCTGCTCAATTATGTTATGATTTTCTAAACGTCCTTTTCATTTTACCAAGTCTTTTAAATACATTCCACAATCTGGTGACTGGATTACTTATTTACAACCGCTCTCTGTTCTCTTTCCTCCCTGTCTTGAAGATCAGCCTTACATTTTGGTCTTCTCACAGTTTAGTGGGAGAAAATGGAACGATCCATATGGCACACTGATATTAAAGGAACTGTGAGATAATGGTGACGATGGAATTGTCAACTTTCGGCGGTTACGGTGGTGCAGCGATAGAGCTGCTGCCATACAGCAAATGCAATGCCGGAGACCTGGGTTCGATCCTGACTATGGGTGCTGTCTGTACGGAGTTTGCATGTTCTCCCCATGATCTGCGTGGGTTTTCTCCAAGATCTTCAGTTTTCTCCAAAGATGTACAGGTTTGTAGGTTAATTGGTTTGGTAAATGTAAAAATTCTCCCTAGTGGGTATAGGATAGTGTTAATGTGCAGGGATCGCTGGTCGGCAAGGACCCGGTGGGCCAAAGGGCCAGATTCCGCGCTGTATCTCTAAACTAAACTTACATAGTTCCAGTTGATATAGTAGAAAATTATATATAATTTAAAAAATTGCATACACCAGAGAGGACTACATGAAACCAAAAAAAAATCTACTGTTCAATATATTGAGAAACTGGAAGTGGAAACCTGCAAGGACAGTGTTAAGGGCGAGGAACACAAACAGAGTTAGATGTTAATGCTCAATAGGCACTCATGTGCATGGAAAAAAAAGTAAATATTCTGAATATATAATAGTCAGATAGTATTGGAGCAGAAATCAAAAATGAAATTCAAAAATTGTGAGAGATATTGAAAAATCATAGTGCAAGAAGTAATTCTCCAGAAGCATGGTCAGTAGTTCTTCACTTAAATATGCTATTCTAATCGCAATGATTTTTCTTCCTATATATTCCTCAACGTATTTTCTCAAAAATGATTATTTTACCCTCTCATAGAACAAAATGATGGTCCAATGAAAAAGACGACGACATCTGTCATTGATCAGCTATTAAACCTGTCCAGCATTTTATGAGAGGTATAATTTTCACCAAATCAAAACACTTCAATGCAAAGTGACTTTTTGGAACAATAAACATTTTAAATTTATAAAACAAATTAAAAGCAACAAAACTTAGTAGCTTGAGTGATAAAATACTTGGAAAAATTATTAATGATAAAATCAAGCTTACTTTTTTGATGAAATTACAGGCAGGTGCTTAGAATTGGCATCTACAAACAACCAAAAGGAGAAATGAACATATTTTAATATAACCAAAATTGATACAGATTTTATTATAATTTGTATTGAAACATTTATTATATTTTGTATTGAAGCCTTGTATTGAATAAAATTCCTATTGTTTTCTTAACACATAATCCCATGGATAAAGCAATCTGCCTTCCTCTTCAATAGGTTTCACATGCCACAAACCACAATTAAAATTCACAGAAGGGTCGACAAAATATCCGTTGCTACTGGATACTCCTGTAATCAGATCTGATACCTCTTTAAAACAGGAGAGCACCTTCATCGCCCAGTTATCTAATCAAGAAATAGCCTGAACAGTTCATGGTAACAGTAGATCCCTTCTCACATATTAGCATGAATCACAAATTATATGGAAGAGTTTAAAAATTTCAACTCCTCATACCATAAACACAACAAAATACTACCTTTGTTCAACTTTAGCACTGAGTAGTCTCTTGGCTAGTTGGATTTTTTTTCCTGTTTTAACCCGGATTCACAGACTTATTTTCATGGAATAGATAAAGTAAAAAATAAGTTGCTTAAAAATAAGGGTTGGTGTGAGGCAAGAAATAGCAAGTGATAGACGGATCCAGTTGAGGAAGTTTTAATGGGCAGATGCAGTTAGGTAGGGAAGGGAGGGGAAAGGAAGATAGGCACAATAAGCTGGAGTAACTCAGCGGGACAGGCAGCATCCCTGGAGAGAAGGAATGGGTGATGTTTTGGGTCGAGTCCCCTCTGACTGGTTAGGCAAGATTGGAGATAGCGATGGAGACTGGGAGATGATAAATGGAGACAAATGGTGGGAGATTTATGGAATCTGATAACAAAAGAAGGGCACGTGGAACCAGAGAAGGAAGGGATGATGAACAGTTGGAGCCAGGTAGGGAAGGGGAAAGAAATGGGTGTGTGGGAGGAGCTGGGTGAATTAGAGGGTCAGAGAAAAACACATAGCAGGTACAAATTACCTAAAATGGAAGAATTCGATGTTCATGCCATTGGGTTGTGGGCTTGTCAAGGGAGCACGAAGTGCCTTTCCTCCAGTTTGTGTTTGGCCTCATCCTGCCAGTAGAGGAGGCCAACAACAGTCAGTGTGGGAATGGAAGAGGAGTTAAAATGGCTAGCGACTGGAAGCACAAGATGGCTGTTACACACATCGTGCAGATGCTCGGAAAAGTGGGCGTTTAGTCTACTTTGGCCTTGCTGATGTATAGGAGGCCACATTGACAGCACTGAAAGCAGTAAGGGGGGGGGGGGAAGAAGAAGCATGGGAATCTACCTCACCTGGAAGATGTAGGGTCTAATAATGCAGGGGGAAAGTCCCTAGGGCGGGATGGGTGGGTAAGGATGAATGAATTGGGGAGTCACTAGGAGGGTGATTCCTGTGGAGAGCAGTAATGGGTAGGATGGGGATGATGTGACTGGTGGTGAGAATGTGCTGTGGATGACAGAAGCAATGAAGAATGATGTGTCAGATGCAGAGTCCGATAGGGTGAAAGGTAAAGACCAAGTGAACTCTACCCATTTTTAATAGGGAGAGGCAGGAAATGGAGAAGATGCAGGTCAGGGCACCATCAATCACAATAATGGGAGAAGAAAAAAAGGACATTTCAGATGTCCTGGAGAGGCAAGTCACGTCTCCAGAACTGATGGGCGGAGATGGAGAAATTGAGTGAAAGGAATGGCATCCCTTCTAATACGTTGCCTCAGCTAGCCCTAGACACATCCCCTGAGTGGATAAAGGATACCTCTAATCCCTCCTACAGCTGTATACGTTGAACTCAATCAAACTGTCCAGCAAATTCATTACTTCCTCCTTAATGCAATGGGAACTCACTGCAAATGCACCGGAAGATTTGCTAAACTCTTTAGAAGATGCAACGAAATAAAATAATTATTGAATTCAGGATGCAAGCTAACATCAAGCACATACAATATCGTAATGTCTATAAATCCAATACGCGAGGGTAAAAGCAGCCCGTCTCCATGGTTTCCTATTTCCATTTAAAACCAGACATTAGCATTCTCAACTACCTGCTGTTTATTGTTCATGATATTGTCATTAAGTTTTATAACAGAAATTCCTAAATTGTAACTGAACCTGATTTTGCAACATTGCTGTATCAATAAATCTACAACCTCCCCCATAAAATCCTTTCGATACAACATTATAAAAATCCAAAATATTATAATCTTTCCAAAACTTATTCTGGAGCCAGTGATTAATTTACAGAATATACCATGGAGCTACCTTTTCAAACATTAAATTCAACACAGCCTGAAATAATTGACTGGCATGTTCTTGTTTATATATTTTTTAATACTTTAATTTATAAACAATTTTTTCTATTTTAACAATTTACAGGGTTAAATGTTTGGTTTCTAGTCATGGGATTGTGTGCCCTACGTCACTGAAAGCACAGTGGCACAGCGGTAGAGCTACTACCTTGTCGCACCAGAGACCTGGGTTTGATCCTGACTACGGAAGCTTGTCTGTACAGAATTTGTACGTTCTCCCCGTGTCCTTCGTGAGTTTTCTCCGAGATCTTCGGTTTCCTCCCACACTCTAAAGGCGCACATGCTTGTAGGTTAGCTTGGTATCAATGTAAAATGTCCCTAGTGTGTGTCGGATAGTGTTAATGTGCGGGGATCGCTGGTCGGTGCAGACAGTGGGCCGAAGGGCCTGTTTCCCTGTTGTATCTCAATAACAATAAAAAAACTAAACGAATGGTTGGCTTATGACATTGCACTGAAAAAGACTTGTAGTCAAAAGGTAGAAAAGTATGCACCTACATTGTGGGAGAGGGGTGCACCAGACGATGAAAGATCATCTGCCGGTCTTACAAGAATCTCAAATTCTACATGAATTTTGAGTGAACCAGATTTCTGAAACATTTAAATTTCAACATATGTAATTTTATGTTGATCTTTTGAAATATCCTATGCATTACAATTGAGATACAACAAGCTGCAAGTTCCTGGTGACCCCCACTGTTATTGATTGGTTTGAGGGGAATAAGACCAAAGACGGACACCATCCGTCAACTTGCTCAAAAAAATGATCATATTTTAGTGCCTTCCCTCTCAGTGGAAAATGCTGATTCTGCTGTGGAGGGACGTTCATGTTAAATTCTATAGTGTGTTGTGTGTTTTCTCTTTTTTATTTTATACGGATGTATGGAAACCTAATTTCTTCAATGTAAAGCACTTTGGTTTCAACGTGAGTCGATTTAAATGTGCTATATAAATAAAATGTACTTAAGTGTGCTATATAAATAAAATGTACTTACTTACTATTACCAACCTCACACAATTGACATGTCTCATTAAGACAATGGAAACATAAAGATTCTTTTTTGAAAAATAGAAATTGGCCTTGTTAATGGAGTCTTCTCTTCTTCACACTGATTGAACTGAATTTGTCAATATATTATTTAGTGAGCCACTATATGTGGCATAAGTTCCAAAACACCAAACAATAAGAGTCAACTACTATGGACCTAAGAAATTTAGTAAAAACAGTATTTTAAAATAGTTACCTTTCCATTTGGCAAGTAAAGCAGGGTCTGAAATATTGTAAACTGGTCTGCTTCTTGAGAGAATTCCTTTTCCAAAATAACCCTTCAAACAAAATTAATAACAATTTCAAAATTAGCAAACATTTGTATTAACATTTGAATCAACAGATTCAATCATGGATGAGAATAAAATAAAGTGGCTTTTAGCAGTTCTCTGATTCTCTTTTAAGTTGGTTATTGAATCTGTATTCACTCTTCACAGACAGAACGTTCTAAATCCTAATCAAGGGTCATGCAAAAAAACTTTTCACCTCACCCCATCTCTTACTCTTTTGTCATTCATCTCAAATCTGCACCCTCTATGACAGAACTTGTGGTCATTAAATAGATTATTTTTATTTCCTCCAACTGAAACCTCTACCATTTTAAACACTTTGTATTAAATCTCTTCTTTGTCTTCTTTGCTCCACGAACTCTGGATTCTCCAGCATATTACCGCCCTGTAGCACTCACTCCCATAATGATGAAGTGCTTCGAGAGGCTGGTCAGGGACCATATTACCTCCAGACTTCCCTCCACACTTGACCCGTCCCAGTTTGCTTACAGGCCAAACCGCTCCACAGAGGACGCTATATCCTCCATACTCCATCTGAGCCTGGAACATCTAGAGGAGAAGAACACATATGTGCGAATGCTGTTCGTGGACTTTAGTTCAGCGTTCAATACAATCATCCCTCAGCACTTGGTAAGCAAACTGGGTCCATTGGGCCTCAGCACCCCCTTGTGTAACCCGCTACTGGACTTCCTCAGACAGACCCCAGTCAGTGCGGGTTGGAAACAACACCTCCAACATCATCTCTCTGAGCACCGGCTCCCCTCAGGGCTGCGTCCTGAGTCCACTGCTGTTTACCCTGATGACCCACGACTGTTGTGCCAGGTTTAGTACAAACCACATCATGAAGTACACAGATGACACAACAGTGGTGGGCCTTATCCGGGACGACAATGAACTGGCTTACAGGGAGGAGGTGAAACAACTGGTGGACTGGTGCAACACGAATAATCTGATCCTGAATGTTGACAAAACAAAGGAGGTCATTGTTGACTTCAGGAGAAACCGGCACAGTCACACACCACTACACATTAATGACATCGATGTGGAGTTGGTCAGTAGCACTATGTTCCTAGTTAAGAATGCAGCAGCGTTTGCACTTTCTGCGCCGGATTAGAAGAGCTCACCTACCCCATCCCGTCCTCACCCTTTTCTACAGGGGCACCATAGAGAGTATTTTGACCAGCTGCATCTCTGTCTGGTTTGGGGACTATAAAGCCTCCGACTGGAAGTCCGTGCAGAGAGTGGTGAGGACGGCTGAAAAAATCATCGGGACTTCTCTTCCCTCAATCGGGGACATTGCGTGCAAACGTTGCTTGTTTAAGGCCAGCAGTATTATAAAGGATACCACACATCTCCATCATGGACTGTTCACTCTGCTGCCCTCGGGCAAAAGATATCGTAGTATAAGGAGCAGAACGGCCAGGTTTTGCAACAGCTTCTTCCTCCGAGCCATCAGACTCTTGAATGCCATGTAATGTGCCGCCATTATTATCTATTTTATCTTTTTATCCATTTTATCCTTTTGCTATTTTATGTTGCACGGGGAGCCAGCTGCAACAGAATTTCGTTCAGTCTTACATTTATTGATGTATTTCTGAATGACAACAAAGTTTTGATTGATATCCAAGTAACAGTATCCCCTTGAGTGAATATTATCCAAGAAGGGCCTCGACCCGAAACGTCACCTATTCCTTTTCTCAAGAAATGTGACTGACCCGCTGAGTTCCTCCAGCTTCTTGTGTCTCGCCTCTATAACATTATCATGTTCTTTCTAATGCATTTATTTTTGTTCATTAAATGATAGTGGAGCCAATAAAAGCAGCATTTATAATCAACTCTAATCTTCCTCGAGAAGACGACAGACCACAGTGGTTCAAGTGGTTCTTCTGGTGAAGGTATGGTGTTGTTTCTTCAGCCCCTTGTGGACATAATTGAATGCAATATTGGCAGCTGAAGTAGTTTTATAGGTTTAGTAAAATTCCACCTTCTTATTATGCTTCACTATCAAATTCAAAGATATGTGCACCAATTCACCCAGATCTCCTGCATTTGCAGTTTAAAACTATAATTTAGCTTGTCTGGCCCCTCGTCATTCTTCCTTTCAAACCTTCTCACACTTTATGTTGAAAGTCATCAGCCATAGTAGACCATGTCCGAGTCCTCTTTAAACCTTTCACTGTCTCTTCACTATTTATCAAATTGCACTTCATCTGCAATTCTTTAAATCATATCCTGTACAGTATACACTGAAAATAGCAGAAATTCTGAAATACCTTTCCATAAAGGGCTCTTATGCTCTCAGGTTTCCGCACAATTACATTGTTATTTATCATTTCAGCATAATAATGTTCTTGCTCATTTGAAATGGTTTCTTCTTGAGTGAACCACAAAGGAAGAGGTGCTTCATAAGACTCATACACCCTTCGCTTTCTTTTTGGTGCGCGAAATATTGCTTCTGCCATTTTACCAAGGAGTCCTTCAGGGTAACTTCAGGTGACAGGGTGGAATCCTAAAATAAAAAATAATATTCAGAGATTAGGATTAAATTCCTTTAAATGAGTTTTAGAGGGAAAACAATGAATGAACTAATTAGAAGATCAAAACAGATACTGCTGGAAACACTCAATATGTCAATTAGCATTAATGGAAACAGAAAAAGTAAATGCTTTAGGTTGAAGACAGGTGCTCTCTGATGTAACAAACATTTCCAGCATTTACTGTTTTAAAAGAAAAATCACTTTCTGATTAGACGATCAAGGTATATTTAAGATTTCAAATAAACCATTTTCCAAATTAAATCATTCTGAATTTCGTAAATCATGTAGGCTTTTAAAGCCCCACATCTAACTATATCTCAGACTGGTTGAAAGCAAGCAGGGTATTAAATAACTATAATAAGGTGCTCATTTAAACAAACCCCACTGTTAAATGTATTTGTAACAGCAAAGATTATCCTGCAGTATGGTCGCTTGTCTGACATTAGGAACAATTAAATATGATTGTAGGAGCTTTTGCAAGTGTGTATTAAAGAAGAGAACAGAAGCAAAATTAAAATGTGTAGGAAGGAACTGCAGATTCTGGTTTAAACCGAAGATAGACACAAAAAGCTGAAGTAACTCAACGGGAAAGGCAGCATCTCTGGAGGGGAATGGGTGACGTTTCAAGGGTCAAAACCCTTCTTGGAGGCAGGTGCTACCTGGCCTGCTGAGTTCCTCCAGCACTTTGTGTTTTGCTTAAGTCTCTTAAAGTCTGACAAAGGAGAAATAATTAAAAAGTAAAAAACTGACTGGGCAATTGGTCTTAAAACCAATTGTAGCTGTAAAAGCTGTAGTTAATTGGTTGTGCTTTTTGGGGCTAGTTCACATCTTGGAAATATCCCCACATTTATAGATGCCAGTACTGTAGCTGTGTTGCAGCTGAAACTACAGCACATCCTCACACCCAACAGCAGGATGCTGCCAGGTACAGACTTCTATATCTATTGCACTCAGATGTCACTTGATAACAACTGGAGTAATTAAATTAGTTGAAGACTGGCTTCTGTGAAGGTGGTAATCTATCAGAAGGCCAATTAGGCAGTCAACAGCATTTATCAAAACGAAAAGAATCATATTTAACCGACCCTTTAGTGCTTTGATTGTACACATGGCAGACAAGACAACAAGGAACTAGATGATAGTTCAACATTTTAAATAGGCATTCTACAAGGTGCAATGCAAGAAGTTGTTACTGAATCATATTGGCCTTGTAAGTTATTATTATTATTATTTTTTTTTAAATAGGCCATCTGAAATTCTGGGATTTCCACAACAATTTTTAAAGTGTTATTTCATCATGTATCCAGCCAACACAGAACACAACCTCACCCTAATGGTCTTTGACACAAAGACTCTTAAAATTAGAAGAACATATGAAGACAAGTGGTGGTTAGGTTAGGACACAGGACACAGAAATGAAAAATCCAATTTTCAGTTAATACTTCAAACATTTACAGATCACTAAATAAAAGTTGCAATGTCATTAACTTTCAAAATATTTCAATATTTATTAAAATATTCCTGGGGAATATTTAAACATTAATTGGAATTTATGTATAAAAATGTTTATTTGTAGGGTGGTTGATAAAACACAATAAGGGCTTTGAACACCATTAAAAACTTACACCACAGCAGCAAAGTATCTTCAAGCTATTGCAGTGAAACTGATTGTAAATTCTTGAAGTTTTCTGGGCCATGACCATTGTTAAGGGGCTGTCCCACTGTACAAGCTAATTCAAGAGTTCTCCCGAGTTTCCCTTGATTTGAACTCGGAGAATTATGGTAATAGCCGCTCAAAGGTACTCGGGGCTCTCGTGGACATTTTTCAACATGTTGAAAAATCTTCACGAGTCTTCACAAGCTTACTGCGTTTCCCGAGTACCTGTTGTTAGCGTTACGAGCCGCTGAGAGACGTCCCGAGCTCCGACGTACCCGCTACGTACATTCTATGTGCTTACCACGAGTCCGATTTTTTAAAAAAACTCGGGAGAGCTCTTGAATTAGCTCGTACAGTGGGACAGGCCCTTTACTCATACCAGATGTCTTTGCAAAATCAAAATAATAAACCGAGATTAGATTCCACAGATGCTCTGGTAGGATTTAAACTTGGATCTATGTTGTTAGTCCACACAACCTTGGGATTTTTTAGTCCTCACAACCTTGCGATTAAATAAAAAATGTCAGATGATTACACGCAGAGAGACACCTGAGCAATCCTCATTGTGCAGATAGATCCTAGAGCAACCAAGCATGAGAAGTTTCTTCTGAAGACATTCCCATTCACCTGTGATCCAGTTCAGTCTTAAGACTCAAAATACTCCTCTCCCCACTTCTGTCTTAGTTGTTTCTCATTTAATTTCCATGATTTCTCAACTCTTCACCAACTAATTGTCATTAAATCATATTCCATCTCGCCCACCTCCTGCTCTCTTTCCCCTTCCTCCATTCATGACAAATACTCAGCATCCCATCCCCACTGACCAGCTTTCCTTCATCATTCTGACAAATGGCTTGGCATCTGAAACTTTAACTATTTCCCCTTCCATAGTTGCTCATTGCCTCACCCATCCCCACTACCACAATCCCTCTTACCCTAAACATTGCAAGCCCCTTGCTTCCTACCCCACCATCGCCCTTCTTTGCTCTCTCCATGTCTACTCATCCCCTTTTCTCCCCATATCATGTAACGCACGAAGACAGCATGTTGTGTCTACAGTGTAAACCAGCATCTGCAGTTCCTGCTCTCTCTCTTCCACTCCCATCTTGAAATATCCCGATTCTTCCCATCACTCCCATCCTTTCCTAAACTCGTCACACGTTTTCACACACCCTGCCTCCATGATCCGCCTTCCCATTCACCACCAACCTCCTCCTCCTCTCCAGGACGGGCAGACACTAAATGCTGGAGTAACTCAAAAAACGATGATAGACACAAAATGCTGGAGTAACTCAGTGGAACAGGCAGCATCTCTCGCAACTCTCTGATGACCCTCAGACTATCCTTGATTGGACTTTGTTGGCTTTACCTTGCACTAAACATTATTCCCTTATCAAGTACCTATCATAATCATAATTTATTAGCCAAGTATGGTTTGCAACACAATAGGAATTTGGTTTGCCATACAGTCATACCAAAAAAGCAACAAGACACACAACTACATAAAATTTGACATACGTAAACATCCACCACAGCAGCTCCTCCACATTCCACACTGTGATAGAAATATAGAAAACATAGAAAACAGGTGCAGGAGGAGGCCATGCGAGCTGGTGGAAGGCAATAAAGTATTATCTATACACAGTAAATGGATAGGTTGTAATCATGTTTAAGAAGGAACTGCAGATGCTGGAAAATCGAAGGTAGACAAAAATGCTGGAGAAACCCAGTGGGTGAGGCAGCATCCATGGAGCGAATACATGTAATCAAGTATTGTCTTTCTGCTGACTGGTAAGCACACAACAAAAAGCATTTTCACTGTACTTCAGACATGACAATAAACTAAACTCAACTCTGGAGAGGAGTTATGGGTGGTGTTTTGGGTCGATACCTTTCTTCAGACTGAGAGTAAGGGAAAGGAAAATGAGAGATATAGAACAAATGAATGAAATATATGCAAAATGTAACGATGATCAACGAAACTGTCCATTGTTAGCTGTGGGAAAGGTGAAAACGAGTTACAACAACGAAGCTCACCAGGACGACAGTGAAACTAGCACAACGACTAGGATGGAGGAGGGATGGAGAGAGAGATGGGGGGGTGGGTGTAGAGGGAGAAGGGGAGAGAGAGAGAGAGAGAGAGAGAGGGGGTAGAGAAAGAGATGGGGGGGGGGGGTAGAGAGAGAGATGGGGGGGGGGGGTAGAGAGAGAGAGAGGGGGAAAGCAAGGGTTACTTGAACTTAGATAGGTCAATATTCATACGTGTTCTTCCAATATGTGCTGGGCCTCACTCTGCCAGTGGAGGAGGCCCAGGACAGGAAGGTCAGTGTGGGAATGGGAGGTGAAGGGTTCAGCAAGCAGGAGATCACCTGGGCCTAGGCGGACTGAGCGAAGGTTGTGCTCCACTCGCCGAGGAATCATTCACCTCCCGCCCGCCCGCATGTGGACGAGGAGCGCTGCTTCCCGCCGGCTGCAGAGGCTGCTCTCTCTACTCGCCGGCCTCCTCTGGCAGCGCCGCGCGCCCGCCCGCCCGCCCGCCAACACCGTACTCACCAGAACCACATTCAAATGGCGTCGGTCTTCCTCTCTCACCACCCAGCGGCTACTCTACTCGACTCGACTCGACTCGACTCTACTCTACTCTACTCTACTCTACTCTCTACTCTACTCACCGACCTCCTCCTCCTCCCGCCGGGACCCGCGGCGCCAGCGGCTCCTCACCGGCCTCCTCCTCCTCCTCCTCCTCCTCCCGCAGCGCAAGTAAACACCGCACTCAAATGGCGCTCGGTTCCCGCATCATTCTGCCGGCACCTGAGGTAGTAAATACACCACAAGCCGTGGCGTTGATGGTGCTTTCACTCCACGCGTTATTCAATCCACAACAAGAGCTGTCTGTAACCCACGATGTTCTGCTTTCATTGCGGGCTACTGTTTCTAACTGACTGTAAGAGACGACGTTCACCGTTGCTCAGACTTGCCAGTGAAATGGCTGAAGTGTTTACAGCTTTTAAAATATACATAGAATCTAAAGCGAATATTGGTGGAGATGAGGGCAGTTGTCAAAGCATACATAGAAACATAGAAACATAGAAAATAGGTGCAGGAGTAGGCCATTCGGCCCTTCGAGCCTGCACCGCCATTCAATATGATCATGGCTGATCATCCAACTCAGTACCCCGTACCTGCCTTCTCTCCATACCCCCTGATCCCTTTAGCCACAAGGGCCACATCTAACTCCCTCTTAAATATAGCCAATGAACTGGCCTCGACTACCTTCTGTGGCAGAGAATTCCAGAGATTCACCACTCTCTGTGTGAAAAAAGTTCTTCTCATCTCGGTTTTAAAGGATTTCCCCCTTATCCTTAAGCTGTGACCCCTTGTCCTGGACTTCCCCAACATCGGGAGCAATCTTCCTGCATCTAGCCTGTCCAACCCCTTAAGAATTTTGTAAGTTTCTATAAGATCCCCTCTCAATCTCCTAAATTCTAGAGAGTATAAACCAAGTCTATCCAGTCTTTCTTCATAAGACAGTCCTGACATCCCAGGAATCAGTCTGGTGAACCTTCTCTGCACTCCCTCTATGGCTATAATGTCCTTCCTCAGATTTGGAGACCAAAACTGTCTGCAATACTCCAGGTGTGGTCTCACCAAGACCCTGTACAACTGCAGTAGAACCTCCCTGCTCCTATACTCAAATCCTTTTGCTATGAAAGCTAACACTTTCTTCACTGCCTGCTGCACCTGCATGCCTACTTTCAATGACTGGTGTACCATGACACCCAGGTCTCGCTGCATCTCCCCTTTTCCTAGTCGGCCATACAGTCGGATCAGTTGGAAATTTGGCCTTAGAAGTGCCAGATGAAGTTTAATTCGGACAAGTGTGAGGTGCTGGTTACAAGCAAGAATATAGTTTACAGTAAATGGCAGAATCTTGTGAGCATTGATGTACAGAGGATCCCTCTGAATCCCACTTTGGGTTGCAAGTCCATAGCTCCCAGAAAGTGACAACCTAAGTAAGTGATAAAGAAGGCGTGCAGCTTGCTTGCCTTCATCAGTTGGGACACTGGGTATAAAAGTTTGGGAAGTCATGTTACAGCTGTATGAAACTTTAGTGATGTTTAAGAAGTAACTGCAGATGCTGGAAAATCGAAGGTAGACAAAAATGCTGGAGAAACTCAGCGGGTGAGGCAGCATTTATGGAGCGAAGGAAATAGGCAACGTTTCGGGACGAAACCCTTCTTCAGAGTCTGAAGAAACCCGAAACGTTGCCTATTTCTTCAGACTCTGAAGAAGCATTTCGACCCGAAACGTTGCCTATTTCCTTCGCTCCATAGATGCTGCCTCACCCGCTGAGTTTCTCCAGCATTTTTGTCTATCTGAAACTTTAGTGAGGCCATATTTGGAGTATTGTGTGCAGTTCTGATCACCACAATGTAGAAAGAGGTTTGGAGGCATTGAAGAGGATGGCGAAAAGGTTCACCAGGATGCTGCCTGTATTGGGGCATATTAATCATAAGGAGAGGTTGTACAAATGGATTTGTTTTTGCTGGAGTAACGGAGACTGAAGAATTATCTAATAGAAGTATGTAACATTGTCACAAGCATAAATTTGATAGGACACAAAGTCTTGGAGTAACTAAGCAGGCTAGGCAGCCTCTCTGGAGAACATGGATAGGTGACGTTTTGGGTCCAGTCCCTTCTGCAGACTGATTGTAGGGGAGGGGAGGGGAGGGGAGGGGAAAGAAAGCTGCAAAAGTGGAGAGGCAGGACAAAGCTCTTGCTGTAGTATCTTTGGGACAAAGTGTGGCAGGTAATAGGTTGATACTTAGGTTAGTAGGAGGTAAATAGACATTCTTTTTCACAGGGTGGAAAGGTCAAATATTAAACTGGATATGTTTAACTGAGGGAGATAGTTTAAAGGAAAATGTGCAAGGCAATTTATTTTACGCAGAGGTGCTGGGAATGCATTGCCTGGGGAGGTGGAAGAAGCAGATACGATAGCTACGTTTAAGAGGCAGATATGTGGGCACATGAACAGGTGAAGAATAGATGGATATGGACCAGGTGTAGACAGATAGAATTAGTTAGATTGGTATAATGGTCGGTGCAAACATGATGGTCGGAAAGGCCCATTCCTTTGCTGTATGGTTCTATGTTCAATGCATAGTATGGAATTGCAGTTTGAAGCCTGCAAATATTAACCATTTAAATAGACTCATGAAGAACTTCTAAGTCAACCTAGCTGTAGTTTGATGTGGGTTCTTCTGCAGTACTCTGTGGTACAGTTGTATCATAACATATTTACTCATGAGACCTAGAAGCTTCATGAAAGCACACCTAATTGTGGCACGGGGTATTTTTTTTACCCTTATATTCAGAGGAAACTATACTTTTGGGGTACTTTTAGAATATTCTAAAAATATCTAGACAGATAGATGAATATGGCCCAAATGCAGGCTAATGGATGAGTTGGGCCAAAGAGGTTGCTTACAGAATTTGAAAGTGTACAATAGATTAATAGGCCACCATTCACATTACATAAAAGACCATTCCACTTATAGGATTTGCATTATATCAATTTTCCTTTTATGTGTATTCCAAACATGCCAAAGGGTTATTTTCCACTGATTTTCCAAAGAGCATTTGCAGTGGCTGCACCCAGCTTCCACCTCAGCACAAAGCACTGGACCCAGGGCCGGATTTACGTATAAGCTCGACAAGCTTAAGCTTAGGGCCTCGAGATCTAGGGGGGCCTCGCAGAGCCGGATTTACCACTATGCTTCATAGGCTGAAGCCTAGGGCCTCGAAATCTAGGCGGCCTCCGGTCAAGGCAGGACACCTGCCGTTCAACTCTGGGCGGGCCCCCTCTCTATCTCTCTCTCCTCTCTCTCTCTCTCTCTCTCTCTCTCTCTCTCTCTCTCTCTCTCTCTCTCTCTCTCTCTCTCTCTCTCTCCTCTTCCCCCTCCTCCTCCCACCCCCATCCCTCTCTCCCCACCCCCTTCCCTCTCCCCCCTTCCCTCCCCCACCCCTTCCCTCTCTCCCCCACCCCCCTCCCCCAACCCTCTTCCCTCCCCACCCCCTTCCCTCTCTCCCCCACCCCCTTCCCTCTCTCCCCCACCCCCTTCCCCCTCCCCACTCTCCCCCCCTCCATCCACACTCTTCCCCCTCTACCTCCTACCCCATCTCCCTCCTCGCCTCCCTCCCACCTCTCACACACCTCTCTCCCCATCCCCTCTCTCCTCCCCTCCCCCACCCCTCTCTCCTCCCCCTCTCCATCCAACTCTCCTCACCCCTCTCCCTCTCCTCCCCCTCCTCCTCCCACCCCCATCCCTCTCTCCCCCACCCCCTTCCCTCTCTACCCCACCCCCTTCCCTCTCTCCCCCGCCCCCTTCCCCATCCCCTCTGTCCCTCTTCCACCACTCCCCCTACCCCTCCCTCCCCACTCTTCCACCCCTCTCCCTCTCCCTCCCCCACCCCTCTCTCTCCCCCTCCCTTCCCCCTCCCTCCTATCTCTCCCCCACCCTTCCCCTACCCCTCTGTCCCTCTTCCACCACTCCCCCTGTCCCTCTTCCACCACTCCCCCTACCCCTCTCCCTCCCTCCCTCCCCACTCTTCCACTTCTCTCCCCCACTCTCCCTCCCCACTCTTTCCCCTCTCTTCCTCCACCCCGCTCCCTCTCCCTCCACACTCTTCTCCCTCCCTCCCCTACCCCATCTCCCTCCTCCCCTCCCTCCCCGTCCCTCCCTCCCTCCCCATCCCTCCCTCCCTCCCCCTCCCCCACACCTCTCTCCCCCTCCCCCATCGCTCTCTCCTCCCGTCCCCCGCCCCTCTCTCCTCCCCCTCTCCATCTCCCTCTCTCCGGGGGGGGTGGTTAGTGTGACGCCGCAGCCCACCCCGCAAACGCGCGTTGGGGAAACAGACCCAACGGGTCTGCACTTGGTCTAGTATATATATGTGTGTGTGTGTGTGTGTGTGTGTATAATATATATACCCACACACACACAATTTCCCTCCTGGGATTAATAAAGTTCTATCGTATAGTGTCGTGTGTGTTGGAAGGAACTGCAAATGCTGGTTTAAACTGAAGATAGCTGGAGTAACTCAACAGGTCAGACAGAATATCTGGACAAAAGGAAAATATTATGTTTTGGGTTGGGTCTGAAATAGGTTCCTGCACACCTTTGGAATGTGGAAGGAAACAAGAGCACCCGGAGAAAACCCATGCGATCAAAGAGAAAAGGAGCAAATCTATAGAGTAGCAATGTTACAAAATTTTGAGATTTTAAAAATCAAGTCTGCAATTTATCCCATCAGATAAAACATAAAACGAAGTTTAGACACCTAATTCACTTTCATATCTTCAGTATTAAATAAGTTATGGCCATTTTCATACTCGGAAATTAGCATCTTGTTCCCTATTGTTTTTCCATTGACTTGACACAAAAGCTGTGATCGAGGACAGTCAAAAGCCCATAACTTTCTTAAAAATTAAGAGAACTGAATGAAAATCTCAGTTATTATAGATTGAAGCATTCTGAAACAAATATGAAACAATCTTACTTGGATGACCTGAAATTAAAGCATATAATTAGTTAGTTACCCAATTGTAGCTAATTACAAAATTCAATTACTAGATCTAAATATCTATCCATTTCTTAAGAAAAAGTTAACATTTTTAAAAAGCCTAAGTGTCCAAATAATATTCACACAAGAATTCACAACATTACATTATTTTTAAATCTCATTGTCATTAATTTATAGGCCAAATGGAAGGAATTTAGTGTTTAATTCCTGTAAATTAATGGGCATTTTAATCATCTTGCGAGTGGGATTTTGTGGAACGCGCTGGTTTGGAACACTGCGGTTGCACTGAATGAAATCCCAATATCGGCAGGAAAAATATTGCCGGTTGGTATATTTACGTAGTCACATTTTCGCAACTTGAAATTTTTATTAAAGGCATCCTAAGAAGCAAGTTTATATGAAAAAATAAACGGCATACCTTGCCTTGTCCCGTGCGTGAAATCCGTCCTGTTGTCGGCGTTGACGGCATTTGAAGATGAGTTAAATTTTACTCCAACAATTTAATTATCCAGCGCTAATTTTAATAAACTTAATAAAACGGCAGTCAAAGCGATTTTTCTTTAGCGACTAATTTACCTGACAGACATCGATTTGAATAGCCTGCCGAAAAATCGCATTTTAAACCCGCCCCCCTCTCAAAGGCGCCAAAGTCGCGCACACGGGCAGTGACAGAACTGCAGCGCCGCTGAAGGTAAGTTTTGTAACATACCTATATACAGACAGCACCCATATACAGGATCAATTCTGAGTCTCTGGCACTTTTAGGCAGCAGCTTTATGGCCAATGTACTGCCACATAGTCTTGAACTTAATTAAAACATACAGTAGCTGTAAAGGGGGACATAGCGTCAAAGGGCTGTCTCACTGTGCGAGTTGACCCACGAGTGACCCCGAGTTTAAAACAAATTTAACTCGTGGTAATCACGTACAATTAACGTAGCGGAAACGTCTGAACTCGTGGATGCAACTTAGCGACTCTTGGTGCTAACGGCAGGTACTCTTGAAAC
>CM075980.1:43893130-44083227 GCA_038087875.1 Malacoraja senta
ACGACGGCCAGCACGTCATTGGCCGACCTGCGCATGCGCACTGCCACGGCAAACTGGTCGGCGCTGGGCACTTTCTCCCTCGCTTTGAATTGTGTGTGTGTGTGTGGGGGTGTGTGTGTGTGTGTGGGGGGGGGGTGTGTGTGTGTGGGGGGGGGTGTGTGTGTGGGGTGTGTGTGTGTGTGTGGGGGGGTGTGTGTGTGTGTGGGGGGGGTGTGTGTGGGGGGGTTTGTGTGTGTGGGGGGGTGTGTGGGGGTGTGTGTATGTGTGTGGGGGGTGTGGGGGGGTGTGTGTGTGTGGGGGGTGTGTATGTGTGGGGGGGGTGTGTGTGGGGGGTGTGTGTGTGTGTGGGGGGATGTGTGTGTGGGGGGGGGTGTGTGGGTGTGGGGGTGTGTGTGTGGGTGTGTGTGTGTGTGTGTGGTGGGGTGTGTGTGTGGGGGGGGGTGTGGGGGGTTGTGGGGGTGTGTGTTTTTGTGGGTTTTGTTTGTTTGTTTCTGCCTGTCTTGTGGGTGCCAACCTTGCCTTTGATTCGTCGCTACGCTAACACCACATGCAGAAACGCTGAGATTTTTTCCATTCCGGTAGAGATTTCACTTTCCATTCCAAGTATCCACTCCTGATTAAATTTCGTCGTGTTTATGTACACATTTATAATAAATTCCTTCTCCATCCCCCCCCCCCAAATTTCAAAATTATAAAAAAAACAGCTCTCACCCATAGAATGTTGGTGAACGTTCCATCGTGTGATGTCACAATGCCCAATGCTCACAGATGTCCAATCGGAATGGATCCATTTACATATGCCTTTGCACCAGCCCCAGCCCCTGCAGCCTGTGTCGAAGCGCGTCATCACGTGTGGGAATAGAGAAAGAGGATTGGGGTGATAGGGAATTGGGAACAGATGGACTGTCCCTACCACTCCCCCTTCCACTCTCCCTCCCTACTATTTCCCCTCTCTCCCCCCACCCCTCTCCCCCTCCCTCCACACTCTTCTCCCTCCCTCCCCTACCCATCTCCCTCCTCCCATCCCTCCCCCACACCTCTCCCCCCCTCCCCATCCCTCTCTCCCTCCCCCATCCCTCTCTCCTTCCCCTCTCCCTCTCCTCACCCTCTCCCTCTCCCCATCTCCTCCCACCCCATCCCTCTCTCCCCCACCCCCCTTCCCTCTCCCCCTTCCCTCCCCCACCCCCTTCCCTCTCTCCCCCACCCCCTCCCCCAACCCTCTTCCCTCCACCACCCCTTCCCTCTCTCCCCACCCCTTTCCCCTCCCCACTCTTCCCCCTCCATCCACACTCTTCCCCCTCTACCACCTACCCCATCTCCTCGCCTCCCTCCCACCTCCCACACACCTCTCTCCCCCTCCCCTCCCCTCTCCCCTCTCTCCTCCCCTCCCCCACCCCTCTCTCCTCTCCCTCTCCTCACCCTCTCCCTCTCCTCCCCCTCCTCCTCCCACCCCCATCCCTCTCTCCCCCACCCCCTTCCCTCTCCCCCTTCCCTCCCCCACCCCTTCCCTCTCTCCCCCACCCCCCTCCCCCAACCCTCTTCCCTCCCCACCCCCTTCCCTCTCTCCCCCACCCCCTTCCCTCTCTCCCCCACCCCCTTCCCCCTCCCCACTCTCCCCCCTCCATCCACACTCTTCCCCCTCTACCTCCTACCCCATCTCCCTCCTCGCCTCCCTCCCACCTCTCACACACCTCTCTCCCCATCCCCTCTCTCCTCCCCTCCCCCACCCCTCTCTCCTCCCCCTCTCCATCCAACTCTCCTCACCCCTCTCCCTCTCCTCCCCCTCCTCCTCCCACCCCCATCCCTCTCTCCCCCACCCCCTTCCCTCTCTACCCCACCCCCTTCCCTCTCTCCCCCGCCCCCTTCCCCATCCCCTCTGTCCCTCTTCCACCACTCCCCCTACCCCTCCCTCCCCACTCTTCCACCCCTCTCCCTCTCCCTCCCCCACCCCTCTCTCTCCCCTCCCTTCCCCCTCCCTCCTATCTCTCCCCCACCCTTCCCCTACCCCTCTGTCCCTCTTCCACCACTCCCCCTGTCCCTCTTCCACCACTCCCCCTACCCCTCTCCCCCTCCCTCCCTCCCCACTCTTCCACTTCTCTCCCCCACTCTCCCTCCCCACTCTTTCCCCTCTCTTCCTCCACCCCGCTCCCTCTCCCTCCACACTCTTCTCCCTCCCTCCCCTACCCCATCTCCCTCCTCCCCTCCCTCCCCGTCCCTCCCTCCCTCCCCATCCCTCCCTCCCTCCCCCTCCCCCACACCTCTCTCCCCCTCCCCCATCGCTCTCTCCTCCCGTCCCCCGCCCCTCTCTCCTCCCCCTCTCCATCTCCCTCTCTCCGGGGGGGGGGTGGTTAGTGTGACGCCGCAGCCCACCCCGCAAACGCGCGTTGGGGAAACAGACCCAACGGGTCTGCACTTGGTCTAGTATATATATGTGTGTGTGTGTGTGTGTGTGTATAATATATATACCCACACACACACAATTTCCCTCCTGGGATTAATAAAGTTCTATCGTATAGTGTCGTGTGTGTTGGAAGGAACTGCAAATGCTGGTTTAAACTGAAGATAGCTGGAGTAACTCAACAGGTCAGACAGAATATCTGGACAAAAGGAAAATATTATGTTTTGGGTTGGGTCTGAAATAGGTTCCTGCACACCTTTGGAATGTGGAAGGAAACAAGAGCACCCGGAGAAAACCCATGCGATCAAAGAGAAAAGGAGCAAATCTATAGAGTAGCAATGTTACAAAATTTTGAGATTTTAAAAATCAAGTCTGCAATTTATCCCATCAGATAAAACATAAAACGAAGTTTAGACACCTAATTCACTTTCATATCTTCAGTATTAAATAAGTTATGGCCATTTTCATACTCGGAAATTAGCATCTTGTTCCCTATTGTTTTTCCATTGACTTGACACAAAAGCTGTGATCGAGGACAGTCAAAAGCCCATAACTTTCTTAAAAATTAAGAGAACTGAATGAAATTTCAGTTATTATAGATTGAAGCATTCTGAAACAAATATGAAACAATCTTACTTGGATGACCTGAAATTAAAGCATATAATTAGTTAGTTACCCAATTGTAGCTAATTACAAAATTCAATTACTAGATCTAAATATCTATCCATTTCTTAAGAAAAAGTTAACATTTTTAAAAAGCCTAAGTGTCCAAATAATATTCACACAAGAATTCACAACATTACATTATTTTTAATTCTCATTGTCATTAATTTATAGGCCAAATGGAAGGAATTTAGTGTTTAATTCCTGTAAATTAATGGGCATTTTAATCATCTTGCGAGTGGGATTTTGTGGAACGCGCTGGTTTGGAACACTGCGGTTGCACTGAATGAAATCCCAATATCGGCAGGAAAAATATTGCCGGTTGGTATATTTACGTAGTCACATTTTCGCAACTTGAAATTTTTATTAAAGGCATCCTAAGAAGCAAGTTTATATGAAAAAATAAACGGCATACCTTGCCTTGTCCCGTGCGTGAAATCCGTCCTGTTGTCGGCGTTGACGGCATTTGAAGATGAGTTAAATTTTACTCCAACAATTTAATTATCCAGCGCTAATTTTAATAAACTTAATAAAACGGCAGTCAAAGCGATTTTTCTTTAGCGACTAATTTACCTGACAGACATCGATTTGAATAGCCTGCCGAAAAATCGCATTTTAAACCCGCCCCCCTCTCAAAGGCACCAAAGTCGCGCACACGGGCAGTGACAGAACTGCAGCGCCGCTGAAGGTAAGTTTTGTAACATACCTATATACAGACAGCACCCATATACAGGATCAATTCTGAGTCTCTGGCACTTTTAGGCAGCAGCTTTATGGCCAATGTACTGCCACATAGTCTTGAACTTAATTAAAACATACAGTAGCTGTAAAGGGGGACATAGCGTCAAAGGGCTGTCTCACTGTGCGAGTTGACCCACGAGTGACCCCGAGTTTAAAACAATTTAACTCGTGGTAATCACGTACAATTAACGTAGCGGAAACGTCTGAACTCGTGGATGCAACTTAGCGACTCTTGGTGCTAACGGCAGGTACCCGTGAAACTTGTTAACTCTTGCAAAAGTTCAAACATGTTTGTACTTTTCCACGAGTAAAATGTACTCTTGTGGTTAAAATTTGAAACATTTTAAACTCGTTGTAAGAACGTAGTGGCCCGTGCGTTTAACTTTGTGACTCGTGATTCTACCGTGGGAACTCTTTTTAGAAACAATAATCAGGGACAGAAATATCAGTTACTTAGACTTTTTAAAGACAAATTCTGCTTAACAAAGTTAAGCAAGTTATTGATAAGGTGACAGAGTGGGTTGAAAAGAAAAAATTGCTTGAAGTTTATATATAAATTTGTGTTGTGTTGTGTTGTGTTGAAAAGCTTTTTGCTGATCCGTTTGATTCTCACTGTTTGTTTACTTCATTGCACAATAAAAGAGAGTTCTTTGCTATCAAGATCAAATTGATGTCTGGAAGTCTTCATTTTAATATCACTACAAAGTCTCATGACTTGAATGTAATATTCCTTTCATCATAAAACACAAAATAGAGGAAGGCAAAATATATTCACATCTTGATTCTCACAATCATTTGTGAGATTTAAGGACTCCCCCTCATATGCTGTGCTTTTTAAATGTTTAAAATTGTCACCTCTCAGTAGATCAGAAAATAAGACAAAGTCTTATGTGAAACAAATGTCTTGAATGTGAAACAAAGTCTTTATTCTTGTTCAATATAAAAACGCGTTTTGCGCATATTGAGAAACGTAGCACTACAGCAAACACCACTGTCTGAAAAGGGCTTCTCATAAATGAAAATCAACAAATGAAGCACAAATAAAAGTATTTCCACTATATACTAATTCAGCTGAGAAATGCACAAGTCTAAATTCAGGCAATAAAAGATACAATGCAATGCGCTAAATGACAAATTTTGAGATCTACAATCAGATAAGCAGATGCATGATAACCACGTTTTAAAGGAAAGACAGATGCAATGAAATTACTTTTACACCACAATAAAAAATAAAATCCACACTTAAAGTTAAACAATGAAAGGTCAGCAGGATTTAAACTAAACATGAAATTAACTGGATTCTTCTGCATGTGGGCTCTCCTCATGCAGTGATGTGCCTGTGGTCGGCAGCCGCTCAAAATAAGCTGTCCTGCCACGGCACACTGCCAATTCTGAATTATAGTAGGAGCATAGTAGGTAGCAGAGATGGTCTCTCTGCTCTTTTGCACTGTTGGTCCCCGTGTTACCTCGAAAACACTGCAGTGGCACCAAAGTCTCGTCGTTGTACCACTCCTCCACGCACCTAGTGTTATTCTCCCTGTTTGACTGTCCACTAAGTCACCGTCCTGCATGGCTGTTGCTGATCCTGAAGCTGCACCTCTGATACGGATCAGGTTGTGCAGAACACATGCAGCAAACACAATAGTCTCTACGTTCTTTGGCTGGCATGACATCATTTTTTTTAACGTGATGATTTTTCAACAGTTCGATATACATTGTTGCCTCAAGATTAACGGGAGAGGAACTTGGTACACTCGGGAGACGAACTTGGAACATCGCAGAAATGAGAAGTAAACGGCAAACTTAGACATACCCGTGGGAACTCGGTTAAACTCTGGATCATAAACTTGTAGTCTCGTACGCAACCACGAGTCTTTCACTCGGGGTCACTCGTGGGTCAACTCGCACAGTGAGACAGACCTTTTACTTGGAGATTTAAAACTGAAAATGGATATTTTCATTTTTTTGTAACCAAAGTTATCAACGTATAATTTTTTTGTGTGTTGGAAAACAAAATATAGTGGCACAGCTGGTAGACTTGCTACCTCACACGCCGGAGATCTGTGTTCGATCCTGTCCTCGGGCACTGTCTGTGTTGAATTTGCACATTCTCCCTGCAAGTGTGTGGGTTTCCTCCCACATCCCAAAGACGCATTGGCTTTGTAGGTTAACTTGTCACTGTAAAATTGCTCCTAATGTGGAGGGAGTGGGTGAGGAAAGTGGGATAACAGAACTTGTGTGAATGGGTAGAAAAAAATGCTGGGGAAACTCAGCGGGTGAGGCAGCATCTATAGAGCAAAGGAATAGGCGACGTTTCGGGTCGAGACCCTTATTCAGATTGATGTGTGGGGGGGGGGGGGGAGGGACAGGAAGAAGAAAGGAAGAGGCGGAGACAGTGGGCTGAGGGAGAGCTGGGAAGGGGAGGAGAAAGCAGGGACTACCTGAAATTGAAGAAGTCAATGTTCATACCGCTGGGGTGTAAACTGCCCAAGCGAAATATAAGGTGCTGCTCCTCCAATTTACGGTGGGCCTAACTCTGGCCATGCAAGAGGCCCAGGACAGAAAGGTCGGATTCGGAATGGGAGGGGGAGTTGAAGTGCTGAGCCACCGGGAGATCAGGTTGGTTATTGCGGACCGAGCGGAGGTGTTGGGCGAAAAGATCGCCAAGCCTACTCTTGGTCTCACCGATGTAGAGCAGCTGACACTTAGAGCAGTGGATGCAATAGATGAGGTTGGAGGAGGTGTAGGTGAACTCTGCCGCACCTGGAAAGACTGCTTGGGTCGTTGAATGGAGTCAAGGGGGAGGTCAAGCGACAAGTGTAGCATTTCCTGCGGTTGCAAGGGAATGTGCCAGGAGAGGGGGTGGTTTGGGTGGGAAGGGACGAATTGACCAGGGAGTTACGGAGGAAAGTGGTCTCTGCGGGAAAGCCAACAGGGGAGGAGATGGGAAGATGTGGCCAGTGGTGGGATCCCATTGGTAGACAAAAAAGCTGGAGAAAATCAGTGGGTAAGACAGCATCTATGGAGCGAAGGAATAGACAACGTTTCGGGTTGAGACCCTTCTTCAGATTGATTTCGGAAGGTGGGGGGACACGAAAAAGAAAGGAAGAGGCGGAGACAGTAGGCTGTGGAGAGCTGGAAATGGGAGGGGAAGGAGGGAGAAAGCAAGACTACCTGAAATTAGAGAAGCCAATGTTCATACCACTGGGGCAGGGGCGGAAAACACAGGGGGGGGGGGCCAGAGGGGACACGTCCCCTCCATGTTTTGAGAGGTGGGGGACATCTCCCCCCCAAGTTTTTGTGATCCGGATTTTAAAATCTCTGCTTTCCGCGAGACAATGGGGGTGGGACTGATGATCGAGGGCGCTGATTGGACGAGAGAGAGACATCGGTCAGCGGGCAATGGGGGCGGGACATGATTCAGCGCGGTGATTGGAGGAGGGAGACGCGGCACAGACCTGCGCCCCATCCGCAGGCAGGATGATCCGGCCGGGTCTCCGGCGCTGTGACCTGTCCCCACCCGAGAGACGTCGGCAGCAAAGATCCTCCGCTATAGGATCTTTGGTCGGCAGTCAGACGGGCCAGCGCAGAGAAGCAGCGCTAAACCCAGCTAACTCTGCTTGTCCCGCCAGGTGAGCTTACAACCCTTCCTGGACTTGCGGGAAATATGGCCAGCACGGAGAAGCAGCGCTGTTGCCCTGTCAGTCCAGCCAGGGCTGTAGTTAACCCGGTGAGACAGTTGAGCTGCATTTAGCGCAGCATTGAGCCTCTGAAGCCTCGCTCGCGGTGTGTGTGTGAGTGTGCGTATGCGCGCGTGGCCGCCAAAAAATTGTGTCCTGTCCCCTCCATGTTTTAATAGCGAGTTCCGCTCTTGGGGGTGTAAACTACCCAAGCAAATATGAGGTGCTGCTCCTCCAATATGCGGCGGGCCTCACTCTGGCCATGAGGAGGCCTAGGACAGAAAGGTTGGATTCGGAATGGGAAGGGGAGTTGAAGTGTTGAGCCACTGGGAGATCAGGTTGGTTATTGCGAACTGAGTGGAGGTATTGTGCGAAGCGATCGCCAAGCCTGCGCTTGGTCTCACCAAGGTTCATCATACACTGAATAATCCAACCACATTTTTGTTTGGAAGTGGAAATAAATAATAGAAATTGCATTCATTGCAATGTGTAAAAAGAGTTGAGATACTGTATTATAATTTTGCTGCATGTCATTGTGGTATATATCATGTCTTGATTGGTGAATATGTTTAGTTGTGACTTTATTTGTGTAGCAGAAATAATATGTGAATGCTTCATTGAGCATAATTCCGACTGGTAACTACGCACTTTGTCCGAGCACATTATCGCACACGTCATGCAAGCCATCTTAAATGACCACCTAAACTGTCATTTGGCAACTTAAAAAGCTGCCAAGGTTGCCCGGCTGACAACAGAGAAAAAAAATTAAGTGAGAGCCCTGCAAGGTGTATAATATTTTGACACTGTCATAGGCCTTTCTTACATATGCTGTCACAATGCACTGTAGTCTTTAAACAACCCTTCAGTAATTTTCCTTGCCCTTCATTTCAGAATAATAGTGTTTTAAGCCAATAACTCGTCACTAGCACTGGCAGTAAATAAATAAATAAATAAGCGCAGCTTTCCAGCCCCTTATCTCATTGGCCACGCTCGGCTGCAAATCGGTGTCAATCTGGTGGGTGGGGATTGGGAGGGGCCTCACAAGTGGAACAGCTTAGGGCTCTCTTCATCTAAATCCGGCCCTGACTGGACCTTACAATATGCCAGTCTACAACATTCACTTTTGGAGTGCCGTTCACTGCAGATCAGCAAGCCTTCAGAGAGTCTTTGACAAAAATGATAACCACACAGTCATTGCAAATGTTCCAAGGAGAACCAATATTAAAGAAACATCCCTTAGTTTGTTTGATCACAAGAAAAGAATGACGGACTTGCAGTCAAATTTCTTCCTGCAACAATGTTTGTGTGAAGGGCAGCTGGCACAGATTTACTTAATGAAGCATTTTAGTTTTAGTTTTAGAGATACAGCGCGGACACAGGCCTTCGGCCCACGAGTCCGATTCAGATTCAGATCGACCAGCGACCACTGACCAGCGATCCCCGCACACTAACACTATCCTACACACACTAGGGACAATTTACACTTATACCAAACCAATTAATCTACATTCCTGTACTTCTTTGGAAACCCGAAGATCACAGAGAAAACCTACACGGTCACGGGAAGAATGTACAAACCGTACAGACAGCACCTGTAGTCGGGATCGAACTCGGCTCTCTGGCGCAACAAACGCTGTAAGGCAGTAACTCTACCGCTGAGCCACCGTGCCGTGTTCTGTGACATAATGCTCATATTCATCCATTGTAATCTTGGGGATTGTTAGAACCTTGTCATGTGGTAGACAACAGGGTAAGAGCCTTATAAATTTCATTTTATCCTCATGTATCTGCAGATACAGTACTTTTTTGAACTCCAGATGAAGTGGGAGATGCTGCAATACAGAAGTTGAATGTGGGCCTTACATGCACCATATACAGCAACATCAAGAGTACCTCACACCTGATAGCTAATTTTCTTTCCTGAGGTCGAAATAGATGAATCCCAATTTCTGGTTCACTTTGGTTTTAATCTTCACCCATTCTCATTTGCACGACTTGATGTCCCTCGTACCTTCAGAGAATAGAGCTCATGGCAAAGTGAAGAAAGATTCAGGTTGAAAAAGAACATAAGCTCACATTTAATTCTAAATCCAGAGCCAGTTTGCACTGGCTACAGATTGTCATCAATTTATGGGCTTATACAAGTCATTAATATATATTAATGAAAGCAGTAGTCTTAATACTAATCAAAACACAAAGTGCTGGAGGAACTCAGTGGCCAGGCTGCATCTGTGGAGGGAATGGATAGCTGACGCATCGGCTTGTGATCCTTGTTCAGTCCTAATACTGATCCTGGGGAACTCTACTGCACACTTCCCTTCAGGTCGATCAACAAACCATCACCACTATCCTTTTCTTGTTACTTAGGCAATTTCGTCTTTGTCCTGCTACTGCTCCTTTTATTGCATTTCCTTAAATCTAGACGTCAAGCTTATTATATGGCAGTTTTTCCAAATGCCTTTCTATAAATATTAAATCAAACATCTGTACCTTCTTTATTACCTTGTCAATAAATTCTATCAAGTTCCTTGGACAAAATTTGTCTTTAACAAATCCACTCTAGCTTTCTGACTTGAATTATTTATCCTTGGTCTTTGCCCACAGATTAAATGGACTAGTTTGCAGTTTAGCCAAAACCCTTTTTTTGTATAAGGGTGAAACAGTTGTAAATTTACAGCCCTATGGCACCACTTCTGAATCAATGGGTGTTAAAACATGTTGGCCAGTGCCGTTATAATCCCTCATTTACATACCTGTAGCCTGGGATGCTTGTCATTTGGATCAGCTTATTTACCCTCTTTAAGAACAGCTAGCCTTTCTAGTACACCATTTTTGTCATGTTTTAGCCCATACAAAAGCTCAACAACATCATCTACGCCAGGACTCCAGTAATATGTTCTTCCTTGCTAAAGAGAGATGTAAGGTACAGTACTCATTTCGTGGATGATCCACCCCCCCCTGTCTCCACGGTGCTACTTCATGCACTTGTGCTGAACTCGTCAATTTTACCACCTTTGACACCAACTTCCACACTGCCCTCAAATTCACCTGGACTATTTATGACATTTTTCTTTCTTTTCTATCTCTCTGTCTCCATCTCAGGAGCCAAACTATCTTCTCTAAAGAGCTATCTACTTTATGGATTCCCACAGATACCTCAACAACACCTCTTTGTCTCCAGTCAGGATGCCATCGCTTTCTCGCTGTTTCTCCATCCCTGTTGCATCTATTCTCAAGAACTTTTGCTCCAGGACTTCTGAATTGCCCTCTTCCTCCTGAAATGTGACTTCCCCTCGGCCGTGGCTGATGGGGTAATCACACACATTTCTTACACTTCCAACACATCTGCTCCACAGATAGAACAAAGATAGAATTCCCTTGGTCCTCATCTTTCACCCTCCTCATCTCCATATCCAGCATAGCATCCTTCGCCATTTCTTCCAGTTCCGACAGGATCCCACCACCACTCACATCCTCCCCTCTTCTATGCTTTCCACCGGGATCACTCTCTCCATAGTCTGCTCATCTCTTCCTCACATCACCTCTCACAATCCTTTCTCCTCTTCAGATTATTTGGGGATTCCTGTTTGCTGCCAATCTTTTCTCCTACCATCTCATTTCTTTTTTCACAACACCTTTGAACTTCCTAGAATCAGCCAGATTTTCACTTTTTTTGTTAACCCTTCATTTGTCATAAGTTAATTTTCCTTTTCTATTCCAAGTTCAAAAAGTTGACATATCTCCATAAAGCCCCCCAACTCAAAAAATATGACTATACAAAATCACCCTCGACTAGACTATCCTGCTCATCAGAAAGAATAATGGTTTGTAAGGGTGTCGGGGGTTTTGGGGAGAAGTCTGGAGAATGGGGTTGGGAGGGAAATATAGATCAGCCATGATTGAATGGCGGAGTAGACTTGATGGGCCGAATGGCTGCCGTGAACCTCCCTTTGTTGACTTGGGTCCACTGGCATTGTCTGTAAAGCCAACAGTTTTAAACCTGGGTTTTAGGATGGACGGTGATTTTAAACTAGATAAACAAATAGGTGCGGTGGTTAAGTCCAGCTTCTTTCACCTAAGGAAGCTGGCAAAGGTGAAGCCCATTCTCGAGCGGCAGCATTTTGAAACAGTAATCCATGCCTTTATTACATCTAGGCTGGATTACTGTAACGCACTCTGCTCTGGAGTCGCACGAGCTTCATTGGCTCGTCTCCAGCTGGTCCAAAATGCTGCTGCTCGCCTTTTAACCGGAACTCGAAAGAGGGAGCACATTACTCCAATTTTGGCCTCCCTTCACTGGCTCCCAGTGCACTTTCAAGTTCATTTAAAAATTCTTTTATTTGTTTTTAAATCTTAGAATGGGCTCGCCCCACCTTACCTCTCTGAGCTGCTCCACCTATATGCTCCTGCTCGGTGCCTCAGGTCAGCTGATCAGCTGCTCCTGGAGATACCGAGGTCTAAGCGGAAGCTCAGAGGGGATAGAGCCTTCTCTGTTGCTGCGCCGGCACTCTGGAACACATTGCCGTTGCACATCAGACTGTCCCCCTCACTGTCCATCTTCAAATCCACCTTAAAAACTCACTTTTATTCTCTGGCTTTTGACACTGGCTGAGACATTGCTCCTGTTTTTAGTGCTTTTAATGTCTTTTAATTTTTACTGTTTTATAGTCCTTCGTTTTATGGTTTTTAATGGTTTGTAATAACTTCTTGTCCATGAGTTCTCATGTACAGCACTTTGTGGCAACTGCAGTTGTATAAAGTGCTTTATAAATAAAGTTATTATTATTATTATTAATTCTGCTCATTATTTATGATAGGTCATATGCCATTTTCAAAGAAATGTAGAGCATGCCCTAGTTAATTAATGGGTGGGACATGCTCACTCTGTTCGCGTGATAGTTCTATTGTCCTGTAGGCCCAGTCATGTCCCCACTCCCTGCACTCTGTTCCCCACAGTTTTTATTTAAGTTGGCCAGAAGAACTAGAAAGCTGAAGACAAAATGTGTAGGAAAGAACTGCAGATGCTGGAGTAACTCAGCGAGACAGGCAGCATCTCTGGATAGTTTCGGGTCAAGACTATTCTTCAGACTGAAGAAATTTGAAGAAACTAGAAAGCTGAAGAGTTTTGAGAGGAACTGCTGACTGTGCCTGTGTGAACCAGGATGAGTCCTGGAGTCACTTGAGTCAATAGTTAATACTTTGTCACATGTATCTAGATAGAGGAAACCCTTGTTATAACAAACCATGGGGGGGCTGAAGGGGAATGGGTCCATTATTGTCGATTGTTCCCTAAAACCGAGGAATTACGAGTAATAAAGTATCATTGTATCAGTGATAGTAACAAAAAACTGCAGATGCTGGTTATTCTGGTTATTATACAAAAAGACACAAAGCGCTGGAGTAACTCAGCAGGTCAGACAACATCTATGGAGAACATGGATAGGTGACATTTAGGGTGGAGACCCTTCTTCAGGCCTGGAACTCCATTTCAGGAGTTATGGGGAGAAGGCAGGAGAATGGCGTTAGGAGGAGAAGATACATCAGCCATGATTGAATGGTGGAGTAGACTTGATGGGCCGAATGGCCTAATTCTGTTCCTTTCACTTATGAACTTATTGATATCTTAAATGGCGAGTCTTATCTCCATAATCTTTAAAAATCTCAGAATTTCCCATAGGCTTTTAAACTAAACTTTTAATATATAAAACAACAAATTTAAGACATCTCATGTGGAAGGTTTCACAGACAGCAATCTGAAAATGAACAGATAATCTATTTCTGCGAATGATAAGTATTGGTTAGGACATTTAGGTAATTTCCTGACACCCTCAAAAACACCCTTCTGAGATGCACCTCTGATGTTGCAACGTGTAGGAAGGAAATGCAGTTGCTGGTTTAAACCGAAGATAGACACAAAATGCTGGAGCAACTCAGTGGATCCGACTGTATCTCTGGAAAAAAGGAACAGGCGACGTTTCGGGTTGAGACCCTTGAAGGGTCTCAATCCGAAACAGCACCTATCCCTTTTCCCTAGAGATGCTATCCAACCCGCTGAGTTGCTCCAGCTTTTCGTGACTATCTCTGATAGTGCAACACTCTGTCAGAGCATCTTGGGAATGTAAGATGACATTTTCTGCAAATTTGAACCCACCTCCTTCTGAGAGACAAGTGCTCTTGAGCCCACAGCTAACACTGAAAATGTGAGCAATTTCAGGAGAGTTATGAATGAGATCTGCAAAACAGATTTTCTGCACCAGTGGTGAAAAAAGCCTACCTGCAAAGAAATAGTAATAAAACATTGCTGTTGAAAACATAAAAAGTGTATGTGCATTAATTCTATTCAGTCTTCCTTTGACATCAAAATTAATTTGAAAATTCACAACATGCAAGCTCATTTTTTTTTGGAAAACTTGAGACAATAGTGACTGTGGGATAGTGTTAATGTGCAGGGAACGCTGGTCGGTGCGGACTCGGAGGGCGAAGGGCCTGTTTCCGCACTGTATGTCTAAACTAAACCAAACTAATTCACAAATATTGTACTACCACAGAATGTCAGTAGATGGCAGTTTGGCTACCGATCAGACACTAAATATCATCAAATAATGAGCAGTTCTGTCTTTTTCGGTGGGATTTTCCCCTTCTACTTTTGTTGGTCTCTTTATTTAGTATCAAATTAATGCATGTACTTATATATAGTAGAAACATTGTGAGTTTAGCTGTATTATTGTTTTATTTCCAGCTTCATTTTAATTTGTACTAGACGAAGTGGGACCCGTTGGGTCCCTGTCACACGAGAAGCCTGGTCCCCCAACGTAACCCGTTCCTCAATGCAATATTCCACCGCTCACGCATAGCCCCCAACTGCACAGGCGCGGCTCATTTCCCCTCATCCCCCAGCACTCCCTCCCCATTCTCTTCACCCTCCCTCTTCTTTCCCCTCTCCTCCTCCCCTCCCCCAATCTCTCCCTCATCTCCCGATCCCTTTTCCCCTACCCTCAGTCACTCCCTCCCTCCCCCCCTCCATCCATAAAAAGCAGCATCTGCAGTTCCTTCCTCCACAGGTCATTCATTGTTAGCTGTGGTTTAGATCCCGTTGACTTGATGATTGGACCAGTTTGCATCGTGTGTGTGTGTGTGCGAGTTACTCAAGCTCTGCGCAAACTGCTCGCCCACCCTCCACCTGTCCCATTCCTGTCCGATCGCCCACTGCTGCCGCTCGGCCCGTCCCTGCCCGCCCGCCCGCTGCTGCCGCTCGGCCCGTCCACACCCTACCCACCTGCCTACCTGTCTGCCTGCTCGCTGCCGCCGCCGCGCCGGGGGGGGGGGGTGGGTGGGGGGTGGTCGGTGTTCGTCACGGTGGGCACCACGAGTCTCGATGAGCTGGTGGAGAAGATCTCCAAGGAGGCGGCGGCGGAGGAGACAGACCCGGGGGGACGAGTAGACTGGACCGCCATTGCCGCCGAGGGTGGGCGGTGGAGAGGGGTGAGTGATCAGGGAGAGAGAGAGACGGGACCTGGGTCTCCACTGAACCCCCCCCCCCCGCGGCCGCCGCCGGTGGTGGGGGAAACGATGGACAAGTTACTTTTTGGAGGGGAGAGAGGAGTTTGTGAGTGAGGCGGGACAGGCCGCAGCAGCGCAGGAAGGGGCGTTGCCATCCTGGCCGTGGCATTGACTGACAGGAGAAGAGACCAATCTGCGTGGCGCTGACTGAAGGAATCTGCGCACGTGCGTTTTTAAAGATTTTTAAACCTCGGTAAACTTTACAATATACCACCGATTGGAACGAAACTTGTTGCACTCACAGCACAGGAGAACAGTGAGTGAGCTGGCGAAAAATCGTAGCGCTATCAGGTACTGTTTTTGCGCTAATAGAAAAGCCCCACAAACCGGAAGAGCACAAGATCAGAGTTTTAGTTATGTATGAGTATAGTTATTTAGTTATGAGGATAGATAGATGGATGGATGGATGGATGGATGGATGGATGGATAGATGACTAAACACAACATTTCTGTTCAACGTAACGAGGGTGGCAATCACAGTTGATACTGCAGCATGGAGAATTGGGGTATATTTTCTATCTTAGAATACAAATAAATGTGTGAAGGAAGTAATACATATCTTGTCTGTTTAGTTACTCTGAATATGTGTGCGCAAGGATCATAAATAGTTATTTGATAAGAGTGAGTTTCAATGAGTTTGAGTATAGAATGACATTGAAGCACACGCATGTCAACAGCAAGTCTTCTACCCACAGGCATAAGCGAGCTGCAGAAAATGATAAAGTTAATTTAAATTAAGGTTTTATGAATAGGGGCAGAGAATACAACCACAGCACCAACTTCCATTTTATGCCGATCATCGATCATCTGTATGCTAGTTCTGTTTTACTCACCTTCACATGCTTGGGGGCAATTTACAGGAGCCAATTAACTAATAAAACTGCACGTCTTTGGATTGTGGGAGGAAATCGGTGCACGTCCTGGAGAAAACCCACGCGATCATAGGGAGAACGTACAAACTGCGTGCAGACGGCACCCATAGTCAGGATCGAACCTGGGTCTTGGGGCTGTGAGGCGGCAGCTCTGCCGCTGTGCCGCCCCTTCTTAAGAATAGCAGACTTGAGTCACAGATTCATCAACAAATGACCTTCCCACCAAGAATTTGGTGAAGTTTTCTCTCTAAGAATAATTACTGAAACCTTTGATTGAATCTGAAGAAGGGTCTCGACCTGAAATGTCACCCATTCCTTCTCCCCAGAGATGCTGCCTGTCCCGCTGAGTTACTCCTGCATTTTGTGTCTATCTTTGATTGAATCGATTGATTGAAAGTGTCAGCGGCCGATCTAATCCTTGCCAACCATCAATCATCCGTTCACATTAGTTATACGTTATCCCGCTTTCACATCCCCTCCCTATACACGAGAATGGGTGACGTTTCGGGTCGAGACCCTTTGTCTGAAGAAGCATCACCCAATCCTTCTCTCCAGAGATGCTGCCTGTCCCACGGAGTTTCTCCAGCATTTTGTGTCTATCATCCGTGTACACCAGCATCTGCAGTTCCTTCCTACACATTTTGTCTGATCCTTGTAGAAGATAGTTCCAGGACACTAAAATGTGGCCAAAAGATTCACGGAGGATGAAATGAAATATTCATGTATAAGGTATTTATGATTTTATGCTTTTACAGATCATGGAAATAGAATCAGATTCAGATGAGTTTATTTTCATACACAATGAATCCAATGAAATCCAACGAATCCAATGAAATTCCTTGGTTGCATGAAGCTCATAGAGTAAACAGTATGCATGCAATAATGAAAAATGTAACAATGAATACAAAACCAATTTTCAACGACAGGGTTTTCATGAGGAAATTGGGCAAGCACTTAAAGGGAAAAATGAAAGAGCAAAAGAATGGGAGTGACCAGATAATTCTACCCAGTGTCAGCAATGAATCAAAGAGCCACATTCCCTCCTTCTGTACTGTAAATATTCTATGGTTCGATAACTTATTGGAATTGGAATACTTCATTGTCACATGTGTCACAAGGCACAGTGAAATTCTTTGCTTGCTTACACAAAGTGTGCAAATAGTCGCCACATAAACAGCGCTGACAAAGTTACAAATTACCCCGCGCCGGCTCCTCCATTGTTCTCCACCCCTCCTCTCCTCACGGTGGTCCCCCAATGCCGGGTCCATTGTTCTTCCCCCTCCCTCATGGAGGTCCCCCCAACCCCAGGTCCCCCATAGCATCTTGGGGAGTCAAGCTAGGATCTCTGAGTGTGTGTACCTCTTTCCCATTGAATTTTCTTCATCTCATTATTGTTCACTGCACTCTCCCGTCAATAACATTACAGACCATCTTTAAAAAGATCACAAAACTCATTTGTAACATGCTAAGCATATTTTGCATTCTTCCTCACTGTCACACTTTACTACTGCATCTCGGGAGCAGAGACAGATGTTTTAATTTGCTGGATTATCACCAAAATCATCTCTTCCAAACTCCAAAGCGTGAACATGAAACTTTTTTTCCAATTAAAACCACGAAGAAAACTTTAAAATTTCTGTTCATCTAAGAACCTTTCTAAATGGCTAACTGTGCATCGTAAAATGATGGTAAGCAAAATGGTCACTGCACAGAAAAGAATGGAATGGTTTTCTGTTATAAATTATTTTGAATTATGCTATAAAAACCAAAGTTGCCAGCATCTGCATTCTTTCAACATTCTGGTCCCAAATAATCAAATTTGAGACATCCCAAGGGCAAAAGGTATGGAGGTTATTTTCCTTCTCTCATATGATGTTATTAGCTGCACAGTTCCTGTACATTTTAACAAGCAGCAATCATGGTTAAAGGAAGAGTATATTTGTTTCAAGTAATTTCATCCGAAAATTACTTTGTTAGCTTGAATAGCAGGAAACTCTCCAACGATGACATACCTGCAAAAGTGCTTTTTTAAAAACATTTTTCAATAGACTTTTGCCAAAAGGCAATTCATCTAATTGTGGGTGTAGTTTAATTTTTTAGTTTAGAGATACAGCGCGGAAACAGGCCCTACGGCCCACCGAGTCGGCACCAACCAGCGATCCCCACACATTAACACTATACTACACACACTAGAAACTATTTACATTTATACCAAGCCAATTAACCTGCAAACCTGTTGGTCTTTGGAGTGTGGGAGGAAACCGAAGATCTCGGAGAAAACCCTCGCAGGTCACGGGGGGAAACGTACAAACTCCGTACAGACAGCACCCGTAGGCCACCTGATTGAGTATAATATCTCAGCTTCACAGATGTGTAATGGAAGAGAATTGAAAGGAATAGAAGATCATCTTTCTTTCTGGTGAAAAGTTTCATTTCTTTCAGATTCACAATTATGAAATTTATAGAAAATATGTTTTTAGAAGGAATGGGCGATGTTTCGGGTCGAAACCCTTCTTTAGACTGTCCCTGACATATTGAACCCCGGCACACTTTTCTTAAACATTTCAGAACTTTATTATTTTTCCTTCTGATAAGACATTTATCAGTCTTTAGTCTTTTCGCAGTCTGAAGCAGGGTCTTGACCCGAAACGTCACCTATTCCTTTTCTCCAGAGATGCTGCCTGTCCCGCTGAGTTACTCCAGCATTTTGTGTCTTTCTTCGGTCCAATCCAGCATCTGCAGTTCCTTCCTACGCAGTCAGTCTCCAACATGTTTTAATTACTTCCCCAAGGATAGCAACTGGGTTTTAGATTTCTGCAGGCACTACATTTTTTGTTCTCTCACAGTTGAGTCTGTACCTCAGACTTAGCACAATTATTCATGAGCCTCTCAGACTTACTATAACATCACAATCACATGGTCACCTGCATGGTTCTTGACCACACCATCACTTTTGAAGCCTGTGATTTTATGGTATCCCATGCTCATCACCTGTATCAGATACATACTTTTCAGTGTTGGCAAACTGTGTTTTAACTGCTGGCAAAATTCTTTGGAGAGAAGAAATGGGTGACATTCGGGTCCAGACCCTTCTTCGGACTGAGGGTCAGGAGAGGGAGACAGACATGTGGAAATGTAAGGTGTGAAAACAAGACATCAAAGCGGATGAAAAATCATGGAAAATGTAGAATAGATCATTGTTAGCTAGGGGATGGTGACACCGAAGCATACAGAGATAACATTTAATCAGGAGGACAGTCAGACTGGTCAGAGAACTAGGATGTTGGAGGGATGGAGAGAGAGGGAAAGCAAGGGTTACTTGAAGTTAGCGGTCAATATTCATACCGCTGGGTTGTAAGCTGCCCAAGCAGATACACATGACAATAAAAGAAACAATTGAACCGTTGAGTTATCCACAGGATGCTCATGTGCAAGGCAACATGATACATCATAAATGGCATCAAACATATTTACTTGTACCATGTCAATTTTGTTGTATTATTGAATTTTAAATCAAGCTGCTCTGCACAATCACAATGAATGGACATACGGAGTAGCAGGTGGATCAAATTATAAAACATACATTTCAATATCTTACAAAAACATAACTTCTGTAAATTATGCAATTATGAATCTGAAATGAATGAAAGTCTCCACCAGAAAGAAAGATGATCTATTCCCTTCAATTCTTTGCCATTACTTGTAAATCACAACTTTTCTTGCTTTATCTAAGGCACTTTTGGAGATGGAGATGTAATGTAAACTTAAAAATTTGGAATGACCACCCAACGTCCAGAACACGGAGGTATTTGTTTGCACCATATGTTTCAAGAACATCACTTTGATATACAATGCAAGACGATAGGCAAATAAAGAATGGAGGAATCACATTCTGTAGTTGGAATATAAGGGGTGCCAATGAACCAATAAAGAGGGGTAAAATTTTTGCTCACCTAAAATCTTTGAAAAGCGACATAATTTACTTGCAAGAAACTCACATGAAACAGGAAACACAAATGAGATTAAAGGCGAAGTGGATAGGCCAAACATATTATTCGTCATTTACTTCTAAATCTAGAGGTACGGCTATTCTTATTCGAAAAGGTATACCGTTCAAATTAAAGAATACTATATCAGATAAAGAGGGAAGGTATATCATAGTTTCGGGAGAAATTTATGCTACCCCAATAACTATGGTAAATATTTACGCTCCGAATTTTGATAACCCTCAATTTTTTGAGAAAATTATAGATATAATACTGGAGTTTAATTATCAAAATGTCATAATAGGAGGGGATTTCAACTGTGTTTTAGATCCATACTTAGACAAATCAGCAAAACAAAGAAGGAGTAATACAAAATCTAAGACTAGTGAATTTCTAAATACATATATAAAAAATACTAACATAACAGATGTATGGAGATCTGCTAACCCAGCAGGAAGGGAATACTCGTTTTACTCTTCGGTACATAAAACATACTCAAGAATTGATTATTTTTTAGTGGATAGGAAATTAATGCCATATATAATTAACCCAACTTACCATATTAGTAGTATTTCTGATCACTCTCCATTGACTTTTTTAGTAAAATTTGAAGGAATGCCGGGAAAGATTTTTTTTGGAGGTTTAACACATATATATTAAATGACTTACAGGGTTATCAATATTTGAAACAACAAATGATATCATTTTTTGAGATAAATGATACACCAGGTACCTCACCTTCTTTAATATGGGAAACTTTTAAAGCATTTATTAGAGGAATTATAATTTCATATGAAATTTTTCAAAATAAGAAGAATAAAACAGAACAGATGCTGTTAGAACAAGAAATAAGACAGTTAGAGTTAGATAATGCTAAATATCCCACTATAGATAAACATAATAAGATAATACTACTGAAATGTAAACTTAACCGAATTCTCTCGGCAAGAGTAATAAGATTATTCCAAATTACAAAACAGGAACATTTTGAGTTTGGTGACAAACCACATAAGCTGTTGGCGCGTCAATTGAAAAAACAGGAAAAGGAAAATACTATAAATAAAATTAAATCCGAGAATGGTGAATTACTAACACTACCTAAAGATATCAATAAAAGATTTGTTCAATTTTATCAAAATTTATACACATCAAAAACCAAAACAGAAGATAGTAAAATTACAAACTTTTTAGATAAATGTAATCTACCAAAACTTGACCTTTTGGAACAAGAAGAACTAGGAGCACAAATTACAATCGAAGAAATAGGTGAAACAATAAAATTGCTGAAAAATGGTAAGACACCGGGACCAGATGGTTTTAGTAATGAATTTTATAAAAAGTTTCATGAGATAACGACCCCCTATCTATTTAATTTATATACTTACGTTTTTAAAGAAAATAAATTAACTGAAACATTAGCAGAATCAACTATTACGCTTATTCCAAAGAAAGATAAAGATCTAGAGGAACCGGGATCATATAGAGCTATATCACTTTTAAATACCGACCAGAAAATTCTAGCAAAGACTTTAGCTAGAAGACTAAGCAAATATATTAGTAAATTGATAAACCCTGATCAAACGGGGTTTATACCCAAAAGATATTCATTTAATAATTTGAGACGCCTGTTTAATATAATGTACTCACATAAAACGGAGGAAAAAGACTTAGCAATTATTTCTTTGGACGCAGAGAAAGCATTTGATCAGGTAGAATGGCAGTATTTATAAATAGTATTACAAAAATTTAATATGGGAGAGAATTTTATTGCATGGGAGAAAATTATTATATAATAAACCGATGGCAAGAATATTAACTAACAGCATGTTATCTCAAAAATTTCAATTATCAAGGGGTAATAGGCAGGGATGTGCTTTATCACCCCTGCTATTTGCCCTTATGATAGAACCTCTGGCTGAAAGTATAAGAAGCCATCCGAATATTCAGGGTTATAATACTAGGGACTCAAATAATAAAATGTCATTGTATGCAGATGATATTTTGTTATATATAACAAATTCACAAACGAGCATACCAAATTTATTAAATTTAATAGAGGAATTTGGGTCCTTTTCTGGATATAGAATAAACTGGAACAAAAGTGAAATTATGACGTTAAAACCTCAAGAATCCACACACTTATTGAAATTCCCCTTTAAAATAGCAACAGAAAAATTCAAATATTTGGGTATTCAGATTACTAGAAAACATAAAGCTTTATTCAATGCCAATTTTATACCCTTAATAAATAAACTTAATATAATGATAAAATTTTGGAAAACACTCCCTTTATCATTAATAGGCAGAATAAATGCTATTAAAATGAGCTTCCTACCACAGTTATTATACTTATTTCAATCTATACCAGTATATGTACCAAAATATTTTTTTTCTAAACTGAACGCTAATATTACTAATTTTGTTTGGGATTACAAATCACATAGAATTAAAAAAGAACACTTATGTAAACCAAAAGATGTCGGGGGACTTTCACTCCCTAATTTTTTGTATTACTATTGGGCAATACATATTAAGAATATAATTTACTGGTTGGATAGTTCAACTCAACAGACAGAATGGATAAAAATGGAGAAAGAGGATTGTTATCCTTGTAATATAGGAACAATCCTCTTCTCCCCGAAAAAAATGAACAATACAATATATAAGAAAAATCCAATTATACAAGATACAATAAGAATATGGAAACAAATAAAATTATCCTTAAAATTAAGAAACCTATCATTGTTAACACCGATAGCGAATAATCCTTTATTTAAACCATCTATGATGGATAAAATATATAATCAATGGGAAAGTTTAGGAATTAAAAGGATCGGGGATATGTATGAAATGGGAGATTTATTATCATTTCAACAATTACAATTAAAATTTAAACTGAAAAACACTCATTATTTTAAATATTTTCAGATTTGTAATTTTTTGAAGACATACATACAGGGGTATCAAAAAATAACTCCTGATTTACTAGAAGAAGTAATGGATATAAAAGCTGATACACAAAAATTAATATCATATTTATATAATAGTATCTTAAATATAGATTTACCTGTGACCGAGGTAATTAGAGAAGAGTAGGAATGGGAATTATTGATAAAAATTACGAAGGCTACATGGGAAAATTATTTGACATACATTCACAAGTGTTCGATTAACGCAAGACATAACCTAATCCAATTTAAAATTTTACATAGATTATATTACTCAAAAACAAGATTAAATAAATTTTATCCAAATATATCGCCCATTTGCGATAAATGTTTAACCCAAGACGCAACTATAACACACTCTTTTGTTTCTTGTATAAAACTTCATGGATTTTGGAGTGATATTTTCGAAATATTTACAAAATTATTTAAGACAAAAATGGAACCCAATAATGAATTGATTATATTTGGGGTAATGGAAGACGGGAACAAATTGAGCTCATCTGAAAAGTCAATTTTTAATTATGGTTTAATAATAGCAAAAAAATTAATATTGAAATTTTGGAAAAATACACCAATACCAACGCTCAAAATGTGGATTGCACGTATGTTGGATACCGCACATCTTGAGGAAATGCGATTCCTCCTAATAGATAAATTTGACCAATTCATAACGAGTTGGTCTCCATTTGTCGTCTTTTTGGAAACATATGGTGCAAAACAGGTGTAAAAGCTAATCCGTGACTGCGGATGGTCAAGATTATAAATGATCTCCTTCTATTTTCTTTTCTTCTCTTCTCTTCTTTTATTCTCTTTCTTCTATTTTCTATGTCTCAACTTTCTTTTTTCATTCTTTATTTTTCTTTTTCACACACTATATATCTCACATTTTTCTATTTTTCATTATCTAACTTTTTTCTTTTTCTTCTTTATTTCAATTTTTTTTTAAATAAGAAGCTGTACATAAAAGGTATTATGAAAATATGATTGTATACAATTGTACTTACTTCTAATAAAATAAAAATATAAAAAAAAAAAAAAAAAAGATTCTTTGCCATTACATATCTGGGAAGCTGAGATATTATACTCAACCAGGTGGCATAAGGTAGAGCTACTGCCTAACAGCGCCAGAGACCCGGATTCAATCCTGACTACGGATGCTGTCTGTACGGAGTTTGTATAAAGTATTCCAATTTACAGTACAGAAGGATGGAATTTATCTCTTTGATTCATTGCTGACACTGGGTAGAATTATCTGGTCACTCCCATTCTTTTGCTCATTCATTTTTCCCTTTAAGTGCTTGCCCAATTTCCTCATGAAAACCCTATCATTGAAAATTGGTTTTGTATTTATTGTTGCATTTTTCATTATTGCCTGCATACAGTTTACTCTATGAGCTTCATGCAACCAAGGAATTTTATTGGATTTCATTGGATTCATTGTATATGAAAATAAACTCATCTGAATCTGAATCTATTTCCATGATCTTTAAAAGCATAAAATCATAAATACCTTATGCATGAACATATATTTCATTCACATCCTACGTGAATCTTTTGACCACATTTTAGTGTCCTAGAACTATCTTCTACAAGAATCAGACAAAATGTGTAGGAAGGAACTGCAGATGCTGGTGTACACCGACGATAGACACAAAAAGCTGGAGAAACTCAGTGGGACAGGCAGCATCTCTGGATAGAAGGAATGGGTGATGTTTTGAGTCAAGACCCTTCTTCAGACAAAGGGCCTCGACCCGAAATGCCACCCATTCCTTTTCTCCAGAGATGCTGCCTGTCCAGCTGAGTTACTCCCACATTTTGTGCCTACCTACGATAAGGAACAGCTTCTCTCGATTTTCTCCAATGTCATCACCCAGGCTCCACCTCTCCAATCTCCACTTCATCTTCTTTTCTCCAAGGAGATAAATAACATCTTCACCAGTCAAACCTTGCAGCTGAAGGCCCTCATCCTGAAAATGAATTTTGTAATTTTTTTCTGAGGACCAACATACCAGAGGCATGTAGGAGTATATGTCCATAAATCCTGGAAAGAAGCAAGACGTGCTAAGATAGTGATTGATAAAGCTTTCGGGATCCAGAGATGCACTGGAGGCTTTCGATTTTAGACTTCAGAGATACAGTGTGGAAACAGGCGCTTCGGCCCACCGAGTCCGCACCAACCAGCGATCATTAGCACTATCCTACACACTGGGGACAATTTACAGAATCGGGACGATGGTGTTGCAGTCCTATTTCTCACCTTAAACCTTTCAAGCGTCAATTTTTGAAAGAAATGTAGCACCAGTGAATTTGTGTTATGTGTGCATTTCCTATACTATTCCTGGTACAACTAAACAAAGCTTCAGCAGAACTGCATTGAGGTCTCAGCTGATGTCTTCCATCCCTATTCCACCGGGTGGCGCCGTACGATGGCGGCCTCGTCAACAGTCTCTCGTCCTTTTCTTTTGTTATTTTTAGTTTGTGGTTAAATGAATGTTTTAGTGTATCTTTAGTTTTGTATTATGTGGGGGGTGGTGGGTGAGGGGGGGGGGCTTTTAAAATCTCTTTCCTTGAAGGAGATGTGACTTTTTCCGTATCGTATCTCCGTCAGCACTGCAGCCTAACATCGTGGAGCTGGCGGCCTCTTGCTGGGGATCAACTTCGGGAGCTCCAACCGCGGGAGCTTCACCGCCCCGATCGCGGGAGCTTTGATCGCCGGCTGCGGGAGCTTCGATCGCCCCAACTTCGGATGGTTCGACTGCCCCGACTGCGGGAGAAAAGCAGGGAAGAAGATAATACGTTACTGCCTTCCATCACAGTGCGCTGTAGTGAATGTTTATGTTAATTTTTATGTAGTTGTGTGTCTTGTTGTTTTTTTGGTATGACTCAATGGCAAATCAAATTCCTTGTATGTTTTTACAAACTTGCTAATAAATTAATTACAATACAATACAATTATAATACAATACATTTCTGGATGTCAAATCCTTGGAGATGTTGTAGAGGTGATTTATCAGAGTGACAACATGACTGAAAACTTGAATTATGAGATTTGAGGAGTTGTGTTTGTCCTCCTGAAAGCAGGGAGACTTCATGTAGGTGCTCAAAGCTAGAAAATATCCTTGAAAATCTTCATCCTGTCAAGCGGATCAATAACGTAGGGGCCACAGATTTTAGATAAATCGTGAAAGAATATTTGGTGAAACATTTGCATTGTTATGGGCTTTGCGTGGGGAAAGCAAGACAAGTTGGATAGTTCTTCAAAGAGTCAGCAGGTTCAACAGCCTGAATGTTCGGTTGCCTGTGTAATTCTATGGTTCAACAGTTGAAGAAGACAAGGAAAATAGACACAAAATGCTGGTGTCACTCAGCGAGACAGGCAGCATCTCTGGAGAGAGGAATGGGTGAGGTTTCGGATCGAGACCCTTCTTCAGACTGAGAGTCAGGGGAGAGGGAGACTAGAGATTTGGAAGGGAAAGGTGTGAAAACAACAGATCAAAGCAGACGATGATAAGGTCATAAGGTCATAGATACATAGATGCATGGACAATAGGTGCAGGAGTAGGCCATTCGGCCCTTCGCGCCAGCACCACCATTCAATGTGATCATGGCTGATCATCCACAATCAGCATCCTGTTCTTGCCTTCTCCCCATACCCCTTGATTCCGCTAGCCCTAAGAGCTCTATCTAACTCTCTTTTGAATGCATCCAGTGAATCGGCCTCCATACATGATAGGAGTAGAATTAGGTAATTCGGCCCATCAAGTCTACGCCACCATTCAATCATGGCTGATCTATCTCTCCCTGCTAATCCCATTCTCCTGCCTTCGCCCCATAACCTCTGACACCTATACTAATCAAAAATCTATCCAACTCTGCCTTAAAAATATCCACTGACTTGGCCTCTACAGCCTTCTGTGGCAAATAATTTCACAGATTCACCACCCTCTGACTAAAGACATTTCTCCTCATCTCCTCCCTAAAAGAACATCCTTTAATTCTGAGGCTATGACCTCTAGTCCTTCACTCTCCCACTAGTGGAAACATCTTCTCCACATCCACTCTATCCAAGCCTTCACTATTCTGGATATTTCAATGAGGTCCCCCTTCATTCTTCTAAACTCCAGCGAGTACAGGCCCTGTGCTGACATACGTTCATCATAGGTCAACCTACTCATTCCTGGGATCATTCTTGTAAACCTTCTCTGGACCCTCTCCAGAGCCAGCACATCCTTCCTCAGATATGGTGCCCAAAATTGCTTACAATATTCCGGATGCGGCCATTACTAGTGCCGTATTGAGCCAGCATTACATCCCTGTTTTTGTATACAAGCCCTCTTAAAATAAATGCAAGCATGGAGTCGGCTTTCTTTACTATTGATTCAACTTGCAGATTAACTTTTTGGGAATCCTCCACCAGCACTCCCAAGTCCCTTTGCACCTCCAATTACTGGATTCCCTCCCCATTTAGAAAATAGTCTAGCCTTTATTCCTACTACCAAAATGAATGACACCACACTTTGCTACACTATATTCCATCTGCCACTTCTCTGCCCACTCACCCAACCTGTCCAAGTTCTTCTGCAGAGTCCCTGCTTTCTCTACACTACCTGCCCCTCCACCTATTTTTGTATCATCCACAAACCTGGCCTCAAAACCTTCAATCTCCTCGTCCAAATCATCAATACACAACGTGAAGAGTAGTGGCCCCAACACCGACCCTTGCGGAACTCCGCTAGTCACTGGCAGCCAACCAGAAAAAGCCCCCTTCATTACCACTCTTTGTCTTCTGCCATCCAGCCAACCTGCTATCCATGCTGGTATGTGCCCTTTGATACCATGGGCTCTCATCTTCCTCAGCAGCCTCACGTGTGGCACAAAGGCTTTCTGAAAATCTATGTAAACAACATCTACTGGCTCTCATTTGTCTGTCCTGCTATTTACTTCTTCAAGGAATTCCTGCAAATTTGTCAAGCAAGATCTCCCCTTCACAAAGCCTTGCTGACTTTGGCCTATTTTATCATGAACTAAGTACTCATCCTTTATAATGGTCTCTATAATCTTACCAACAGACCAACTGGCCTATTGTTCTCACTATTCTGCTTTGCTCCCTTCTTGTGACAAGGAAGCATACAAACAGTAAAATTAATCAAAAGGACAGTGAAACTAGTCAGAGAACTAGGGTCGGAGAGGGACGGAGAGAGAGGGCACCCCTTTGCCACGCAAGCCCAAGAGCTGCTCTACACAACACCGGCTGACGCTTCTAAGGCCGCCTGGGTCAAGACCAGATGGAGAGACCAGTGGAAGTCAGTGGAACCATCTAGGCTACACCATTACATCAATGACCCCATGGATGTCCCTGGCCAGGACCTGCCCTGAAAGCAGTGGACAACCCTCAACCGCTTGAGGACAGGCATCGGACGCTATGGAGTAGCGATGAAGAGGTGGGGCCTCGTGGACAGCGAGTGCCTCCTGCGAGTGTGGGGACCCAGCACAGACAATGGAGCACATAGTCACCAGTTGCCCCAAACACCGGCCACCGAATGGTGAACGAGGTCTGATTGACCTGGACGATGACACGTTGGCCTGGCTCGCCTCAACAGAGCTGCAGGTCTAAAAGACACACGACAGAAGAAGAAGGAGAGAGAGGGAAAGCAAGGGTTACTTGAAGTTAGAGAAATCAATATTCATACCGCTGGGTTGTAAGCTGCCCAAGAGAAATAAGCGGAATATTGCGGATAATATGCGGATTATACCAGGAGATCGCACGGGAGAAGACAATGATCCTTGCAGCAAAGCTCTAAAAGATGTTACTGTGTAGAGCCGAGGCTAGTGTTTTAGACCACTCAGTAGGTCAGCGCAAGAGTTTTTGAACTCTGATGAAAACAGGTGGTCCAGCAGGGTGGCTACACGTCCTCTTAAGAAATAAAGAAGACGTGAATGTACAGTTCCATGGATTGAAATATTTTTATTAATTTGAGGTGCTTAGATAAAGTCAGTAATAAATAATCTTGGTGGTTGTGAGCACTTTAAGTGCTGCTGGCAAAACAGTGCCTACAACAGGTTATGATTCCTATTTGTGTCATAAATTGTGATATAAATAATGCTCTCTGTTTTTCTTGGAACTGTTTAAGCCAGTGACGTAACGTTTGAGCAACAATTGTGGAGCAGGTGTTCATTTTAATTGTATTAATTATAAAAACTAGGCAGCCATTTATAATGTTTAAGAAGGAACTGCAGATGCTGGAAAATCGAAAGTAGACAAAAGTGCTGGAGAAACTCAGCGGGTGAGGCAGCATCTATGGAGTGAAGGAAATAGGCAACGTTTCGGGCCGAAACCCTTGGTTTTGGGCCCGAAACGTAGCCTATTTCCTCACCCGCTGAGTTTCTCCAGCACTTTTGTCTACCAGCCATTTATAATTATTTTTACTATTCCTTTAATGCTCAGTTTCATCCTGAAAGACAAACTGGGTCTGGAGAAAGACAGACACGATGGCCAAGAATAGAACTGGCAGATTTGTTGAAGGGATAAATGTTTAAAATGAAGCATTAGAAATTGTGAACTGCAGTAAAGAGAGGTTAAATATAGGGATCACCTCGTATAACCTTAAACCTCCTCCCTCGACTCCATCCAAGGACCCTGGCAGTCCTTTCAGGTGAGGCAGAGGTTCACCTGCACCTCCTCCAACCTCATCTACTATATCTGCTGTTCCAGGTGTGGACTCCTATATTATTGGCGAGACCAAGTGTAGGCTCGGCGATCGTTTCGCTGAACAACCCCATTCAGTCCACCTAGACCTACGGGTTCCCCTGTTTGCTAAACACCTTAAGCCCTCCTCCCATTTTCCAAACTGACCTTTCTGTCCTGGGCCTCCTCCACTAACAGGGTGAGGCCCAGCACAAATTGGAAAAACATCACCTTATATTTCACTAGGGCAGCTTACACCCCAGCGTTAAGAATCTTGATGTCTCTAACTTCAAGTAACCCTTCCTTTCCCTCCCTCCCCCATTCTCGCTCTCAGTCTGAAGAAGGGTCTCGACCCGAAATGTCACCCATTCCTCTCTCCAGAGATGCTGCGTGTCCCGCTGAATTACGCCAACATTTTGTGTCTATCTACTCCGACTAATTTTACTGCCCTCCTGATTAAATATTACTGATTGTATGCTGCATTGTCACCTTCCCCTCAGCCAACAATGAACATTTCCTTGATTATCATCTGCTTTGATCTGTCATTTTCACACCTTACCCTTCCACCTCTAGTCTCCCTCTCCCCTGACTCTCAGTCTGAAGAAGGGTCTCGACCCGAAATGTCACCCATTCCTACTTTCCAGAGATGCTGCCTGTTCCGCTGAGTTACTCCAGCATTTTGTGTTTATCTTCAGTGTAAACCAGCATCTGCAGTTCTTTCCTACACATTAATTATAGGGAAGTTCTGTTAAATGTCCATTCACATTGTGCCTAATTTTACAAATGTTTGGTGCTTTTAACTGAGGAGAATCCTATGTTAATCATAGTTTGAGGAATGTAATTCCGAAATGGGAATGGGCTTTGGGCATTTGATCGCAGTATAATATTAAGATCCTAAAAATAAGGACAAGAATCAGATGGAGGAAAGGAACATTTCCCCCTCACGCACACTCTGCCATTCAACAAGATCATGGTAGATTTTCCTTTGGTATCTTTTCAATCCCCAACTTTCTAAAAAAACGATTGATTTTTGTGTTGAATTGACTCAGCAACCGAGCCTAAGAGTCCACAAGGATAAAGAATTTGTAAAGGTTCAGTGTCTCTTCATAATATCCAACCCCTGTCTTTGAGACTGTGACCCCTAGTTCTGAAAAGCACCAAGATCATTTCACTTGCAATTTTGTACTGTGAAATAAATATGTAACGATAAAAATATGTCTAGACCTTGATGTAATAATACAGCGATCCAATGAGTGGGCCAGGCTGCATCAAAGGTAGACGATAGATTGATATACATCAGGTTTAGTTTAGAGATACAACACGGAAACAGGCCCTTTCGGCCCACCGAGTCCACACTGACAAGCGAACCCCACACATTAACGCTATCCCACACACTCTAGGGACAATTTACCAAACCGATTAACTTACAAACCTGTACGTCTTTATAGTGTGGGAGAAAACTGAAGATCTCGGAGAAAACTCACGCGGTCACAGGGAGAACGTACAAACTCCGTACAGACAGCGCCCGTAGTCAGGATCGAACTCGGGTCTCTGGCGCTGTAAAAACTGTAAGGCAGCAACTCTACTGCTGTACCACTGTGCCGGTCTATTGAACAAAATGTTTGTGTGCTTTCACACCAGAACCTGCAATCATATATTTTACATGCAGTGTTAAAGCTTTGGGGGCAAGAAAGTCTGCATGAGCCGGTTCCAGTCAATGTAACAGTTTGTTTCTTTATAATTGGCCCCAGTTCCTTCCCACCTGGTGTAGGATAAATCTGCTGGGGGTCCAATCCTTGCGATATTACATTTCCCTGCTGGAAAAATGTACGTAAATGGCAAATGATGACAGAGGACCAGGCACTTGGAGTTGCCATGCATGACATCGTAACTGGGCGACACCAACACCTTAGGTCAAGGCCTTAATATTAGAAGGGGTTGGAAGGATGAATTGAATGAAATGCATTCAGCAACGAAATGGAGAAAATGAGGGAATGAAACAACATTTCCAGATTGAAGTTAAAAATGCTGAAAACTGGGAAAAGTGTGCAGATTTTGATAAGACAACTAAAAGAAATTAGATTTAATATTTTAAGAAACACAGTCGTGTTGCAGCTTGTTTATTGGCAATTGAGTTTATGTGCTTTTGTGTGTCGCATTTAGAATAAGAGGGTTTCCAATTCGATATCTTGAAATTTAATAGATAGATAGATACTGTAGATCAGGGGTGTCAAACTCACTTTAGGTCGCGGGCCGGAATGGGCAAAATGCAACGTCAAGCGGGCCGGATCAGTTGTGCACGCACGAACGCACGCACGCATGCTCCCACAGCTTTCGTTGCCTTCATTTTGTTTTCCTCACAAATCATCCAGCAGGCCGGATTGGACCCCTTCGCAGGCCGGATGCGGCCCGCGGGGCGTGAGTTTGACATCCATGCTGTAGATAGATCGATACTTCATTGCCACGTGTATCGTGAAGGTTCTGTGACATTCTTTGTTTTTTGTATACACGGTGCACATAAGAGTCAGGACATGATGCAGACACAGTTACAAAGTACCCGTAAATATTGTTGGTCCCTTCTTTGTCCCCACCTCCACCCCCTCGTTTCCAAACATCTCCAAAGTTTAGATATTTTTGTGATGAAATAGACAGAATCTATAGTTTAATTGGCATTTGTGCTTCATTGTGCTGAACTTGGGCTACAGAGAATAACATAAAACTTGCTTGGTGATTTTGTGCAGCTTGCAAAGGTCACACAAAAGCCAGTAAGAATAGATAACATATTTATTTAATTACATTGCTGTGGAGACAGAAGTTACTGGGCAAATTCCATCCAGAATTGTATTAGGTTTCTGTGAGTCTGTAGCCAATACTTCAAGATTATTAATGTTTCTAATATAGAACAATTTCTTTGGAATGGTGAGGCAGGGTCCAGTTGCGGATAATTTTCAGTCTATTCCTGGCCATTATAATTATTGACTTAATGCGTTAATATCACTATGCAGTTATTTTGCAAATTTCTGTAAAAAGTGAGTAACATGTCCGACCATCTCATGACAGAAGTACTAAGCTCTGGAATTGTAATTTTTCAATAAGTTAAAAGTATTAAAAAACTCAATCTAAGTAATAGACAGACACAAAATGCTGGAGTAAGTAAAGGGCCTGTCCCACTTGGGCGTCATTTGCGTGTCATTTACGCGACACGACGCGCGCATGGCGTGCATTACACATGCATGGTGAGTGGTGACGTAGGCTGTGACGCGCAGTCGCGCACGGCTGCCCAGGATTTTGGGATTCACAAAATCTTCGAGCGCCACCTGCGTGACGCGCAAATGACGCGCAAAGGACAGTCCCTTAAGACAGACAGCAACTCTGGCGAGAAGGAATGGGTGACGTCTCGGGTCCAGACCCTTCTTAAGACTCAATCTAAGTCATTGCACGGGACAAGTATGTAAGTACATTGGCTAGTAAACAATCTGTTCACTGCAACTACGCACCACGTGCTGGAGTAACTCAGCAGGTCAGGCCACTTCTGTGGAGGGAATGGATAGGTGGTGCTTCAGATCAGGACCCTTCTTCAGATTGTTTGTACAAGGGGAGAGCTGTGGGCTGGACAAAGCCTGCATGCAGGTGAGTAGGCTTGGTTGGTAGATCGGGGAGTAAGTGACAAAGGTTAGAGATGAAATGGAGACACAGGGTGTCAAGACAGGAATGCAAATGGAGTGAGATTTAAAGCCAGAGGGAGGGGTAAGGTGGAAGGGGAGAAGGGGGAGAGGGGGAGAAAATAGCAGGAGAGGGGGAGAAATGGGTTCACGTTGGAGGAGGTGCAGGAAAACGAGAATGGCTAGGGGATAGGGGGAAATTATTTACAATTGGAGAATTCAATGTTCATACCTTTGTCAAGCTGCCAATATGAGGTGCTGTTCCTTAAGTTTCCATGTGGCCTGTTTCTGGCAATGCTGGAGGCCAAGAACATCAACATCGGTATGGGAATGTGATGGGGCGTCTTGTGCTGTGAACAAATATGCAGTGGTTAGCAACTGGGAGATCCGACAGGCCTTGGTGGAATGCAGTTGTCGAGCTTTGAAGAGGTGCATGTCTGACCTGGAAGGGCTGCTGGGGTCCTTAGATGGATGTGAGGGAAGTGGTGTGGAGAACGGATCTGGGAATAGGGCGGGTTATGTGGGAAGGGATGAGTGAACCAAGGAGTTGCGTTGGGAGTGGTCTCTGCGGAAAAGGGTGAGGGTGGGGATTCGGTGGTGGGACCGTTGAAGGTGGCAGAATTGTCGGGGAACGATGAGTTGGATGCTTAGACTGGTGGGGGTGAAAGGTGAGGACTGGGGAATTCTATGTGTAGAAAGGAACTGCAGACCCACAATGCTGGTGTAACTCAGCGGGGCAGGCAGCATCTCTGGAGAGAAGGAATGGGTGACGTTTTGGGCCGAGGTGGTCTGTCTGAAGAAGGATCTCCCTCTGGTTTACATTGCAATCCTTTTCTCTCCTTAGCTGACACACTTTTGTCTCCTTTTCCTCTCTAGCCTTTGTAACTTACTCCATCCGTCTACCAATCAAACCCCCCTCTCCTGTATCCATGCATGACTGGCTTGGTCCAGCCTCCACCTTTCTTTCCCAACCTCTCTCTCCAACCACTATCAATCTGCAGAAAGGTCCCGTCCCAAAATAGAGACTCATTTACTTATTGCCTATTATACCTCCTGGCATGTCGGGCAGCAACGAAGGTCCTCCTGTCTGTTCCATCACACCCAGTAGTGTTGATTCCTTCAGTTGCTGTTTCCATAACATATGTGTTTTACGAGACAGGGTTGTTAGCCCTGTGCTCAACCTCCAACCTGGAGGACCAGTGGATCGCTCTTCGTCTCGCCTCTACCCTTCGACCTGTCCAGCATGGGAGACCCTAACAGGAGACGAATCTCCCTCTGGCATAGCTCTTGGGGTCACTGAGACACACAAGCTCCCCGACCACAACAAGGTTGCAATCCAACGGGGGGCAAAATAGAGTCACAAGGACGATACTGTCAAGCTTGAAAGGGTTCAGAGAAGATTTATGAGGATGTTGCCTGGACTAGAGGGTGTGAGCTATAGGGAGAGGTTGAGTAGGCTGGGTCTCTATTCCTTGGAGCGCAGGAGGATGAGGGGTGATCTTGTAGAGGTGTAGAAAATCATGAGAGGAATAGATTGGGTAGATGCACAGAGTCTTTTGACCAGAGTAGGGAATCGAGGTCCAGAGGACTTAGGTTTAAGGTGAAGGGGAAAAGATTTAATAGGAATCTGAGGGGTAACTTTTTCACACAAAGGGTGGTGGGTGTATGGAACAAGCTGCCAGAGGAGGTAGTTGAGGCAGGGACTATCCCAACGTTTAAGAAACAGTTAGACAGGTACATGGACAGGACTAGTTTGGAGGGATATGGACCAAGCGCAGGCGGGTGGGACTAGTGCAGCTGGGACATTGTGGGCAAGTTGGGCCGAAGGGCCTGTTTCCACACTGTATCACTCTATGACTCTAAAACATCATCTATCCATTCACTCCACAGATGTTGTTTGACCTGTTGAATTTTGTTTAGTTTAGAGATACAGTGCGGAAACAGGGCCTTCGGCCCACCGTGTCCGCACTGACTAGCGATCCCTCACACTAACACTATCCGACACACTCTCGGGACAATTTACACTTAAACCAAGTCAACTAACCCAAAGTGTGGGAGGAAACTGGAGATCCTGGAGAGAACCCACGCAGGTCACGGGGAGAACCTACAAACTCTGTACAGACAGTGCTGACAAAATCAGCACCATCTATCAATCTTTATCCCCTGTACCCGACTCCCCATCATCTACTCCACCACCTACCAAGGCCCCTCCTTTCAACATCTTCACTGACTTCCTTACCCCTCCTCCACACTGCTTCCTCTCCCAGTTTGACCCGGTCACCCCTACTGAAATCTCCAAACTCATCAGCTCTTCCCAACCTACTACCTGCTCCCTCGACCCTCTCCCCACTCCCCTGCTGAAGTCCTGCCTCCCCGCTCTCTGCCCCTACCTCACTAATCTCTTCAACTCCTCATTGTCCCAAGGAATTGTCCCCTCTGCTTTCAAAACTGCTGCTGTCACACCAATCTTAAAGAAACCTGGTCTTGATCCCTCCTCTCTCATTAACTACCGCCCTATCTCAAACCTCCCCTTTCTTTCAAAAACCCTGGAGCGTATCGTCGCGTCACAACTTCATTCCCACCTCCTCGTGTATAACCTATTCGAACCCCTCCAATCTGGCTTTCGCCTCCTCCATAGCACAGAAACTGCTCTCCTTAAAGTCCTCAACGACCTCCTCACCTCAGCTGACACTGGTTCCCTCAACATCCTCATCCTCCTCGACCTGAGTGCAGCCTTCGATACCGTGAACCATAACATCCTGCTTACCAGACTTAAAGACCTTGGCATTGAAGGTTCTGCACTCAGCTGGCTCCATTCCTACCTTTCCAACCGATCCCACTTCATCTCTCTCCATAACCACACCTCTGCCACAGCCACTGTCACTCAAGGCGTTCCCCAAGGCTCCGTTCTCGGTCCCCTCCTCTTCATCATCTACATCCTCCCCCTTGGTCATATACTCCGTCACTTCAACCTGGACTTCCACTGCTATGCTGATGACACCCAGATCTATCTCAGCACCAAGTCCCCCCACCACCCCCCTCTCTCCCATATCAACTCCTGCCTGTCAGCCATCAAATCTTGGATGCAACTCAACTTCCTTAAATTAAACAGTAACAAAACAGAATTTCTCCTCATTGGCTCCAAATCAACACTTACCAAAATTAACAACCCCACTCTCACTATTGACGGCACCACTCTCTCCCCATCTCCTCAGGCCCGCAACCTTGGCGTGATCTTTGACTCAACCCTCTCCCTTGAGCCTCACATCCGCCATGTTGTCAAAACGTCATTTTTTCACCTCCGCAACATTGCCAAAATCAGACCCTCTCTCACACCCCCCGCTGCTGAAAGACTCATCCATGCCTTCATCTCTTCCCGACTGGACTACTGTAACTCTCTTCTCTTTGGCATTAATTCCAGCAACATCAACCGACTCCAACTGGTCCAGAATGCAGCCGCCCGACTCATCACCCACACCAAATCCTGGCACCACATCACCCCAGTTCTCAAAGAACTTCACTGGCTTCCCATTTCCCACCGGATCATCTACAAAATCCTGGTCCTCACCTACAAAGCCCTCAACCACTTGGCCTCCCCTTATCTCACTGACCTCCTCTCCCCCTACCAACCCTCATGGTCCCTCAGATCCACATCAGCCGGTCTCCTCTCCATTCCGAAATCCAACCTCTGCACTTTTGGAGACAGAGCCTTCTCCAGGGCAGCTCCCAGGCTCTGGAACTCCCTCCCACAATTGATCCGAAATTCTGAGTCCCTCACCATCCTCCAGTCCCGCCTCAAGACCCATCTCTTCACCTCTGCATACCCTTAGTCCCATGTCCCCCTCCCCCTTTGCATCTCTGTCTTACTGCTCTATTTTGTTTTGTTTTTGACTCTCCATGTAAAGCGACTTTGAGTCCTTGAAAAGCGCTATACAAATAAAATGTATTATTAATATTATTATTACCCGTAATCAAGATCGAACTCTGCCACCGTAAGGGAGCAACTCTACCGCTGCACCGCCGTGCTGCCTAGTTACTCCAGCATTTTGCGTTTTGCTCACGATTCCAGCATCGACTGTCTGCTATCAACTGTAACTGCCCTTCCATTATAAGGTTAAATTCATTTAAGTTTTGTCATGAAAAACTGTTTGATTTCCAGAATGCTAAGAAATTTTAATTCCTCCATTCTTATCCAAGAAAAGGACCCTTCTTCCCAGCCTGCCCCCTGGATTTCAAGGATGACTTGCTCCTGCTCTTGTGCGGTCGGTTGCGAGCCGGCCGATGAAGTCTGTGGAAGTGGCAGGAAGTGGTTGATGGGGTGGGGCCCGCTGGCAGTTCGTGAAGCCTGCATTCCTTCCATCGCCAACTATGGGCTTCCTTCTTGCTGAAAAACCCTCCAACCTTCTCAATGCCACCCCAAAATAACGAGACCCATCAAATGCAGGCCACGGTGCCCCCCCCCCCCCCCCCAAGCAAAAACGATGACTGATCCCATCTCCATTTGGGAGATAACTGTACGCTGAGAGAGAATTTCAACTTGCCAATTTGTCGGGCTTCAGACCAAAATGGCTGGGTGCTTATGCTGATTCTGTAAGGAGGAAGAGCAAACCATGCCATGAGCAGATTGAAATGTACAGATTGCAAACTGGGGCCTTGTTTCCTGTCTCCTTTCAACACAAGAATGTTCCATTGCCAGCTGCCCCCCTTTGCTTTTTATTCAGTACCTTCGAACGTTTGTCTTGCTACTCTTGGGATGCCTTGAGTCAATGATCATTTCATTCCAGTCCTCAGTTCAAAATTAATCTGTTTTGTTACTCCAGCTGTTCCTGTGGTATTATTATTTTAGATTTATGTGGAATAATTACAAGTATGGCATGCGGTTGTAAAATAAATGACTTTGTCAACCAGTGTAACAAGTAATAAAAGCCAAAAAGCACATATTTTATATTTTTCCATTGAAAATATATAAATAAAGATACAGAGGTATGAAGTGCGGACAAAGAATTTTATGTGGTTAAGAATGCATGTAGACTGTATTATTACATATGTTTGTAATAAAATATTCTCCAAAACTGCAGATTCTGGGATAGAATTTACCCCCAAGCTCTTGTGTTTCCAGCAGGAGGTAGGGTCTATCTGGGGAGCTAAGATTCATTCACCTTAGGTGGTTTTACTACAGGCACAAATCACTGCCACAGTGCAGACCACAAATTTGGTCCCCGCCATTACTTATTGGGGTTTGGTTCAGTTTAGTTTAGTTTAGAGATACAGCGCAGAAATAGGCCATTCGGCCCACCGAGTACACACTGACCAGCGATCCCCGCACATTAACACTATCCCACACACGCTAGGGACGACTTTACATTTATACCAAGCCAATTAACCTACAAACCTGTACGTCTTTGGAGTGTGGGAGGAAACCGAAGATATCTGAGAAAACCCACGCAGGTCACGGGGAGAATGTACAAACTCCGTATTCGGGATCGAACCTGGGTCTCTGGTGCTATAAGGCAGCAACTCCACCACTGCGCCACCATGCCGTATGGTTATGTCCCCTTATTTGTCATATCAGTGGTAGGGAAGCTATTGGAGGGGATTCTTCAGGATAGGATTCACTGGCATTTAGAAGAGTACGGACTAATTAGGGACAGTTAGCAAGGCTTTTCTGTGGGAGGTCCTGATTTACCACTTGGTTTTTGCAGAGGTGACAAAAGTGATCAGTGAAGGATGGGGCAATTAATTTATAGTACGGCATTTGATAAAGTCCCTCATGGTAAGCTGGGTCAGAAGATTTATGATGCATGGAATCCACAATGGCAGTTGTTAGGATTCAAAACTGGATTACTCATAGAAGACAGCGGGTCATGGTGGAAGGGTGTTATCCTGGTTGGAGGTCTGTGGCCAGGGACTTGTGCTGGGACATCTGTTATTTGTGACATGAGTTTCTAGATGACACCAAATTGGTGGAGGTGTGGACAGCGAGGATACAGCAGGACCTTACGGAAATGGGCAGGGAAATGGCAGATTGAGTTTAATACGAGCAAATGTGAGGTGCTGTAAAGGGAAAGCATGCAGTTAAAGGCAAAACCCTTAACTGAAGTAATGTAAAGAGGGGACTTTTATGGGCCTGTCCCACTTAGGCGAGTTTTTAGGTGACTGCCGGCAAATACAACATTGAAATTCACCGAAGTCAACACCGGCAACAACCTACGTCACCTGTCGACAACCGACGGCATCCTGGCGACAACCTATGACAGCTCTACGTCAAGCTACGCTCATTTGGCATCAAACCCAAGGTTGCCATTGTTGCTGAAAAATGTTCAACATGTCGGGTGACTGAGGAGACTACTCACGACCATACAGGTGAGACTCCGGCGACCACTGGCGACCATGTGGCGGCCGCATAGTCTCCTGTAGTCGCCTAAAATGTCGCCTAAGTGGGACAGCCCCATTAGGTTGCCACATTATAGAAAGGATGTGGAGACTAAGAATTATATTCTGCACTCTGTATTTACCCTCTATTGTATCTAACGTGCTTGAGTTTGATATGGGGAACATTTTTCCTGCATCTAACCTGTCCAACACCTTAAGAATTTGATATGGATCTATAAAGATCCCCTCTCAATCCTTCTAAATTCCAGTGAATATAAGCCCAGTCGACCCATTCTTTGTGCTCATGCCATGCACATGCAAAACAGCGGGATGGAATTTACTAAAACTTTCATTTGAAAGTTTAACTTTTTTTAATTTAAAATATTTTTCCAGTACAGAACTATAATTTTTACAGACTACAGATACGTTTACATAACTAGAATAATGACTATATTGTACGGTGAGTGACAGAATCTCACCACATTTGTGCTTTCTTATCCAACAGTCCTTTCAAATCCACCTCTTGCATTGTTCAGATGTGAAAAAATAAGTAGTTGCAATTTGTTGCTGAATTGACAATGAGTTCAAAAATGACAATAAAACTCTCCGAAGCGGTTACTGATGGCTGTAAGTGCATCCCACGGAGCAATTTGTGTCGGAAAGAACTGCAGATGCTGGATTAAATTGAAGGTAGACACAAAATGTGGGACGGGCAGCATCAAATGCTACATGTCCCACTGAGCAGTTTGTTCATTGTGATCTTTTTAATCCAGTCTGTCACAGTTCCAGCAGCGACCTCTGGTGGTCACAACTTAGTATTGCATCGTCTTTGCAATAACACGTTATTGATTCTTGGGTGCAAATCATAAGCTTGATACAGCACTTAACTAATCATTTCGACCGGCCTTCAGTACATTTTAACGTAATAACAAATAATACCGTGATAGGATGCGCCAGAAGCAAAGCTGGTCAATAAAATAAACATCAATTTTAAAATCCCTGAATGTTATTTACTGAATTTCATACATGTTAAAACATCTCTATACGCTTACAAAATATACAATTAATTTGCATATCATTACCCAGGTGTAATTTCAAAAGCACTTCTTCAGATTTGTAATCGTTTTAAAGAGAAATAAAACAATGAATGAAGCAATTAACTTTTTATTGATGAGTTGGCATTGTAATACAAGGGCTCAGGTTTGACAAATTTTATGTAATGCCTTAAATTGGGAAATTTAATCAAAATGCATTGTCGTGTCATTATTTTTTTTAAAGTTCCACAACAATAAATTAACCTATTGATAATCTATTCTTTGTTTCGAAAAACATCACAGATTTGACCCTACGCGAGTGCCTTTAAAGTTGTACACTTTAATATTTTTCATTGCATTGTAGAAAAACTGTGTGTCATAAAATAGTATTAGTATGAATATCTAAAGCTATCAAATGCACATCATTAAGTTTTAATTCCCACGTCATGCCATATAATTTGATTTTGTCCCTTATTTACTTTTGTTGACGACTAAAAAATACACATATATGCAAAGCAAACCTTGTCTTACTTTTCGGAAATATCAGTGGAGACAATTTATACTGAAACAAAACCCCACTAAAGTTCTTGCTGATTTCTAAAACCTTAAAGCTGCAAGTGCTCTCATCATATTGCATGATTTGATGCAAACTTTTCTGAGAGAGTATCATAAAACTATTCACATTAGTAAAATGAAAACAAAGCTATTTGTTTATAGTTTGGCAGAAAATATGAAGAGAATTTGGCGCAATGTAATCAGCCGGGATTGAAACCTGACTGTGGATATGCTGATTCAACAGAACCAGTTAATCATCAACACCAACAGCAGGAGGAAGTCCAACGTTGTCTTGCCAAGTTTCCACATAATACAAGGGAGCCAGTAATACTGTGGCTCCTCCTTCCCTCCCCAGCTAGTGGAGACATTCTGATATTCACAATGGGCTTCTCTTTACTGGTGGTGCAATATATCATAAATAATTTGGCAAGCATTACCACCAGATGATTTGAACAATCATTTCTGTTGGCCCACACATGTTTCCAAATAGAGAGGCGACACAATATCCCCGAAACATATCCCGGTTTTAGCAGAAGTTAATGTTGTTAACCCCTTGCTGACAGGTCTGCATATATTATTTTTCAGAAAGAAGAAAAAAAATTAATTGGCATCTCTTAAAAATATTCCAGAGCTTTGTAATGCATTATGAAATTGCACTTAGATGTGAATTAATACAGCCACATTGCACCCTGTACGATTTCACGTCAACACATGCTGGTGTTTTTAGTTAGGATGTGATGTTCCATCAATTAAAAATCAGTTTTAATCATTAGGTCAGTGAAATTCGTGCCCTTAAAACATGGACTTAAGAGAGAGCACCTCAATAAGTAAAAATGTCATAACATTTATTTAAACTGATAGAATATTGTCTCAGTCTGAAGGTTTAAGGCAGAGTCAGCGCTGAAGTTAGTCTGATTCAGATGCTATTGTTCACATTAATTCTGCTCTGTCATTCTGATTGAAACAAGTTTCATCAGCCCTTGTTATGTATTGTTTAAGCAGGAGCATACATAAGTGACAGGAGTGAATTCAACATTGTATGCATATATCTTACAACTGAGTATTCCCTGCCATAGTTTTTCTTTCATGAAGTTTTGTTCACAATTATTCAAACTTATCTATGTAAACCGACTGGTCTAAAATTGCTTTGCACGTGCTTTGCGAGAAGTATACAGAGACTCTACAGAGGAGCAGTGATTTGATAACATACACATATAATCTGTAAAGTCAGACGGAAATGAAGGATGTTATTGGGAATTGCCACTGCAAGTGGTGAGGTGCTGACCTTATGTGAGGAGTTACGATGTGGATTCTCTGACATCATAATGGGGAAGCTGGAAAGGGGACGGAGAAGATGTACGAGGATGTTGCCAGGACTCGAGGGGTCTAAGCTATAGGAAGAGGACTCTATTCCTTGGAGTGCAGGAGATTGAGAGGTGATCTTCTAGTGGTGTATAAAATCATGGGAGGAATAGATGGGGTAGATGCAGAGTCTCTTGCCCAGAGTAGGGGAATCGAGCACTAGAGGACATAGATTTAAGGTGAAGGGGAAAAACTTGAATAGGAATCTGAGGGGTAAGTTTTTCACACAAAGGGTAGTGGGTGTATGGAACGAGCTGCCAGAGGAGGGAGTTGAGGCATGGACTATCACGACATTTAAGAAATAGTTAGACAGGTACATGGATAGGACAGGTTTGAAGTGATATCTGGCCAAACACAGGCAGATGGGACTAGTGTAGGTGGGACATGTGTGGGCTAGTTGGGTTTGAAGGGTCTGTTTCCACAATGTATCACTCTTTGACTTTAAGTTGAACACCCAGGGTGAGGACCTACGAGGCTTGTCTCCCCCACCTCCAAAAAATGCAACATACCAAAAAATAAATATGTTTCACCAGTGCATAGGAGAAGAATCCAATGTCTTCTATGGCTGGGTTCCATCATCTGGCAACATCCTAGCATTAAGGCCTAGTTTCCAGGGTCGGACCCATATTGTTCCCAGATGTATACAAGAAATTGAGTGTTACATTGGTATTAGATATATGTTGCATGGTAAGAGATGTTACTGCTAATCATCCAAATTCTTTTGCACAGGCATGCCATTGCAAGGAAATAAGTAATTAGGTTTGGAAGTGTCAATTTAGTCCGGCGACTGATTTTCAAACTTCAACTTAATTTTGTGGTGTGTAAAAACCACAGACTACAAAATTGACTTTGCAGGTTGACATGCTGTCATTTGAGCAGTGCAGGCATGGTATTAAAGCATAAGCAGCTTCCATTATAAGTGTCAACATAAAATAAATTGCAATGTAAATATAAAAGTAAGCTTGCATATATTGCATTAAAATAGGGGGTGAAGTACAACTGATCTAAAGGTTTCCTGCTGTTCAGCCATTATTTGGCTGTAACTAAAGAAGAACCTGCATTCCTGTCTTGGCCAGGACTCTCTTGTAAAAGAGGTTTTTAATCTCAATGAGACTTCTCCTGGTTAAATAAAGGTTAAATAAAAAAAAATTTAAAAATAAATTCGGATGCTCAGTCACGCAAGATGAGATCAAACTCAGCAATAATATTTGGTGGTTTGTTTTTAAAAAATGGAGGGGAACAAAAATATCAGGTGACACAGCATCCATCCAACTAGTACTGCTGCCTGACAGCTCTAGAGGTGTGGGTTCAATCCTAACCTTGGGTGTTGTTGGTATGGAGTTTGTTTTCTTCCCCATGTGATGGCATAGGTTTCCTCTCGAAGCTTCAGAATTCTCCCTCATCCTAATGATGTTCTGGGAAATGAATTGGCACCTAGGCTGTAAATCTTGTACTCCTAGCACAGGTCAGTCAGGGGAGAGCAATTGGGTGTGGGTTGAGGTTGATGTATATTTGACACGGAATAAGATGGGAATGGGAGTGATGGGAATATTCTGAGGACGGGCATAGACTCAAAGGGACAAATGGCAACTCCATGTCTTGAAAAAACATGAAAAAGAAATGTGAACAAAAGTGAGAATCCCTCTTTTATAAATAAACATTTAATGTCATCTAAACGATATGCATTTCTTCGTGTACACCATTCTCATTGGAGAGAAAGTCGCCACCAGTTCAATTATTTAGCAAGAAGCATTTTAAACCATGACATTTGGTGTTAATGTATTTCACATTTATGTGCCCAAAAGTGCAGAGCTGTAGAACAACCTACATGAAAAATCACAAGGGTCATAGCGAGCAATACAGCACAGAAACAGGCTCTTTGGCCCAACTTGCCTGCACCGACCAACATGACCTATCTACACTAGTCCCACCTGCCTGCTTAGAGGCCCATATCCCTCTAAACCTGTCCTATCCATGTACCTATCCAAATGTTTCTGAGACTTTGCGATAGTCCCTGCCTCAACTAACTCCTCTAGCAGCTCGTTCCATACACCCACCACCCTTTGTGTGAAAATGTTACCTCTCAGATTCCTATTAAGTCGTAAAGTTCACAACCACATTGTCAAATTCGGGGAACCAGGTCTCTACTGTTCCTTATGCACATGTATCCTCAACTTTAGCAAGAAACACCTTCCCACTGAGCCTCCACACAAGATACACCTCCTTCCCACTGACCCTCCACACAAGGGACACATTAAGGCTGCGTGTTCAGATCCCTGCTCTACTCTCTGTGCCCATCATTGTGTAGCAACTCTTTAAATATGCCAACGATGCAAATAACAGGTAACGATGAGGCAGGACATGGGCACTGGGAGAGTCTAGGACTAGAGGTCACAGCCTCAGATTTAAAGGACATTCTTTTAGGAAGATGAGGAGGAATTTCTTTAGTCAGAGGGTGGTGGAATCTGTGGAATTCTTTGCCACAGAAGGCTGTGGAGGCCAAGTCAGTGAATATTTTTTAAGATAGATAGATTCTTGTTTAGTACAGGTGTCAGGGGTTATGGGGAGCAAGCAGGTGAATGGGGTTAGGAGGGAGAGATAGATCAGCCATGATTGAATGGCGGAGTAGACTTGATGGGTTGAATGGTCTAATTCTGCTGCTATCACTTAGGATCTTATATAACATATAACCATATAACAATTACAGCACGGAAACAGGCCATCTCGGCCCTTCTAGCCCGTGCCGAACACTTATGATGTAATTGAATGTCTCAAATATACATAGTTGAATCTAGACTGCCAGAACAACAATTTTGCTCTCAAAGCTAGCAAGACCTAACTTGAGGAAAGGAAAGCTGAAAGACAATGCAGTGTTGGAGAGAGTCAACAGCATCAAGTTTCTGGGTGTAAACATCTCTGGCGAGCTCTCCATTACAAATTAATGGAGTCACAACAAAACACATCAATGATTCTAGATAGACACAATATGCTGGAGTAACTCAGCGAGACAGGCAGCATCTCTGGAGAGAAGGAATGGGTGACGTTTTGGGTCGAGACCCTTCTTCAGACATCAGCAGTTCCTACCTACACATATCAATGACTACTTCTTCAGAGGTGTGAGGAGATTTGGTATCTCACCAATACTCTATTGAACCTCAGCTATGGTAGAGAGCATACTGACCTCAGCTATGGTAGAGAACATACTGATCGGTTGTATCATGGCCTTATTTGAAAATTCAAATGCTCAAGAATGGAGGAGGCTTAAAAAACCCCCACTGCTGGTTGATGGTTGATCACGGGTACTGAACCCTCACCATTTAAGTCATCTACAGGAAGCACGCCACACTACCCTGGCCATGCACTCTTCTTGCTGCTATCAGATAGGTGATACAGGAGCCCGTGAATCATTCCCTCCAGGCTCAGGAACAGCTTCTTCCCTTCAACCATCAGGTTTTTGAACAACCCAGTAAAACCTTAACCACCTCAACTCTACTGATCTACCACAGACTTTGTACTGCTGTGGTTGCTCCAAGTATTTTGGGTTTCGCACTATCATTGTCTGGTTTAGAATAACGGATACTTTATTGTATATTGAGTATTGTTATTGCATCTAATATACCTGTAAGGCTGCAGCAAGTAAGAATTTCATTTTCCATATCCGATGCAAATGACAAAAGCATTCATGAATCTCTTCAAATTAGTGATAGGACAGGTTGCGACAAAAGGGATGAACTTTTATCTTAAAGACTTCCTTTCAAACTAGATTTGTAGTAACAAAACTCTTAATATGCACACAGGTGCTTCAGCAATGCTTTGTAATTATAATCGTATTTTTACTAACTAATTAGCCTTTTTTCATAACTTTTGAATTTAATCTATTGCATATAAGCAGTTACAAATTAAGGTACATAATCCCGTTGGAAAAGCTTCTATATCCTTCATTGTAGTATTCACAATGTTAAATTACACTCAGAATTATTTTAATAAAGATTTTTACATTTTAGACAGATATTGCATTTTTTCTGTTGCCCTCACGGAGTTTCCAGTGTAAGTATGTTGAGCACTTTGTAGATTGTACAACAGTACACATTACTACTTTGTCACATTGTTCGGTTAAAAACTCTTTGCATTTAAAACAATGAAAATAACTTTAATATGAATTCATTTAAAACACCCTTCTTTTTCGTTTGGTGCATTTCTATTCGCTTGAAAAATTACTTGGCAGCAAGAATTTTCAACACACCTTTCAAATTATTCAAAAGATTTAGTACTGAGTCTAAAGTAATAAAAACTAACCATTCAAATGTTGTGAATTTGAATGTCCCAGAATTAAACCCAGTTGTATCATTAAATATACATCTGGACTTTTCTTTTAAGAAAAACAGAAATCTTTTAGTAAGACACTTGGCAAGAGATACCTGAAATATTGATCATTGATAGTAGCAATGTTTCAGTTAAAGCTTCAATTTTATTCATGAAAGTAATGATGAGACAATACAAGTGCGGTCCTAAAGGGCATCACAGAGTGCACACACAAAAAAAAAAGATCATTAGAAAAATGTTAAAATGTGAATACTCTGGGCATTATTTTTTTTATTTATTCCTCACAATTCAATAGAAAATAAACTTCCATAAAGAACCAATTTTCGGGACAGTCAAGGGATTCTTCACGGGCCATCCAAAAGAAAATTATTCTTGCTATGGAAAATATCCTTTTCCTAAGCATTTGCTTATTGGAGTTGGTTGCTATTCCACAAACTATTGCTTTGTTGCTTGGTGAAGGCATGATCGTCATTTGTTAAGACTAGATAATAAAACAGTGCCCTTAGTGAAGGATAAACTGGGTTTGTCAGTGATTCAGGGTGAGGATCTCTAATACAAGTCCCTGTATATTTCTTGCAGGAGTGGATGGAGACTCATTTCTGCCTCCGTTTTTCTGATTGTGTGCAAAAGCTGTACATGCTCAGTAACAATCTGTCTGAGATCAGTCATTTTCTGAAGCAATTTTGCAAATAACTGCGGTGTATCTGGGTGGTTCATCTTCAGCTGAAAAGCAAGTGCTTGTAAGATGCTGTCTTGCAAATCTTCTATTGGTTTAACATTTAGCAATCCAGGCCGATCTAGAGGAAGGTAGAGTTTCATATTCAAATTATAATATTCACAGCCTGCATTTATTATCTTGTAACAACGCAAATTGCTTCACGGAAACATCAAAGGAACATGTCGAATAAAACAGTCACATAAGGAACATTTTAAGACAGATGACAAAAATAATGTTTAAATGGAAAGAAAAAGTGTCAGGGAGACAGAAATGCAGAGGAAAAAATTTCCATAACTTAGAGCAGAGTCTGAAGTGAAAACCTGAAGTGTATTCCTTGAAGCTGATACATAGAACTTACAAACAGCACATGAACAGGCTGTTCAGCCCACAATGTCCGTGCCGAACATGATGTCAAATTAAACTAAGCTTCACTGCCTGCACATGATCCATATCCCTCCATTTCCTGCATGTTCCTGAGGAACACCTTCAGCTCTTCAGTTCCACCAAGATGCAAGATCCCTTCACACCCAAATCGAGAATCATACCCCTAGACTAACTACCTACTTTATCTTCAAAGTTTATAATCAGTTCCCTTTCAAATGACAATTCTAAAAAAAAATGGCAGTTGTCTTATGATTTTAACATTATTTTTGATTGGGGTGATGGGGCGAAAATGTATCTTTTGTTGAATGATGTGAAGACATATTATTTCCACTAGTGGGAGAGTCTAGGACCAGAGGTCGTAGCCACAGAATTAAAGGAAGTTCCATCAGGAAGGAGATGAGGAGGAATTTCTTTAGTCAGAGGGTGGTGAATCTGTAGAATTCTTTGCCACACCAGGCTGTGGAGGCCGTCAATGGATATTTTTAAGGCAGAGATAGATAGATTCTCGGGCGTTATGGGGAGAAGGCAGGGGACCTTATAATGCATGTGCAAAACTCCAAATCTGAAGTTTGATTCGCTGATGTAGCTATTCTTAAAATTGTGCAGAAGAGTAGAGGAGATTTGGTCCACATGCTAAATGTACCAAAACATAGAAAGGACATATGAATAGTTGGTGGCATGCAAATGACGTCTGCTTTTGTAATTAACAGATAATCTCCTGAAAATACAAAATGATTGAACGATAGAGGAAATAACTTCAACGAAACACAGTGGGGATATGATTTCCTAGATTTAGTTCTAAACAAACATAAAATGGGATGTTTGTTTAGAACTAAAATGACAATGTCTTCTCATTTAAAGTACAGTTCAATACCCTGCACTATACATGGGAACAAGAATGAATGATACAGAGCAACCTACTCAACCATTCATTTAAATTATGCCTGAGTGGTAGATTAATCCGTTTACCAGTGTTGCAATTTCCTTCATACCTCTGTACAACAAAAGTCCATCAATCTTCGTTATAATTTGTTCAGTTCAGGTTTTCCGAGTGAAGAATTCAGGCTTTGTATTATATTTTGTGTGGAAACAGTAATGACAATGAGAAACATTTACAGGTTTATGAGGAGTAATTTAAAATGTACGAATCACCCTTCAAATGTTCTTATTGTTGTTATTTGTGGAGCTGCTTGGCATGGAGATCATTAAAACGCCCTTCTAAGATTCATGATATGAGGCCACATTGCCACACCACATGACATTGAAGTTTGTTTGGAACTTTCTGAGACAAAACATATTGTGACTGCAAACTATCCAGTTGGTCAACCTATTGACGCTGGGAGGCACGGTGGCACAGCGGTAGAGTGGCTGCCTTACAGCGCCAGCAGACCCTGGTTCAATCCTGACTACGGGTGCTGTCTGTATGGAGTCTGTACATTCTCCCCGTGATTGTGTGGGTTTTCACTGAGATCTTCGGTTTCCGCCAACATTACAAAGACGTACACGTTTGTAGGTAAATTGGCGTGATATAAGTGTAAATTGTCCCTAGTGTGTGTCGGATAGTGTTAATGTGCGGGGATCGCGGGTCAGTGCGGACTCGGAGGGCTGAAGGGCCTGTTTTTGCGCTGCATCTCTAAACTACACTATTTGAGAGCTTGCAAAATGGAAGTCTTGATGAGAGTTATGATTGGCTCATCTTCCTTGAAGTTCTTCCCCCCACCATAACCAGATAATCATGAAGAGACCTGTCTCTAAGAAATTTATTTCAAGATTGCGGCAATACTTCAAAATGCCTCAACAAGAATCCCATTCAACAAGAAACTATTCATATTTATATGGGTTCTCTTTAAAATATTCCATGTTATCCCAAGTAGATGTTGGCTGATAAAAAACAGGTTCATAATCTTATGCTCATGAAATTGAGAGTTTAATGTGCAAGTCCCACTGGAAAGATGGTGTCTAGCCAATGCAGAAACATTTTACAGGACACTTTTGTTCAGAGTATTTAGCCGCTAGCTAGTCTTTAAAGGTCTGCATCTGTACAAGGAAGAGATTAACAAATTGAAAATACCATTGCCTGAGCAAATCCCCTGCAATTTCCACAGATTTTTTGTTTGTTTAAATGCAGAATTTCTTGAAAAAAACTTCATGATTCATGAGAATTTTCAACATTTTGTCGTTAGAAATTGAAATCATTCAGCTCTGTTCAGTATTTGTACGACAGGTTACAACAGGACTGAGAACTGTTCGTAACCTAAATGGCTCGTAGGTCAGAAATGAATAATGTAGTGGATCAGGGTTTATGGGGCGAAGGGAGAATGGGGTTAGGAGGGAGAGATAGATCAGCCATGATAGACTTGACGGGCCAAATGGCCTGATTTTGCTCCGATCACAGAGACCGCTATGAGGTGAGAGCGAGCAGGCACAGCAGGAGCGGCTGCAGCCAGCCACAATAACTCAGTGATTGTTGTAGTGTTGGCGGGTGAGGGCGAGGGGAAAGGAATGCACCATGGTCACTTGGCAGAAGATGTCTGTTGCCCTGCAGTAGCTGGCAAATCCATCCTGCTGATCTTCCAAACACTCGTTTTTACATCTATGAGCTGTAGATAAGGCAGGCATTTGTACCCTGCGAATATCTGTAGTGGATAGACACGGAATGCTGGAGTAACTCAGCGGGACAGGCAGCATCTCTGGAGAGAAGGAATGGGATTCCAGAGTTACTCCAGCATTTTGTGTCTATCTTCGATTTAAAGCAGCATCTATCTACAGTTCCTTCCTGCATAATATCTGTGGTGGATCAGGGTGCAAGTGACTTGCACATACCTGTAGCCATTCCTGGATTACATTGGTTTTGCACACTATAATCATAATAATTTAAATTATTTACTCGTGGAGATTTTTCACAGCGTTGATAAAACTTCACGAGTAAAAAAATACTCGTGATGAAAAAAATGGTTACTTTTTACACGTAGGAGCTCGTGAACATCCGCGTGGAAGGTCGTAGGAGCTCGTAGAATACCACGAGTTTGATTTTTGTTTAAACTCGGGAGAGCTCTTGGGTAAACTCGCATGGTGGGACAGGGGCTTTACGTTCCATGTGCTGTTCCTTGGCCAACTTCTCTAGCTGATCCTCTTCCTTTTGTAAACGTACAGATGGCCTTCCTTGTACGCAACACCACCAATCTTGGTGTCAACTGCAGATTTACTGCATTGTTATCCAAATCATGAATGTGGAAGATAAACAACAGTGGTCGCAGCACAGAGCCTTGCAGAACACCACTCGTCACAAACCTCCATTCGGAAAAGCAACGCTCACTGCCACCCTCTGAAGCCCTTCTGCTGAGCACATTGTAAGTCCAAGTGGCTAGCTCACCCTGGATCCCCTGTGATCCAACCTTCCAGACTAGTCTACCATGTGGGACCTTGTCAAAGGCTTTGCTAAAGTCCATATAGACATCCTCTGCCCTTACCTCATCAATTCTCTGGATGTCTTCAGAAAACTCTCTCACATTGGTGATGCATAATTTAGAGACTTTAGACTTTGGAGATGCAGCGTGGAAATAGGCCCTTCGGCCCATCAAGTCCACGCCGACCAGTGATCACCCCTTACACTACTAACACTATCCTACATGCTAGGAACAATTTACAATTTTACTGAAGTCAATTAACCTACAGACCTGTACGTCTTTGGAGTGTGGGAAGAAACCGGAGCACCCGGGGAAAACCCACGTGGTCACAGGGAGATCGTACAAACTCCACACAGACAGCACCCGTAGTCGGGATCGAACCCGGGTCACTGGCGCTGTAAGGCTGCAGCTCTACCACAACGTCACTGTACCACCCACTTCTATCCCTAATGAGCCCTTGCTTTCACACAAATGCTGTCCTTGAGAATCCCCTCCAGTAACAGACATTAGTTCCCTGGCTTGATGTTAGAGCTCCACTTAAATACATTTACATCAGCCTCTCTCAGTCCTCCAGTAACTCCCCCGTGGCTAAAGATGATGCGAACATCTATGCCGGGGGCGGGACGAGGGGGCCCAAGCAATTTATTTCAGAGCTCCCAACAATGTCCATGGATACACTTGGCCAGGCCCAGGCTATTCATCCATCTTAATATTCTTTAAGGCTGTTAGAACCTCCATTTCGTAACTGGATGTGGTCCAACACATCACTACTCATTTCCTTCAATTCCTTGACATCCCTTCACCTCGGTTAATACTGAAGAGAAGTATTCACCTGGCATATCCCCTGCAGCTCAACATGTGGACGACTATGTTCTTGGTTCTTGGTTTCCTGGTCCTCCAAAATATTCCAAATGGAATTTAAACTGGAGGTGGTGCAGGGTGGACTTAAGCAAGAAAGGGTTTTTGGGAAGAAAGAGCTACCTTAAATTTAGTTTTGTCTGGTTGGGTAACTATGGTTGGGTGAAGACTATTCCATGCTTTAATTGTGCGGGGGAAGAATGAATCGCTGTCTGCAGTATGCTACTTGCACAGTATGCTATATTGCACCTTTTATTAATGAATATTTTATATAATGTATATGTCCATTGTCTACTTTTATTGGTACACTGTCTGTCTGTGTTATAAATATTACTTGCACATTGGAGTATGGAGAAACGCAATTTCAATCCTCTGTGTAACTACTCGTTACATTATGTGAATTGACAATAAAATTACTATTACTATTACTATTATATTACTATCTGTCTTGGTAGCTGGAATCACAAATTGGATCGAATGCCCTCGTCTGCTCCTAATTGGTTTGGGTTTGGTGTAGGTTTTGTGATCTATGTCGAGCTGGCCATTTAACATTTTTTTAAACAGGTCAAACGGTGAGCTTCACGTCTGTCTTGGAGATATGTTGATGATTAAGGGAACCTATGCTCTCCCTGGTTATCCCTTTGCTCTTAACATACATGCAGAATCTCTGAGGATGTTCCTTTATCTGGTCTGCCAGAGCAATGTTATGTTCTTTTGTTGCCCTCCTAATTTCCCTCTTGTGTAGCCCGCCATTTCCTACACGCCTCATTATGCATGAACCGTGTTGCCCATAAATAGCACATGCCTCCTGTTTTTCTGACTGGAATTTTAATATCCCTCGTCGGCCCCAAGTGACCCCAAACCTGCCAGCCTTGCCCTTCACTCTAACGAGAACATACTGTCCCCCTAACTTCCCAATTTCACTTTTAAGACCCTTTAACATGTCACGGTTCAAGTAGAATATATATGCAAAAGAGAATAGTTACACTCGATTAGTCTAAAATATTCAAGTACTCAGCTGAACTGTGAATCAATTTCCCTCCTGGGATAAATAAAGTTCTATCGTATACTATCGTATCGTACCGTGAAATAATGCTGGTCCAATATAATTGTGGCATTAATACCTTTTAGGGGGAAGTCGATGTGGCAGAGCATCCTCAGTTAATAGAGGTGTCAGAGAATATAATGAACAGATTGAATAATATAATCTCATCTTCTTTGGCAGCAATCTGCTTGGAACAAAGTGGTTGCTTTACTGCACTTCAAATCATGAATTATTCCAATAGAAAATGTAATACATCTGCTACATCACCTCGAGGAATAATTATCGCTAACAGGCCAAGTGAAGGCATTACTCCCTGAATGTCCCTCGTGCTTGAACAGCCAGCACTTATTCCCAAGGCTTACCTGTGGACAATGGCCAGAAAGTCGACTAATGTAGCAGAACTGTATACCAGCAGGGATTCAAAGCCTCCAGAAGAGCAGGAGAGAAAAGTGGTGATAGAAGAGACTTTAGCAAAATATGACGTGAAGAGAAACTTTTCGACACAATGAGAAGTAGAATTTCTTACCTCCACTGAGTATGACCACAGCAATAAATATCGCAATGTCAGAGTCATCTAGACCCAAACCATTGAACTTCACGGCAAATTCAAATTTGGGCTCCATGATGTTGCAGAAGGGTTTCCTTAAGCTCTTTAAAAATTCCCTGGTCATGAAACCCTGGCCTGCAGCAATCAGCAGGCCATCTTTATTCATCAGGGAAGCCAGCATGCTGAATATCACTTCATACACACCGTATTTGAGAAGGGTTACTTGATCGTTTAGGTCGAGATTTACGAATCCCGGGATAGATTTAGCAAATTCAGTGATTTCCCTCACCGCCTCCACGGAACGGAATTGGCAACGTTGGAAAATTCGTATCTCTACCTCTGCGTTCTGCTCGTGAAGCGGTGTTTGCTTGAATGTGATGCATTCCTCTCCCACCTTCAATGAATTCATGTCGTAAATAACAAAAGGCTGCAACGGGAAAAAGCGAGTGCAACTCGGGTTAGCGACGTTCACCGTATCTTCATTAACTGAACACCAACAACAGTTATGTGTAGGAAGGAGCCGCAGATGCTGGTTTCAACCGAAGGCGGACACAAAATGCTGGAGTAACTCAGACGGTCAGACTGCACCTCTGGAGAAAAGGAATACAAGATGTTCTGGGTCGGGACCCTACTTTATTTAGCTAGGCATTTGTCACTCCATGGTTCTGAGAACAATGAGCAGTGATCACAAGGCCATAAGGAATAAGAGCAGAACGAGACCATTCGGCCAATCAAGTCTACTCTGCCATTCAATCATGGCTGATCTATCTCTCCCTCCTAACCCCATTCTCCTGCCTTCTCCCCATAACCTCTGACACCTGTACTGATCAAGAATCTATCTATCTCCGTCTTTAAAATATCCACTGACTTGGCCTCTACAGCCTTCTGTGGCAAATAATTCCACAGATTCACCACCCTCTGACTAAAGAAATTTCTCCTCATCTCCTCCCTAAAAGAACATCCTTTAATTCTGAGGCTGACCTCTAGTCCTTCACTCTCCCACTAGAGGAAACATCCTCTCCACATCCACTCTTATCCAAGCCTTTCACTGTTCTGGATGTTTCAATGAGTTCCCCCTCATTCTTCCAAACTCCAGCGAGTACACGCCCAACATAGGTTAACATTCCCGGGATCATTCTTGCAAACCTCCTCTGGACCCTCTCTAGATCCAGCACATCCTGATGGGGATGAGGAAGGAAGTGAGATGGGGAAGGGAGAAGATATGAGCTCCAATCCTGTGTAGGATCCAAGGTGTGTCCCCAGGGCTGGCTCTGGCTTGAACATATTTTTCCAGTAACAATTTATTCACAGAAAATCGCAAAGCAGCTGAGCTTAAACATCATTGTAAAATGTTACTTTGTCATTAAAATGTTCCAAATGTCTCCCCTATGAGCTATGCACCTTCACCAAATAATGACGTCACAAGTCATCTTAATTGTATTATAAATAAAATATTTAAATTACACTCAGAAACTGGTTCGCAAGCAAACAAAAGCTTTTCACTGTACCTTGGAACATGTGACAATAAGCTAAACTGAAACTAAATTGTACATTCAAACATGACCAGGGAGTTAGAAGTACTTTCGCAAACAGCCAAGGAGTTTAATAGACCTGGAGCAAGCCCCAGTTGGTTGGACCAACCTACCTTCAGAAATGAGGCAAGGTGAATGTTGTCCACCATTGATACATTCCTCTTAGATCTTTGGGAAAAAGGGACATTGACGAGACATCAAGGGACATCTGGGCCCATTCGTCGACCCGTCCTCGTGGCCTACCAGCGGACATGGAGCGCCGTTTCCTGACGGGGACCGCCCAGCACCTTCAGCTTCGGTCGGCGGCACAGCGCTGGAGCGCTATCGTGGAGCGGAGCGGAGCGGGCGATGCCTTGCCTGGGTCGCCGCGCTGGGTCGACGCGGTGGAGCTCCGGTATGCGGTGACCGCCGAGATCAACACCTCCGGGCTGCGGGTCTGCGGAGCGACCAGCCGCGGGTGGCGGCGCCGACATTAACATCGGGAGCCTCGTGGCTCCAACCCGGCGCGGCCCTGTCGGCTTCAGGTGCCATCGACTCCGCTGGGAAACCGGCCGTTCCAGCCGCTGCGAGGACTCTCCCGACGGCTAGGAACATCGGGCCTCCGTAGAGGCAACTGTGGCGGCCTCGATGGGCCTGACTCTGGGGAGAACTGGGTTGGGGACTGGACATTGTGCCTTCCCCCACAGTGGTAACCATTGTGGGGGCATGATTTTGTGTGTAGTGTTAAGTGTCTGTGTTAGTCTGTGTTAGTCTATGTCCAACATGGCGGGCGGAAGGGAGAGTGTACGCTGGCGCGGTTTGGCTGCCGCTGCTCTCCCTTCATGTTGTGTTTTCTGAATTTTGTTGTTGTCTTTTTTTGGATCGAATTTCTGTTTTTAATTTGTGTATTTGTGATGTCTTTATAACTTGTTTTACTCTGATTATATGTTTATATGTTTATATGTTTCTTAAATTGTAAGGTGTCCTAGAGACCTCGGTATTAGGCGCCCTTAAAATAAAATCTATTATTATTATTAGTATTATTATTACTGTTTGTCATCTACATCAATGATTTGGATGAGAACGTACAGGGCAAGATTAGCAAATTTGCTGATGATACAAAAGTTAGTGGTTTTGCAGATAGTGAAGATGGTTGTGAAAGATTGCAGCAGGATCTGGATTGATTGGCCAGGTGGGCGGAGGAATGGTTGATGGAATTTAATACCGAGAAGTGTGAGGTGTTGCATTTTGGGACGTCGAACAGGGCAGGACCTACACAGTAAATGGTAGGCCTCTAGATAGTGTTGTAGAGCAGAGGGATCTAGGAGTGCAGGTGCATGGTTCCTTGAAGGTCGAGTCGCAGGTGGTCAAAAATGTTTTTGGCATTTTGGCCTTCATCAGTCAGAGTATGGAAGTTGGGAGGTCATGTTGCAGTTGTATAAGACATTGGTGAGACCGCATTTAGAATATTGTGTTCAGTTCTGGGCACCATGTTATAGGAAAGATATTGTCAATCTTGAAAGGGTTCAGACAAGATTTACGAGGATGTTGCCAGGACTAGAGGGTGTGAGCTATAGGGAGAGATTGAGTAGGCTGGGACTCTATTCCTTGGAGCGCAGCAGAATGAGGTGTATATATATATATAATCTTACAGAGGTGTACAAAATCACGAGAGGGATAGATCGGGTAGCTGCACAGAGTCTCTTGCCCAGAGTCGGGGAATCGAGGACCAGAAGACATAGGTTCAAGGTGAAGGGGAAAAGATTAAATAGGAATTCGAGGGGTAACTTTTTCACACAAAGGGTGGTGGGTGTATGGAACAAGATGCCAGAGGAGGTAGTTGAGGCGGGGACTATCCCATCGTTTAAGAGACAGTTAGACAGGTACATGGATAGGACAGGTTTGGAGGAATATGGACCAAGCGCAGGGAAGTGGGACTAGTGTAGCTGGGACATTGTTGGCCGGTGTGGGCGAGTTGGGCCAAAAGGCCTGTTTCCAAACTGTATCACTCTATGACTCTATGAAGAGCTGAGAATGTCTGACCACCCCATTTAATGCTACTAACTGTAGAATAATTCTAAAGAATACAGGACTTCACAATTGGAGTTTCAGTCGAAGAGAGACAAAAAATGATGGAGTAGCTCAGAGGGTCAGGCAGCATCTCTGGAGAAAAAGGAATAGGTAACGTTTCGGGTCAGAACCCTTCTAGCTGTAGGATATAATTAACCAGTTATAACAGACCAAAGTTCAATTTCATTTGCACGATCTCAGCTACTAAACCTGTCTCTGCCCTGATGTTTGAAAAGTAGCGCTCACCCAACATTGAAAGTCTTCCACCGCTAACCACATATTTTTGACTTAAATGGCATTATCACTGTCCATCATCTACATCCTATGGGCGGTGTGTGTGTGGAATGAACCGAAACTCAATGGGATCACCATCTACAGTACATACTGTGGCTAGAACATCAGGGAAGATGCTAGGTATCTGCCAGCATATGATCCAGCTCCTGACATCTCATAGAGTGGCACGGTGGTGCAGCAATAGAGTTGCTGCCTTACGAGACTCGGGTTCGATCCTGATTATGGGTGCTGTCTGTACGGAGTTTGTACATTCTTCCTGTGACCACGTGGATCTTCTCCGAGATGTTCGGTTTCCTCCCACACTCCAAAGACGTACAGGTCTGTAGGCTAATTGGCTTGGTGTAAATGTAAAATTGTGTGTGTAGGATAGTGTTAATGTGCGGGGATCGCTGGTCAGCGTGGAACCGGTGGGCCGAAGGGCCTGTTTCCGCACTGCATCTCTAAACTAAACTAATTAGATACACAAGGTAGAAGTGCCAGGACGAGTGCAACTCAAGATACTCGACATCATTCTGGACAAAACAGCCCATTAAATTGGTATCCCATCCACCAACCTAAACATTGAACAATGGTTGCAGCATTGCAGTTACTTCCCTAGTAATAATAGCACCTCTCAGACCTCTGAATTAAGAGTTGGGCAATACCAGTTGGCTTGCCAGGAAAGTCAAGAGCCCAAACAATAAATAGGTTAAGATTGTTGAGGGATTGGACACGCTAGACGCTGGAGGGGGAGAGACGGAAGAAGGAGATGTCAGGCAAGCTGATTCAGTGTGATGCTTGCAGTATGTGGGAGGTCAAGGACACGGCTGGTGCCTCTGGCTGCTACAAATGTGAGAAGTGCATCCATCCAGGTACAGCTCCTGACCGTGTTGGGGAACTGGAGAAGCAAGTGGATGACCATTGTGAGAGGTATGGACAGGGGTTTCTGCGGCAACAGACGGGATTCGAGGATGGTGTGCTGCCTTCCTGGTGCCAGGATCCAGGATGTCACGGACAGAGTGCAGAAAATCCTCAAGGGCGAAGGTGAACAGCCGGAAGTGGTAGTGTATGTCGGCACAAACGATGTCGGAAAGAAGGGGATGAATATTCTGCAGCGTGACTTTAGAGAGCTCGGAAAAATGCTGAAAAGCAGGACCTCCGGGGTTGTTATCTCCGGTTTGCTTCCAGTTCCTCGTGCTGGCGGGAACAGGGAGATACGGGACCTGAATGTGTGGGTGAGGAACTGGTGCAGGGGGCAGGGATTTAGATTCTTAGATCACTGGGATCTGTTTTGGAATAAGGGGGAACTGTACAAAAGGGACGGATTGCATCTTAACAGGTGGGGGACCGGCATTCTGGCAGGCAGGTTTGCCACTGCAACACGGGTGGTTTTAAACTGAATAAGGGGGGTGGGTTGTCAAATGGGATAGTCGAGGATGGAGTTAAAGGGAAAGAGAGTAAAGGGATGGTTAATGACCCCAGAATTAACGGGAAAGGAAGCTCACAAAGGGATAGGAGAGTATGGCCAAGTGTAATAGGGATCGATGTGAAAGGTGAGATGCGTAAGGAATTAAAAGTATTGTATATGAATGCGTGAAGTATAAGAAGTAAAGTAGATGAGCTTGAGGCTCAGTTAGAGGTTGGTAGATATGACATTGTGGGGATTACTGAGACGTGGCTGCAGGAGGATCGGGCCTGGGAAATTAATATTCAGGGTTATACATCCTATAGAAAGGACAGGCAGGTGGGCAGAGGGGGGGGGGGTAGCTCTGCTGGTGAGGGATGGAATTCAGTCCCTTGCGAGGGAAGACATAGGGACTGATGAGGTAGAGTCACTGTGGATTGAGTTGAGGAATGAAGACAAGAAGACACTAATTGGTGTTATCTACAGACCCCCAAATAGTAGCCCGGATGTAGGGTGTACGTTGCAGCAGGAGTTAAAACTGGCATGTAACAAAGGTAATGCCACTGTGGTGATGGGGGATTTCAATATGTAGGTAGACTGGGAAAATCAGGTTGGTTCAGGACCCCAAGAAAGAGAGTTTGTAGAATGCCTCCGAGATGGATACTTAGAGCAGCTTGTAATGGAGCCGACCAGAGAAAAGGCAATTCTGGATTTAGTGTTGTCCAATGAACCAGATATGATAAGAGAACTTGAGGTAAAGGAACCGCTTGGAGGTAGTGATCATAATATGATTAGTTTTAATCTGCAATTTGAAAAAGAGAACATTAAATCGGAAGTGGCAGTGATGCAGTTGAACAAAGGGGACTATGAAGGCATGAGAGGGGAGCTGGCCAAAGTAGACTGGAAAGGGATCCTAGCAGGAATGACGGTGGAACAGCAATGGCAGGAATTTCTGGGCATAATCCGGGAGACGCAGGATCATTTCATTCCGAAAAGGAAAAAAGATTCTAAGGGGAGTAGGAGGCAACCGTGGCTGACAAGAGAAGTTAGGTATAGAATAAAACTAAAAGAAAAGAAAATATAACACAGCAAAGAGTAGCCGGAAGCCAGAGGATTGGGAAACTTTCATAGGACAACAGAAGGAAACAAAACGGGCAATACGGGCTGAAAAGATGAAGTACGAGAGGAAGCTGGCCAGGAATATAAAGAAGGACAGTAAAAGCTTCTTTAGATATGTTAAGGGAAAAAGAGTAGCAAAGTCAAATGTGGGTCCCTTGAAGGCAGACACGGGTGAAATTATTATGGGCAACAAGGAAATGGCAGAAGAGTTGAATAGGTACTTCGGATCTGTGTTCACTAAGGAAGACACAAACAATCTCCCAGATGTACTGCTGGACAGAGGATCTAAGGGGGTAGAGGAACTGAAAGAAATTTTCATTAGGCGAGAAATAGTATTGGGTAGGCTAATGGGACTGAAGGATGATAAATCCCCTGGACCTGATGGTCTGCATCCCAAGGTCCTCTGGGGGGTGGCTCTAGAAATAGTGGACGCATTGGTGATCATTTTCCAATGTTTAATAGATTCAGGATCAATTCCTATAGATTGAGGATAGCTAATGATATCCCACTTTTCAAGAAAGGAGTGAGAGAGAAAACGGGGAATTACAGACCAGTTAGCCTGACTTCGGTGGTGGGAAAGATGCTGGAGTCAATTATTAAAGAGATAATAATGGGGCATTTGGATAGCAGTAAAAGGATTAGTCCAAGTCAACATGGATTTATGAAAGGGAAATCATGCTTGACCAATCTTCTGGAATTTTTTGAGGAAGTGACAAGTAAAATGGATGAAGGGGTGCCAGTGGATGTAGTGTATCTAGACTTTCAGAAAGCCTTTGATAAGGTCCCGCACGGGAGACTGGTGACTAAAATTAGAGCACATGGTATTGGGAGTAGGGTGTTGACATGGATAGAAAATTGGTTGGCAGACCGGAAGCAAAAAGTAGGAGTGAACGGTCCTTTTCAGAATGGCAGGCAGTGGCGAGTGGAGTGCCGCAAGGCTCGGTGTTGGGGCCGCAACTGTTTACCATATATATTAATGATTTGGAAGAGGGAATTAGTAGCAACACTAGCAAGTTTGTGGATGACACAAAGCTGGGTGGCAGTGTGAACTGTGAAGAGGATGTTAGGAGGTTGCAGGGTGACCTGGACAGGTTGCGTGAATGGGCAGATGCGTGGCAGATGCAGTATAATATAGATAAGTGTGAGGTTATCCACTTTGGCGGCAAAAACAAGGGGGCAGATTATTATCTCAATGGGGTTAGGTTAGGTAAGGGGGAGGTGCAGCGAGACCTGGGCATCCTTGTACACCGGTCACTGAAAGTTGGCGTGGAGGTACAGCAGGCAGTGAAGAAAGCTAATGGAATGTTGGCCTTCATAACAAGAGGATTTCAGTATAGGAGTAAAGAGGTTCTTCTGCAGTTGTATAGGGCTCTGGTGAGACCACATCTGGAGTATTGTGTACAGTTTTGGTCTCCTAATTTGAGGAAGGACATCCTTGTGATTGAGGCAGTGCAGCGTAGGTTCACAAGATTGATCCCTGGGGTGGCAGGAATGTCATATGAGGAAAGATTGAAAAGACTAGCCTTGTATTCACTGGAGTTTAGAAGGATGAGGGGGAATCTTATAGAAACATATAACATTATAAAAGGACTGGACAAGCTAGATGCAGGAAAAATGTTCCCAATGTTGGGCGAGTCCAGAACCAGGGGCCACAGTCTTAGAATAATGGGGATGTCATTTAAGACTGAGGTGAGAAAAAACTTTTTCACCCAGAGAGTTGTGAATTTATGGAATTCCCTGCCACAGAGGGCAGTGGAGGCCAAATCACTGGATGGATTTAAGAGAGAGTTAGATAGAGCTCTAGGGGCTAGTGGAGTGAAGGGTTTTGGGGAGAAAGCAGGCACGGGTTATTGATAGGGGACGATCAGCCATGATCACAATGAATGGCGGTGCTGGCTCGAAGGGCCGAATGGCCTCCTCCTGCACCTATTTTCTATGTTTCTAAACATGTTCCCGATGTTGGGAGAGTCCAGAACCAGGGGCCACAGTTTAAGAATAAGGAGTAAGCCATTTAGAACGGAGACGAAGAAACACTTTTTCTCACAGAGAGTGGTGAGTCTGTGAAATTCTCTGCCTCGGAGGGCGGTGGAAGCAGGTTCTCTGGATGCTTTCAAGAGAGAGCTAGATAGGGCTCTTATTAATAGCGGAGTCAGGGAATATGGGGAGAAGGCAGGAACGGGGTACTGATTGGGGATGTTCAGCCATGATCACATTGAATGGCGGTGCTGGCTCGAAGGGCCGAATGGCCTACTGCAGCACCTATTGTCTATTGGTAAGAACCAAAACACGAGGACTCATCATTAGTTAGGAATCCAGAAATCAGGGGTACATCCCCACAGATTGTGAATTAATTAACCGCACATTTAAGATGTATGTTGACTTTGCAACACAAAAGCAATGCGTGACCCACACCCCCATCCTGGCCACACACTCATTTCACCCCTGCCATTGGGAAGAAGGCACAGGAACCTGAAAACTGTAACGTCCAGGTTCAGGAACAGCTTCTTCCCTACAGCCATTGGGCTATTAAACACTACAACCTTAGAACTAGACAGACTATTATTGTTTGTTTATTTTTTGTGTGTACATATGTGTGCGTGTGTGTATTCTGTAACTATGTGTATTTGTGAGTATGTGTATATATACACACGCTATACTTGTTTTTCTCGTTTATTATATAGTTTACAGTGTACTATGTTTACATATTCTGTTGTGCTGCTGCAAGTAAGAATTTCACTGTTCTATCTGGGACATATGACAATAAAACACTCTTGGCTTTTGCATAGTTCAACATTCATGAGTTTTTTCATTCATTTTACCCAACAGAAACATTGATCAGCTACTTACCGATTTGTCCCCTGTTTTTCCTGCCATGATTGCACGAGATTTAGCTTTTGTGATAGGGAAAGTCTTAATGTACGATTCAAACATGTGTTTGGCAAGAGCTCGGAGATCAGCAGAGACAGTGTTCAGTTGATCGGTATCGCTGGAGATTTCTGCCAGGAGCTTCTCCTTTTCAGCCTGTGGCATTCTTCCAAATCTAATTGCTATGAAATAAATAACAACTGAACATTTTGTTTCAAAGTAATTTCTCTAAGTTGCATTATATCACGTTGAGAAGGAAATAAGTAATAACATTGAAACAGACCAGTCATGCTAAAATAGACACAAAAATGCTGGAGTAACTCAGCAGGACAGGCAGCATCTCAGGAATGGGTGATGTTTCGAGTCGAGACCGTTCTTCAGACTGAAATCCTTTAGTCATGGTAACATCCTTTGGGCTCAACATTATTTGCTTATTCATTAGAAGAAAATATAATAACATGGATGATCATTTTCATCGCAGTTCCAATTTGTTCTTGGAGTCTATATGTTACTTTTCTTTGTTTGAACTATTTTACTTTACAAAGTAAAGAAGACCTTTCCTGTGTTTTTGATGGTCTTTACCGATTAATTGCTAAAGGGCTTGTCCCACTTTCACGAGTTATTCACGAATTCTCCCGAGTTTTCCCCTTGATTCAAACTCGCAGAATGTTCGTAACGAGTCTGTATGAGTTCGTAGATATATCGTAGCGGCTCGGTATGCCAGCGTAGGTACTCGTGGCATCAGGTAAGTCGGGACGTTTTTTCCAGCCCGATAAAAAATGTCCATGAGTAAAAAAATGGTCGGGATGAAAGAAATTGCAAGTTTTTACTCGTAAGGAGGGCATCGAAATAGTCGTGGGAATTCGTAGACATACTCGTAGGAGTTCGTGAACAGAGTCGTGGAAGGTCGTAGGAGTTCATAGATTACCACGATCTTGAATTTTTTTAGGTTCTTTAAACTCGGCAGAGGTTTTGAATTAAGTCGTGAAAGTGGGACAGGCCCTTAACCCTGACTTGGAGGGTACAAGAGATGTTTATCATATCGTAAATTTGTGTCTTTTTTACTGCTGCCTTGCAGGCTTATTGCCCTCTCCAATGCAATGGTCTTGGGAAGAAATCCGATGATGTATACATTGAGAAAATCCTCCAAATACAGGGGCCACATTAATAAATGCTTATTCTTGAAATATTATTTCAATTCTGATACATTTTCACTTCCATTTCCCAAACCATTATGTAATAATCCAGAAATATCTCATCTTTATATTCCTATTTTCTTGCTAATCCTTCCACATGCACATGATCCATATCCCTCCATTCCCGACATACACAAGGTTCTTAAATACTGTAGCTCTGCCATATCTGCTTCTATCACCATCCCTGGCAGTGCATTCTAGGGACCTGACTGTATACCCTATCTATGTCTCTCACAGTTTTGTACACTTTTATTAGGTCTTCCCTCAGCCTCTGATGCTCCAGAGAACACAGTCCAAGTTTGTCCTATATCACGCTAATAACGTAGAATCCAGACAGTACCCTGGTACACCTCTTCTGCATCTAGCATGGTACAGTGAGAACAGCGCACAATACTCCAAATTCAGCACAGTCAGAGTTTTCTAATAGCCCTGTCCCACTGTACAAGTTCATTCAAGAGTTCTCCCGAGTTTGCCCTGATTTGAATTCGGCGATTTACGGTAATGGACGCTCATAGGTACTCGGGGCACTCGTGGACATTTTTCAACATGTTGAAAAATCTTCACGAGTCTTCCCGAGCTTACCGCGTTTCCGAGTACCTGCCGTTAGCGTTACGAGCCGCTAAGAGACGTCCCGGAGCTCCGACATACCCGCTACGTACATTCTACGTGCTTCCACGAGTTTGATTTTTTTTTTAACTCGGGAGAGCTCTTGAATGAACTCGTACAGTGGGACAGGGCTTTAAAGCTGCAACCTGACTTTTTGAGTGTTATATTCACTGTCCTACCTGATGAAGGCTAGCATACCACATGCTTTATTCACCATATAGATTCATTTCAGTTCTCAAAAGATCGAGAATTTGGTAAAAAGATATCTATAAATTCTGACCTAACCACTTTAAATGCATCCCATCCCAGCATTAAATGTGTTCCTTCCTTCATATCCATGGAGGGCAGGCAGTAAATGTATTTGTTCCTCAGCTCCTCCAAGTGTTACTGTGCAAACGTGTAGGACAAAATGTGCAGGCAGATCTTGAATCAACTATCCCGCTGTGGGGAATGTTAAAGTAGAGAGATAAAGTCTCTAGTATTCAAAAATTGCAAATAAATTGTTTAAAATACTTGTCTTTCAACTGGTTACCTCATGTTTGAATTTCGTCTTCACTTGCCTGGAGGGGTATTTGCATCATTTGTAGTTGGGTGGTGCATGGGAATGGAGAACATTATGAAGCCCTCTTTAAATGAGCCTACATTCCACATTCAATGAATTTGGCACTGACTGCATTGTAAAGTAGACAACTGGTCACATAATCATATCAACTATAGCTGTAGCAGTTAAGGAGCTGTCCCACTGCGGCCACCTAATTGGCGAGTTTAGAAGAGTTTGCCCTCGACTCATACTAGCAGCATGGTCGACACGAGGCCCTAGGAGGTCTTTGTAACTCTCCTTCATGCTCGAGAGTAGTCCCCGCATATTCGAGGCCTCAGCTAGGTCGTGGCGTATTTTTCAACATGCTGAAAAATGCCCGTGAGTAAAAAAACGTTGCCATGGAAAAAAATCAATATTTTTTTACTCGTAGGTTTAGTCGAAGTAGGTCGGCATGTTATTCGTAGGTAATCGAGGGTAGTCAAAGGTAATTGAAGGTAGTTGAAGGTAATCGTAGATAGTCTTCAACATAGTCAAAGGGAGGTCGAAGGAGGTCGAAGGAGATCGTCTTCACTCTCCACTATTCGGTGTCCAATTTTCCCGTAGCTAGTCGAAGATAGTCTTCAACATAATCGAAGGTGGTCTTCTACATAGTCGAAGGAGGTCTTCAACATGACACTTTTTCAAACTCACCTAAACTCTTCTAAACTCGCCAATTAGGTCGCCACAGTGGGACAGCCCCTTTAATTGTGCAGGCACAAATCCATTAAACAGCAGTTGAATCGTTCTTTTGCCTTGCAGGGATTTTATGAGCACTATAAAAGTTCAAAGTTGCAAACGTGGCACGTGCCCGTGATGTTCTTAGTTCTGATGTCAGTTTGACAGATGGAATTAGAGTAAAGCAGCAATTATCCATTCTCTGACTTCTTTGAGATAATGGTTAGGTCAGAATTTATGGATCTTTTTACCAAATTCTTGATCTTTTGAGAAATAACATGGATCTATATGGTAAATAAAGCATATGGTATGCTTGCTTTCGTGAATGTAACACTCAGAAAGTCAGGTTGCAGCTTTAGAAAGGGAGAGACAGACAGACAGACACAGACACAGAGACAGAGACAGACTGAGACAGAGACAGAGACAGAGAGAGAGAGAGAGTGAGAGAGAGAGAGAGAAATAGAGGGAGAAGAGAGAAATAGAGAAAGAGAGAGAAATAAAGAGAGAGAGGGGAAGAGGGAGAGAGAAGGAAAGAGGGAGAGAGAATGAAAGAGGGAGAGAGGGAAAGAGAGAGGGAGAGAGGGAAAGAGAGAAAGAAAGAGAGAAATAGAAAGAGAAAAATAAAAAAGAGGGAGAGGGAGAGAGAGAGGGAGCAAGAGAGAGGGAGAGAGAAAGGGAGCGAGCAAGAGAGAGAGATTTCCACACACACTTACCGTTATGCGACATGCCAACTGTGAGACACTTTTGGAATCTGCAGTACTGACATTTATTTCTGTTCTTTTTCTGAATCCTGCAGTTTAGGTCACACCTATCGTATATCAACTTCAGCCTTATCGTTCTCCGGAAGAAACCCTGTCACAAATCAATACATCAATTCATAACATAGGATAATATAGGTAACAATAAACTGAATAAATTAATCTAAGAAAGATGATGAATTGTTTATTTTCTTATTTTTGGTTATTTTTCATGCACGGATCTCTGCAATACATAAACAAAGTGTTGATTCATACAATATTTCTAATTAATTTTATAACTGAGTGTGTAAAAGATCAAATATTCAATACACGGTATCTTAAACAAATGTTTATTTAACCTGATAGATAAGCAAAGAGTAAGTGGATTACGGTACCTTGCATCCTTCACAAGCATGGACCCCATAATGGAAACCTGAAGCCTTGTCCCCACACACTCTGCACTCAATAGACAAGATGGAATTTGGTAAATCCTCTTGCAGCTTTGAAAGTGCTAATCCTTTCCCTGATACTTCATTGAAGCAAGATGGTTCAACTTTAATAGTGCCTGTGTGTAGAAAAATCTCTTTTTCAGTCAAAATTCACAAGTGCGGTCTCATTGATCAGAGAAATTTGAGCATTAAATTCACAGTTAACACAGTGAAACACAGAATTCTATAGGATGCCCAGCAAAGGAACAGAAAGTGCACCCCAACCAGAGTTTATGCTCCACTTGAGCCTCTTCCCACTTTTGCTCATTTGAATTTGTCTGTGTGTCCCTATATTCCCTTTTCCTCCTTATAGGTTTACCCAGCCAACCCTAAAATAGACCTAAGATAGACACAAAAAGCTGGAGCAACTCAGCGGGTTAGACCTAAACTATTCACTCCTTCACATCTCATGGTGGTGACTTCCACTTGTCACCAGTCTTTCGAGACATTCATTCTTAATCCTCTATTGGATTTCTAGGTGATATATTCAGAAAGCTTTGAAATAATAACAATGGGAACTGTGCAATTTCCAAGTTGGAAATCGAGTAGTGATATATGCAGACGGAAAGAGAAGGGTCTCGACCCGAAACGGCACCCATTCCTTCTCTCCAGAGATGCTGCCTGTCCCGCTGAGATACTCCAGCATTTTGTGTCTATCTTCGGTTTAAACCAGCATCTGCAGTTCCTTCCTACACACCTTGTAATATATGCACTTGATTTGAATGAATAAAACTTTCATTAAACTTTGTAAAATATATAGACACATTTTCCTGCATTAACCTGGCAAGACTTTGTCCGACTTACTCAATTGTGCCGACATTCTACGTCCAGTGGAATCTGTAGTTTAACTGCACAATTTCTCCTCATTTAATTTTATCCATATACACCATGGATCATTTAGTCTCTTTTAGTTTTAGAGATACAGCACGGAAACAGGCCCACCGAGTCCGCATCAACCAGCGATCCTCGCACACCCACACTATCCTACACTAGGGACAATTTTTACGTACTGTATATACCAAGCCAATTAATCTACAAACCTGTACATCTTTGGAATGTGGGAAGAAACCAAAGGTCTCGGAGAAAACCCACGCGGTCACGGGGAGAACGTACAAACTCCGTACAGACAGCACCCGTAGTCAGGGTCAAACCCGGGTCTCTGGCGCTGTAAGCGCTGTAAGGCAGCAACTTTACCGCTGCGCCACCGTGTCGCCCCAGATATTCCAGGTATCCGTTCATCCTTTATTTTCTATAATGTAAGTTAATAAAAGTTCCTTTTGTTTTCCATGGGTGTAAGAATAACTTTGCCTTCCTAAAGGACATCAGTTTATTCCAATGAAATCATCAACAAAGACAAGGCCTTTGCTTACATACACACTATTTATAATATGAATTCAAACGCTGTTACTCAATACTTTAAAGAAATGTAAAACTATTAAATAGCTAGTTTTCTTTAGGATTGTAGCAAAAAATAAAATACAAATAAAATTTACTTTGGTAGTCCTGAAATATGTCATCATATTTATAGTTGGAGGATGCCTCATCAATTCTTAAAGAGGTTGCTGCATGATCCTCATAATGAACAGGAGAAACACTGGAAAAGTCCACAGTAGCAAAGGGTTTCACATCAAAGGAATGAGGATGGTTGCCAAGGTCCGACAGGTCCATTGTACCCATAGCAAAGCTGATGGGCCACAAAGGTAATTGTGTATCCACCATTCTTTATTCTGGGGAAAAAAAGAGGAAGGAGATTTACTGCAACTGTTTTAGGGAATCCTGCTTGGATTCTTGTGTAAACCCAAACTAGTACAGCCAATAATGCAACAGAAAAAAGAACATTTAACAGAGTATGAAGTAAAATATTTCAAATGATGTATAGTATATTGAAGGAGGAGAATTATTCTTAAAATTTGGTAAATAATCCTGTATTTTACGGTGAAGATAGACACGGAATGCTGGAGTAACTCAGCGGGACAGGGAGCATCTCTGGAGAGAAGGAATGGGTGGTGTTTTGGGTCGAGACCCTTCTTCAGTCTGAAACTGTCTATGAAAGAGCTGGCATGTTCTCCTGACCCAGGAGTCCAGCAGTTACCCACTTCCCACCACTGTCCAACTCCTTGCTTTTCAAGTACCACAGCTACATCTTACCCATACTTAACTGATGGGAGCAGCTAGCAAAGCAAGTAGTTCAAAAACCCAAACCGAAACGTCACCCATTCCTTCTATCCATTCCTTCTGCCCCGCTTGAGTTACTCCAGCATTTTATGAATATCTTCAGTTCAAAATCATCTCTCCATATTGAGCACGCTGTCTATAAGGGTCAGCCCTCCCAAATTATGCCCATTAATCACCGATTCAATTTATTCCTACGCCTCTCGTTCCTTGCACTAGTTGGCAGCTTTGAAAACTCAGACTAATTTCTGCCCTTACACACTTGTCACATTTTGTTGCATCATTTACTACAGAGCAAAACTGCAGCAAAACCAGATTAGATAAAATCAGCATTGTACTGCTATGAAACCGTTCATGAACGTACTTTAACGTTCATGAATAGATACAAACAACGTACTTTAACGTTGTTTGTATCTATTTTAACTTATACTGTTCCATCAGGGACTGGATTGTTTTAGTGTTGTTATTATTATGTGTGAAATGTTTTAAACGTCATGTGCGATGCTCTGGTATTCCCTGGGAAACGTCTTTTCGTTTTGCACTGCACAACTGTTGCTTGCAAGATGACAATAAAGGAATTGAATTGAATTGAATTGAATGAAGCATGTGAAATATCGTCCTTTAATCTTTCAGAAGTACTGCTTCTATACCATGTCTAATAAGACAACAGAGTTTTGCACAAAAAAATCTGTCCACCTGTCTAGACCCTATTTTTTTCATTCCTATTTTAACCTCAGATGTGCTTTGGCACAAAGAGGAAAAAATATCAATTTCTTTTTTAATCTATGGATTTTTAAAAAATGGCTTGTGCATCGACACTAATAAATCATCAGACAATCAGTGCTTTCTTCAAAATTAGCCAAATGTAAAATTCTTGAATACATTTAAAAGTACATATCTTCACATTGGAATGATTATATGGTTAGATTTTCCCAATTAGTGTTTCAAATATAAAAACATATTTTCTCCAGTATCAACTGCAGAAAACTGTATGCCCAGATGTTAATACGTTATCTTAAAATCTCATGCAAATAATGATTTCCTCATTGGTGCAATCAGCTATTATAGATTGCACAATGCATGCCTTATAAATTACGCTCTTTCAGCATAAAAGTGTACAACAATAACATGATTTAAAGCATGTAAAAATATTGTGTAACAAATTATACAGTCAAAACAGCTATAAATGCAAACTTTATGAAATTGAAGTATTTAGTGATCACATTTCCAACAGATATGTTATTCATTCACAGATTTTTATAATTTGTGGAGTTAAACTCAGCACAAATTCTTCCTTTGTCTCACTACATCCCATCAGCATAACCTTCAGGCATTGAAATTTCCTTACAGGACTTTCAGGCAGCCGCCATTTTGTTCCTGAAGCAATTACAAATGAAACTTCAGAAAGTGCTGTAAATTGTCTACCCTTCACATTTACAACATGCCACCCAAAAAGGTTGAAGCAAAAAAAATAATTAAACTTAATGCGCTTACATAAATTAGCAAAATAAATTTGTTCCATTATGAAATTAGGTACTTTAGGTCTCCAAAATGGATTGACTTCAAAAACATTAAATACATTTAAACTGTAATGTTATATAATACTACCACTTAAAATTAATGTCTGAAAATTCGGGTGAGCACTAAGATATGAATCGGACCATGCTTTAGGAAAACTTGAAGTGAGCAACTTCATAAAATTGGATTTTTAAAATTCAACGCTACTCTGCAAACTTGAATCAGTTCACCATTTTAAACATTCACTCTCTTCACCCCATGACTACGTCAGCTGCAGTATCTAGATACATTGCACCAGAATGCCAGGTTAGTTCAACGGCACTTCCCAACTCCCCAACCTCTACCACCTACATTGGCCACAATATGCAGAAACATGTCAACACCACCACAATCAAGTTCCCCTCCAGGTAGTACATCATCCTCGGAAATATTGAACTCTTTTTTCACTGTTGTTGGGCCACAATTTACCTTTGAGAGGGGAGTGCCGAATACCTTTCTTGAACCATAGAATTAGAGTCATACAGCATGGAAACAGGCCCTTTGACCCAACTTTCCCATGCTGACCAACATGCCCCATCTACAGTGGTCCCTCCTGCCCTCGTTGCCTCATATCCCTCTAAACCTATCTTATCCATGTACCTGTCCAAATGTTTTTTAAACATTGTGATTGTACCACTCGTTCTGCAGACCTAACACGTTTGTGTAAAGAAATTGCCCCTCAGATTCCTATTAAATCTTTCACACCTCACCTTAAACCTATGTCCACTGGTTGTTGATTTCCCTACTCTGAATACCTGTCTGAATTTACCTGATCTATTCTTCTCATGATTTTATACACCTCTATAAGATCACTCCTCATCCTCCTGTGCTCCAAGGAATAAAGTCCTAGCCTGCTCAACCTCTCCCTGCAACATCTGTCCCTCAACAACATCTTTCCTATAGCGAGGTGACCACAATTGTACACAATACTCTAAATGTGGCATCACAAATGTCTTGTACAACTGTAACATGACCATGTAACAAGTCTGAAGAAGGGTTTGAGCCTGAAACGTTGCCTATTTCCTTTGCTCCTTAGATGCTGCTGCACCCGCTGAGTTTCTCCAGCACTTTTGTCTACCTGTAACATGACCACCCAACTTCTATACTGACAGATAAAGACCACTGTGCCAAAAGCCTTCTTGACCACCCTCTCTACCTCTGACAAAACCTTCAAGGAACTATGTACCCGCACTCCGAGATCCCTCTACTCTACAACACTCTTCAGAGGCCTGACATTCACTGTGTAAGTCCTGTCCTGGTTAGACTTCTCAAAATGCACCACCTCACACTTCTCCGTATTAAACTCCATCAAACATTCCTTAGACCACCTGGCCAACCAATCAAGACCCTGCTGCAATTTTTGACAACCATCTTCACTATCTACAATACTTTAGTGTCATCTGCAAATTTACTAATTATGTCTTGTATGTTCTCATATAAATCATTGGCATAGATGAGAAACAACACCCAACACCAGACTTTGAGGCACACCAGGCCGAAAAACAACCTTCCACCATCACTCTCTGCTTCCTTCTATGAAGCCAATTTTCTATCCAGTCAGCTAGCCCTCCTTGGACCCTATGCGATCTAACCTTCCATGTGGAACCTTGTCAAACGCCTTGCTGTAATAAACTCTACAAATAAACCAATGAGGTTTTTTTACTAAAGGTAATCTAACTGTATTATCATCAAAGAAATTCCAGGATGTTGAAGCAGCCTTTAAGAAGCAGCATTGGTTTATTTCCAATTAAGGAACACTTGCAGCTTGAAGGGGCACTTGGAGTGATGCCCATTCCTTTTGTCATTCTAGATGGTAGAAGTCAGAGAGTACATTTTGTAGCAGGTTTATTTAATTGGATTTAAGTTGCTCATTTGAAATGCCTCCAGATTATTTGTTGAGACCCCCTGTAGTATAAATTCAGTGTCCCATTAATGTCCAGTTATGTAATAGACTAGATTAGTTACAACTGTTTTGGTTCAGTGAACATATTACCATCTTTCAAAGGCATGTAACATCCTGTCTGTCAGGGTCAAACATGGCTGTGAAAAATAAAACTGAATGAATGGACATTTTGACAAAGTGTATAATTCCAGCAGCATTATATTTCAAAAATCATGAGGGCCGTAGATAAGATGGATTGTTATGTCCCAGGGTAGGGGAGTTTAAAACTAAGGTCATGTTTTAAGGCGAGCAGGGAAATATATAAAGGGGACCTGGGAGGCATGTTTTTCCACACAGATGATGGGTGGGTGTATGGAAGGAGATGCCAGAGAAAGTGGTAAGGGAAGTACAATTAGAGGATTTAAGGACATTTACAGGTGCAAGCATAATAAAGGTGGAAAGGGATATGAGCCAAATGCAGGTAAATGAGATTTGCCCATAAAGATTGTGATTAGGGATTGTGGAGGCATTGATAGTGATATTTCAGGAATCAATCGAGTCAGGAGTGGTCCCAGATTGTTAGAAATATCCAATATTACCCCGCTGCACAAGAAGGGAGCAAGGCAGAATAGTGGGAACTTTCGGCCAGTTAGTCTGACTTTGGTGGTTGGTTAGATTTTAGAGTCCACTAGACCAGGTGTGCCCCATTGGGCCCGTCCCTCAAGGCAATATTCCACCACTGACCCATAGGCCCCAACGGCGCAGGCGCGGCTGACGGGTTCCCGTTGTGATGCCAGAGATCCCCGTTGTGACGCGAGTGACAGCAACCCTCCCCCAATAGCGCAGGCGAGGCCGGCAAGTGGGAGAGCGACTGCAATGTTTTTAAAGTTCAAAATGGCAATAACCTGTAAAATATAAGATTAATGTGAATGCATCTCACTCTCCCTCTTCAGTCCACTATTCCCCTCCTCCATTATCCTCACTCTCACCACCCTCCACCAACCCTCCTCTGCTTCTCCCCTCACCCCCTCCCCCCTCCGTTACCTCACCATCCCTCTTCCTAGCCCTATCCTCCTCCATTCCCCCTCATCCCCCAGCACTCCCCCCTCCACTTCACCCTCCCTCTTCTTTCCCCTCTCCTCCTCCCCTCCCCCACTCCCTCCCTCTCCTTTCCCCTACCCTCAGGCACTCCCTCCCTCCATAACCCCTCTCCATTCCCTACCCCCCTCCTCTCCCTCTATCCCCCTGCTCCCCCACTCCTCACTTCCCCCCTATCCCACCCCCCACTCTCCCTCCTCACCTCCCCCACTTTGCCCTCCCTCTCCCTAACTACTCCCCTCCTCTCCCTCTATCCCCCTGCTCCCCCACTCATCACCTCCTCCCTATCCCACCCCTTCCACAATGAAAATCACGTTTTTTTTTTAATGGAATTTTCGTTGAAATAACCTAAACACAATGTTAGCTGTTAATGGAAACTAAAGAATTTGATTAAAATTGAGGGTTTTTTTTAGAATTAAAAACTAGACCAAGTGGGACCCGTTGGGTCCCGTCCCCTCACCGCGCGGTTGTGGGGGGGGGGGGGGGGCGCAGCCTGCGGCATCACACACACACTAACCCCCCCCCCACACACACACACACACACTAACCACCACCCTTGATATTATATTAACATTATTCATTCGCTCCTTTTACCCCATCCCCGCCCTATCCACTCACGCATAGCCCCCAACTCGCACGCGGCTAGAGAGGGAGAGGGAGGGGGTAGAAAGGGCAGGGGCAGAGACAGAGGGCAGAGACAGAGGGCAGAGGCCAGAGGGCAGAGGGCAGGGGGCAGGGGCAGACAGAGCCAGAGGGCAGAGACAGAGGGCAGAGACAGAGGGCAGAGACAGAGAGCAGAGACACAGGGCAGAGACAGAGAGCAGAGACAGAGGACAGAGGTCAGAGGCAGGGGCAGTGGGCACAGGCAGAGGCAGAAGGCAGAGGGCAGAGAGAGGGTAGCGACAGAGGCAGAGAGCGGCAGCAACCTCCCCACCATGCACCACCACGAGGACCCCGAGCGAGGCTGCGAGGTGGTGAGGGGTCGAGGTGGCGAGCGTGTGAGCGTTGACCAAAGGAATGCGAGTTGGGCTGCCGCAGTCTTCAGCTATGATCTTTGGTTTTCTGTCCAGGGCCTGACTTCATTTCTGCCTGCGTCTTTTGAATAACAGGGGGAGAAGGGAGGTTTGGATGGGTGACGTCACTCGCAGCGTGAGGAAGAAGGCACGCAGACCCATTGTGACGTCATCAGCGAAAGATAATCGTTTTTAAATTCAAAGTTTTGTCAGATTTTTGAACATTTTCATTAATAACTCGAGAAATAAAGCATGACATTTTCAGATAAGGCGATCTTGGACTCCAGGGGAAAAATGTCTACCGGAATATTAAAGGTTTTACCATTATTGCGTCGTTTTTTCTAGAAGATGTGATTATACACACACAAATCCACATACAAGATGAGAGTTTTATAAGTACAGAGATGAAATTCGGGATCCTATTGTGACGTCATTGTGACGTCAATCGCGGCTGATGGGCAGGGCAAGTGGAAAAGTGGTTTTATAAAGTATTTTTTGTAAAGTTTAAAATGTGAATAACTTGTAAAATATACCATCAATCTGAATGAAACTTGGCTATTGCATACCCCAGGACATTGGTGAGTAATGTGGGCCACAAATTGTAGTGCTATCGTATACCATTTTGGCTGTGTTTCGGGTAATCATTCACACACAAACAAACAAAGAAACAAACAAACAAACGAACAAATGAACAAGTTGAGAGTTTTAGTAATATATACTAGACCAAGTTGGACCCGTTGGGCCCCGTTCCCCTAATGCAATATTCCACCACTCACCCGTTCCCCCAAAGCAAACTGTTCCAACGCAAAATTACACCACTCACCCATAGGCCCCAACGCAGCAGTGGCTCATTTCCCCTCATCATGAGCACTCCCTCCCCCTCCTCTTCACCCACCCTCTTCTTTCCCCTCTCCTCCTCCCCTCCCCATTACCTCCCTCACCTCACCCTCCCTCTCCTTTCTCCTACCGTCTGTCACTCCATCCCTCCCTCCATAACCCCTCTCCCCTCTCTACCCCCTCCTCTCCCTCTATCTTTTTAAATAACATTAAACAACAATCCTCTCCTCTTCCCCTCCCCCATTCCCTCCTTCTTCTTACAACAATGTAACAAATCTCTCATTGCACTGGGAGTCCTGTCTTTGTTAACATTGTAATGGATTTTTTTTTAAAAGAGCAATCTGTTACGTAAATGTGATTTAGGATCCCATCGTGACGTCATAAGCTGCTAACGGTCAGTGCATGCAAGTGAATTTTGTCAAAGTGGAGTTTTGTAAAGTTTAAAATGCGCCCCCAACGCAACCTGTTCCCCCACTCACACATAGGCCTCAACTGTTCTGTCATTTGGTAACATTTTAACAGGCAGGGCAAGTTTTAAAGTGAAAAGTTTGAGTTTTTAAATTGATAAGTTAATTTTTGAAAGTTTAAAATGTGAATAACTTGATAAATATAATATCAATCTGAATGGAACACTGCTGTGTTTTTAAAAACAGACTTTTTTAATGTAAATGAGATCCCATTGTTATGTAATTGTGGGGTGGAACACTGCTGACAGGCAGTTTATCAGGGACGTGCGGTCAGGGGAGGCAGAGCCTCGCCTGTCATACTCTCAATGAAAATAGCTGTTAAGAAAAGTAAAGAAACATAATAATAAAATAAAATAAATTTAAAGATTTTTCCACTGATCTGTTATAAATGTCATTTCTATATGAATCTAATCATTTTTTATAGTAAAAATCGCCTAATTTTCGCAGCTTCGCTGCAAATACAGGGTGAGATGAGAGGTGAGGCAGCGACGAGCTGAGCCTCCCCTCTGATTGCGCAACCCCTTAGAAACTGCATGGAGCGCGGGCAATAAGCATGTGCCTGTTACTATCTCTATGTATATCACCTATGTAATGTGTGTAAACCCCTTCATTACATGTCCTCACCTTCCATAGTCCAAGTAGCTTATTTCACATATAAATATATTAAATTTGTGCTTGCTGGTCTCACATAAAACTGCATTGAAAAAGCTCCAGGGGAGGCAGCGATCACGTCTGCCTCACAAGGGGGCATGTCTTGAGCCCAGTGGAGGAAGAGCGAGCGCAATTACGTAAGCTCAGCCCATGTAATTGACGCTGCCTCACTCTCCCTCCACGTTAGCTAGCTTCAGCAGTCGGGAACGCGGCGGCCCGGTGCTGCTCTTAGTGTTGTTACCGGTTAGATCCCTCGAATTGTCAGAGCCGAGACATCATTGGGCCGCCGTGAAGAAGGGTGCAATGGTGCGGTGGGGATTCGGTGGCGGTCAGAATAGGATGGCTGCGGGTTATAACATGCCATCGTTCCTCTCTCCCTTGTCTCTCTCTTCCTTCTCTCTCTCCCCCTTCTCTCTCTCTACCCATTCTCTCTCTCTCCCCATTCTCTCTCTCACCCCATTCTCTCTCTCTCTCCATTCTCACTTCTCTCCCTTCTCTATCTCTCCCTTCTCTCTCTCTCTCTCCCTCCCTCTCCCTTCTCTCTCTCTCTCCCTTCTCCCTCTCTCTCCCTTCACTCTCTCTTCCCATTCTCTCTCTCTCCCCGTTCTCGCTCTCTCCTTTCTCTATCCCTGCTCTCTCCCTCCTTCTCTCTCTCTCCCCATTCTCTCTCTCCTCATTCTCTCTCTCTCATTCTCTCTCTCTCCTTTCGCTCTCTCTCTCCCTTCTCCCTCTCTCCCTTCTCTCTCGCTTTCCCTTCTCTTTTTCTCCCTTCTCTCTCACACTTCTCTCTATCTCCCCTTCTCTCTCTCCCCCTTGTCTCTCTCCCTTCTCTCGCTCCCTTCTCTCTCTATCCCTTCTGTCTCTCTCCCTTCTCTCTCACTCTCTCTCTCCCCCCCTTCTCCCTCTCCCTTCTCTCTCTCCCCCCTTCTCTCTCTCTCCCCCTTCTCTCTCCCCCTTCTCTCTCTCCCCATTCTCTCTCTCTCCCCATTCTCTCTCTCTCCCCATTCTCTCTCTCTCCTTTCTCTCTCTCTCCCTTCTCCCTCTCTCTCCCTTCTCTCTCTCTCTCCCTCCTCCCTCTCTCCCTTCTCGCTCTCTCTCCCTTCTCTCTCCCCCCTTCTCTCTCTCACCCCCTTCTCTCTCTCTCTCTCTCCCTTCTCTCTCCCTCCTCTCTCTCTCCCTTCCTTCTCTCTCTCTCCTCTCTCTCTCTCCCTTCTCTCTCTCCCTTCTCTCTCTCCCTCTCTCTCTCTCCATTCTCTCTCTCCCTTCTCTCTCCCTCCCTCTCTCTCTCTCCCTCCCTTCTCTCTCTCTCCTCTCTCTCTCTCCCTCCCTTCTCTTCTCTCTCCCTCCCTCCCAGCCACGGCTCCACCCATCTCTCTCCTCGGGGAGACGCGGTGATCAATACAGGGAGGGCCGGGCCACTGATTCTAGCCAGTGCCTCCGCAGCCATTGACCTCACCGCACGTCACTGCAGTTTATGTAAATGAGATCCCACTGTGACGTCTTATGCCATTGTGACGTCATGCGCTGCTGACTGCCAGTGCAGATGGAAGATATTTTTTAAGTGGGGTTTTGTAAATTTAAAATCTTGTAAAATATACCACCAATCTGAACAAAACTTGACACAACACACCACAGGACAATGGTGAGTGAGGTGGACCAGAAATTGTAGCGCTATCACGTACATTTGTTGCATACATGGACAGACAGACATAATAACAAACAAGATGAGAGTTTTAGTAATATATACTAGACCAAGTGGGACATGTTGGGTTCCTGTCACACAGGAGGGTTGGTCCCCAATGCAATATTCCACCACTCACCCATAGCTCCCTACTGCACAGGCGCAGCTGACGGGTTCCGTTGTGACGCCAGAGATCCCCGTTGTGACGCAAGTCAAGGCAACCCTCCCCAAGTGCACCTCGCCATCCCTCTTCCTACCCCTATCCTCCTCAATTCCCCCTCATCCCAGCACTTCCTCCCCTCCTCTTCACCCTCCTTCTTTCCCCATCTCCTCCTCCCTTCCCCCAATCCCTTCCTCACCTCACACTCCCTCTCCTTTCCCCTACCCTCAATCACTCCCACCCTCCCTCCATAACGCCTCTCCCCTTCCTACCCCCTTGACGTGATTGTGAGGTGGAAGCTGCTGTGTTTTTGAAAACGGAGTTTTTTTCCAATATTAATGAGATCCCATTGTGATGTCATTGTGGGGTGGAACACTGCTGACGGGCACACAGTTTTTTTTTGTGTTTTTAAAAAGTTTTTAACGTCAATAACTTGTAAAATATACCAGCAATCTGAACGATACTTGTTTAATTAACATCACAGGACAATGGTAAGTAAGGTGGGCCAAAAATTGTTGTGCTATCGTGTACGGATTTTGCGCAAATACAAACCAGGCAAACAAACCGGCAAACAAACAAGATGAAAGTTTTAGTAATATATACTAGACCAAGTGTGTCCCATTGGGTCCCTGTCACACTGGAGGCCTGGTACCCAAATGCAATATTCCAGCACTCACCCATAGTCCCCACAGGAGGTCTGGTCCCCCAATGCAACCCGTTCCACAACGCAATATTCCACCAATCACCCGTTCCCCCAAATCAAGCCGTTCCCTGCAACGCAGCATTCCAGCATTCACCCATAGCCCCCAACTGCGCAGGGTGGCTCATTTCCCCTTATTCACTCTCCCTCACTAAACTTTAAAAAAAAAATCATTGCTGCCAGGAATATGTAAAAAAGGATTCCAACATTGTAGCTTGCAATTGCACTTGCTGGGGCCGGCAGGACTCAGTGTCCTGAGATAGCAACATTGTAGCGAGCAGGCTACAATCCCATTGTGATGTCATAACTGTAAGTGCCAGTGCAGAGGGAAGAACATTTTTCTCAAATTGGGGTTTTGTAAATTAAAAAACGTGAATAACTTGTAAAATATAACATCATTCTGAACAAAACTTAATACAAACCACCACATGACAATTGTGAGTATGGTGGTCCAAAAATTGTAGCACTATCGTGTACAGTTTTGGTGTAATTTGAGGACTCACCGAATCAGAGAGCGCAGACACGCACACAGACACGCACGCACACATACATATAAACAAACAAGATGAGAGTTTCAGTAATATATAGATAGATAGATTATAAAGGATGAGTTTATGGAGTACTTAGAAGTTCACGATAAAATAGGCCGAAGTCAGCATGGCTTTGTGAAGGGGAGATCTTTGCCTGACAAATTTGCTGGAATTCTTTGAAGAAGTAAATAGCAGAACAGACATCGGAGAGTCAGTATATGTTGTTTACTTAGATTTTCAGAAAGGTGCCACACATTAAGCTACTTAGGAAGATGAGCCCACAGCATCAAAGGGCAGGTACTAACATGGATAGCAGGTTCGCTGGATGGCAGAATACAAAGAGTGGTAACAAAGGGGGCTTTTTCTGGTTGGCTGCCAGTGACTAGTTCCGCAAGAGTTGGTGCTGGGGCCACTACTCTTCACGTTGTATATTAATGATTTGGATGAGGAGATTGAAGGCTTTGTGGCAACGTTTACGGATGATACGAAAATAGGTGGAGGGGCAGGTAGTGTAGAGAAAGCAGAGACGCTGCAGAAGGACTTGGACAGGTTGGGTGAGTGGGCAGAGAAGTGGCAGATGGGATATAGTGTAGCAAAGTGTGGAGTCATGCATTTTGGTAGTAGGAAGAAAGTCGTAGACTATTTTCTAAATGGGGTGAGAATCCAGAAATCAGAGGTGCAAAGGGACTTGGGAGTGCAGGTGCAGGATTCCCAAAAAGTCGCATTTGGAGTATTGTGAGCAATTTTGGGCACCATATCGGAGGAAGGATGTGCTGGCTCTGGAGAGGGTCCAGAAGAGGTTTACAAGAATGATCCCAGGAATGAGTAGGTTAACCTATGATGAGCGTTTGTCAGCACTGGGCCTGTACTCGCTGGAGTTTAGAAGAATGAGGGGGACCTCAATGAAACATACAGAATAGTGAAAGGCTTGGATAGAGTGGATGCGGAGAGGATGTTTCCACTAGTGGGAGAGTCTAGAATTAGAGGTCATAATCTCAGAATTAAAGGACGTTCTTTTAGGAAGGAAATGAGGAGAAATTTATTCAGTGGGTGGTGAATCTGTGGAATTCTTTGCAACAGACGGCTGTGGAGCCGGCTGTGGACCACGGACGATGCGGTCTCCCAGGTTCTGCACACGGCTTTCTCTCATCTTGACAGCCAGAAGAGGGGCTATGTGAGGATGCTGTTCATAGACCAGTTCAGCCTTCAACACGATAGTCCCCACCTGAGAAGCTGCTGGAATTGGGGCTCAACACCCCCCTGTGTGCCTGGGTCCTGGACTTTCTCACCGCCAGGCCCCAGGTAGTCAAGATGGGAGGAAATACATCGAAGTCCCTCACCCTGAGCACAGGATCCCCCCAGGGTTGCGTCCTCAGCACCCTACTGTACTCCCTGTACACACATGACTGTGTGGCTAGGTTCAGCTCCAACTCTATAATCAAGTTTGCTGATGACACTGTGGTGGTGGGCCTGATCTCTGATAACGATGAGAAGGCCTACCTGGAGGAGGTGGCTGATCTGGCACTCTGGTGTCAGGACAACAGCCTCCTCTTGAATGTCAAAAAAACTAAGGAGCTGATCGTGGACTTTAGGAGGGCACAACATCCGAGGACGTACACACCATTGAAGATAAATGGGGATACTGTGGATAGGGTGAACTGCTTTAAATACCTGGGAGTCCACATCTCAGAGGATCTGACATGGACATCACACGCTGCCGCACTGGTGAGTAAGGCAAGGCAGCGCCTTTACCACCTCAGACAATTGAGGAAATTCAGAGTGTCTCTGAGGATCCTCCAATGCTTCTACTCAGCGGCTGTGGAAAGCATCTTGTCCGGAAACATCACAATCTGGTTTGGGAACTGCTCTGTCCAGGACAAGAAGGCTCTGCAGAGAGTAGTGCGTTCGGCCGAACGCACTATGGGAACTACACTCACCCCCCTGCAGGAACCATACATCAGAAGGTGCAACTCCAGAGCCAACAAGATCATGGGAGACCCCTTCCACCCCAGCAACGGACTGTTCCAGCTGCTACGGTCAGGCAAACGCCTCCGTTGCCATGCTGTGAAAACCGAGAGGATGAGAAGGAGTTTCTTCCCAGAGGCCATTAGGACTGTAAACTCCTATCTCACCAGGGACTAACTTAAGTACCAATTTACTGTTGTGTGGTGTCTTTTTAAAATAGCTGTTTTTTCTTTTTTTTTCTCCCACAAATTTGTAATTACTGATTCTGTTCCATTCTGTTTTGTAGTTTTTTTGCACAATATGCAAGCATTGCCACTTTTCATTTCACTGCACATCTCGTATGCGTATGTGACGAATAAACTTGACTTGACTTGTCAGTGGTTAGATTTAAGGCAGAGATAGATAGATTCTTGATTAGTACGAGTGTCAGAGGCAATGGGGTTATGGGGAGAAGGCAGGTGAATGGGGTTAGGAGGGAGATAGATCAGATATGATTGAATGGTGGAATTGACTTGATGGGCCAAATGGCCTAATTCTACTCCTAATCCTTATGATTTTATGAACTTATGACATGACCTTATGACCTTAAAGAGACTTTATTTGGCATGGACTTGCTGGGCCAAAAAGATCAAAATCCAATGTGTAGGAATGTGCAGATGCTGGTTTTTAACTCAAGGACATTCTGTGTTCCAAACGAAGTAAACAGCCGAACCGAAGAGAATGGACTATACCAGAAGCATTAATTGTTTAATAGATTATAATATTAAATCCAATTGTAAGAATTAATCCTATTAACAACTTAACAATTTAACAAGTTATCAATATTAAACTAGAATAGTAACGGACGCTAATAAAAAAAAATAACGAACTAACATAACTAACATAACTTTTTACTAAATCTAAACCTTATCTATAACTGGGAGGAGGGGATGAGAAACGAGCACCTGGCTCAGGTCCAGGAGCGCGTTTCATTAACCCCTTCAACCAACAGTTGATTATTATTGAAGGTAAAATCATTCGTTTAATAATTAGCAGCTAAAATTGCGATATATATATATGTTATAATGAAATATATAGGGAAAATTTGTATTATATATCTGATTGTGAGGCCCCGTCCTATTATGTTATGATTAACCAAGGGTGCGGAGTTATTTGTTTAACATCAACAATGGAAGACGAAACAAGGTTTTCGCCCACCTACAGGTGGGCCACTTGTTACAGTGTCGACCATTTTAGACACTGTATTTTCACTTTTTCAATTTATTTTAAATTATTATTATTACCACATAAAGTCACATGTTTGTGTTTTGTGTTTAGTGATAAGCGTAAAAGGGATATGCCAACAAAACTTAGTAATGCAAAGGTTCCCCCAATACCCAAAGACCTGGGACATGGATGCACCGCAAGATTTAAAGGTATTATAATTAATCAAAATGCAAGATGTTAAACAAAAGAACCTAGGAGGAGTCTCATTCTGCAGTTGGAATATAAGAGGTATTAATGAACCTATTAAAAGGGGTAAGATATTAGCTCAGCTGAAACTGTACAATTCTGACATCATTTTCTTACAAGAAACTCATCTAAAATCCCAGGATCAAGCTAGGTTGAGGGCGAAATGGATAGGTCAAATATATCACTCTTCATATACTTCGAAATCTAGAGGTACGTCAATCATTATTAGAAAAGGTATACCATTCAAAGCAAATAATACCAAACAGACATTGAAAGGAGATATTTGATAGTTACCGGAGAAATTCATGATACTCCAATTACCTTGGTAAATATATACGCGCCTAACTTTGACAATCCTCATTTTTTCAATAAAATTCTGAACATAATCGCAGAGTTTAATTATCAAAACGTTATAATAGGAGGAGACTTTAACTGTGTTTTAGATCCGTATTTAGACAAATCAAGCCAAAAACAGAGAGGGAATACGAAATCTAAAACTAGTGAACTTTTAAATACTTATATAAACAATACCAATATAACAGATGTTTGGAGAATTGCTAATCCGACTGGCAGGGAATACTCATTTTATTCAATGGTACACAAAACATACTCACGTATAGATTATTTCCTGGTGGATACAAAATTAATCCCTTACACTGTGAACCCAGCATACCATACAAATTCGATTTCAGACCATTCACCACTAACTTTCTTTTTAAAACTGGAAGGAATGTCTAAGAATAAATCGTTTTGGAGATTCAATTCTCAAATCCTAAAAGATCCGCAAGCGAGTATATATTTAAAAGAACAAATGGATGTCTTTTTTGAAATAAATGACACTCCAGATATAACGCCTACTTTACTATGGGAATCTTTTAAAGCATTTATTAGAGGTGTTATAATCTCATACCAAGCTTTTCAAAATAAAAAGAATAAGAATGAACAAAGACAGTTAGAAGAACTTATTAGACAAATGGATATAGATAATGCTAAAGATCCATCAACAGATAAACATAACAAAATAATAATTTTGAAATTTAAAATAAATAAACTGTTATCAGCCAAATTTATAAGCCTTTTCCAAATTACAAAACAGGAACACTTTGAATTTGGGGATAAACCGCATAAACTTTTGGCTCGTCAGCTAAAAAAACGAGAAAAAGAACATACGATCCAAAAGATTAAATCAGATAGAGGGGAATTACTAACCATACCGAAGGATATTAATAAAAGATTTGCGCAATTTTATGAGAACTTGTACACATCTAAAACGACAACGGACTCCAATAAAATTACAGAGTTCTTGGATAATTGTAATCTTCCAAAGTTAGAGTTGAAAGAACAAGAGGAATTGGGTGCACAAATTTCAATCAAGGAATTAGAAGACACAATAAATTCATTAAAGAATGGAAAAACTCCAGGTCCTGATGGATTTACTAATAAATTTTATAAAAGCTTTTATGACAAAATTATACCACGGTTACAAAAAATGTATCAATATGCTTTTAAAAAACAAATATTACCTGATACATTAGCTGAATCAACGATCACACTAATACTTAAAAAAGACAAAGATATAGAAGAACCGGGTTCATATAGAGCTATAGCATTGTTAAATACAGATAATATTAGCGAAAACATTAGCTAGAAGATTAAGTAAATATATTAGTAAATTAATAAACCCAGATCAGACGGGGTTTATCCCTAAGAGATATTCATCTAATAATATGAGACGTCTACTCAATATAATGCACTCACACAAAATTGAAGAACAAGAATTATCAATTATTTCGCTGGACGCTGAAAAAGCATTTGACCAAGTAGAATGGAATTATATGGATAAAGTATTACAAAAATTCCAACTGGGAGAGAATTTTATTTTATGGATTAAATTATTATATAATAAGCCTACAGCTAGAATATAAACTAATAACATATTATCCTTGAAATTTCAACTATCAAGGGGAAACAGACAAGGATGCTCATTATCACCACAGTTGTTTGCTCTCATAATTGAACCTTTGGCAGAAAAAATTAGAACACATCCAGATATCCATGGGTATAATACTAAATACTCAAATAATAAAATATCTTTATCCGCGGATGATATATTATTGTACATTACAAAACCCAAATGACTATACCGAACATATTAAATCTAATTGAGGACTTTGGGTCCTTTTCTGGATACAGAATAAATTGGAATAAAAGTGAAATTATGTCAATAAAACCGAAAGACTCAACACATCTTTTAAAATTCCCTTTTAAAATAGCTACAGAAAAATTTAAATACTTGGGTATTGAAATCACCAGAACATATCAAGGCATGTTCAAAGCAAATTATGATCCTCTACTTAATAAATTAAATACATTAATTAAATTTTGGAAAACGCTTCCGATGTCTTTAATAGGCCGAATAAATGCAATAAAAATGATTTTCTTACCACAAATTTTATACCTATTTCAATCGATTCCTATATACCTACCAAAGAAGTTAAAAAAAAAATTGGACTCAGACATTACTAATTTTATATGGGACTATAAATCCCATAGAATACAAAGAACACACTTGAACAAAGCTAAAGTATTAGGGGGCTTAGCACTCCCTAACTTCATGTATTATTATTGGTCAGTAAATATTAAAAATATGATCCAACTGATGGACAACTCTGCCCAGCAATTGGACTGGATTGTAATGGAGAGAGAGGACTGCTCCTCTGGTAACATTGGAGCGATCCTCCTCTCACCAATGAAACTGAATAACATAAATTATAACAAATACCCAATTATACATAGTACAATCAGAACTTGGAAACAAATAAAACAAAATTTAAAATTAAGAAATCTATCGCTTTTATCTCCAATAGTTAATAACCCTTCGTTTAATCCCTCTATTACAGACAATTTTTTTATACAATGTGATAGACTAGGAATTAAAACGTTCGGTGACTTGTATGAAACCGGAAAATTACTATCATTCCAACAATTATAAATAAAATATAAACTGGGAAATAATCAATATTTTAAATATTTTCAAATATGTGACTATTTGAAAAAATATACAAAAGATCATTATAATATCCCAGCAGATGTATTGGATGAAGCAATGCAGATAAAAGCTGAATCAGCAAACTTAATATCATATTTGTATAATATTATCTTAAATGTAGAAATACCATCTACGGAAGGTATTAGAAGAGACTGGGAACAAGAATTAGCTATTAAAATCTCAAAGGAAAGGTGGAATGAACATTTATTAAACGTGCATAAATGTTCAATTAATGTAAGACACACTTTAATACAATTTAAAATTTTACATAGATTATATTATTCAAAAACTAAAATTAATAAAATTTTCCCAAATGTATCATCCATTTGTGATAAATGTCAATCTCAAGAAGCTACTATAGCGCACTCATTCGCTTTTTGTACAAAAATTCAAAAATTTTGGATTGAAATTTTTTGAAATCTTTACAAAATGATTTAAAATAAAACTGATACCAAAAGCAGAATGGATTATCATCGGAACAATGGAAGATAGTCCTGAACTAAATGTGTTTCAAAAGAAATTAATAGATTACGGGTTAATAACTGGAAAAAAAGTTAATCCTAAAATTCTGGAAAAACGCTCCAATACTAACTATAAACATGTGGATTTCAAATATGTTTGAAACATTACACCTAGAAGAGATAAGACTCCTCCTGGCAGGAAAACCAGATCACTTCCACCTGACGGGGTCTGCATTTATAGAATTATTACAAGTATAGGGTGCAAAAGTACTTTAAAAAAAACTGAGGCCAGGTAAAGGGGGATGAAAGCTGGAGAGTTGGTATATCCCATTTGCATGATGCTTATAACAAAGTATTTGTTTTTCTCTTTTTTCCTCTTTCTCTTTTTTTTCTTCTTTAGGGTCTATCTCTTAATCTTTTCTTTTTAATTTCTTTTCTACAGGGTCTCTGTTCTTTCTTGTTGTCACGTTTTTACACCTTCACTATTTTCCTTCACTTTCTCTTTTTTCTTAATCTCAACCTTTCCTTTTTATCAGTGTAAAAAATGACAGAGTACATTAATTGTAATAAGATATACGTGATGAGTACTAATGTAATTGGTTGTAATGTAATGTACTTCTAATAAATAAAAAATCCAATGTGTAGGAATGTGCAGATGCTGGTTTAAACTGAAGATAGATACAAAAAGCTGGTGTAACTCAGCGGGTCAGACAGCATCTCTGGAGAGAAAGAATGGGTGATGTTTTGGGTCGGGACCTTTCTTCAGACCTTTCAGCCCTCATTCTGAAGAAGGATCCCGACCCGAAACGTCACCCATTCTTTTTCTCCAAAGATGCTGTTTGACCCGCTGAGTTGCTCCAGCTTTTTGTGTCGATCACTTCAAACCATTCACTTCCTTGGGGTGATGATGCTTCTGTGATAGTTGAAATTCCCCGAAGAAAGTGATGTTTGTGTAAGAACAAAGTAGAAAGGCAAGTTAAAGGGCCTGTCCCACTTTCAAGACTTAATTCAAAACCTCTGCCGAGTTCAAAGGATTAAAAAAAAAAATCAAGATCGTGGTAATCTACGAACTCCTACGACCTTCCACGACTCTGTTCACGAACTCCTACGAGTATGTCTACGAATTCCCACAACTATTTCGATGCCCTCCTTACGAGTAAAAAGTTGCAATTTCTTTCATCCAGACCATTTTTTTACTCGTGGACATTTTTATCGGGCTGGAAAAAACGTCTCGACTTACCTGATGCCACGAGTACCTACGGCTGGCATAACGAGCCGCTACGATATATCTACGAACTCCTACGACCTCCTACGGACTCGTTACGAACATTCTGCGAGTTTGAATCAAGGGGAAAACTCGGGAGAATTCGTGAATAACTCGTGAAAGTGAGACAGGCCCTTAACTGAACAGAAATACCATTTGAAACACTGTGTGGCCGTGTTCTGTTCATCTCAAAGTTATACAGTATGTAAAATAAAAGCAATTACATTTCCATCATTTTGAATTACAATGCACCACCCCCAATTTACCTTTCAGAAATTAACTGGAATATTAATGGGCATGTCCCACTTAGGCGATTTTTTTCGACGACTGTCATAGTCGTAGCAGGTCACTGAAAAAACGGCGACCGAACCCCCCTACGACAATGTCTACAACAATGTCTACGACAACCTACCACCTAGTCGACGTCAAGCTACGGCAAGCTACCGACAACCCGCGACCCATTAGGACATTCACCTACGACAGCCTACGTCCACCCGCGACAAGCTACGACAAGGTACGACCCTATCGGCGACAACTGAAGACAACTGAAGACAATTCAGTTGCCGGTACCTGTCGCCGGTTGACGTAGGTAGTCGCCAATGGAATTCACCAAAGTTAGCACCGGCGACAACCTACGTCATCCTGGCAACAGCACCTATGTTAGGCTACGATTGTTGGCGTCAAGCCCATGGGCGTCGACTGTCGCCGAAAAGTTTTGAACATTTCAAAACCAGCGGCGACCAGAAAAAAGGTATGACTCTTTGGTCGACTGAGGAGACCAGACAGGTGACACCTCGGCGACCATGTGGCGACAGCCTAGTCGCCTGGAGTCGCCTAAAAAATCGCCTAAGTGGGACAGGCCCAAACGTAGAGGTTGTGTTAAAACAAATTATCCATTTACCGTGAGGTCAGTTCATAACTCTACACTAACTGGGCCATGCTCTGCAGAAAGCTAGCTAATCACATGTATTTTTAGTTACCTTGTGATAAGATCTGATCACTGTTTCCTGTGTCTACTTTCACATCTCTGCTTCAAAGCAGCAGTTCCAACACATATTTCACAGCAGCCTTTATCTGCTTGATCAATGAAAGGTTTAAATAATTTTCTCCCCAAAATTTAAAACTACCTTCTGGCCCCTCTCCACTGCTAAGTATCAGGTCTATCCTTGTGGGAGTGACGAGCACCTTCCCTCTCTAGCGATTGCATTTTTCATGTTCTTAATTGTTATTTTACTAAAAGAGAAGTAAAATTGGAATAGTTAATTCCCAACCTTGGTCGCTTTGCAACCACACACTTATAGCACAAATTCATTTCCATATGTGCCATTATTAACCTGTTTTGTTACGGACCTGGAGTGCATTTGAACAAAGTGCTTTTTAATTTATTTATTCTCAGGAATTTTCCCTGTTCTGACTCGAATTAGTGGGTAGGCCATTTAGGATTGAGATGAATATTAACTAACAGCATGTTATCTCAAAAATTTCAATTATCAAGGGGTAATAGGCACGGATGTGCTTTATCACCCCTGCTATTTGCCCTTATGATAGAACCTCTGGCTGAAAGTATAAGAAGCCATCCGAATATTCATGGATATAATACTAGGGACTCAAATAATAAAATTTCATTGTATGCAGACGATATTTTGTTATATATAACAAATTCACAAACGAGCATACCAAATTTATTAAATTTAATAGAGGAATTTGGGTCCTTTTCAGGATATAGAATAAACTGGAACAAAAGTGAAATTATGACGTTAAAACCTCAAGAATCCACACACTTATTGAAATTCCCCTTTAAAATAGCAACAGAAAAATTCAAATATCTGGGTATACAGATTACTAGAAAACATAAAGCTTTATTCAATGCTAATTTTATACCCTTAATAAATAAACTTAATATAATGATAAAATTTTGGAAAACACTCCCTTTATCATTAATAGGCAGAATAAATGCTATTAAAATGAGCTTCCTACCACAGTTATTATACCTATTTCAATCTATACCAGTATATGTACCAAAATATTTTTTTTCTAAACTGAACGCTAATATTACTAATTTTGTTTGGAATTACAAATCACATAGAATTAAAAAAGAACATTTATGTAAACCAAAAGATGTCAGGGGACTTTCACTCCCTAATTTTTTGTATTACTATTGGGCAATACATATTAAGAATATAATTTACTGGTTGGATAGTTCAACTCAACAGACAGAATGGATAAAAATGGAGAAAGAGGATTGTTATCCTTGTAATATAGGAACAATCCTCTTCTCCCCGAAAAAAATGAACAATACAATATATAAGAAAAACCCAATTACACAAGATACAATAAGAATATGGAAACAAATAAAATTATCCTTAAAATTAAGAAACCTATCATTGTTAACACCGATAGCGAATAATTCTTTATTTAAACCATCTATGATGGATAAAATATATAATCAATGGGAAAGTTTAGGAATTAAAAGGATCGGGGATATGTATGAAATGGGAGATTTATTATCATTTCAACAATTACAATTAAAATTTAAACTGAAAAACACTCATTATTTTAAATATTTTCAGATTTGTAATTTTTTGAAGACATACATACAGGGATATCAAAAAATAACTCCTGATTTACTAGAAGAAGTAATGAATATAAAAGCTGATACACAAAAATTAATATCATATTTATATAATAATATCTTAAATATAGATTTACCTGTGACCGAGGTAATTAGAGAAGAGTGGGAACGGGAATTATTGATAAAAATTACGAAGGCTACATGGGAAAAGTATTTGACATACATTCACAAGTGTTCGATTAACGCAAGACATAATCTAATCCAATTTAAAATTTTACATAGATTATATTACTCAAAAACAAGATTAAATAAATTTTATCCAAATATATCGCCCATTTGCGATAAATGTTTAACCCAAGAAGCAACTATAACACACTCTTTTGTTTCTTGTATAAAACTTCATGGATTTTGGAGTGATATTTTCGAAATATTTACAAAACTATTTAAGACAGAAATGGAACCCAATAATGAATTGATTATATTTGGGGTAATGGAAGACGGGAACAAATTGAGCTCATCTGAAAAGTCAATTTTTAATTATGGTTTAATAATAGCAAAAAAATTAATATTGAAATTTTGGAAAAATACACCAATACCAACGCTCAAAATGTGGATTGCAAGTATGTTGGATACCGCACATCTTGAGGAAATGCGATTCCTCCTAATAGATAAATTTGACCAATTCATAACGAGTTGGTCTCCATTTGTCGTCTTTTTGGAAACGTATGGTGCAAAACAGGTGTAAAAGCTAATCCGTGACTGCGGATGGTCAAGATTATAAATGATCTCCTTCTATTTTCTTTTCTTCTCTTCTTTTCTTTTATTCTCTTTCTTCTATTTTCTATGTCTCAACTTTCTTTTTTCATTCTTTATTTTTCTTTTTCACACACTATATATCTCACATTTTTCTATTTTTCATTATCTAACTTTTTTCTTTTTCTTCTTTATTTCAAAAAATTTTTTAAATAAGAAGCTGTACATAAAAGGTATTATGAAAATATGATTGTATACAATTGTACTTACTTCTAATAAAAGAAAAAAAAAGAAGAAAAAAAAGGATTGAGATGAGGAAAATCTTCTTCATCCAGAGAGATGAATCTGTGGAATTATCTGCCACAGAGGCTGTGGAGGCCAAGTCATGGGATGTATTCAAGAGAGAGTTAGATTTCGCTCTTAGGGCTTACGGAATCAAGGGATATTGGGGAAAAAGCAGGAACCTGGTACTGATTGGGGATGATCAGCCATGATCATATTGAATGGCGGTGCTGGCTCAAAGGGCCAAATGGCCTACTCCTGCACCTATTTTCTATGTTTCTAAGTTTCTAATTAGAAGTTGGCTTTTGTGTTCACATGGTCTCTGCTTCCTTATAGACAGTGGTTATCAAAACACTTGCCATTATCTAACACTATAACCCTGACCATCCTGTTTAACACTCTAACTTTATTCTCAATAGAACTTCCATCTGTCTCCACTATTTGGTTTAAACCTTATCAGATTTGTATGAATGAAATAAAGTTCACCCTGTTTGCTAATAATAATGCCAGTATCCCATGAATTAAAATTCATTCAATAATGTTTAAGCCGACCTTTCAATTCTCAGGTCTTAGTTTAGTTTATTGTCCAGTGTACCGAGGTACAGTGAAAAGCTTTTTGTTGTGTGCTATCCAGTCAGCAGAAAGACAATACATGTGTTGGGAGTTAAGTGGCTACAGAAAGTAATTGCAACCATGACTTGGAGGCCAGGTCCAGCCTGATTCACAGAAACCTGGCCGTCTCTTAACTCTCTAAAGAGAGTTTTGTTTATTGCCACGTGTACCGAGGTACAATGAAAACCTTTTGTTGTGTGCTAACCAGTCAGCAGAAAGACAATACATGATTACCATCGATGCATTTACATTGTATAGATACATGATAAGGGAATAACGTTTAGTGCAAGGTAAAGCCAGCAAAGTCCGATCAATGATAGTCCAAGGGTCATCAAAGAGGCAGAGGTAGATAGTAGTTCAGCACTGCTCTCTGGTTGTGCTAGGATGATTCAGTTGCCTGATAACAGCTGGGAAGAAACTGTCCCTGAATCTGAATGTAGATAAAAATCCCGGAGAAACTCAGCGGGTGAGGCAGCATCTATGGAGCAAAGGAAAAGGTGCCAGAAAATCTGGAGGTATGCATTTCCACACTTGTATACCTTTTGCCTGATGGGAAAGGGGAGTAGAGGGAGTGGCCAGGGTGTGACTCGTCCTCGATTATGCTGCTGGCCTTGCCGAGGCAACGTGAGGTATAAATGAAAGTTGGTTTGTGTGATGGTCTAGGCTATGTCCACAATTTGCTGCAATTTCTTGCAGTCTTGATGGACCTGTTCTCAAACCAAGCTGTGATGCATCCTGACAAAATGCTGTCTGTGGTGCATCTGTAGAAGCTGGTGAGAGTTGTAGGGGAAATGCCAAACTTACTAAGCCTTCTAAGGAAGTAGAGGTGTTGGTGTGCTTTCTTGGTCGTTGCTTGAATATGAGATCCAGGAGAAATAGTAAAACAGGTACAGTTCAGAATTTACTATCACAGACGCAGAAGACAGAATCTATTCCCCTCGTTATACTTCTTTGTCACAACCATATACCTCTCCAGTTTGAATGTTCCCTGGTCTGGTGTGGTCAGTTGGCACATTATTTCTGCCTTCCCCTCTCAGACAGGGAGAATGGGCTGCAAGGATTACTTGCATGACGGCTAAATGGAAACCCCTAGAGCTATCTACTGAAATGCCATACATGCCTCATGTTTATAATATCACCCTTCCTGGCCCACTTGGTGTCCACTTCTGCAGTATTTAATCTAAGTAATATATTTTCAGCCAAGGACAGAATATGCAGGTAACCTTAAGTAAAAACAGAACATGGTTGAAAAACTGGCCCTCTATTTGTCATGATTTGTATCAAACTAACTATTCTTATGATTCTCAATTTAATCTCTGCAAACGTCAGTGCACATTCTTTCATCCAGTAAGAATTATGCACCAGTTTGTCTCATTCACATGAGACCGACCTTCTGGAGAGAGAATTAGAATGTTCTCGATTACCAATCACAGTAAATTCAAATGGAAAAGCCCATAATATATCTGTTGTAAATGCACGTTTAATGAACGGAATGTGGCTTTTGTTCACTCCTGACCACAAAAACGTTGTTTCTGTATTCAAAGAATGTCAGAACAGTAACAGGTCCTTCGGTGCACAATGTATGTGCCAAACATCATGCCAAATTAAACTAATCTCCTTTGCCTGCATGTAATCCATACCCCCCAATTCACTGCATACCAGTGTAAAAGCCTCTTGCATGTTACGCTCATCATGATGGCGTCCATCACCATCCTTTGGCAGTGTATTCCGGCCTCCCACCAGGCTCTATGTACAAAAAAAACTTGCCCCTGCGCATCCCCTTTTAAACTTTCCCCCCACTGACCTTAAAGGTATGTCCTCTAGTCTTTGACATTTCCACTCTGGGAGAAAAGGTTCTGCCTCTCTACCCTATCTATGCCTCTCAGACTTTTATAAACTTCCATCCGATCTCCCCTCTACCTCTGATGTTCCAGTGAATACAATCCAAATTCTCCTTATTGACAATGCCACCTGATACAGGCAGCATTCAGATCTTCTGCACTCCCTCCAAAGCCTCCTCACATTTGTTGTAATGGGAAGACTAGGAATGCACGCAATACTTCAGATGCAGTGTAAGCAAAGTTTTATAAAGCTGCAATATCTGTTTACAACAGATATATTATGGGCTCCGGACTCATATGCTCACTGCCCCAACCGATGAATGCAAACACAACAAATGTTTCATTCCTACAAAATCTATTAGTTTTTGCAGTTTCAGAGAAGTATGGACTTGCACCTACAGATCCCTCTGTACATCAAAGGAAGGAAAGAACAACTGTAGCAAAGTGGTAAAAGCAAGGAATAACAATGTCTGTTGAAGCATTCAAGTATTTAAACATGCAATTGATGATTAATATGGAAGTAATTATACCAAAATGTGACCGATTTTTTTGCTCATAATAATCTCTAACATGGGCTACTCTTCAAAAAAAATATTAAATGTTTCAAATTTATTTTTCTTTCAACACCAGTGAGCATTGAAGTTCAGTAGCTTCCTGTTAACCTGTTACTGAGTTGTTAATGAATGAATCAAAACATGTCCACTTCACAAGCACCTGTAAGGTGCATTATCTAGTTATTCTCGAACTTTGGGAACCAGCTGTCACAGGTTGACCTGCATTTTGCTTCACTTTCTTTTTTAAAAATAAAATATGACTGGAAAGTGGAAGGTTAATGGAGGAAGAATCCAACACAAAAAGAATGCAATCTTTGGCGCAGTGATAGAGTTGCTGTCTTACAGTCCTTGCAGCGCCAGAGACCCAGATTCAATTCTGACTACGGGTGCTATCTGTACGGAGTTTATACCTTCTCCCCGTGACCGCATGGGTTTTCTCCGAGAACTTCAGTTTCCTCCCACACTCCAAAGACATACAGGTTTGTCCGTTATTTGGCTTGGTATAAATGTAAATTGTCCCTAGTGTGTGTAGGATAGTGTTAATGTGCAGGGATCGCTGGTCGGTGCGGAATCGGTGGGCTGAAGGGCCTACTTCCGCGCTGTATCTCTAAACTAAACTAAACTAAACTAAACTAAACTAAACTAATCACTCCTCAGAACTGCTGTTATACAGAAGATCAGAAATTAGGTTTGCATTACAAAATTAAAATTTAGATGTTTAAAAGTAGTAGTAGTTCACCCAGATTGCATGAGGAGGTCTTGAGAAATGTTGCTTTCAACTAAATCTAGAAATCTGTTGTGGAATTAAGTTTAATGAATGATAATAACATCCCAATGCTGGCCAACTATTTTACGTTATCAACAAATGGAATTAACGAGTAATGGTTTGGATGATCTTTGATAGTCTTATTTGCCATTCTCTCTTTTCTTTTCAGTTGCTCTTTATAATTGGACCCGATTTCTGTTGTTGGGTTTCATGCATTTCGTTGATGCTTTTAAGTGCCAAAATTATTTTAAGTACCAATATTTAAAAAATAGTTCATACATCTGAAATATTATCGAGGTATACCGGCTAATTCGTGGACATAAAACACCCTATAGCACTTTTTGGGGAACAGCCGACTTCTCCTGGTCAATATTTCATAACTAATATAAATACAGTGTAGGAAGGAACTACAGATGCTGGTTTACACCGAATATAGACACAACATGCTGGAGTAACTCAGCAGGAAAGGCAGCATCTCTGGAGAGAAGGAATGGGTGACATTTCGTGTCAAGACCCTTCTTCAGTCTGAAGGGTCTCGACCCGAAACATCACCCATTCCTTCTCTCCAGAGATGCTGCCTGTTCCACTGAGTTACTCCAGCATTTTGAGTCTATGTTGATTATACTGTCATTTATCATATAGACATCATTTCTGTCTGAAAAACTTTGCTCTGAACACTTAAGGCCCTGTCCCACTTTCACGACCTAATTCACGACCACTGCCGAGTTTGTCCTTGACTCCTACTCGCAGCATGGTCGTCACGAGGTCGTAGGAGGTCGTAGGTAGGTCGTAGCAGGTCGTGATGCCAGTCGTAGGTACTCGTGGCATCAAGTTGGTCGGGGCGTTTTTTCTAGCATGATGAAAAATATCCACGAGTAAAAAAGGTCGTGAATTAGGTCGTGAAAGTGGGACAGGCCCTTTAGTAGCTGTATTTTTTGGCATTAGATGAGCAACAAAATGTAACAAAGGTTTTATTGGGGCAAACATTTGTAATATCTTATATTTGATATCCTATATCACAAAATAGGTGCTACATAAATAGAAATGTTAACTGTAAATATGATAATTGCTCTATTCCACATCACATAACAAACTACCGTCATTCTATAGAATATAATAATTTTGTTTCCAGGGAAAATCAAAGCTTTATCATTTTAAACAATTTGAATAAACAATTTTAACATAATCTACCGTAAGGTCTTTTCTGGGGAGCTCCTTTTTTAATGCATCAGCAATGCATTGCAGTTGTTCCTGTCCTCTTTTACAGATATAACAATGCTAATGCATGCAATAGTTGATATATTAGAAATTTTCCAGAATCATCTCCAATGAATAATTATTAATTAATTTATCTTTGCTGTTTATTTAAACATCGGACAAATGAATTTCCCGCAGCAGCTTAATATCTCAACTGCACGCTGGAACCCTACATGCCTCCTCAGCGTTAAGAGGTGATGCCAAAGCAAACCTTCTGGAACCTTCTGGGGGAAAAAAAATCACTTTATTTTACTCTGCCACTTCATAAATTTCATGCTCACAGTTATTAGTTGGTGTTGCAAAAAAACCCAAAAAAAAACCCTGCATATCGTGGAAGAGTGATCGAAAAACAGTGAAGATGCTTAGCAGGTCAGGCATCTTCTGTGGAGAGAGAAGCCAAGTTAATTATTCAAGATAATGATCTTTGATCTCAATTTGGGATTGTGTTCTAGGGAATATTTCATAGACCCAATATTTTAACTATGTTTTTCTCTCCGCAACCATTCACTGACTGCCGAGTATCTCTAACATTTTCTGTTTTGTACCACTTGGAGATAATCTGATTACTAATTGGTAGCAATCGAAAATCATTTAGAATCTTTGATTTAATTTTTTACCAATTTTTATCTCCTGCTTCACTTGCATGACAGGCATCTTGGGGGAATATATTTCGGCCAACACCCCATTCTACTACACAGTCCTGTCACCCTACTTCATCCCCCTCCTCCATATGCTCATCTCCCTTCACCGTGTCATAAGTTCATGTTATAGGAACAGAATGAGGCCATTCAGCCCATCAAATCAACTTAGTTATTCAATCATGGCTGATCTATCTTTCCCTTTCAACCCCATTCTCCTGCCTTCACCCCATAATCCCTTACTAATCACTGCATATTTCCCCTCTAATCCTCCTCCTTTCCACACTCCCCTGTCCTGTTCTATCTTATCCTTCCCCCAGGCTTTACATTTCACTACTCTTCTTTCCTTATCCAAATCCTTTTGTCTCCTTTCCACCTCTTGCCTTCTGTCAATTATGCAACCTATCTGCAAATCGCACCCCCCTCACCCGTCTCCACCTATCCACCTATCACTTGCCAGGCTTTCCCACCCCAAAAGAGCCCATCTCTTTTCCAGCTTTCTCCTCACTATTCCATCAGGCTAAAGAAGCATCCAAATCCAAAATGTTTTCTGTTCATTCTCTCCACAGATGCTGCCTGACCAGCTGAGCCCCTTCAACTCTGCTTTTTTGCTCAAGCATCCAGCATCTGCAGTTTCCTTTATTTCTATTTCACAGCCTTACCTGTGCAGAGAGAATCTGAGCAAACATCTTGACAAACTGGAGCTGTGGCACAAACGAGCCAGATTCTCTGTTGCAACAATCCATGCACACAATAAACGGAACTAAACTGAACGTTGCTTTTCTTCTGCTCCAGTGGAAGAAGTAAAAGCTGGCCAATCACCCTGTGCAATCTTTAGTTTAGTTCAGAGGTACAGCGCAGAAACAGGCCCTTCGGCCCACTGAGTCCGCACTGACCAGTGATCCCCACACACTAACACTATCCTACACACACTGGGGACAATTTACATTTATACCAAGCCAATTAACCTACAAACCTGTACGTTGTTGGAGTGTGGGAGGAAACCGGAGCACCTGGAGAAAGCCCACATGGTCACGGGGAGAACGTACAAACTCCGTACAGACAACCCCGCTAGTCAGGATCGATCCTGGGTCTCTGGCGCTGTAAGGCAGCAACTCTACGCACTGCACAACTTGATTCATCAAAACTTCTTTGAGCATCAAATTGAAAGATTCTCTGAATTTGCTTCAGTCTGAATTTTGCGCAGAAATACGTGGTTAATTTCTCATCTTCTACACCTCCAGTGCTTCACTGACAGTTGGCAAACTTGCCTTGATGCCAAATGGACTGGCCACAAAGATATAGAAGTGGTTTTGCACCAGTGAGTAAAAGGTCTGTGCATCACAGATGATCACGACTGCATTCTTGACAACATGTTTATTTGTCCACATTTTCATAGAATTTGTGGCAGAGTCCTAGTAAGGATAGAAATAGTCCATTTGTGAGAAACAATATTAACATTAGCTAGGCTTCTAATTGAACTGTCAAAAATTCTGGGAGAATATTTGTTGTTTGTTGAGCCTTAACTAATGTGCCAGAAAATAGCATTACAAGAGAAGAAGAACTGTAGCATCATATTAGTTCCACTTATAGGGCAGAAATGCATTAGCAATTTCTTGTGGGCAAAGTGTTATAGCATTACCAAACAAGCTGCATTAGCAGTTTTATAGAAACTGGCTGTGTTATTTGTAGCATTAATATCAAAATGACTGCCAAGTTTGTCAGCTGCATAAAACCACAATCAAGTTTTTCAGAAAAAGTTTACGTTTGAAATATAGCTTGGGAAAATGTGACAGTCCACAGATCATATTACATTTTATGAAATGGTGCTTTCTCACTTTCCATCGAAGTGGATTAATTTATGCAATGAACTTTAAGCAGCTATACCTGGCTTTTATCATCCCACCAGCAATGAATTCTCAATCATTAATGAAGTTACCACAGTGGAATATTTTACTCAGTCCATCAGTTTGAGAATTAAACTATTTATGACTGATGGGGTGAATAAAAACTATTATGCAAAAAGTTCCCACCAGCTGCATTTTGCCCAATAACAAACAAAATTACTAAATTCTCAGGCATGGCGAATTGGGAGATGGAGAATCATTTGGATTAGGGCTTACATTATATGCTCCCTAGATCCTAAGGCCAGGGCTATCTAACTATGACTTCCACTATTACAGAAATGTCTTAACTATTGCAAACTGGAAATGTTCATGGAAATAGATTTTTTCTCTCTCAACTCATGTGATAGGACAGAATTAGGCCATTCGGCCCATCAAGTCTACTCCGCCATTCAATCCTGGCTGATCTATATTTCCCTCCATCGGAGGTTGTGCTCGCCAGCGGGCACGACCTCCCATGGCCAACCTGGAAGACCCTCAACAGATTACGAGTGGAGCAGGGGAGGTGTAAAGCACTTATGAAAGCATGGAACTACCAGGCAGAAGACACATGCAGCTGTGGAGCAGTACAATGTCCCACCTACTGGAGTGTGACGACGCCCCCCCAGTGCAGCCCCCAGGACCTGGCTGAACTGACTCGACCAGCTGTGACCTGCGCCAGATACTGGCAGAACGACATCTGAGATTGCAACAGACTCTAAGAAGAATTTCCCTCCTAACCACATTCTCCTGCCTTCTCCCCATAACCCGACACCCGTACTGAATGTAAATCCTAAGTACTGTACAATTCTGCAAGTGCAAACAGAAAATGCTAGATGTAGCTTCAAATGATCTAATTTGGTGTTTCCAATGGGGATAAACCAATGGGAATTCTGAGGAGCACCGTCAGCAACAGACTGGTTCCACCAAGATGCAGCACAGAACGCCACATGAGATCCTTTTTCCCTGTGGCTATGAAACCGTACAACTCCTCCCCCTTATGTCGTGGGGTCGACTGACTCACCTCCCCCCCCCTCCAATCTTTGCACATCCACAATGCTGGACTTTCCACTCATCACTTTTCATGTGTCTTGTGTTTTATGACTGTCGGCAGACCAATTTCCCTCCTGGGATAAATAAAGTTCGTAAATAGGATGGGCATTTGGATCTTTTTTCCCATTCTGGAAATGTCAAATACTAGAGAGCACCGCTCTAAAACTAGAGGGGGGTTAATGAAAAGTGGCGTGTGGGCATTGTGTTTTTACACAGTGAGTGGTGGGTGCCTGGAACTTGCTGCCGCGGCTTTGGAGGGGGTGGTGGAGATGTGAAAGCAGATATGATAAAGGTGTTTGAGGCTTTCAGATAGGTACATGAATGTGGAGGGATGTGGGCCATGTGCGGGTAGAGGGTATTAGTTTAACTTGGCATCATGTTTGATACAGACATCTTGGGCCAAGGGACCTACATTCATCTGCTGTTCTGTTCTATTTACTCAGCAGGTCAGGCACCAAAGTGGAGGGAGAAACCATCTTAACCCTTCAATCAATAAACATTCATCAGAGCCTCCTAAATTTGAGACTTAAGTATTTTGTTCACAGCCCAGTGCTACTACTATAGTCTGTCAGTGATGTTTCTATTGAAGTGATTCTGACAACATTTCATTGACCTGAAGCGCTAACTGCTCCTTGTTCCACATATATTTTTCTAACTTTGTGAAAAGTCAGTATTTGTATTTATTGCCCTTGACCTGAGTTTTAAAACTCTGCTGGCTCAATGAGAGTCCAGTCGTGCATCATGAGGAAACGATCCAGTGGAAGACCATGTAATGGTTGGCTTCACAGACCCTCACCGACGTTACATATTGTGTGTGTCTGTGTGTGTGTGTTTATGTGTGTGCGCGCGCGTGTGTGTGTGTGTGTGTGTGTTTATGTGTGTGTGTGTGTGTGTTTATGTGTGTGTATGTGTGTTTATGTGTGTGTGTGTGTTTATGTGTGTGTGTGTGTGTTTAAGTGTGTGCGCGCGCGCGCGTGTGTGTGTGTGTGTGTGTGTGTGTGTTTATGTGTGTGTGTGTGTTTATGTGTGTGTTTATGTGTGTGTGTGTGTGTGTGTGTGTGTGTGTGTGTGTGTTTATGTGTGTGTGTGTGTGTGTTTATGTGTGTGTATGTGTGTTTATGTGTGTGTGTGTGTTTATGTGTGTGCGCGCGCGTGTGTGTGTGTGTGTGTGTGTGTGTTTATGTGTGTGTGTGTGTTTATGTGTGTGTTTATGTGTGTGTGTGTGTGTGTTTATGTGTGTGTGTGTGTTTATGTGTGTGTGTGTGTGTTTATGTGTGTGTGTGTGTGTGTGTTTATGTGTGTGTGTGTGTGTGTGTTTATGTGTGTGTGTGTGTGTTTATGTGTGTGTGTGGGTGTGTGTGTGTTTATGTATGTATGTGTGTGTGTGTGTGTGTGTGTGTGTTTATGTGTGTGTGTGAGTATGTTTATGTGTGTGTGTGTGTGTTTATGCGTGTCTGTCTGTGTGTGTCCCAAGGTACAGTGAAAAGCTTTTTGTTGCGTGCTTAACAGTCAGCAGAAAGGCATGATTACAATCCAGGCACGTGCCGTGAGCAATTAGTCAGGGTACGCAGTACTGACTGTGGTCAGTTGGCTTATAAAAAAAATTATGAAAAATGCGCATGCGCAGATTGTTCTCTTCTCGGTGAGCTGTCAGTCGGCTTTTAAAAGAAACTTGCGCTGCGCATGCGCAGTGTGCTGCACAGCACATGCACGCAGTTCATGGTGTAAAGTAGGTATGTTACAAAACTTACCTTCAGTCGCGCTGTAATTCTGCCACTGGCCGTGTGCGCGATTTTGGCGCCTTTAAGGGGGGGCGGGGTTAAAACGCGGGTTTCTCCTCCCTTGTCCTGGTTAATATTTTGTTGGAGTACAAGGCTTGGCTGACAAATCATTCCTACCGGCGTTTTGTGAATTAAAAAAAAAAATTTAATCGGCAATGTCAGCGCTAGAGTAATTTTAAAAGCAGCTCCTGAAGCGTCAACGCCGATAACGGGGACGGATTTCACACACGGGACAAGTAAACGAAAGTGGTTTCTTCAAATGTATAAAAGTGCTTCTTAAGAAGCCTTTAATTCACATTTTTTCATGCGACACGGTGATTTTATTCCCCGAATTAACGGCAGTATTTTTCATGCCAATACGGGGTTAAATTCACCGCAAATGAACGTTCCAAAAGATCGCGTTCCAGAAATCCTCACTCGCAAGATGAATTAAATCCCCATTAATTTACAGGTATTAAACATTCAATTCCTTCCATTTGGCCTGTAAATTCATGAAAATTAGATTTAAAAATTATGTTATATTGTGAATTATTGTGTGAATGTTATTTGGACACTTAGGCTATTTAAAAATGTTAATCTATTCTTAAGAAATTGATAGATGTTTAGATCTAGTAATTGAATTTTGTAATTAGCTACAATTAGGTAACTAACTAATTATATGCTTTACTTTCATGCCTTCGAAGTAAGATTGTTTCATATTCGTTTCAGAATGCTTCAATCTATAATAACTGAAAATTTCTTTCAGTTATCATAATTTTTAAGAAAGTTATGGGCTTTTAACTGTCCTCGATCACAGCTTTTGTGTTAAGTCAATGGAAAAGCAATAGGGAACTAGATGCTAATTTCTGAGTATGATAATGGCCATAACTTTTTTAATACTGAAGATATGAAAGTGAATTAAGTGTCAAATTAAACTTCTTTTTATGCTTTATCTGATGGGATAAATTGCAGACTTTATTTTTTAAATCTCAAAATTTTGTAACATTGCTATGTAAAGGCAGAATTTTAGCTGCCTTTATGGACCGTTGCCACTGATGGCTTGAAGCAGAGTCGACGGCACATGAGTAGCACATACTTCCACGTGTTAAATGTACTGCAGATGAAAGGCACGGGAGAATTATGCCTCCCTAAGGGATCGATCTCTTAGGTAAGCATAATTCTCCCGTGCCTTTACTATTTATATTTAATAGTTACCATTTTATCATTTTATTCAGGGTAGGCACTGCCTACCTTGCCTACCCTGACGGTACGTGCCTGCTACAATCAATCAATTTACAGTGTACAGATACATGATAAGGGAATAACGTTTAGTGCAAGGTAAAGCCAGCAAAGTCCTTTTCAAGGATAGTCCGAGGGACATTAGTGGGCAGATAGGAGTTCAGCACAGCTGACTGCTTTGTCACTAAGCCATATTAAATAGTATCCCTGGATTGAATTCAATCTTTCCAAAGTGCAATGAAAGATTGGGGGGGTGGTCGGGTGGTGACATCACTCGAAGCACGTGGAAGATTCTGTGTGTGAGACGGCTCTGAGCCAAGCCATTGTGACGTCATCAGTGAAAGCTGGTCATTTTAAATTCAAAGCCTTTTGACGTTTTTAAACTTTAATCAGTAATAAGTCTAGAAATAAAGGATAAAATGTTCAGTTAAGGTGATCTCTGCCTAGAGGGGGAAAATGTGAATCAGAATATGTAAAAATGTTATCGTTACCAGTTTTTTTTTTCAAAGATGTAAAGACACACACATATACACATACACATATACACACACATGCAAGATGAGAGTTTTAATAAGTATACTAGACCAAGTGCAGACCCGTTGGGTCTGCTCCCCCAATGCACCCGTTCCCTACCTATAGCCCCCATGGGAGGCATGGTCCCCCAACTCAAACCGTTCCTGAACGTAAGATTCCAGCACTCCCTTGCCTCCCTCAGCAGTCGGCTTTAAAAAAAATTCCAATTACACTTGCCCTGCGTGTTGCAATAGCAATTCGCCCTCCCTCTCCTGTGTGGTGAAAAGTTCAGATGAAACTGTGTTGCAACATTCTAATGAGGTGCATTGGAAGCTGTCAGGAATGATTTTAACAGTAAAAATCTTGTGAAAGTTGTCATTTTTAAAGCTTTAATCGCGAATAATTGTGAAATGTAGGATGAAATCTTCAGTGAAGCTGATCACTGCTAGCCGAGCCATTGTGACGTCATCAGTTGAAGCTGGTCGTTTTAAATTCAAAGTCTTTTGATATTTTAAAACTTTTATTCAGTAATGAGTCGAGAATAAGTCGAGAAATAAAGCATAAAATGTTTAGTGAAGGTGACCTCTGCCTAGAGGGGAAAAATGTTAATCAGAATATGAAAAGATGTAATCATTACCGCATAGTGTTTTTGCAAATATGTAAAGACAACCACATACACGCACACATATACACACACATATACACACACACATATACACACAAACAAGATCAGAGTTTTAATAAGTATATGATATGATATGATGATGAACATGGACTCCAAGATCTCTTTGCACATCAATGATGTTAAATGTCTTGCCATTAACTGTATCCTCTTTCTATATTCTCTAACTGTAGGGGAGAAAAAGCTGGAAAAGATCATAGTCATACCTCGTGGAAGCAGACCATTTGGCCCAACTTGCCATGCTGTTCCTATTTTACCCGATCCATTCTTCTCATCATCTTATACACCTTTATAAGATCACCGCTTTTCCTCCTGGAATAAAGTCATAGCTAGCTCAACCTCTCCTTTTAGTTCAGGCCCACGAGTCCTGGCAACATCCTCGTAAATATTCTCTGCACCCTTTCCAGCTTAACAACATCTTTCTTATAACAGGGTGAACAAAACTGAATACAATACCCTGACTATGGATGCTGTCTGTACGGAGTTTGTAAGTTCTCCCCGTGACCTGTATGGGTTTTCTCCAGCAACTCCAGTTTCCTCCCACACTCCAAAGACGTACTGGTTTGTAGGTTAATTGGCTTGGTATAATTGTAAATTGTCCCTAGTATAGGATAGTGTTAATGTGCGGGAATCCTTGCTCAGCGCGGACTCGGTCGGCTGAGCTGTCTCTTTAAACTAAACTATAGACAAAAGTAAAGGAGTTATTCTTGATTTTATTCTGGGAACTAAAATGAACAAGTAAACTGGCATGAGCGCATGATGCCAAATGAGAAATGATAATTAACCACAAAGTCGTAAAATCTGATATGACAGCAGAAATGACAATGATATCTAGAATGGAAAAAGGCAAAGTTCAGCAAGAGTGTGCCCAACAGTAGCAAAATGAGCAAGTGCTCGCTCAGCAGATTAACGGTGGGAAATCTGAAATTTGAGATCGATGTACCACAAAATAAGCATGTCCATATTTTCTTATTAAATGAACAGAGGGCTGCAACAGATAGAAAGAAATTAAAATAATCAAACGCATTTATAATTAACGTGCAGTTCAATTTATAAAATATTAAAGTGAGCAAAGATTATTTGTCCATTAGCTATTTGCTAATTGTTTTTCACAATTTTATATTTTGATTAAAAATCTAATTTTTATTCAATCTCTCTTGGAGTTATATTCATTTTTGTACAGATTCAACTGAGTTCAAGAGCTGTAAAAAGCCACAGGTACTATATAGACTAGAAACCACAAACAGGAAGGCAGAGGTTAGTAGTTAAGTAGACAAGACTCTGAACTTCTGACCTTGGTTGTAACTGCGTCAAAATTCAAAATTCAAAATTCACACTACATTTTGTGGTGTGCCAGGCTTTTTTCATCTTGCACGCAACCGTGAGGGCACCATAGTGAATGTTTCTAAAGTGGTAACTCCAGAAAAGACACGGTAATCATTATAACTACCTTAATCCGAAACATAGAAACAGAAAATAGCTGCAGGAGTAGGCCATTCGGCCCTTCGAGCCAGCACCACCATTCAATGTGATCATGGCTGATCATCCCCAATCAGCACCCCGTTCCTGCCTTCTCCCCATATCCCCTGACTACGCTATCATTAAGAGACCTATCTAGCTCTCTCTTGAAAGTATCCAGCAAACCGGCCTGCACCTCCCTTTGAGGCAGAGAATTCCACAGACTCACAACTCTCTGTGTGAAAAAGTGTTTCCTCGCCTCCGTTCTAAATGGCTTACCCCTTATTCTTAAATTGTGGTCAACAAAAACTTGGCAAACTTTCATGTCGTTATTAACCCATGCAAAACTGGACTACACTTGGATGCAATTTCAGTTAACAACTTGTGAGCCATTTTATACTGTTTTAGTACTTTTTCCATAGCTTCCAGAATCAGTTTTCATTATAGTTGCAGTTTCAATCTTCCGCACATGACTCGAGACAGTTTTGCCCTTTTGCTTCATCTTAATTGCAGTACGAATGCATAAGGCACAACACTAGGCTATGCTGACTTGAAAAATTAACTTCAATACTTCATTTATTAAAAGATCTCCAACCTTTTGCACCTTTTCTAGCCTGTCCTGGTATTGCCACATTCACAGTCATGAACTACAGACCTTGAGGATTATCCAACACTTCACCTTTTTTTGCAAAATTAACCAATTCAACATCTTCTCTGTGGCAAAGTATGTTCTTGTGGTCTGATTCTTACCTTGGTCATTTTGAATACAGCACATCCCGTAATAAATGATTTGCCTGTTCCAGCATGATCACGATAGAACTTTATTTATCCCAGGAGGGAAATTGGTCTGCCAACAGTCATAAAAACATGATACATGAAGCATGACATTAACTTAAATCACCTCAGGTGTTGTACCTTTGGCATCTTTTTATTCCTTGCCTATATATATGTTGTCGCTCGGTAGTGCTATATAGAAACTTGGGCCAGCTTCCTTATAATGACAATACCTAGATCCAACCCTCTCCCCCATGGACAAACCTGAACTTTCCTTGGTTTAAGCTAGCCAGAACAAATTCCACTCAGCATGGCATTTGCCAAGAAGTTCAGACTGTAGCCATTGGTGGCTCAGTCAAGCCATCTACCCTTCAACGCTTTCCCCTCCCATCATCTACATTCCAATTGCAATTGGAAAACTCCACTCACTCACTACTGAAGACCAACTTACTCCCACCTCTGTCAATATTCCTTGTGGCTTGGCCAATTTAACTTTTGGTCACTGGTGTCTCCCGGACATGGATGGCGGGGATTTGATGATAATATTGCAATTGAATATCAAGGGTAGATGGTTAGTGTCTCATTGTTGGAGATGATCATAATCTGGTACTTCTGTAGTGCAAATAATAGTCGATGCTTAGATTTAGTCATAGTAGGTCGGCATGTTAGTCGTAGGTAATCGAGAGTGGTCAAAGGTAGTCGTAGATAGTTTTTATCATAGTCGAAGGGAGGTCGAAGGAGATCGAAGGTGGTCGTCTTCACTCTCCACTATTCGGTGTTCAATTTTCCCGAAGTTAGTCGTAGCTGGTCGTAGCTAATAAGCTGGTCTTCAACATAGTCGAAGGAGGTCGAAGGAGGTCGAAGGAGGTCTTCTACATAGTCGAAGGAGGCCTTCAACACGTCATTTTTTCAAGCTCTTCTAAACTAGCCAATTAGGTCGCCCAAGTGGGACAGCCCCTTTATTGACACCATTTCATTTCCAAACCTTGCACAATGCGCTCCTCGTTTCTGTGTGAGCGACAACGAAGATTGTAGGTCACACACAAAAACTGCAATTTCTACCAGCAGCGGAGGAGAAGTATCCTGCATTATCAATGACGAGTCGCACCCTGGCCGCTCTCTCTTCTCCCCTCTCCCATCTGGCAAAAGGTATAGAAGTGTGAAAACGCACACCTCCAGATTCAGGGACAGTTTCTTCCAGCTGTTGACAGGCAACTGATTCATTCTACCACAACCAAAGAGCAGTGCTGAACTACCATCTACCTCTCTGGTGACCCCTGTACTATCCTTGATCGGACTTTGCTGACCTTACCTTGACCTAAATGTTATTCCACGTTATCATGTGTCTATACACTGTAAATGGCTTAATTATAATCATGTATTGTCTTTCAGCTGACCAGATAGCACGCAACAAAAAGCTTTTCGCTGTACCTCGGTACACGTGACAATAAACTAAACTGAACTATGACATCATTAGGTGCCAGACGGATGCTGGACAAATGTCAGTCGCTCCGAATGCACAGGGAAATGTCCAGGTCCATTTTCCACAGGATACAAGTTAATGCACAAGTGATTACTAAAGAGATCTGTTTGCATAACGTTATTTTTGTGTGATTTCAGCTTTAAAAAATGCACAAATGAATTCAATTTGTAGACCGAGAGATTTATGTTCCAACATTAATTTTCAGATTATTTTTCAGGTTTACATTCAGAATCATGCCAGAATTTTTTTGCAATCACTTTTACTGGTATATGATATATGCCAGTGTCTCATTAGGTTAGCAGTAATCCGTGTAGATTTGCTCATTATAGTGAGTTGAGCAGTTCATGGGTTGAAAAGCTCAATATCTTTATGAACTGGATCTACTTCCTCCCCTTTGTATCGCAAATTGTACTTCAAATGTATTTTCATAAAAATATAAGGAAATTAGCAATGTTCACTGCGTGACCAGATGGAGGGAGAAAAAAAGAAAAAGGGAAAGAGAGATTAAAATTAAATATTGATTTGTAGTTTTGGTTAGTTTAGTTTAGTTTAGAGATACAGCGCGGAAACAGGCCCTTCGGCCCACCGAGTCCGCACTGACCAATGATCCCCGCACATTAACACAAGCCTACACACACTAGGGGCAGTTGATACCAAGTATACAAACCCAAGCCAATTAACCTACAAACCTGAACGTCTTTGGAGTGTGGGAGGAAACCGAAGATCTTGGAGAAAACCCACGCGGTCACGGGGAGAACGTACAAACTCCGTGCAGACAGCACCCGTTGTCGGGATCGAATCCGGGTCCCCGGCGCTGAAAGCGCTGTAAGACAGCAACTCTAGCGCTGCGCCACCGTGCCATGATACCCTGGAGTTTTGACTCCTGCATCCTTATATCCACCAGGTTTATCCAAATGTATCCAGATTTCAGACAGCCAGCAGCAGATACATTTCACAGATCTTCTATTTTATGATGTAGTAGATCTGATTTATGAATGACATTGACCATTCCACTCTCCAAGATGGTTCTCATGCACCCACTTTAGCAACTACAGCCAAATGAAAAGAGATCCCCAAGTGCTCCAGCAATTTAAATTACAGAGAATGCAGCTCCCCCCCAGCCTCTCAACCCACTTGTTCTTGGTTTCTTGGTCCTCCAAAATATTCCAAATGGAATTTAAACTGGAGGTGATTCCACTTGCCACAGCCTGAGACACCTCTGGTTCAATAATGGCACCCGGAATGAGCTGTACATCCATGAAGAATGCCAGGCCACTGGGCGAGTGGGAGGACACTCAGAATTATAGCTCGTGGCATTAATCAGAGGAGGATCTTGGAAATGGAGCCACCCTTACACTTTGTGTAGGAAGGAACTGCAGATACTAGTTGACACCAAAGATAGACAAAAAATGCTGGTGGACGTCAGCGGGACAGGCAGCATAGAAGGAATGGGTTCCGCTTCGGGTCGAGACCCTTCTTCAGTCTGACCCAAAAAGTCACCCATTCTTCCTATCCAGAGATGCTGCCTGTCCCGCTGAGTTACTGAAGGATCTCGACCCAAACCGTCACCCATTCCTTCAATCCAGAGATGCTGCTTGAGTTACTCCAGCATTTTGTGTCTATCTTCATCCTTACACCTTGTCACCTTCTCCTGATGCTGCCTGAGCCATAAGTAAAAATATTCAGGAGTCACAAGCTTTAAAAATAACATTTTGTTGAAGTTCTGTTCAACAACTTGACATTATCTGGTATTCTAATCACAGAGGGGGAAAAAAAGTAGACTTCCAGACAAAATAAAATTTGCAATCTTTGTTTAAATCATGCAACACTACCTCCAATGGTGTGTTGGAGGAGTAGAATGTTGATTACCAATGTCTACAAACCAGTGAGAATAATTGATCTTGGTTAGAGAAGCTCTTGGGAAATACAACTACAAGTATTGACAGAGGCCCGAGAGCCGTTGGAGAGGTCGCAGAGGGAGGAGCTACACCCGAGCGGTAGGAGATAAACTTGAGCGCGGGGCTTGCTTCTTACAGAGGCCCGAGAGCCGTTGGAGAGGTCGCAGAGGGAGGAGGAACCGAAATCTGTAACGTTCCAAGTTCCATTCACATTTCAAAACAAGTGGGCTTGAGGAAGCCGCTGATTGGTGGAAGCAGACAAGAGGGAGCAGCTGATTGGGAGTCGGATCCTTGCTGATTGTATTGTATTGTACATTGTATTGTATCCAGTGTAAGGGGGGAGTATGAGGGCCAGGGCAGTTTACTGTTCTGGATGTCAGATGTGGGAAGTCATGGAGTCTGATAGCCTTCCAGACGTCCACATCTGTGCCAGGTGCGTCGAGATGGGGCTCCTAAGGGACCGTATTAGGAAACTGGAGCAGCAACTCGATGACCTCCGTCTGGTCAGGGAGAGCGAGGAAGTCATTGAGAGGAGTTACAGAGAGGTGGTCACTCCAAGACCACAGGAGGCAGGCAAGTGGGCCACGGTTAGGAGGGGCAAGGGGCAGAGGCAGGGACTAGAGAGTACCCCGGTGGCTGTACACCTTGACAATAAGTACTCCTGTTTGAGTACTGTTGGGGGGGACAGCCTACCTGGGGGTAGCGACAGCGGCCGGGCCTCCGGTATAGAGACCAGCCCTGTTGCTCAGAAGGGTAAGGAAAAGAAGAGGAGGGCAGTAGCAATAGGGGACTCTATAGTTAAGGGGTCAGACAGGCGATTCTGTGGACGCAGTCGGGAGACCCGGATGGTAGTTTGCCTCCCTGGTGCCAGGGTCTCGGATGTGTCTGAACGTGTCCAAGATATCGTGAAATGGGAGGGAGAGGAGCCCGAGGTCGTGGTACATATAGGTACCAATGACATAGGTAGAAAAAGAGAAGAGGTCCTGGAAGGAGAATTTAGGGAGTTAGGAGGAGAGTTAAAAAGAAGGACCGCAAAGGTAACAATCTCGGGATTACTGCCTGTACCACGCGACAGTGAGAGTAGGAATGGAGCGAGGTGGAGGATAAATGCGTGGCTGAAGGACTGGTGCAGAAGGCAGGGATTCAAGTTTCTGGATCATTGGGACCTCTTTTGTGGAAGGTGCGATCTGTACAAAAAGGATGGGTTGCACTTGAACCCGAGGGGGACCAATATCCTTGCGGGGAGATTTGCAAAGACTACAGAGGAGACTTTAAACTAGAACGGTTGGGGGGAAGGACTCAAATAGAGAAAGCTAGTAGACAGTGTGTGAGGCAGGAGGCAGAGAAGGGAAGGACCCAACATGTAGGGGGGAAAGAAGAAAACAATAATAAACAGACAATAAGAGGTGGTGGGGTTCTTAAATGTGTGAGCAGAGAGACAGAGGGGTGTAAAATGGGGGTAAAAGCAATAGGTAGCAAGGTGAAAAGTAAAAGTGGCAGGCAGACAAATCCAGGGCAAAAATCAAACAGGGCCACTTTTCAACAAAATTGTATAAGGGGTAAGAGCGTTGTAAAAACAAGCCTGAAGGCTTTGTGTCTCAATGCAAGGAGCATTCGTAATAAGGTAGATGAGTTGAATGTGCAGATAGCTATTAATGATTATGATATAGTTGGGATCACGGAGACATGGCTCCAGGGAGACCAAGGCTGGGAGCTGAACATCCAGGGATATTCAATATTCAGGAGGGATAGACAGAAAGGAAAAGGAGGTGGGGTAGCGTTGCTGGTTAGAGAGGAGATTAACGCAATGGAAAGGAAGGACATTAGCTTGGAGGATGTGTAAACGATATGGGTAGAGCTGCGAAACACTAAGGGGCAGAAAACGCTAGTGGGTGTTGTGTACAGGCCCCCTAACAGTAGTAGTGAAGTTGGGGATGGCATCAAACAGGAAATTAGAAATGCGTGCAACAAAGGTAAAACAGTTATAATGGGTGACTTCAATCTAGATATAGATTGGGTGAATCAAATTGGCAGGTGTGCTGAGGAAGAGGATTTCTTGGAATGTATGCGGGATAGTTTTCTAAATCAACATGTAGAGGAACCAACGAGAGAGCAGGGTATTCTAGACTGGGTATTGAGTAATGAGGAAGGGTTAGTTAACAGTCTTGTTGTACGTGGCCCCTTGGGCAAGAGTGACCATAATATGGTTGAGTTCTTCATTAGGATGGAGAGTGACATGGTTAATTCAGAAACAATGGTTCTGAACTAAAAGAAAGGTAACTTTGAGGGTATGAGATGTGAATTGGCCAAGATTGACTGGCGATTCATTCTTAAAGGGTTGACGGTGGATATGCAATGGAAGGCATTTAAAGACTGCATGGATGAACTACAAAAATTGTTCATCCCAGTTTGGCAAAAGAATAAATCAGGGAAGGTAGTGCATCCGTGGATAACAAGGGAAATCAGGGATAGCATCAAAGCAAAAGATGAAGATGAAAATTAGCCAGAAAAAGCAGCTGACCAGAGGATTGGGAGAAATTCAGAGACCGGCAGAGGAGGACAAAGGGCTTAATTAGGAAAGGGAAAATAGATTATGAAAGAAAACTGGCAGGGAACATTAAAACTGACTGCAAAAGTTTGTATAGAAATGTGAAGAGAAAGAGATTAGTTAAAACAAATGTTGGTCCCTTGCAGTCAGAAACAGGTGAATTGATCATGGGGAACAAGGACATGGCGGACCAATTGAATAAGTACTTTGGTTCCGTCTTCACTAAGGAAGACATAAATAATCTGCCGGAAATAGCAGGGGACCGCGGGTCAAAGGAGATGGAGGAACTGAGTGAAATCCAGGTGAGCCGGGAAGTGGTGTTAGGTAAATTGAATGGATTAAAGGCCGATAAATCCCCAGGGCCAGATAGGCTGCATCCCAGAGTACTTAAGGAAGTAGCTACAGAAATAGTGGATGCATTAGTGATAATTTTTCAAAACTCTTTAGATTCTGGAGTAGTTGCTGTGGATTGGAGGGTAGCTAATGTAACCACACTTTTTAAAAAGGGAGGGAGAGAGAAAACGGGGAATTACAGACCAGTTAGTCTAACATCGGTAGTGGGGAAACTGCTAGAGTCAGTTATTAAAGATGGGATAGCAGCACATTTGAAAAGTGGTGAAATCATTGGACAAAGTCAGCATGGATTTACGAAAGGTAAATCATGTCTGACGAATCTTATAGAATTTTCGAGGATGTAACTAGTAGAGTGGATAGGGGAGAACCAGTGGATGTGTTATATCTGGACTTTCAGAAGGCTTTCGACAAGGTCCCACATAAGAGATTAGTATACAAACTTAAAGCACACGGTATTGGGGGTTCAGTATTGATGTGGATAGAGAACTGGTTGGCAAACAGGAAGCAAAGAGTAGGAGTAAACGGGTCCTTTTCAGAATGGCAGGCAGTGACTAGTGGGGTACCGTAAGGCTCAGTGCTGGGACCCCAGCTATTTACAATATATATTAATGATTTGGACGAGGGAATTGAATGCAACATCTCCAAGTTTGCTGATGACACTAAGCTGGGGAGCAGTGTTAGCTGTGAGGAGGATGCTAGGAGGCTGCAAGGTGACTTGGATAGGCTGGGTGAGTGGGCAAATGCATGGCAGATGCAGTAGAATGTGGATAAATGTGAGGTTATCCACTTTGGTGGCAAAAACAGGAAAGCAGACTATTATCTAAATGGTGGCCGATTAGGAAAAGGGGAGATGCAACGAGACCTGGGTGTCATGGTACACCAGTCATTGAAAGTAGGCATGCAGGTGCAGCAGGCAGTGAAGAAAGCGAATGGTATGTTAGCATTCACAGCAAAAGGATTTGAGTATAGGAGCAGGGAGGTTCTACTGCAGTTGTACAGGGTCTTGGTGAGACCACACCTGGAGTATTGCGTACAGTTATGGTCTCCAAATCTGAGGAAAGACATTATTGCCATAGAGGGAGTGCAGAGAAGGTTCACCAGACTGATTCCTGGGATGTCAGGACTTTCATATGAAGAAAGACTGGATAGACTCGGCTTGTACTCGCTAGAATTTAGGAGATTGAGGGGGGATCTTATAGAAACTTACAAAATTCTCAAGGGGTTGGACAGGTTAGATGCAGGAAGATTGTTCCCGATGTTGGGGAAGTCCAGGACAAGGGGTCACAGCTTAAGGATAAGGGGGAAATCCTTTAGGACCGGGATGAGAAAAACTTTTTTCACACAGAGAGTGGTGAATCTCTAGAACTCTCTGCCACAGAAGGTAGTTGAGGCCAGTTCATTGGCTATATTTAAGAGGGAGTTAGATATGGCCCTTGTGGCTAAAGGGATCAGGGGGTATGGAGAGAAGGCAGGTACGGGATACTGAGTTGGATGATCAGCCATGATCATATTGAATGGCAGTGCAGGCTCGAAGGGCCGAATGGCCTACTCCTGCACCTATTTTCTATGTTTCTATGTAATCAGGGAAACAGTCAGACTGGTCAGAGAACTGGGAAGGAGAAAGAGAAAAAGCAACGGTTACCTAAAGTTAGAGAAGTTAGTGTTCATACCGCTTGGGTGTAAGCTGCCCAAGCAAAATATGAGGTGCTGTTCCTCCAATTTGCGTATGGCCTCTCTCTGACAGTGGAGGAGGCCCAGGACAGAAAGGTCAGTGTGGGAATGGGAGGGGGAGTTAAAGTGTTTAGCAACCGGGAGACAGGTAGGTTCAGAGGGACTGAGCAGAGGTGTTCAGCGACATGATCGCTGAGCCTGCGCTTGGTCTTGCTGATATATAGGAGTCTACAACTGGAACTGCGGATACTCTAGATGAGGTTGGAGGGGTTGCAAGTGAACCTCTGCCTCACCTGAAAAGACTGTCGGGGTCCTTGGATGGAGTAGAGAGCGGAGGTATAGGGACAGGTGTTGCATCGTCTGGGTTGCAGGGGAAGGTGCCTGCGGAGGGGGTGGTTTAGGTGGGAAGGGATGTGAACCATGGATTTGCGGAGGAAACGGTCTCTGCGGAAAACAGAAAGGGGCGGAGATGGGAAGATGTGGCTAGTTGTAGGATCCCGTTGGAGGTGGCAAAAATGTCGGAGGATTATGAGCTGCATGGGATGAAAGGTGAGGACTAGTGGGACTGTCCCTGTTGCCAATGGGGGGAGGTGGAGTGAGCAGAGCTGCGGGATATCGAGGAGATATTAGACTCACTGGCCTATAGTTCCCAGGCTTTTCCTTGCAGCCCTTCTTGTGTAGAGGCACAACATTAACCACCTTCCAGTCTTCCGGCACTTCACCTGTATCTAATGTTGAATTGTAAATCTCAGCCAGGAAGCCCACAATCTCTTCTCCAGCTTCGCACAAGTCCTTGGATATATCTGATCTTGCCCAGGAGATTTATCCACCTTCATATACTTTGAGATGTTCAGCAACTCCTCGACTGTAATCCTGACTATCCTCAAGACACTTCCATGAACTACCCCAAGTTCCCCAGTCTTCACAACCTTGCCCTACTTCTTTGGCTCCACACAGAGATGACCGCTTTGGTTTCTAAGGGAACCTTATTCTGTCTGTAGTCACTCTCATTCCCTTATTGTGTTTGTAAAACCTCTGGATTTTCCTTGATATTATCTGCCAGAGCTATCTAATAGCCCCCTTATGCTCTTCTGAGTTCCTTGTGCCAACCAGCAGATGTCACCAACCAGAACTCAGTACAATTCTACTATGAAGATATATACAAAATGCTGGAGTATCTCAGCAGGACAGGCAGCATCTCTGGAGAGAAGGAATGGGTGACCTTTCGGGTCGAGGGGAAGGGTCTTGACCCGAAACGTTACCCATTCCTTCCCTCCAGAAATTCTGTCTGACCCGCTGAGTTAAACCCCTGTCTCACGGTGCGAGTCGACCCACGAGTGACCCCTAGTTTAAAACAAATTAAACTCGTGGTAATCATGTACAATTAACGTAGCGGGATCGTCGGAACTCGTGGACGCAACTTAGCGACTCGTGGCGCTAATGGCAGGTACCCGGGAAACTTGTTAACTCTTGAAACATTTAAACTTGTTGTAAGAACGTAGTGGCCCGGGAGTTTACCGTAGTGACTCGTGAGTCTACCGTGGGGTTGGCCTGAGTGCCAGAAGTGAAATGTTGAAGATTAGTCATCTCCGGAGAACTTGGATAGGTGACGTTTCGGATTGGGACCCTTCTTCAGACTTTAGACCCTTCTTTCACCCGAAACGTCACCTGTCCATGTTCTCCACAGATACTGCCTGACACGTTGAGTTACTCCAGCGCTTTGCATTTTTTCGTAAACCAGCTTCTGTAGTTCCTTGTGTTCCAAAATGTAATGCTTTATAAATGTCCAGAGATGCTGCCTGTCCCGCGGAGTTACTCCAGCACTTTGCGTCTGTCTCCCTGGAGACCTCGTTTCCCACGCAATGTGACATCTACCGTGCATACATTGCCAACTGTTGTTTTGGCAGCAGCACCATAATCTCCCGGTTAGTACACTCAGTGTTGCTGAGGCCTGGTTTATGTAGAGACAAGAAACTGCAGATGCTGGAATCATGATCATAAAACACACACAAAGTGTTGGAGGAACTCACACAGCGCTGGAGTAACTCAGCGGGACAGGCAGCATCAGCGGAAGGAATGGACAGACGTTTATTTGGCTCGAAAAGAAGGGACCTGATCCGAAACGTTGCCTATCCATTCCCTCCACAGATGCTGCCTGACCCGCTGGCTTACTTCGACACTTCGTGAGTTCATGTCATAGGTGCAGAATTAGGCCATTCGGCCCATCGAGTTGCTCCAACACTTTGTGATTCGCTCAACATGCCAGCATCTGTGGTCCCCCATGTCTCCATTTGAGACAGCTGGAAGAAGTCAGCGGGTCATGGAGTCTGAAGAAGGACCCTGACCCAAAACCTCGCCTGCCTTTTTCCTTCCACCGATTTCATGTAGTCCACTGCCCCAGTTATTCCAAGTCCATTTAATTCCGCGTGTCTCAATTTCATTCATTAAGTCGGCGGTACTGTCACATCGTTCGTTTTTGGTCAATACAACGGAACAGTCTGAAGAAGGGCGACGATAGACACAAAAAGCTGGAGTAACTCAGCGGGACAGGCAGCATCTCTGGAGAGAAGGAATGGGTGATGTTTCGGGTCGAGACTCTTCGACAGACTAGTAAGGGAAACGAAAGATATAGATGATGATCTATTGTAGAGAGATAAAGAACAATGAATTCAAAAATGTTACGATGATAAAGGAAACAGACCTTTGTTCGCTGTTCGTTGGGTGAAAACGAGCAGCTAGTGCGACTTGGGTGGAAGAGGGATAGAGAGAGAGGGAATGCCGGGGTTACTTGAAGTGAGAGAAATCAAAATTCATACCACTGGGCTGTAAGCTGCCCAAGCGAAATATGAAATGCTGTTCCTCCAATTTCCATTTAGCCTCACTCTGACTGGAGGAGACATCGGACAGAAAGGCCAGTGTGGGAATGGGAAGTGTTTGGCAACCGGGAGATCAGGTAGGTCCAGGTAGCAACCGGGAGAGTCGTGATCCGAAACGTCACCCATTCCTTCTCTCCAGAGATGCTGTCTGACCCTCTGAGTTACTCCAGCTTTTGGTGTCTATCGTCGGGGTAAACCAGCATCTGCAGTTCCTTCCTACACAACAGAACAGTACGAGGAGCGGTTAATGTTAGAGGCTGCTCACTAACCTCACTATGTTTTCATCGTCCTGTCCAGCAATGAATAAATATAATTTGGTTACCGTATTATTGACTACAACCGCCCGTTTAAAATGACTGCTCTTTAATTCTCAACCACTGGATATTTGCCTGGAAACATATTGCATGTTTTCGTTCAGTGAGATAATTCAATTTTAATAGACTGAGGTGTTAAATCCGGCGCCACTTCACAACAAACTAAACGACCTATAATTTAAATAGAGCATTTAGGATCGATAATAAAATTCCCAAGACTATTTCACATATATAATTCCAGCACCACTTCACACTGAGCTGTCCGTGATGTTTAAAGGGGCTGGCATCTGCCCTGATCTGTTGTTCGGATAAAACACTGTTTGAAATAATTTGAAGTTTTGAAATGAATCCTCGCAGCCTAATGTACACTTTGGGCTAAGATTTGATCCCTGCACAAAGCGCAATGTAAACGGAATGGAATCTCTATTAACATTCTGAGACGCTCTACATAATGGAAGTGATCACATTCGGCCCTTTGAGCCAGCATTGCCATTAAATATGATCATGGCTGATCATCCAAAATCAGTACCCAGTTTCTGCTTTCTCCCCATATCCCTTGATTCCGTAACCCTAAGAAATTTAAACATGGGATGCTTTTTATAGTGAAAAAAAACCCTGCATGGCATCATTTTTACCATGTGATGATTTTTCCACACGTCGGTAGTCGTTGTTGGCTCAAGAGTAACTCGGGAGAGGAACTTGGTAACTCGGGAGAGGAACTTGGAAAATCGCAGAAATGAGAAGTAAACGGCAAACTTAGTCATACCCGTGGGAACTCGGTTAAACTCTTGAACATAAACTTGGAATCTCGTACACAATCACGAGTCTGATTTTTTTCTTTCACTCGGGGTCACTCGTGGGTCGACTCGCACCGTGAGACGGGCTCCAGCATTTTGTGTCTATCTTCGGTGTAAACCGGCATCTGCAGTTCCTTCCGACACAATTCCACTATGTATCCATCTTGCAGCTTTGTAAATGGATGTTCTCTTTCCCAGGTTCGTTACTTATCCTGAATTCAACTGTGGAGGCTGAATTAATAATCATCCACTAATGAGATGCGCAAAAGCCTCAAGTTCACATTACCTTGCACTGGTATCAGTTTTACCCGCTGCTTTCAAGACTGTGGCAAGGTGGCGCAGCGGTAGAGTTGCTGCCTCGCAGCGCCAGAGACCCGAGTTCGATCCTGACCATGGGTGCTGTCCGTATGGAGTTTGTATCTTCTCCCTGTGACCGTGTGGGTTTTCTCCTGGTGCTCTGGTTTCCTCCTCCATTCCAATGATGTGTGAGTTTGGGTTAATTGGCCTCTGTAAATCATCCCTGGTGTGTAGGATAGAACTAGTGTCTGGAGATTGATGGTCAGTGCTGTCAGTGGGTCAAAGGGCCTGCTTCCATGCTGTATCACTGCTAAACTAAACTAAGATAAGATAAATTAAACTCAATTAAACTAAGCTTAACTAAATTAAACTAACCTAACCTAACTAAACTAAATGAAATGAAGCTAAGTTAAGCTAAATTAAATTGAGCAGCAAGTGAAACAGAAACGAGGTGCTAGCAATCCAGAAATCCTGGGTCCATTCTGATTAATGTATCTATATTTTGATTTACATCTATGTTTTTCAACACTGGGGGATCCTTCTGCTTCCCAACCTTCTGCTTTAATGCCATGGTGTTCACACACTTCTCTCCTTCCTACACATTTCGTCTGCTCCACTGTGAAATCTCCTCAAGTTATGCCGCCTTTGAAGACATTCTCCTCCTCTCTCCGACGAGAGTTCTCGCTGCTCCCCCTCTGTGATTCCTCCTGCTCTCTCCGACTCTACGACCACCTTTTAACCCAGACTCGACTGTTCTCACCCAGCCCACAGCGAACAATGTCCTGTTCCCTTTCTCATCGTTACTTTTTTGCATATCTTTCATTCATTTGTTCTATATCTCTCTACATCACCGTCTATATCTCTCGTTTCCCTTTCCCCAGACTCCCAGTTTGAAGAAGGGTCTCGACCCAAAACATCACTTATTCCTATTCTACGGAGATGCTGCCCGACCCGCTGAGTCACTCCAGAAATTTGTGTCTATCTTCAGTTTAAACCAGCATCTGCAGTTCCTTCCTACACATCCCAGCCTCACTGGCCGGGGTCCTGAATGTGTGATGCATTAAGGTTGAGCTTTCTTCTCTGTGGTCAGTGTTGGAAGTGACTAGCTCCATCTTATGGGCCAGGTTAGTAAGCGCCCCCTGCTGGTACTGTTTAAAAATGTTTTGGTCAATTTTAGCACCTACGCCTGCTGTTTAGCCTTTATTATCATCTTCCAATTTAACATACGGCAATATAGGTGCTGACAGTGTGGTTTCCAGCACATAGGGGCGGCAAAGTGACGCAGCGGTAGAGTTGCTTCCTCACAGCGCCAGAGACTTTGGTTCGATACTCTCTACAGCGCTGTCTGTACGGAGTTTTTTCGTTCTCCCCGTGACCTGCGTGGGTTTTCTCCAGGAGCTCCTGTTGCCTCCCACACTCCAAAGACGTACAGGTTTGTAGGTCTCTAAACTAAACTAAACATTGGGGAAAACAGATGCAGATTGGGCAGATACTTTACTGATTATTCCATTCAATAGACAATAGACAATAGGTGCAGGAGTAGGCCATTCAGCCCTTTGAGCCAGCACCGCCATTCACTGTGATCATGGCTGATCATCCACTATCAGGCCATTCAGGCCGTGACATAGAACATTATAGAACCTCTCCCTGTAGCTCAGGCCCACGAGTTCCGACAACATCTTCGTAAATCTTCTCTGCACTCTTTCCAGCTTAATGACATTTTTCCCATAGAGGGGTGATCAAAACTGAACGCAATACTCCAAATGCAGTCTCACCAACGTCTTGTGTAGGAAGGCACTGCAGATGCTGGTTTATATCAAAGATAGATACAAAAGGCTGGAGTAACTCACCGGGACAGGCAGCATCTCTGGAGAGGAATGGGTGACATTTCGGGTCTGAAGAAAGGTCTCGAAACGTCACCCATTCCTTCCCTCCTGCGATGCTGCCTGTCCCTCTGAGTTACTCCATCATTTTGTGTTTCTCACCAAAGTCTTTACATATTGTTCTGAAACCTACCATAAATCCCATTTTGTATCTGTAAGGTTATAAGCTCAGATCCTGGGTCTTGATTTGAATCACTGAACGACATATTGTCATTGTTTCAAATACAATAAATTCCAATTCATGGAATAAATACATTGTCTAGTGTTGTAAAGAGCCCCAGAGACCAGCAGAGGTCGCTAGTCTTCTAGTATTAGTTTCAGTGACCCCTGCTTTAAAATGAGACCACATAGAGAGTGAGAGTGGACTGAATCAAGATCTGCTGGTGGGTGTATGGAACAAGCTGCCAGAGGAGGTGGTTGAGGCAGGGTATATAACAATTAAAGGACATTTCGACGGGTATATGGAGAGAAAAGGTTTCAAGGGATATGGCTCAAACATGGGCAGATAGGACTAATGTAGATGGGACATCCTAGTCGGCATGGGCAAGTTGGGCCGAAGGGCCTGTCTCCGTGTTGTATGACTCTAAGAGCCTACCAGCTGTGGCCCTGCGTTGATCCACTTATCGAAACTTACAACATTCTTAAGGGGTTGGACAGGCTAGATGCAGGAAGATTGTTCCCGATGTTGGGGAAGTCCAGAACAAGGGGTCACAGTTTAAGGATAAAGGGGAAATCTTTTAGGACTGAGATGAGAAAAACATTTTTTACACAGAGAGTGGTGAATCTCTGGACTTCTCTGCCACAGAATGTAGTTGAGGCCAGTTCATTGGCTATATTTAAGAGGGAATTAAATGTGGCCCTTGTGGCTAAAGGGATCAGGGGGTATGGAGAGAAAGCAGGTACAGGATACCGAGTTGGATGATCAGCCATGATCATATTGAATGGTGGTGCAGGCTCAAAGGGCCGAATGGCCTACTCCTGCACCTATTTTCTATGTTTCTATGATAACACCTACTACCTAAGTGTACCTATCAAAAAATGAACACCAAGATGCTAAGGAGGGGGGAGGGGTGGCTACATCTGTGGAACTGACCCACAGTCAGAGAACAATATAACCTGATGGGGAGAACAGTGAAGAGATGAAAAAATGTTGAAGTTAGTTTCAGTTTTAGTTTTAGAGATACCGCATGGAAACAGGCCCTTCGGCCCTCCGAGTCCATGCCGACCATCGATCACCCGTTCACACTAGTTCTATGTAATTCCATCCATACACACTAGGGGGCAATTTACAGAGGATCAATTAACCGACAAACCCGCACATTTTTGTGAAGTGAGAGGAAACCCGGAGCATGGAGAACATGCAAACTCCACACAGGAAGCAACCGCCATCAGGATCGAACCTGTGTCTCTGAGGCTGGGAGGCAGAGGATCTACCAGCTGCGCCACTGTGCCGTCCTGAATATAGAATGGCTAGCAGGGCCAAATGGCCACCTCCTGGTACTACATAGAACATAAAACAGTACAGTGCAGAAACAGGGCCATTGATCCACCATGTCTGTGCTGAACATGATGCCAAGAGTAATTCTTATCGGCCCTCATATAATCCATGTGGTCCCAGGGAGAACGTGCAAACTCCACGCAGACAGCACCTGAGGTCAGGATCGAACCCGGGTCTCTGGTGCTGTGGCAGTGGTTCTACCAGCTGCAACACTGGTATTAAAAGCAAGTTCGGCAATGCTATGTACTGTTACCCTTTGGTAAATCCTGGAACTTAAACTACAGTTTATACAATTAAGTTTGAGTATTGCAATATCATAAAACTGCCCTAAATAATTGTCTCTAAATCTAACTATTCTTTTTCTCACCAAAGGTACTGAAAGAGATCTCCAGGTTGGCACCTTTCTTGCTGAGTGTCTTCATTTACTTTGCCTTGGCGTCACAGTCTTCCTGTCCCATCTGGCTGAGAGCCTTCCTGAAATGCTTGCCGATTTTACTCCTCTGTGCCTATATTTTGACCCTTCGAATAGATCTGCACACACACTCGAAGGCTCCAAAGCTCCTTGCCGGCCTGCTGTTTTCCGCAGTTGGAGATGTCCTCCGCAGCCTCTCATCGGAGTTCCATCTCCTGCACGGTAAGCGGGGGAAAGCATTAGCAGACGCATACAAGTTTGTTTTAGTTTTAGAGACACAGCGTGGAAACAGGCCCTTCGGCCCAGCGAGTCCGTGATCCCTCCCCACATTACCACACACTATGCTACACACACTGGGGACAATTTACACTTTTGTACTGGTAAGGCCATACTTTATGATGCAGGACTTTCAAGGAAGATAGATCGAGATTTGACCCGCCTTGATAGCACCAAGAATGGAAGGCTTTAGCCTCTGATCAGAGACCCACATCGATCTTGTTCATTGTTCACAAGGGTGAACATCTTAAGAGTGATTTAGTTTAGTTTTAGAGCTGGATGTTTTCAAGAGAGTTAGATTTAGCTCTTGGGGCTAAAGGAATCAAGGGATATGGGGAAAAAGCAGGAACGGGGTACTGATTTTAGATGATCAGCCATGATCATATTGAATGGCAGTGCTGGCTTGAAGGGCCAAATGGACCACTCCTGCACCTATATTTCTATGTTTCTAAGTTTTTCTGTTTCTGTAATTTTAGAACCTAAAACTAACTGTGTAAAAGTGGATTTGCAAACAAGATTCTTCACACAATGAGTAGACTACATTAGTTAAAGATGAAGCCTGCAGTCACAGAACATAGAACAGTATAGAACAGGAACAAGGCCCTTTGGCCCACAATATCTGTGCCACACATGATGCAGGGTTAAACTAATCTCCTCTGCCTGCACGTGAGCCATATCCATCCATTCCCTGTATATCCGTGTGTCTATCCAAAAGTCTCTTCAATGCCACTATCATATCTACCTCCACCACCACCCCTGGCAGCGCGTTGCAGGTTCCTACCACCCTCTGTGCAAATAAATAAGTTGCCCCGCACATCTCCTTTAAACTTTGCCCCTCTCGCGTTTAAGCAGTGCCCTCTAGTCTTTGATATTTCATAGAAAACATAAAAACATAGAAAATAGGTGCAGGAGTAGGCCATTCAGCCCTTCGAGCCAGCACCGTCATTCAATGTGATCATTGCTGATCATCCAGAATCAGTACCCCGTTCCTGCTTTCTCCCCATATTCCTTGATTCCATTTTCCTTAAGAGCTAAATCCAACTCTCTCTTGAATAAATCCAGTGAATTGGCCTCCACTGCCTTCTGTGGCAGAGAACTCCACAGATTCACAACTCTCTGGGTGGAAACGTTTTTCCTCATCTCAGTCTTGTGGGAAAGGGTTCTGACTGTCATTGTAATTCGTATGAACTCAGCACCGTAACCATTGACCTTTGACCTCACCATGTCCACGGTGAGGCTAAGATGATCACTTGCTGTCTTCGAATCCTATTTGCACTGAGTTTAGTTTCTGACATTATTCCCTCCACATTATCCAGAATCCCATCTGCACAAAGTTGACCACCTTTGCCCACTGAGCCTAGTCCGAAAGGTTAGATTGCTTGGAATCCACTCTGATCTAGCCAATTAGAGTCAGATGGAAATAGGCCCTTCGGCCCAACCTGTCCATGCCGACCAAGATATCCCATCTACATTAGTCCCACCTGCCTGGCCGTTTGGCCCATCTCCCTCCAAACCTTTCATATCCGTGTACCTGTCCAAATATATTTGCAATGCTGTTTTAATACCTGCCTCAACTACCCACTCTGGCAACTCATTGGATTCAAAATTGATTTGGAGCAAGGACTTAAAGGGTAGTTGTGGAGGATTATTTTTCTTATTGGAGGTCATTGTGACCAGTGGAGTGCCGCAGGGGTTGCTGCTGTTATTGGTATTCATTTGTAAAGCTATATTAATTATTCCAATGACAATGTATATTGTTTGTAGATTTACAGATGAAACCAAAACTGGTTGTATGGAAGTGAGGAAGGATCCCTGAGCTTACAAAATATCTACATGAAGTACACGGGTGGCACAGTGGCGCAGCGGTAGAGTTGCTGCGTCACCGTGCCGGAGATCTGCGTTCGATCCCGACCATGGGTGCTGTCTGTATGGAGTTTGTATGTTCTCCCTGTTCTTCTGGATGCTCCGGTTTTCTCCCACACTCCAAAGATGTACAGGTTTGTAGGTTAATTGGCATTGGTGACATTGTAAATTGTTCCGAGCGTGTAGGATGGTGCTGGTCTCCAGGGTGATTGCTGGTCGGCACGACCTCGGTAGGCTGAAGGGCCTGTTTCTACATTGTATCTGTAAATTCTAAAGTTGGGTAGATGGCCCAAATGTAATTTGACACTGACAAGTATGAAGTGTTGCTGTTTGCTATGTTAAACCAGAACAGACATTGCATAGTAAATGGTAGAGCCATGGAGAGTGTTGATGAACAGAGCGGTCCGGCAGTATAGGTGCACGGTTCCCTAAAGGCAGCAAGTCAGGTAGACTCTGTGGTGAAGAAAGACACAACAAGCTGGAGTAAATCAGCGGGACAGGCAACATCTCTGGAGGGAAGGAATGGTGACGTTTCGGGTCGAGACCCTTCTTCAGATTGGCTCTCGTCTCGAAACGTCACCTATTTCTTCTCGCTGGGTCTTGTCCTGAAACATCACCCATTCCATCTCTCCAGAGTTGCGACCTGTCCCGCTGAGTAACTCCAGCATTTTGTGTCTATCTTCGAGTCTGAAGAAGGATGCTGACCCGAAACGTTGCCTATCCATGTTCTCCAGAGATGTTCTCCAGAGACCAGCGCTTTGGGTCTATCTATTGCTGTGATCCAGCTTCATACAGTTCCCTGCTCCTGTATTGTGTTTACTGCTGCTGTTATGCTGCTGCAAGTAAGAATGGCATTGTTTATTTGTCGGTACATATATCAATGAAACTCTCTTGGGAAAACCTGTTAATTCTGAAGAAGGGTCTCGATGCGGAACGTCACCCGTTCCTTCTCTCCAGAGACGCTGCCTGTCTCGCTGAGTTACTCCAGCGTTTTGTGTCTATCTTCGGGTTAAACCAGTGTCTGCAGTTCCTTCTGACATTGTTAATTCTGTTGTTCTTTCAGGTGACTCCATGTTTGGACTCACACACATCTGCTACATCTGGATGTTTGGTTTGAAGCCTTTGAACCTGCTGGCGGGCGTTTTCCTGCTGATTATAGGCACCGCCTACTTGTTGTTCCTGAGTAGATGCCTGTGGGAGCACCAGCCCTTGCAGTGGGCAGCCTACATCTACATCGGCTTGATTGGAACCATGGTGTGGCGTGCCAGTGCTGGGGCACTCTTCAACCACCAGTGGTCTTGGGTCAAACTGTTTGCCACTGTTGGAGGAATGCTCCTCATGGTCTCCGATTTCACCTACGCCGTCAGTACCTTCTGTTTCCCTGTCTACCACTCAGGAATGATCGCGGCCACCTATTATGTGGCGCAGATGCTTATCACCCTCTCGGCTGTACACAGCGAGAGTGCAGTTGTCAAGAACAGAAAGTAAAGCAAATCCACCATTGTCGTCAACAGTGAAGTGTCATTCTACAGCCGGTAAGGTACTGAGGTCAGGACATGCTGGAAATAAAAGCCCGTGCTTATCTTCACCGATGCAAAGACACACGTCTTATTCTTCCGAAGATAGACACAAAATGCTGGAGTAACTCAGTGGGGCAGGCAACATCTCTGGAGAGAGGTGAATGGATGACATTTCGGGTCGAGACCCTTCTTCAGACCCAAAATTACTCCAGCATTTCTTGTCTATCTTAGAAACATAGAAAATAGGTGCAGGAGGAGGCCATTTGGCGCTTCGAGCCAGCACAGCCATTCATGGCTGATCGTCCCCAATCAATAACCTGTGCCTGTCTTCTCCCCATATCCCCTGATTCCACTAGCCCTTGGAGCTCTATCTAACTCTCTCTTAAATCCATCCAGTGATTTGACCTCCACTGCCCTCTGTGGCAGGGAATTCCACAAATTCACAACTCTCTGGGTGAAAAGGTTATTTCTTTGGTTGAAACCAGCATCTGCAGTTCCTTCCTACAGCCTTAAGGGCCTGTCCCACGACCATGCGACCTGCATGCGGCGAGCGCGACCAAATCTATCTTGTCTGTCTTCGGTTGAAACCAGCATCTGCAGTTCCTTCCTACAGCCTTAGTCCTCCTCTCTTGCCGCACATCAATTTTGTAAAACAAATATAAAGAAATATTTTCCGAAAATAATGTGACGCTTCTTCTTTGTACCGCGGTTAATATCTCCTCATCTCCTCACGCAAGCCCCGCTGATCCCAGGAGAACGTTAGACTGAGCAACCTTTCAGAACGACATTGTATGTATAGCACAGAAGCAGACTGTTTGACTCCAATGGTTAATGCAGGTATTTGTGCCTTTATACCAGTCCCCTCACTGCAACTTCAGCGATATTTGATCACTGACCTATTTATCTGCCTCATCCAGTATTTGCCAGACTAACCCGAATCTCGTCGGGACACCACACGAGAGTTAGCGAATGGCCGATTCGTCGTCAGACCAACGGATTAGAGGAAAACCGAAGTAGCAAAAGAAAATGACTTACATCTGGGCCCAATTACCTCTCTCCACGGTCCGAGACAACACAGCTCCTTGATCGTCAACTCGCAGTGACTTGTCCATTGAGATCCCACTTCTGACACCAAGTGTGAATTCCGGCTCTTTTACCTTTAGTCTGGTTCAATGATAATTGAGTCGAATACAGTGGTTGAGTCCAACAGATTTTACCGGCCGCGGGCCTTAATTCCAAGGTATCTGTTTGGACTCCGTCCAGACTCTTCACAGACCTAGCAGAGCAAGCAATTTGTCGTACAGTTGATCACATATTTATACAGAGTTGCAGCAATGACGTTTAACACAATATCCACTTCAAATCAATCACAAGCTGTACCCATTCACACGATACATGTCACTTATACAATTTACAGTGCATTCAGAAAGTATTCAGATCCCTTCACTTTTTCCACATTTTGTTACATTACAGCCTTATTCTGAAATGGATTAAATTCATTTTTTTTATCATCAATCTACACACAATACCCCATAATAAAAATGTGAAAACAGGTGTTTAGAAATTGTTGCCAAGTAATTATAAAGAAATAACTGAAATATCACATTTACATAAGTATTCAGACCCGTTACTTTGTTGAGGCACCTTTGGCAGCGATTACAGCTTCAAGTCTACTTGGGTATGACGCTACAAGCTTGGCGCACCTGTATTTGGGTCATTTCTCCCATTCTTCTCTGCAGATCCTCTCAAGCTCTGTCAGGTTGGGTGGTTAAATAAAATAGGAAACAACAGGCCAAACAGCGAACCAATCAACACTTTGCTGCTCCTCACCAAGCAACTGTTCATCCCCTTTCATTCACACACTGAATTGCTTTGCTACTCCTAACCTAAAATACCATAGGCTAATTCGAAATGCTGTGTCCAACCTCCCAACGTCACTATATGGTGGTTATAAAACTACAGACGTTTAAATGATGGTCACATTAATATTGTGTGCGATGCAGCAAAAACTTACATTCAGCATCAGAGGCATTCTGCTAATCTGTAGTTCTGTGCATTTATTTTACAGGACAAATGAAATGCTACAATGAATCAATGGTCTAATATTTTAGAGAGCTTTTCTGCCAACAAAATGCGAACATGGATGGCTCAGCGCACTAACATGCTGTTTTCTCCTCTGGGACCTGTTTAAGGAAAGGCTGCAAGAATAACTTTCACCAACATAATTTCCCCTGTAGGTCAAAACATTATACAGTTTCAGGTCTGCGCTAAATGTGTATTCTCACATATTATGTAATCTGCATTCCCATCAATTGTGAAAAATTAATAGATTTATTGGCTTAGATACCCAGGTCTTAACTTAGTCTCATTGAACTCATGCAACCGAGGCTCATCTTACATCCAACTACACCTAACGCAATATTAAATACATCTGATTAAAGATAAACGAAATAGAATTAAACAATAACTTCTCGGGTAATAATCTGTAGAAGATAAAAACAACGTAACTTGCTATGATGCAGTTAGGTAGCTTTGCTAGTTTTCTTCTTACTTGCAACATGTGGGAAACCGAACTTGAGACGATAACAAGAGAGATCATGATGTTGATGTTGGCTGTCAACTGCTATCACAAAATTACTTCGTTCTTTTCAAGACTTTCTGATTATACGATGCCTAAAGTACAGGATGGATTCAAGGATTGTGAATGGATGAGGACAAATGAGAAGCTTTCATTTATTTCCTTGACTAAAAAGTGACGTGTTTCTAGAATTGTCTAGCAGTGGTGGTGGATAGTGACATTTCAGGATTTTGGATAAGCTCATTGATCATGTGCAGTAAGATAAAAGTTGGTCGGTATCATGTTGAACACAGAACTTATGGGTTGAAGGTCCTGTTTCTTTGCTGTATTGTTCTATGTTCCCGAACTTTGTTAACTTAAGCTTCTTTTTTTAAATTTTTTATTTGTTTATTTTATTAGAAGTAAGTACAATTGTATACAATCATATTTTCATAATACCTTTCATGTACAGCTTCTTATTTTAAATTTTTTTTGAAATAAAGAAGAAAAAGAAAAAAGTTAGATAATGAAAAATAGAAAAATGTGAGATATATAGTGTGTGAAAAAGAAAAATAAAGAATGAAATAAGAAAGTTGAGACATAGAAAATAGAAGAGAGAGAATAAAAGAAAAGATGAGAAGAAAAGAAAATAGAAGGAGATCATTTATAATCTTGACCATCCGCAGTCACGGATTAGCTTTTACACCTGTTTTGCACCATATGTTTCCAAAAAGACGACAAATGGAGACCAACTCGTTATGAATTGGTCAAATTTATCTATTAGGAGGAATCGCATTTCCTCAAGATGTGTGGTATCCAACATACTTGCAATCCACATTTTGAGCGTTGGTATTGGTGTATTTTTCCAAAATTTCAATATTAATTTTTTTGCTATTATTAAACCATAATTAAAAATTGACTTTTGAGATGAACTCAATTTGTTCCCGGTTAACTTAAGCTTCTAATCCACATTAAAAGGCTGTCTCCAATTCTTTGTTTCATCCAACGATATCTAAAATGAGAAAATGAATAGAGAGACCAATAACGATATGTGCCTGGACTGTGGAAGTGACAGGGCAAATGGAGCCTTATAAAATGCTTCAGTAGGTCGTCTTCCAAATAGGCAGTCGCTGCTGATCAATGAGGCCCTTTCATTTCAGCTTTGAAAGAAGGCAGGGGGTGATGAACGATAAAATAAATGGAAAACTAAAATTGATGTATCATTAGAGTTTATTTTTGTGGGATTGTGAGGTGCATTTTCAAATTAACACGGTAACGGAGCACAGAAGGAGACCAAGTTCCCCACTGAGTTCATATTGGCTCTATTTAAGATAAATGCAGCTATATTTGTTACTTGTCTCTCTCACAGCTCTGTAGATTATTGTCTTTCAGATACTGACCCACATCGCCTTTGACATCTTTCAATCTGCCTCCATTACAACCCAGGATGGTGCATTCTAAACCCTAACTACTTGTTGTTTCAACAAAAGAAAATCACTGACTAATTTCCAAATCTCATTACTTCTATCTTTCATATTAATTAACCCTTCTTAGTTTAGTTTAGAGATACAGCGCGGAAACACGCCCTTCAGCCCACTGGATCCGCGCCCACCAGCGATCCTCGCACATTAACACTATCCTACACCCACCAGGGACAATTTTTACATTTACACCAAGCCAATTAACCGACAAACATGTACGTCTTTGGGGTGTGGGAGGAAACCGAAGATCTTGGAGAAAGCTCACGCAGGTCACGGGGAGAACATACAAACTCCGTGCAGACAGCACCTGTAGTCGGGATCGAACCCGGGTCTCCGGCGCTGCATTCGCTGTAAGGCAGCATCTCTACCGCTGCGCCATGCACTCTCAATGAAAAAAGTTTCTATCGGCTCTGCCCAGATCCTTCTTGATTTTAACCACCTCTATCAGATCTCAATGCAACTGCCTCGGAGAACCACCGTATTTTCATCAGTTTATCCGCAATTCTAAAAAAAAAATGTTAGCTCAATAAACCCTGCTGTCGTCAAACCATTGTTTCAACAGAGATTGCAGAGCTGACAAGATGAGGACACTGAGAAATCTGAAAAGCAGCAGTTAGAAGAGTCAAGAGTGTTTTATTGTCATCTGTCATATGAATAAGGGCAGGTTATTGTTAACAGAGATTGCGGAACTGAAAGGTGGAGGAGACCCAAAGATTCGATAGGAACAATTTACAATTTTACCAAGCTAATTAACCTACAAATTTTACGTATTTGGTGAGTGGGAGGAAACCGGAGCTCCTGGAGAAAACCCTCGCAGGTCACGGGGACAGCGTACAAACTCGGGGAGGATCGATCACGGGGCTTTTGACATGTAAGACAGCAACTTTACTGCTGCGCCATTGTGTCTCCTCTTATTGAGGTTAATGTGGAAAACCTCATAGCACCAGTACCTTAGAATCAAAGGACGTACCTTTATAAGATAGTGTCAGTAAGCGGGTATCGCTGGTGGGCGGATGAGTGCAGCTGCAATAACATTCAAAAGGCTCGAACAATCCAGGAGAAAGCACCCGATAGATTGGCACCACATCACCGCCCTCAACACCCATTCCCTCCAGCACCAGCGCACAATGGTTGTTGGGTGTACAACAACAAATTGGATTGCAGTTACTCATCCAGCCCACTCTGACAGTGCGTCACAAACCTACAAACACTTCTGCCAAGATATACATGTGCAGCAGGTTCATGATATAACTGTCACCTGTAATAAAGTTGGGGGTGGGGTAGCTCTGTTGGTGAGGAATGAAATTCAGTCCCTTGCAAGGGGTGATAGAATCAGGAGATGTGGTCAATATGGATAGAACTGAGGAAGTGTAAGGGTAAAAATACCCCAATGGGAGTTAACTACTGGCCCCCAAACAGTAAGCTGGATACAGGGTGCAAGTTGAATCAAGAGTTAAAATTGGCCTGTAGCAAAGGTAATGCTACGGTGATTATGGGAGATTTCAACATACAGGTAGACTGGGAAAATCAGGTTGGTACTAGCCCCCTAGAAAGGGAGTTTGTGGAATACCTCAGAGATAGATTCTTAGAGCAGCTTGTACTGGAGCCTACACGGGAGAAGGCAATTCTGGATTTAGTGTTGTGTAATGAACCGGATTTGATAAGGGAACGCAAGGTGAAGGAGCCTTATGGTAGTGACCATAATATAAGTTTTAATCCACAATTTGAGAGGGAGAATGGGAAATCGGAAGTGTCATTATTACAGTTGAGCAGAGGGGACAAGGGAGGCATGAGAGAGGAGCTGGTCAATGTTGACAGGAAAGAGACCCTAGCAGGAATGACAGTGGAACAACAATGGCAGATATTTCTGGGGACAATATAGAAGATGCAGGATCAGTTCATTCCAAAGAGGAAGAAAGATTCTAAGGGGAGTAAGAGGCGACCGTGGCTGACAAGGGAAGTCAAGGAGAGTGTAAAAATAAAAGATAAGAAATATAACATAGCAAAGATGAGCGGGAAGCCAGAGGATTGGGAAACTTTTAAAGAGCAACAGAAGATAACTAAAAAGGCAATACGGGGAGAAAAGGTGAAGTACGAAGGCAAGCTAGCCAATAATATAAAGGAGGATACATAGTAAAAGCTTCTTTAGGTACGTGAAGAGGAAAAAATTAGATAAGGCACATGTGGGTCCGTTGAGGACAGAAACAGATGAATTTATTATGGCGAACAAGGAAATGGCAGACGAGTTGAACAGGTACTTTGGATCTGTCTTCACTAAGGAAGACACAAACAATCTCCCAGATGTACTAGTGGCCAGAGAACTTAGGGTGATGGAGGAACTGAAAGAAATTCACATTAGGCAGGAAATGCTATTGGGTAGACTGATGGGACTGAAGGCTGATAAATCCCCAGGGCCTGATGGTGTGCATCCCAGGGTACTTAAGGCATTGCCTCCAGAAATCGTGGACGCATTGGTGATCATTTTCCAATGTTCTATAGATTCAGGATCAGTTCCTGTGGATTGGAGGGTAGCCAATGTTATCCAATTTTTTAACAAAGGAGGAAGAGAGAAAAAACAGGAGATTATAGACCAGTTGGCCTGACATCGGTGGTGGGGAAGATGTCGGAGTCAATTATAAAAGATGAAATAGCGGCACATTTGGATAGCAGTAACAGGGTCGGTCCGAGTCAGCATGGATTTACGAAGGGGAAATCATTTATTTCCCTGGGCCATTAGAACTCTAAACTCCTCAAATATCCACACGATTTGAGAATGCTGTCATCCATTCCACTATAAAACAGACCACAGCTAATATTTATTCTTAAAAAAAATATATTTTAAGTATTTATGAAATTTTAAAGTGTAATATCCCAATGCAATGTCCTACCTAGGTGTGATAATTATAACGTATCTACTATTTAAAGCAGTTAAATAATGTATTGAATGTATTGGATGTGTTTTGGTCTTGTTTGGACTTGTTTTGGTTGCACTGATCAGTAGCTCTCCTAATGTTGTTGTATTTCTAAGTACAATGACAATAAAGGCTTATTATTATTATTATGCTTGACTAATCTTCTGGAATTATTTGAGGATGTAAGTAGGAAAATGAACAAGGGAGAGCCATTGGATGTAGTGTACCTGGACGTTCAGAAAGCCTTTGATAAGGTCCCACATAGGAGATTAGTGGGCAAAATTAGAGCACATGGTGTTGGGGGTAGGGTACTGACATGGTTAGAAAATTGGTTGGCAGACAGGAAACAAAGAGTAGGGATTAACGGGTCCCTTTCAGAATGGCATGCAGTGAGTAGTGGGGTACCACAAGACTGTGTGCTGGGACCATAGCTATTTACAATATGCATTAATGATATAGATGAAGGGACTAAGAGTAACATTAGAAAATTTGCAGATGGCACAAAGCTGGGTGGCAGTGTGAACTGTGAGGAGGATGCTCTGAGGATGCAGGGTGACTTGGACAGGTTAAGTGAGTGGGCAGAGGCATGGCAGACACAGTTTAATGTGGATAAATGTGAGGTTATCCACTTTGGTGGCAAGAACAGGAAGGCAGATTATTATCTGAATGGTGTCAAGTTAGGAAAAGGGGAAGTATAACGAGATCTGGGTCTCCTTGTTCAACAGTCACTGAAAGAAAGCATGCAGATACAGCAGGCAGGGAAGAAAGCTAATGTCATGTTGGCCTTCATAACACGATGAGTTAGGTATAGGAGCAAAGAGGTCCTTCTACAGTTGTAGAAATCTACAATTCGCTGGATGCTTTCAAGAGAGAGTAATAGAGCTCTTAAAGATAGCGGAGTCAAGGGATATGGGGAGAAGACAGGAAAGTGGTGCTGATTGTGGATGATCAGCATGATCACAGTGAATGGCGGTGCTGGCTTGAAGGGCCGAATGGCCTACTCCTGCACCTATTGCCTATTGTCTATTGTCTATTGTTGTTCGGCCACAACTACAGTTTGGCTCTGTCCCGCACGCCGGAGTTCAGCAGAGGTGTGAATGGCCTAGATAAGTTTCAAGTAGATTTACGAGAGTGATTACAAGCACAACATTTTATTCACATACAAAAGGTTGAAGAGGAAGCTGCTCGAAAGTGAACGGGATGTCAGGGTCTGAAAACCAACATAACAATCAGGAAACCTCAAGGGCATGTGGATAAACATATTCATCAAGCCATCGGAGAATGTTAAAAAACAATCCAGAAGGACATGAAATAAAACGAAAGGCAGCCTAACGAGATTCTTTTCACTCCTTCAAACTTTTCGCTCCTTCAAACTTCTGACAATGGTCTTCCACCTGAAAAATCAACACTTTTATAAAGGGCCTGTCCCACCAACATGCGATTGCATGCGTCTAGCGCGACCAGACGTGGTCGCTTGAGGCGTTCGGCAGCGCGGGGCCGGTCCCACTTTGATCGCCGGAGACGTCTGGAGTTGTGCGGGGCTGGTCCCGTCATCAAACTCACCAATCAGCTGGGCAGGAGGCGGGCCGACTGAATTTGGACGTCGCATGGCGTCGGGCGGTGACGTCACCACGCAACGGCACGCCGGGAGGAGACGTCATTGAGCAACGCCACGCGCTAGGCGTTCGCCGTCAAGACGCTGCGTTCGACGTCAAGACGCTGCGTACGTCCGTCAAGACGCTGCGTACGCCCCCAATGCGGCTGCGGGCCGACAGGCCGTTGGCGCGCGGGATTTTCGGACAGTGCAAGAATTTTGTATCCCCGCGCGATGTCGGGACCAGCCCCGCACAACTCCATAGGCCTTTGCCGATCGAAGTGGGACCGGCCCCACGAGGCCGTACGCCTCAAGCGACCACGTTTGGTCGCGTTAGACGCATGCAATCGCATGCTGGTGGGACAGGCCCTTTACTCCTGCCATGGGCCTGTCCAGAGGCGCAGCGGTAGCGCTGCTGCCTCACAACGTCGGGTTGGACCCTGTCTCCGGGTGCTGTCTGTGCGGAGTTTGTACCTTCTCCCGATGGCCGCGTGGGATTTCTCCGGGTGCGCGGCATTTCCTCTCACCCTTTAAAGACTTGCAGGTTTGTGGGTTTATATTTTCCGTAAATTTCCCCTAGTGTGTAGGATGCGAAAGTGAATACAAAAGGACTGTACAATTTACATTCCCAGCATCTGAAGCTTTCTGTCAGGGGTTGTATGCAATTCGTCAGTGGCGAGGATCTGGAAGACTCTGGCATTTGAGGTGGGGGGGGGGGGGGGGGAGGGATTTGGCGGATTAAAATTCAGCTGATGCGGGGTCTGAAATGGAGCGGGTTTAGGCGGCAAAATATCAAATGGTTGTGAATACGATGACTACCATCATTAAAGAGGAAGTAGATTGAACTGTTTTTGCCTACCATCGCAGTGAGAAATGTGGGGAATCCGATGTGGTGGATGTTTATGTTCACTTTTATATAGTTGTGTGTCTTGTTGCTCTTTTTTTCGTATGGCTGTATGGTAATTCGCATATCGCTGTACTTTAATTGGTACGTGACAATAAAAGACCTTTGAAATCTTTATACTTTTACCTGGATATCGGTACGAACGCCATGAGAGTGTCCGCAAAAACGAGTATTGTTTGTATCACCGCATGAGGGTTGGGTGCTGACCACAATGTTGGTCCGCAATACGAGGAAGATCAAAGGTTTTTCAACAGTTGACTTGGAAGTGGGAATCTAGAGACAGTTGAGAGTTATCTACACAGGGTAATGGAATGTGTAAAATTGAAGCGGAATTGGCCGGGGTTATGTTGATGTTGCGGGTGTATGGCGGTGGGTGCTTTCTGTTTCAGACAGGGAAACATGAGTGGCGGAGACTGTTTGCAAAAGAGGAAGCAACAACGGCGATTTACTGGCCCTTGTGGACACCGAAGTGAGAACAATCAGAAGAGATGTAACTGACAGACTGCGAATGGGATATTGTTATGTGTTATGTTTAAGAAGGAACTGCACATGCTGGAAAATCGAATGTAGACAAAAATGCTGGAGAAACTCCGCGGGTGAGGCAGCATCTATGGAGCGAAGGAAATAGGCGACGTTTCGGGTCGAGACCCTTCTTCAGACTGATGGGGGGTGGGAGGGGCGGGAAAAAGCAAGGAAGAGGCGGAGACAATGGGCTATGGGGAGGGGAAAGAGTGAGAAAGCAGGGACTACCTAAAATTGGAGAAGTCAATGTTCATACCGCTGGGGTGTAAAGTACCCAAGCGAAATATGAGGTACTGCTCCTGAAATTTACGGTGGGACTCACTCTGGCCATGGAGGAGGCCCAGGACGGAAAGGTTGGATTCGGAATGGGAAGGGGAGTTGAAGTGCTGAGACATCGGGAGATCAGGTTGGTTACTGTGAACAGAGCGGAGGTGTTGGGCGAAGCGATCGCCAAGCCTACGCTAGGTCTCACCGATGTAGAGCAGCTGACACCTAGAGCAGCGGATGCAATAGATGAGGTTGGAGGAGGAGCAGGTGAAACTCTGCCGCACCTAGAAAGACTGCTTGGGTCCTTGGATGGAGTCAAGGGGGAGGTAAAGCGGTTGCAAGGGAAAGTGCCAGGAGAGGGGGTGGTTTGAGTGGGAAGGGACGAATTGACCAGGGAGTTACGGAGGGAGCGGTCTCTGCGGAAAGCAGAAAGGGGAGGAGATGGGAAGATGTGGGCAGTGGTGGGAACCAATTGGAGGTGGTGAAAATGTTGATGGGATTATTTGTTGCATGTGACGGCTGGTAGGGTGGAAGGTGAGGACAAGGGGGACTCTGACCATGTTACGAGTGGAGGGATGGGGAGTGAGAGCAGAGTTACAGGATATTGAAGAGACCCTGGTGAGAGCCTCATCTAAAGTAGAAGAGGGGATCCCCTGTTCCCTAAAGAATGAGGACAACTCCGATGCCTTGGTTTGGAACACCGCATCCTGGGTGCACATGCAGCGTAGACAGAGGAATTAGAAGTAGGGGATGGAGTACTTACAGGAAGCAGGGTGGGAAGAAGTGTAGTCCAGATAGCCATGGGAGTCAGTGGGTTTATAGTAGATGTCGGTCAGTATTATGTCACCTGCAATGGAGATAGTGAGGTCTAGAAACTGGAGGGATATGTCGGAAATGGTCCAGGTGTATTTTGAGTGCCGGATGAAAGTTAGTGGTGAATTGGATGAAGTCAGTGAGTTCTGTATGGGTGCAGGAGGTAGCACCAATGCAGTCGTCGATGTAGCGGAGTTAGAGTTCTGGGATAGGGCCATGGTGCGCCTCGAACAAGGATTGTTCGACATACCCTACAAAGAGGCAGGCATAGCTTGGGCCCATGCGCGTGCCCATAGCTACGCCTTGGATTTGGAGGAAATGGGAGGAGTCAAACGAAAAGTTGTTACGGGTAAGGATCAGTTCCGCTAGGCGGAGGAGAGTATCAGTAGACGGGGATTGGTTGGTTCTGCGGTCGAGGAAGAAATGGAAGTCTTTAAGACCCTCCTGGTGGGGGATGGAGGTGTAGTGTGACTGGGCATCCCTGGTGAAGATGAGGAAATGGGGGCCTAGAAAATGGAAGTCAAGACGAAGAGCGTGTGAGGTGTCTTGAACATAAGTAGGGAGGGATTTAACCAAGGGGGATAGGATGGAGTCGAGGTATGTGGAAATATGTTCGGTGGGGTACGAACAGGCAGAAACAATGGGTCTGCCAGGACAGTTAGGTTTGTGGATTTTGGGGAGAAGGTAAAATCAGGCCGTGCGGGGCTGGGGAACGATGAGGTAGGAGGCTTGGGAGGGCAGGAAGCCGGAAGTGATGAAGTCAGTGATAGTGTTAGAGATGGTGGCCTGGTGCTCGTCTGTGGGGTCATGGTCCAAGGATAAGTAGGAGGAGGTGTCAGAGAGTTGGCGCGTGGCCTCAGACTTGTAGAGATCAGCACGACAGACTACCACGGCTCCTCCCTTGTCGGTGGGTTTGATCACCCAGTCTGGGTTGTTGCAGAGTGAGTGGAGGGCTGTACGTCAGGGGGGAGAGGTTAGAGTGAGACAGGGGAGTGGGGAAGTTGAGGCGGTTGAAGTCCCACTGGCAGTTTAAAATAAAAAGGTCTAAATCCGGTAGATGGCCATGAGCGGGAGTCCAAGAGTAGGGGGTCCATTGGAGAAGGAAGAAGGGGTCATCACGTCAGGGGGGCGAGGACTCCTTCCCATGGAAAAACGCTTTGATGCGGAGGCGACGGAAGAAGAGCTCCACATCGTGGCGGACGCGGAACTCATTGAGGTGGGGACGGAGGGGAACAAAGGTGAGGCCTCTGCTGAGGAGAGACCATTCGGTATCCAAGAGGGGAAGGACAGGGGGGGGATGGTGAACACACGGCAAGGATGGGGGTTGGGGCCGGAGGAAGGCAGGTGAGTGGACTGAGGCCGAGGCAATGTTTGGTATGGGAGTGGTGGGGGGGTCAGGGTGGAGGGGGGTATGAGGTCTATAATGTGGGTGGGGAAGAACTGGGGTCACATGGTTTGAGGGGGAAGGGGAAGAACCAGTGGAACAACCATTGAGGTTGTTATAGTCACTGTGTTATAGTCACTAAAGAAGGATCTCGACGCAAAACGTCACCCATTCCTTCTATCCAGAGATGCTGCCTGTCCCGCTGAGCTGCTCCAGCATTTTGTGTCTATCTCAAGAGTTTTTTTGCTCTGCCTCCTTAAGGCTCACCTGTTAACGATGTCGACACCTCAATATTACGATCTTATATTCTGAGGGCAGATCGCGATAGAACAAATTGCCAGAATCGCGATAAGGAGAAGATTATTAAAAAATGACCCCCCTGTAATGACAAGCACCAATCAGCTAATCAGTTTTAATGGCTCTTGTCAACTTCCCCGAGCACTATATCTGCAATACAGCTGTTTACATTGATTCTTCACGACCCATTGACATAGCAGTCCTCAGCAGAGGTGATATATTTGCATCCCATGCGCCGACTCCTCGATCTGTCCCGAGGCGCCATGATGTCCAGCGTCTACCCCGGCATGCCTATTTATGTCGGCCCCACTGATGACACCCTTCTCCCGACTCAAATACTCCTTCCCCTGGACAACCCCTGCCAGACGTCTAACCTCTCTCGACCGTTTGATCTCCTACTGCCACCACAACATCGACCATCGCTGTTTCTCCACTACCCTACACAGCTCTCGACTCACTCAATACCACTCCCAATATTAGCATCAAACACATTGACAAGGGAAGTGCTGTCGTAGTCTGATAGACTGACCTCTAGCGTGCTGAGACCAGGTGTCAGATCTCAGACACACCCATGCTCACCATTGACACTGAACAAGTGACGTCTCTACAGCCTCCAACCCGTTTCCCCGTTGCCCAGTCGTTATAGTCCAGTTCCTTCACAGGTCTATTCCCCATCAGGAAGGCCTCGGGGCCTCCGTTTCTTCCGTGAACAGATAACGAATCAGTTCCCCTCAGCTAACATTCTGCTCCAGGGTCGAGACCAAGGGTGGACTCGGCGACCGTTTTGCCGTTCAAGCGCTCGTTCCGCCTATTGGATCTCCCGGTTACTAACCGTTTTATCTCCGCTTCCAATCCCCATACTGCCCTTTCTGTCCTGGGCCTTCTCCATTGATGGAGAGAGGCCACGCTCAAATTGGAGGAACAGAACCTTACCTTTTCTTGTGCAGCTTGAATCCCAACAGTTTGAACATTACATTCTCCACATTTAGGTAACGGCAATCCACCCCTACCCCCCTCACCTCTCCCCCCCCCCCCCCCCCCCCGTGCCCGACGTGGACTCGCATGCATATCTCCCTCCTTTCATATACATTCCATCTCAAGCTTCTAAAGTCATAACTCTTCAATCCTTGTGTCCCATATCTGTATTTTCATCTCTGGCCTTTGTCCAAATATCTGCCTGCAAAATACCCCCACCCTCCACCATCACCTGTATCCACCTATTACCTGCCAGACTTTGCCCTGTCCCTCCTCCCTATAGCTCCCCAACCCACCCACTACCACCAGTCTGAAGAAGGATCCCGATCTGAAACCTCGCCTATCCATGTTCTATGGGGATTCTGCCTGATCCGCAGAGTTTTTGCCTTTTTCCTCTGTTCCACCTAAAGGATATGTCTCACCCAACAAGATTTATTTTGGTTTCTCTTATTTTCCCCGTGTCAAAAGTGTAGCAGTGGATACATCGGCCCATTTATGCCTATCTTTTCGTTGATTACAGCGAATGCTCTTTGCTCTACACATAACCCGCAGAATCCCCAAACATGTGTCTGCTACATCGATGGTTGTGTCTGGACTGCCTCCTGTACACAGGGACTGATTGATTGCATCAATTTCATTAATAATTTCGACCCAGCCCTAAACTTCATTTGGTCTATCTGTGATAACTCTCTCCAGTCTCTTGAGATCTCTGGATCAATCACAGGGGATAGAATAGAATATCCACCGACACGTAGTACAAACCCATTGATTCTCACAGCTACCTTTACTACACCTACACCCACGCCTCTTGCAAGGTCTCCATCTCTTACTCCGAGTCTCTCTGCCTCTTCTCCAATTGCTCCCAAGATAATGCTTCCACTCCAGGGCATCTGAGGTATCCTCTTCTCGTTTTAAGATTACAAAAAACTAATGGGTGTTGTTTCAGTGTCTCAGAGACACTCGTTTCTTGACAAAATAAGAACACATTAATATCAAACATCATCCAAAGTATTTATTACGTTTTTCGATCTTTCGATTAAACACGGTGAGAATGAAAAAATATTATTGACCATAACCAGAACAGTGTAAGGCGTGGTAAAGCTGAGATTGCATTAATTTGATCTGCCGCATCTGAAGCATCTATGCAGAATATTGGAAAAGGCTCAAAAAGACAAATTCCGATAAATTGTTTATCATTCAAAGAATGGAACTTTGATCTCTCTTCCATGGGAATATCTATCCAGTCCTTTTCCTACATTTGCGAATTCGCAGAATAAAGATGTTTTCGTGCAAGCTCTTGGACAAACATCAAATGCAGTGATCTCAAAGCAAATCAATATGTGTGTTTGTGATTATACAGCGAGTGAAGACAATGCAGTGGAGATCTGCTTGTTCATGTTGCTGGAAAGGTGAGAGGTATGTACTGTCCAATGTAACGCAGTACCTTGTTCATCACTTCAGGACTCGCGTTGGAAGAAAGTACCTGAGGAATAAAAACATTGTGTAAGCTAAAATGTACAATGGAGTTAAACAGAACTAGTCGTGATAATATTGTCTCCATTAAATCCTCTTAATTACCAATGCATGGTACAAGCATACGGAAAGTATTTCCTGAAAATTAATAGATACCGGCGTCATATCTGGAGCCAATGTAAAAGTAACTGTTTTTTTAATTTCAACGCAAATATATGCAATGTTCTCATTGATAAATTTAATTTGTATCGTGTCACTGATATTCACCATAGTCCTCATTGTTCGGTGGGAAATGCATCCTGAATTGCACAACTCCCAACCCACACATCGCTGGTGTCGGGATACAGCCAGAGGAAGCAAACAATGAAATGTTTTCCTTACCGTCTTCATGGCTCTGATGTAAACCATGGAAACGAGTCATCGACCCCAATGGGTGCTGCAAGGGCAGGGACAGTGAATGTGCCGCAGTGAAGTTGGTCATTGCTGTTTGTGGAGCAGGCAGCCGGGAAAGCAGGATCGTGGAGAATCTGCAGAGTCCGCTCTGCGGGAGTGATAAAGAATGACAGGGAATCTCAGTGCGTGATAGACGGCATCGCACGGCGAGGTTTGTCCAATTATGGAAGAACGGCGACATTGGAATAATCATCAGGACGTTTGTGTATAATTCTGTTATGTACAAGGACCTGTTGTTGGTGCACGGTGACTGGGAATGGTTTCTGTTTTCTACCTCCATTCAAGTGCAGGTCTACAACACAGTATATGGAAAACAAAAGCCGACATGAACATGTACTATCTAATAGGCATGTGGTCGACATTACAGTCGGGAGTGGCACCTTGTTGGAGTGAGAACAGAACTGCTCGTGGGCTGCTTTCTCGGAACATTGTATTTCATTTCATGAAAACTTTGAAGCACGGAAGTGAATACAGAAAAACTCAATCCGTGGAACGATTTTCCACACAGATGCCCGGTTACTGTGTGATGGAAGAGACTGAACTCACCGTCATTGTCGACATCATCGCCGGCAACTGTGGTCTTCAGAAGGTCATCGTCGCCAGCGCCCATCGAGAACTGACAACCCCGAGAAGCAATGGTTTTACTCTCGGTATCGTCATAGTCGTCAGGAACCAGGTCTAGGAGGAAGCATAAGCCAGAATTATGGTCCTGAAAGTCAATATTGTACAGCAAGCTCCGCCTGATGAGATTCTGTTGATCGTGTGAATGGGGATTTGGAAGGAGAGAGGATCTTGAGCCTTCTTGTGGCGATGAACTAATTAATCGCGCATCAAGCCTGTGCATATCATATTTCACACAGCAAGGCCTACAACGCATTGTATGTCAAAGGAGAAACATTGAATGTTTTGTTCAATCACACAGCTGGTTACAGACGAGAGATGTTTCTTCAAATTCAAACTCGATCACTGTTCTCTCGGAAAGAAAATCTTTTCCAACACCTTGAGATCTTTTCCCACTCATTCTCGGCGGACATTTTTGCGCACATTTTCTATGCTCGTTTCTGATCACAGGCAGAATGAAATAAAATAAGAAAAAGAGGAAAAAAAAAAATTGTACCAACCGTGAACACTGAGGAGTTTCCTTCGGGATATTCTTGTGCAAGAAGAGAACCATCCAGAGGGTCGCTGGTGTAATATTCGAGTTGATTGATGGAATCAATGGAACCAGAGGACTAAAAGACAACACAGCACAAGCGACAGTTATTAAACACTCCAATTTCAGGTTCCATATTTTACTTGCACTTTTCTTTCTCTTCTGATTCCAACTTCTGCCGCCCTTTGACTTCTCCATGTCTCCGCTTATCACCTCCAGCCTTGGTGTCGACCTCCACTCTTCTCCCCCAAATTCACTCATCTGCAAATTACCACCCCCCCCCCTCCGTATGGATATACCTCTCATTTTTCAGATCTTGCCCCACCTCTTCCCTTTGCTTCTTTCTATTATCTGCCTCCACACGGTCCTCTTGATGAAGGGTCCCGACACCAAGCCCGTCTGCCCATTTCCCGTCATAGATTCTGCCTGACCGCTGAGATCCTCCAGCAGATTGTTTTTATTGCATGGAGGATTTGTTGTTTTTGTTTTCTCTTTATTAAGTGATCATTAATGCGATTTTTGGAAATGAGGCCACATTTATCCTTTCAAAAGTGGGTCAGGTGCAAATACTCACCTGAATCATGTGTCTGGCTGAAATTATTGGCAGCAGGAAAATCCTCAATCTCTTCATAAATTGCCTGGTAAAAGCCGATCGGTGATCCCCTGCCACTAATATCTGCAGCTGCCGGAGACACGGTTGGGTTTAACTTACTGACATGCAAGACTTGAATTTAACAGTTCAACCTTTGTGAACAAGATGCAAAATGGTAACGCGTTGATAATCAAGGTAAAGTGTTGGTGAGCAGAAACATCGAAGAATCCCACTGCACGGACTAATGTCTAATTGCATAAACGAGCTAATGATATTATCATCAGGAAGATCTAAAGCATGCTGCGTCAGTAGGACTTCTTCGCGTTGACAATGATTACATTCTGGGTGGCATTGCCCGAGAGCCGTTGGAGCGGTCGGTCGCAGAGGGAGGAGGAACCGGAATCTGTAACGTTTCAAGTTCCACTCGCACTTCAAAAACAAGTGGGCTTAAGGAAGCCGCTGATTGGTGGAAGCAGACAAGAGGGAGCAGCTGATTGGGAGTCAGATCCCTGCTGATTGTACTGTATTGTAGCAGTTTGTTTTGTATTGTATCCAGGGTAAGGGGAGTATGAGGGCCAGGGCAGTTTACTGTTCTGGATGTCAGATGTAATGTATCCAGGGTAAGGGGAGTATGAGGGCCAGGGCAGTTTACTGTTCTGGATGTCAGATGTATTGTATCCAGGGTAAGGGGAGTATGAGGGCCAGGGCAGTTTTACTGTTCTGGATGTCAGATGTATTGTATCCTGGGGTACGGGGAGTATGAGGCCCAGGGCAGTTTACTGTTCTGGATGTCAGATGTATTGTATCCAGGGTAAGGGGAGTATGAGGGCCAGGGCAGTTTTACTGTTCTGGATGTCAGATGTATTGTATCCAGGGTAAGGGGAGTATGAGGGCCAGGGCAGTTTACTGTTCTGGATGTCAGATGTATTGTATCCAGGGTAAGGGGAGTATGAGGGCCAGGGCAGTTTACTGTCTGGATGTCAGATGTATTGTATCCAGGGTAAGGGGGGAGTATGAGGGCCAGGGCAGTTTACTGTTCTGGATGTCAGATGTATTGTATCCAGGGTAGGGGGAGTATGAGGGCCAGGGCAGTTTACTGTTCTGGATGTCAGATGTATTGTATCCAGGGTAAGGGGAGTATGAGGGCCAGGGCAGTTTACTGTTCTGGATGTCAGATGTATTGTATCCAGGGTAAGGGGAGTATGAGGGCCAGGGCAGTTTTACTGTTCTGGATGTCAGATGTATTGTATCCAGGGTAAGGGGAGTATGAGGGCCAGGGCAGTTTACTGTTCTGGATGTCAGATGTATTGTATCCAGGGTAAGGGGAGTATGAGGGCCAGGGCAGTTTACTGTTCTGGATGTCAGATGTATTGTATCCAGGGTAAGGGGAGTATGAGGGCCAGGGCAGTTTACTGTTCTGGATGTCAGATGTATTGTATCCAGGGTAAGGGGGAGTATGAGGGCCAGGGCAGTTTACTGTTCTGGATGTCAGATGTATTGTATCCAGGGTAGGGGGAGTATGAGGGCCAGGGCAGTTTACTGTTCTGGATGTCAGATGTATTGTATCCAGGGTAAGGGGAGTATGAGGGCCAGGGCAGTTTACTGTTCTGGATGTCAGATGTGGGAAGTCATGGAGACTGATAGCCCTCCAGACGTCCACATCTGCGCCAGGTGTATCGAGATGGGGCTCCTAAGGGACCGTATTAGGAACCTGGGAGCAGCAGCTCGATGACCTCCGTCTGGTCAGGGAGAGCGAGGAAGTCATTGAGAGGAGTTACAGGGAGGTGGTCACTCCAAGACCACAGGAGGCAGGCAAGTGGATCACGGTTAGGAGAGGCAAGGGGCACAGGCAGGGACTAGAGAGTACCCCGGTGGCTGTACACCTTGACAATAAGTACTCCTGTTTGAGCACTGTTGGGGGGGACAGCCTACCTGGGGGTAGCGACAGCGGCCGGGCCTCCGGTACAGAGACCGGTCCTGTTGCTCACAAGGGTAAGGAAAAGAAGAGGAGGGCAATACTAATAGGGGACTCTATAGTTAGGGGGTCAGACAGGCGATTCTGTGGACGCGGTCGGGAGACCCGGATGGTAGTTTGCCTCCCTGGTGCCAGGGTCTGTGATGTGTCTCAATGTGTCCAAGATATCCTGAAAGGGGAGGAGAGGAGCCTGAGGTCGTGGTACATATAGGTACCAATGACATAGGTAAAAAAAGAGAATAGGTCCTGAAAGGAGAATTTAGGGAGTTAGGAGGGGAGTTAAAGAGTAGGACAGCAAAGGTAACAATCTCGGATTACTGCCTGTGCCACGCGACAGTGAGAGTAGGAATGGAGCGAGGTGGAGGATAAATGCGTGGCTGAAGGACTGGTGCAGAGAGCAGGGATTCAAATTTCTGGATCATTGGGACCTCTTTTGTGGAAGGTGCGACCTGTACAAAAAAGGATGGGTTGCACTTGAACCTGAGGGGGACCGATATCCTGGCTGGAGATCTGCAAAGGCTACTGGGGAGACTTTAAACTAGAATGGTTGGGGGGAGGGACTCAAATAGAGAAAGCTATTAGACAGTGTGTGAGGCAGGACGCAGAGAAGAAAGCACTCAGACCCAACATGTAGGGGGGAAAGAAGAAAACAATAATAAACAGAGAATAAGAGGTGGTGGGGTTCTTAAATGGGTGAGCAGAGAAACAGAGTGGTGTAAAATGCGGGCGGAAGCAATAGGTAGCAAGTGCAAAGTAAAAGAGGCAGGCAGACAAATCCAGGGCAAAAATCAAAGAGGGATACTTTTCAACATAATTGTATAAGGGGTAAGAGCGTGTAAAAACAAGCCTGAAGGCTTTGTGTCCTCAATGCAAGGAGCATTCGTAATAAGGTGGATGAGTTGAACGTGCAGATAGCTATTAATGATTATGATATAGTTGGGATCACGGAGACATGGCTCCAGGGTGACCAAGGCTGGGAGCTGAACATCCAGGGATATTCAATATTCAGGAGGGATAGAGAGAAAGGAAAAGGAGGTGGGGTAGCGTTGCTGGTTAGAGAGGAGATTAACGCAGTGGAAAGGAAGGACATTAGCTCTGGAGGATGTGGAATCGGTATGGGTAGAGCTGCGAAACACTAAGGGGCAGAAAACGCAGGTGGGTGTTGTGTACAGGCCACCTAGCAGTAGTGGTGAAGTTGGGGATGGCATCAAACAGGAAATTAGAAATGCGTGCAACAAAGGCAAAACAGTTATAATGGGTGACTTCAATCTACATATAGATTGGGTGAATCAAATTGGCAGGGGTGCTTAGGAAGAGGATTTCTTGGAATGTATGCGGGATAGTTATCTAAACCAACATGTAGAGGAACCAACGAGAGAGCAGGCTATTCTAGACTGGGTATTGAGTAATGAGGAAGGGTTAGTTAGCAGTCTTGTTGTGCATGCCCCCTTGGGCAAGAGTGACCATAGTATGGTTGAGTTCTTCATTAGGATGGAGAGTGACATTGTTAATTCAGAAACAACGGTTCTGAACTTAAAGAAAGGTAACTTTGAGGGTATGAGACGTGAATTGGCCAAGATTGACTAGAAATTAGTTCTAAAAGGGTTGACGGTGGATATGCAATGGAAGGCATTTAAAGACTGCATGGATAAACTACAAAAATTGTTCATCCCAGTTTGGCAAAAGAATAAATCAGGGAAGGTAGTGCATCCGTGGATAACAAGGGAAATCAGGGATAGTATCAATGCGTACAAATTAGCCAGAAAAAGCAGCATACCAGAGGACTGGGAGAAATTCAGAGACCAGCAGAGGAGGACAAAGGGCTTAATTAGGAAAGGGAAAATAGATTATGAAAGAAAACTGGCAGGGAACATAAAAACTGACTGCAAACGTTTTTATAGATATGTGAAGAGAAAGAGATTAGTTAAAACAAATGTAGGTCCCTTGCAGTCAGAAACAGATGAATTGATCATGGGGAACAAGGATATGGCGGACCAATTGAATAACTACTTTGGTTCCGTCTTCACTAAGGAAGACATAAATAATCTGCCGGAAATAGCAGGGGACCGCGGGTCAAAGGAGATGGAGGAACTGAGTGAAATCCAGGTTAGTCGGGAAGTGGTGTTGGGTAAATTGAATGGATTAAAGGCCAATAAATCACCAGGGCCAGATAGGCTGCATCCCAGAGTACTTAAGGAAGTAGCTCCAGAAATAGTGGATGCATTGGTGATAATTTTTCAAAACTCTTTAGATTCTGGAGTAGTTCCTGAGGATTGGAGGGTAGCAACGTAACCCCACTTTTTAAGAAGGGAGGAAGAGAGAAAATGGGGAATTACAGACCAGTTAGTCTAACATCGTTAGTGGGGAAACTGCGAGAGTCAGTTACTAAAGATGGGATAGCAGCACATTTGGAAAGTGGTGAAATCATTGGACAAAGTCAGCACGGATTTACGAAAGGTAAATCATGTCTGACGAATCTTATAGAATTTTTCGAGGATGTAAATAGTAGAGTGGATAGGGGAGAACCAGTGGATGTGTTGTATCTGGACTTTCAGAAGGCTTTCGACAAGGTCCCACATAAGAGATTAGTATACAAACTTAAAGCACACGGTATTGGGGGTTCAGTATTGATGTGGATAGAGAACTGGCTGGCAAACAGGAAGCAAAGAGTAGGAGTAAACGGGTCCTTTTCACAATGGCAGGCAGTGACTAGTGGGGTACCGCAAGGCTCAGTGCTGGGACCCCAGCTATTTACAATTTATATTAATGAACTGGATGAGGGAATTGAAGGCAACATCTCCAAGTTTGCGGATGACACTGCTGGGGGGCAGTGTTAGCTGTGAGGAGGATGCTAGGAGACTGCAAGGTGACTTGGATAGGCTGGGTGAGTGGGCAAATGTTTGGCAGATGCAGTATAATGTGGATAAATGTGAGGAAAAAAACAGGAAAGGAGACCTGGGTGTCATGGTACACCAGTCATTGAAAGTAGGCATGCAGGTGCAGCAGGCAGTGAAGAAAGCGAATGGTATGTTAGCTTTCATAGCAAAAGGATTTGAGTATAGGAGCAGGGAGGTTCTACTGCAGTTGTACAGGGTCTTGGTGAGACCACACCTGGAGTATTGTGTACAGTTTTGGTCTCCAAATCTGAGGAAGGACATTATAGCCATAGAGGGAGTGCAGAGAAGGTTCACCAGACTGATTCCTGGGATGTCAGGACTTTCATATGAAGAAAGACTGGATAGACTTGCCTTATACTCGCTAGAATTTAGGAGATTGAGAGGGGGTCTTATAGAAACGTACAAAATTCTTATGGGGTTGGACAGGCTAGATGCAGGAAGATTGTTCCCGATGTTGGGGAAGTCCAGGACAAGGGGTCACAGCTTAAGGATAAGCGGGAAATCCTTTAAGACCGAGATGAGAAAAAACTTTTTCACACAGAGAGTGGTGAATCTCTGGAACTCTCTGCCACAGAGGGTAGTTGAGGCCAGTTCATTGGCTATATGTAAGAGGGAGTTAGATGTGGCCCTTGTGGCTAAAGGGATCAGGGGGTATGATCAGCCATGATCATATTGAATGGCGGTGCAGGCTCGAAGGGCCGAATGGCCTACTCCTGCACCTATTTTCTATGTATCTATGTATGTGCAGATAGCAGCAGTGTGGCGGACGGTGACGAGAAATTGAAATTTCCGCAGATTTGTCAATTTAGGAAGTGACAGATAAGTGAGAGATAAGGATTGCGTTGCATCAAATGAATGTTAAGAGATGGGGAATAAGGAAGTCCTAGTTCATTAAACGCGAGGAAAGTGCAACATCTTGATGTGATGAATAGAATCTAATCAGAATGTTGGAGGTTCTGCAGCGGGTTCGCATCAGTGAAATGAGCCAAATGTTGAACAGATATTTGAACGACGGTCACGTGACCAATCGAGCAGGCATCCAACAAGAAACCATTAACCTTTCCATTCTGTTACTACAAATGGAGAATTTGAATAGAACCATTTAAAGAGTTACAAAATATACTTATTTAATAAAGCAATAACATTGGGAAAAGTGGTTGGAACCGGAGTCTCACCGAGTTGTGAAATACTATCCGCAACAATAATTGTGTAAAGTTGAACCTCACCTCTTTTTGCTGCCCGTCTCCGTGATATCATCATCAGTGCGAGTAATTCACCGATGAGGACGATTCCAAGGGTTATACAGGCGACAACAATCATAGAGGGCATCTTATTCCCCAACACTGAAATACAAATTCAGGGATAACTTCATAACAGACGTTGTAGCTCCATAGTTAAAGCAGGCGCAGCGAACTTTGATTAATTTTCACCTCTGATTGTGCATCTTCCTTCGACACGAATGTTCCCAATAATCCTCTGGGGGCATTGCAGCAGATTAACACGTGAGTGGAAACCAATTACAATACTAATTCTCAATCAGGACTGGTTTATCAGGACTATCTCTTGCATAGTGGTCCCCATTGGCTGCAGGCCGCGTGATTTCTCATGCCATGGAGAACAAACTCGACCGAAGCAAGTTATTTTGGTTTCCACTCACAATTCTGGATTTGGAACGATTGCCCGTTCAAGAATACACAAAAATATCCCCAGATTAGCCGCGTCTGCAAATAGGTTGTGTGATTCAATGATCATCACCAAGCATCTCGCGATAGAGGAACTCGAATAGGATACATTTTCGGAGTCGAGTGAACTAGTTTAATGAAAACAAGACAAGCAATAACACTTATAATTAGGGCTCTGCCGTTGATGTTTTGTTTTACATTTTCCTGCCGATGCCCACTACACAGGGGTTATGACGGCACAAAGAGATGTGGTGAAATCAACGGAATTCTCTGTCGTGCTGGGCAGAACGGGATGAATACAGAACATATCGGAAAGTCCTGATTCCTAACCAGTGGCGCCCTGTATCCAACTAGCAGATACATAATTATATTCAAACATAATGTGTATCCACAGAGCTCGGCACACACCCGGTGTCATAAAATCCAAATCAGAGGAATACTGACACCAAGAAGTGCATGTCCTAAATGTTAACATCGTTTTGCTCAGGATGATGCTTGTTACAAAGGGCCGAACATGTATGATATGCACTAAGAGTAAGTCATCAGGGGTATTTCGACAATACTTTATAAAAGAGCGAACCATTTTCTCCACTGACTCGAAATACAACCGTCAGTTAGGAATAATGACACCGACAAATTCTTCTCAACGTCACAACTTATCTTGTTTCCAACACATGATACGAATTCATTAATAGCCGCTACTCTAAAATCAGTAATCCTAACCGAAATGCGCATTAAAAATTCTACCAACTGCCGCCTTTCATTGAGGCAGCTGGTCGCCACTTTATTGGGGGTGTCGAGGGCAGACAACAATGCGGACGTCCGCATTCTGTGACGTCACAAAGATATTTTGGCTGGAGTTGGACACACAGTTTTAGAAGTTTACAAGACTGGTTCGAATACTGGGCTAAACATTGTGTAAACTATCCATCGTGTACTTTAGTAATTAGCAAATCGTACACAGCGAGTATCAGCATTGTCAACAAAGATTGGAATTCTAAACATCAACATCGCATGAATAATAAATACATGAAATGCTGGAGCCAGTGGGAGTCAAAACTGGACCTGTGAACATAATTGCAAACACATTTTATCAACTTAATCTAATTAGGTTTTCTGCATTAAAGAAACTAAAAACACATTTAATTATGATTTTAAAGTGTTATAATGATTCAGGAATCTGTCGAACAAGACGTACCGGAACAAATAACAATGACATCCTCCTTGTGATCACAGTCATGCTGACCGATCGGTGAAGCCAGACAACGGGACAGGAATGGTTCACTTCCTGTGCATTTGACTTCATCCAGCCAGATATCCCCGGAGACTGGGGCAATGGGAGCCGCTCCTGGAGTCCAACGAGCAGCGCCACATCCCAACTGTCTGCAGACGACATTGGCATCGGCAACATCCCAGGAGTCATCACACACTGTGCCCCAGCTGTTGTTGAACAATAACTGAACCCTTCCGGAGCAATTGTTGCTGCCGCCATCAAGCCGCAGTGGTAGATCTGTAAAGTTAAAAATAATCACATTATGCGTTAAATACACATCCGGAATTGACGTCAGGCTGATGCTAAAATTAATAAAGATAACTCGCCTGGTAAACGGCGAGATTGAGATTCATTTCCTTCGTCACAGGCCTTTCCACTGGATCTCTCTGGCATTTCGGCATCTGTGGAGAAGAGGTGGATGCTGACGGTTTTATACATTCAGGTTTAATATGTCAGCCGCCATATGATGTCTTTCTTGTGTTACCTTCACATGCAACACCTACATCCTCTCCGTGGCGACAGTTGTGTTTCCCCCAAGGGTCTGACTGACACTGCCAAAGCGTCGACTCGTGCGAATTACATTCCATCTCATCGAGCCATATGGGCCCAGAACCCGCTCCATATTTCCAGACGCCATAATAAATAGATTTGAGAGGTCCACATTTTACTTGTTTACAGATCACTTCCGCTTCCTTTCTGTGAAACTTCTCGGAGCACACTGTCCCCCATGTCCCGTTGTACCGCACTTCCACTCTCCCTTCACATCGATGCTCTCCGTTCACAAGGCGCATCTCTTTGTGCTCTGTGAACGAAGCGGGTAATATATAGATTATCACAATGTTTCCATCAACAGCCAGCAAAGATTCTTTGTCGCTGAACAAAAAGGCGCATCTAGTTTAACAAAACAAATCGCCGGAAAACACTCATCAGCGAGGCTGAGTTGGGAAAAATAACTGCGTCAGATAATCACAAAGTGAGCTGTTCAGTCAAGTTGCCGAAAGTGGAGGGGAGGGGAATATGCATCTGGCGGTGAAATGTTGTTGAAGTTGTGGGAAATTGCGGAAGATCAAACACTGAAAGTGGATACTGGTGGGATGGAAGTTAAATGAACGAGGAAACATTGTTCTTGTCCATGTTGAGGGGACGCGAGCAGTGATTCCAGAAATAACAACGGCAATAATTGGTCAATGATTCTACAATCGTTCGTGAAGAAACCGCACGGTTTAACACTTCAAAGGGAACGCTCACTTCACGACCCGCTGGTCCTTTCTTCGAATGCGCCGACCAAATTCCCACTCATACTCTGTCCCTTCTCTCTGTGACCTCCTTCATTGTAAACTCCGTCGCAATAGAAGCTCGAGGTACCACGTTCCATCTCCGCCTGGGAATTTGAAGTTCCACCGCACTCAATAACGAATTTCTCATCGTTAGGTGTTTCGATGTTTCTCTCTGAATGTATGACAACTGTCGTTCCTATCTGTCAGTATTTGGGGGTCAGATTTGTTTTAGGACATTAACCAGTCCCATGGTAGTTTCAAAATGTTTTGCGGTCCAGGAAATTTTCTTGAAACATGCGTGTACCACAGAGCGGACATGGACGTTTAGAAGCTGCATGGCATATAATTTGGATCTATCGGTTTCAATGGGTAGGTTATGTAGAATCATGATTAAAATCACAGCACGCAATACGAGAAATCCAATTGTGAAAATATATGGGAGAATAATTTCGAGAGTTAAAGGCTGAAAGTGAAATCGGCAGAATTTCAAGAGAAAAAATAATTTTCCAGCACGTCAAAATGACGTTTCACAGTCATAATACCCATTATAAGTGTATAACATCAAGTGCATAACCGGGGAATCTGGATGGTCTACCCTTCCGTTTCCCGAAAGATAAAAATGCGTGAACTTGAGCTTGTAACTACAATTATTTGTATATCCAAATTAAATTTAAATCCAAATCTAAATTATTCGTATATCCAAATGCATTTGAATGTATGAAAGGGGATATGTTCCTCATTGATAGATGTTCACATTGCAGGTTATAATGTGAGGGAGTTGATATTCAACGCAAACGTGCGTTTTACGAAAGACGTTTCTGGAATTGTAGACGACTGTAGGCACACAAGGAGATAGAGTTGTAAAGAAGGCGTTAGGTATGCTTGCCTTCCTCTGTCGGGGAAATGAGTATAAGAGTCAGGAAGTCACATTTCAGCTTTAATTAGGTTAGGGCGCATTTGCTGCACTGTGTGCAGTTCTGGTCGCCCAGTTCCTGGAAGAATGTGGAGGCTTTGGAGTGGGCGCAGAACAGCTTGAATAGAGGTGCAATCTTTAATCACGAGAGGGCAGAGCTTTACGGTGAGAGAGGCAAAGATTAAAGAAGATGTCCATGCCAGGTTTCTCACACAGGGAGTGGCGGGTGCCTGAAACATGCTGTCAGGTTGGTCGCGAAGGGAGATAGGATATTGACATTTAGAAGGCTTTTCCATCGGTGTTTGTTACATAGAAACATAGAAAATAGGTGCAGGAGTAGGTCATTCGGCCCTTCGAGCCTGCACCGCCATTCAATATGATCATGGCTGATCATCCAACTCAGTATCCCGTACCCGCCTTCTCTCCATACCCCCTGATCCCTTTAGCCACAAGGGCCACATCTAACTCCCTCTTAAATATAGCCAACGAACTGGCCTCAACTACCTTATGTGGCAGAGAGTTCTAGAGATTCACCACTCTCTGTGTGAAAAATGTTTTTCTCATCTCGGTCCTAAAGGATTTCCCCTCTATCCTTTAGCTGTGACCCCTTGTCCTGGACTTCCCCAACATCGGGAACAATCTTCCTGCATCTAACCTGTCCAACCCCTTAAGAATTTTGTAAGTTTCTATAAGATCCCCCCTCAATCTCCTAAATTCTAGCGAGTACAAGCCGAGTCTTTCTTCATATGAAAGTCCTGACATCCCAGGAATCAGTCTGGTGAACCTTCTCTGCACTCCCTCTATGGCAATAATGTCCTTCCTCAGATTTGGAGACCAAAACTGTACGCAATACTCCAGGTGTGGTCTCACCAAGACCCTGTACAACTGCAATGGAACCTCCCTGCTCCTATACTCAAATCCTTTTGCTATGAATGCTAACATACCATTCGCTTTCTTCACTGCCTGCTGCACCTGCATGCCTACTTTCAATGACTGGTGTACCATGACACCCAGGTCTCGTTGCATCTCCCCTTTTCCTAATCGGCCACCATTTAGATAATAGTCTACTTTCCTGTTTTTGCCTCCAAAGTGGATAACCTCACATGTTCTAACTTCCCTGGACCCAGGAAACTGCTGATAGAGAAATCAACAGAGCTGCGCGCGGAATGAGTTTGATGTTGAGTGGGTGACAACTTCCTGAAGCCTCTGCACCGTTACCCGCAGTCAATGCTCCCTGTGGATGCTGTAAATTATTTATTACATCTCTGGAATGAATCCTCCCATCCCTTGCTGCAGGGAATCAGCAGATTTAAGGTACCCTTACCAGAACACTCCACTGTCACATCTTCTTTATGACTGCAATCATGTTCACCCAGTGGTGCGGAGGGACACTCCCAGAGATATGATTCGTTACCCGAGCATCTTACTTCATCCAACCAAATAGGACCACGACTTCCTCCACAGTATCCAAGAGGTTTATCTTGCAAAGCATATCCACAACCCAGCTGCCTGCAGACCACGTTATCATCAAGCAGATCCCATAAGTCATTACAAACTGTGCCCCAAGACCCGTGGTAATAAAGCTCCAGTCGTCCAGCACATGTACTTCCACCCCCGGTCAGTCGTAATCGGCGGTGGTCTGTTGAATAACAGCAGGGGAGTTGATCAAAGGTTTAGGTTATTATTGTGTACAATGATCAACTTTTGCATCCAATCTAATCGGATCAATTGATACTATACATAAATACAAGCAAGTCAAACTGCAATAGATAGACACGGAAAAATACAATGGGCAGAATATACTTTTCCGCATCTAGCGCACCAGCTCTATCAACAAAGTCCGAAGTCCGCAATGGGGTGGAGGTGAATCGTACAGTATCCCAGCTCATGGAAGGACCGTTCATAAGCCCGATAACTGAGGGGAAGAAGATAAAACAGGGGGTCCCCTATGTCATTGCACATTATGTCTGTCAATTGGTCAGAATTTCTGAATCTGCTTGAGCAATTATATTTACAAGAATTCTACATTTAGCTCAGATTTAGCTCAGAGAAAATCGAAAGTATAAGTTGAAACATAAAATGCTGGAAGTCTCGGCGTGTTGGTTACGGTATGAACCCACAGACTGACTCTCCGACTTCAAACCCTGCAGAGATACATACATGGACATCACGACCATCCCAGCTGGCGACCGACTTCTTGGTTCGAGGAACTGCCCTCAGGACCACACTCGGTTTACAGTGGCAAGCATCGGCCATGTCACTCGGTGGTTGTAGATTATTCATATAAAACCGGATGTTTTCAGGGTCTGGGCCATGGGCTCCTCATGTCTCCACTGTCAGGCGAAGGGGTGGACCAGACGGTGGGGAAGCGACCAACATGGCGCTGTGGCTTGTTGTCAAAGCGCCCGACTGTCCGTTCACAATGGGGGTGAGGAGAACTCGGTGAGAACGGGGCGATGACGCCCGGATAAACCCCGCTCGCCTAGAATTGTTCATTGGAAGCAGGCCCCGAAATCCCCGTCTGGAGCCAGCCCGGCAAAACCACGAGCTGTTCCTCGGAAATGCCCCGGTGTTGTTCCACACCACACCAGGGCGTTTCTTGTGTAGACATCTCCTTCACACGCTCCACTCCCCACCATCGCCTGCCATTGTATATTGTCCCCAGTGTGTAAGTGAGTTGTAGTCTGGGGGTGGCAGTTGTCGGGAGAACACAATGGACATCGTGTAAAAGGGGATTTGATTATTGGCGCGGGAATTATGAGCCCAAGAGCCAGATGCCGATCTACATATCTCTACAACTCGAACTTCCTTCTCATTATTAATCTTTCACAAAGTTTATCATTTTTTATTTCAAACTTTTAACAATATTCACCTGAACACAGGACCCCAACGCCGTTGCTGTCAGTGGGAAACGGATTCATGGTAAATGTGCTGCAATTTCGGAGTTGCGCTTCGTCCCCTTCACAGTGAACGTCGTTCACCCACACGGGCAGCTCACTCTCTCCGTACCTTGAGGAATTGTAGGCGAATATGGCGGAGCCGCAGCCCAACTCTCTGCAGACCACGTTGGAATCATTGATGTCCCAGGAGCGATCCTGTACTCGCCCCCAGCTGCCATTGTGGTAAACCTCCACTCGGCCGTCGCAGCGGCTGCCCCCATTGCTCAGCCTCAGAGACCAACTCTCATCTACAAAACGAAACAGGTTGACTGAAAATTTTAAACTGAAGCCAAAACATTCCATAGATTTTCAACATGTAGCTGGTCAGCTACTAGTTGTAAGGGTTGTTTGCTGACAGTTGCCCACATCTTGCCCACATTACCAAACTTCTGAATTCACTGGGATGGAACCTTCTCCAAGACAGACGTAAAGCTCACCGTTTGGCCTGATTTTACAAAATGTTAAATGTTCAGATCGACATAGATTACCAAACCTACACCAAACCTATCAGGAGCAGACGAGGGCATTTGATCCAATTTGAGATACCTGCTACCAAGACAAATGTGTAAAGCAATTCATTCTTCCCCCGCATAATTAAAGCATGGAATAGTCTTCACCCTCCCATAGTTACCCAACCAGACGCAACTAAATTTAAGGTAGCTCTTTTACTCCAAGAACCCTTTTTTGCTGAAGTCCACCCTCCGCCACCTCCAGTTTAAATTCCACTTGGAATATTTTTGGAGGACCGGGAAACCAGGAAACCAAAAAACCACATGTCGTTTCGGCAGAAAAACAGCACCAGTCACTTTCCTCTGCGTACACAGAAAAGCACACCGAGTAATATATGTGTCCAACCTAGAGAGCCGGGTCCAGCAACAAGAAAAACAACAGTCTATTGAAGAAACACCAGTAAACGATAGTCACCTATTCATCAAATAGTTAATACACTGATCGGAACTGAATGCAAAACGCTCGGCGAGACCCGCACGTGGCATTTCCAGAACGTGGGCGGTGTCTTTTGGAAGTGTTCCTTTACTTTTGTTCTCCATCAGAAATGGCAAGTGTTCAATGAGTAAAAACAACTCGTTAAATAATGGATTTCCCGTTTCCAATTCTACATTGAAAACCCGCGAAACCGTGCCAGTCTCTCCTCTTACTCGCCCACTTTAAGGTCACAAAGCGTCTAATCGGGCATCCAAAGTGAAACCCATGACACATTGGTGCTGCAAATATCATTTATTTATATGTAGGAAGGAACTACAGATGCTGGTTTACACGGAAGATAGGCACAGAATGCTGGAGTAACTCAGCGGCACAGGCAGCATTTATGGAGAGAATGAGTGCCTGTGTCTTTCAGTGGCATGTCGATAATTAGAATCCGATCGCAGAGATCGCCATCGTTCTAGTCCATTTATAGGAAGATATTTATTGCTAAACTTCAGAATTCTGCACTACACACTCATGTTCAGTCTATCGACAGGTCATAGCACTGAAATGACCCCGCTACCTACCAGTGGGGGAGAGATGAAGGACAACTGACGTCCCTCTGAAAATAAAACAAAGATAGTTGCCACGATATGGCAGATTCATTAAATTGTTAAGAAAAGTCCTGTGAACATCTCTGCGACCGGAGAACCTTTACTTTTCCGTACAAAGGACTTTGTTGACTCACCTGAGCAGATGAGACCGGCGTCGTTTCTGTGCGAACAGCTAATCTGATCCCAGGCTGAGACTGGACAATCAGCTAATCGGGACTCGTTCCCCAGACAACGATAGTTTTCCTTCCATACAGGGCCGGTTCCTTCGCCAAAGTGAGCACCTCCGGGAGTTGCGGCCACTGCCCCGCACTGTAGCTGTTCACAGACCACGCCGGCAGCATCCAAGCTGAAGTATTGATCACAAACTGTCCCCCACTTGTCTCCTTGTCGAACTTCCACCCGGCCAGAACATCTGTTCTTCCCACCCACCAGTCGTGGTTCAGGGGTCCCTGTTTTAGTTTAAAAAAAAACACATGAAGGCAGCTAATTACTCTGAAAAATAAAGGTACACAGTGAAATTGGAAGATTTGTTTACTGTTTTCACTTTCTGACATGGCTGCCTTCCAAGTGTGAGTGTGCAGTGATATTTCAATAATATAATATTGAATTATATTCAATGCCACAACGTTTTTTTTACATCGGTGTGACGGGATCATCAGTTTACAACACAAGAGATACAAGTCAATAGTCAATAGACAATAGGTGCAGGAGTAGACCATTCGGCCCTTCGAGCCAGCACCGCCATTCAATGTGATCATGGCTGATCATCCCCAATCAGTACCTCGTTCCTGCCTTCTCCCCATATCCCCTGACTCCGCTATTTTTAAGAGCCCTATCTAGCTCTCTCTTGAAAGCATCCAGAGAACCCGCCTCCATCGCCATCTGAGGCAGGGAATTCCACAGACTCGCCACTCTCTGTGAGAAAAAGTGTTTCCTCGTCTCCGTTCTAAATGGCTTACTCCTTATTCTTAAACTGTGGCCCTTGGTTCTGGACTTCCCCAACAACGGGAACACGTTTCCTGCCTCTAGCGTGTCCAAACCCTTAACAATCTTATATGTTTCAATGAGATCCCCATGTGGGGGGATGTCTTTTATGTTTAATGTTAAATTCCATAGTGTTATGTCTATCTTATCTGTGTGCTGCAATGGCAACTCAAATTTCACTACACCAACTGGTGTATGTGACAATAAATGTCCTATGTCCTATCTTTACCGTGCAGGTCAGGTCCCTTCACATCTCCCTCACCAGGAAGGTCTCAAGGCTCTCCGGATTTTCCTCGATCAGAGACCCAAAGAATTCCCACCCACTACCCCCTGCCCCCTCCCACCCCATAAACAGTCTGAAGAAGGGTCCCGACTTGAAATTTAACCTATCCATGTTCTTCGGGGATGCTGCCAACCCCGTGGAGTTACTCCAGCACTTTGTGCCTTAACAAAAAACAGCATCTGCAGTTCCTTGTTTCCATGAAGTCTGTTGAGATCCCGTCTGGAATACTGATGGCTTCGGATGTTTCACTACCATGACGGCCTTTGGTTGAGACATAACGTTATACAGGAGGCAAGAACATCTTCTCTCAAGAATTGTAAAAAAACTACACTTGACCCAGTGCAAAAATCAAAGTGTTGGAGTGATTCAGCGGGTCGAGCAGCATCTGTGGAAGAATTGATGGACGACGTTTTCATTCCGAACCCTTTCAGTTTTTATAAAAATGCTGCATGACCAAAATTCATTCCGAATCAAGTTAAGAAATCTCAGGATAAATCCGATGTTTTATCCTCATGCAACGTTCTTGCATCCCTTTCTATGTGTTGTACAGAGTTTCATCATCAGTAATGTCCTCGTCGCCAGCATCATCGTCAGTACGTTTGTGTGCGACTCCCTCACCTCTACAGCCGGTCATGGCTGCTCTTTTAACACCAAACTCTCCACTCACAACACTGAGATTCAATGCAGGGGTACATTTGTTCACAATCAACTTGAATTGTTCCACATTAATTTTTATCAATTAGCAGATCTGTCCGGATTTGCTGGCGGATTGATGTTGCCGCGCATGGAAGTCACCTAAAGTAGGTATTCTTAATATCCCCCTTCCTCACTCCACATTGAGAAACTTATCGCATCAAAATGGCATGGCACTGAATTGTATTGAAGCATTTTTATAAGCCCTTCTTAAAATAAACGGCAACAACTGATCTCTGTTTCCAAGTGCAATTGAGGTTAAAAATATTTCCCTCAAAGGCGGCACTCACCAGAACAGATCACACCGACATCATTCCCGTGGTTGCAATGACGAGTTCCTGAAGAATGGGGGCAGTGCCAAAGGCTTGACTCATTACCCTGACATCCAAAGACATCGTTCCGCACAATCCCAGTTCCCTCTCCGAAATAAGCCCCTCCCAGCACAGATACAGCGACTCCGCATTGAAGCGCATTGCACACCACGTTGGCATCATCCATATCCCAGTGCAGGTCGCACACGGTTCCCCAGGTTTCACCATATCGCATCTCCAGTCTTCCCGAGCACGGGTCATGTTTGGATACCAATCGTGGCACTATGGGATCTGAGAAAGATATGAAGCACGGTAGCATTAGAAAAAACTGTAAGAATTATCTAAAGATGATTCCTATGGAGGTGGAACTCAAAGATGGCGCTATGATCAGCAGGGTTACAGTCTGGTCTCCACCGATGTTATGTTTCTCTACCTCCCTCCCCCGCCCTGTTTATTCAAAGTCGGTGGAATGTTTTTGGCACCAGACCCTGGGCCGGATTTAGATGAAGAGAGGCCCTAAGCTGTTCCACTTGTGAGGCCCCTCCCAACCCCGCCCCCCCCCGCCCCACGACTAGATGAAGATGGTTCACCGGATTGACACCGATTTGCAGCCGAGCGTGGCCAATGAGAAAAGGGGCTGGAAAGCTGCGCTTTATTTATTTATTTATTTGTTTATTGCCAGTGCTAGTGTCTAGTTATTGGCTTAAAACACTATTATTCTGAAATAGAGGGCAAGGGAAATTACTGAAGGGTTGTTTAGAGACTACAGTGCGTTGTGACAGCATATGTAAGAAAGGCCTTTGACAGTGTCAAAAATACTATACACCTTGCAGGGCTCTCACTTAATTTATTTTCTCTGTTGTCAGCCGGGCAACCGTGGCAGCTTTTTAAGTTGCCAAATGACAGTTTAGGTGGTCATTTAAGACAGCTTGAATGACGAGTGCGAAAATGTGCTCGAACGAATTGCGTAGTTACCAGTCGGAATTATGCTCAATGAAGCATTCACATATTATTTCTGCTTCAAATTAAGTCACAAACTAAACATATTCACCAATCAAGACATGATATATGCCACAATGACATGCAGCAAAATTATAATACAGTATCTCAACTCTTTTTACACATTGCAATGAATACAATTTCTATTATTTCTTTCCACTTCCAAACAATAATGTGCTTGGATTATTCAGCGTATGATCAACCTCATTGAGTCCAAGCACAGGCTTGGCGATCGCTTCGCACAACACCTCCACTCAGTTCGCAATAACCAACTTGATCTCCCGGTGCATCAACACTTCAACTCCCCTTCCCATTCAGAATCTGACCTTTCTGTCCTGGGCCTCCTCCATGGCCAGAGTGAGGCCCACCTCACATTGGAGGAGCAGATATTTGCCTGGGTAGTTTACACCCCAGCGGTATGAACATTGGCTTCTCTAATTTCAGATAGTCCTTGCTTTATCCCTCCTTCCCCTCCAATTCCCAGCTCTCCCACAGCCTACTGTCTCTGCCTCTTACTTTCTTTTTTGTGTGCCCCCCCCCCCACCCCTCCGACATCAATCTGAAGAAGGGTCTCGACCCGAAACGTCATGTATTCCTTCGCTCCACAGATGCTGCCTTACCCACTTATTTTCTCCAGCTTTTTTGTCTACCAATGGGATACCACAGCTGGCCACATCTTCCCGTCTCCTCCCCTGTTGGCTTTCCGCAGAGACCGCTCCCTCCGTAACTCCCTGGTCAATTCGTCCCTTCCCACCCAAACCACCACCTCTCCTGGCACTTTCCCTTGCAACCGCAGGAAATGCTACACTTGTCGCTTTCCCTCTGCCCTTGACTCCATTCAAGGACCCAAGCAGTCTGTCCAGGTGCGGCAGAGGTTCACCTGCACCTCCTCCAAACTCATCTATTGCATCCACTGCTCTGGGTGTCAGCTGCTCTACATCGGTGAGACCAAGCGTAGGCTTGGTGATCGCTTCGCCCAACACCTCCACTCGGTCTGCAATAACCAAGCTGATTTCCTGGTAACTCAGCACTTCAACTCCCCCTCCCATTCCGAAAACCGACCTTTCTGTCCTGGGCCTTTTGCATGGCCAGAGTGAGGCCCACTGTAAATTGGAGGAGCAGCACCTCATATTTTGCTTGGGCAGTTTACACCCCAGCGGTATGAACATTGACTTCTTCAATTTCAGGTAATCCCTGCTTCTCCTCCCTTTCACAGCTCTCCCTCAGCCCACTGTCTCCGCCTCTCCCTTTCTTCCCCACCCTCACATCAGTCTGAAGAAGGGTCTCAACCCGAAACGTCGCCTATTTCCTTCGCTCCATAGATGCTGCCTCACTCGCTGAGTTTCTCCAGCATTTTTGTCTACCCATTCACATAAGTTCTGTTATCCCACTTTCCTCACCCACTCCCTACACATTTGGGGCAATTTTACAGAGACAAGTTAACCTACAAAGCCAATGCGTCTTTGGGATGTGGGAGAAACCCCACATGCTTTCAGGGAGAATGTGCAAATTCAACACAGACAGTGCCCGAGGACAGGATCGAACACAGATCTCTGGCGTGTGAGGCAGCAACTCTACCAGCTGTGCCACTATATTTTGTTTTGCAACACACAAAAAATTATACGTTGATAACTTTGGTTACTAAAAAAATATATATATCCATTTTCAGTTTTAAATCTCCAAGTGATGCTCTGTCCCCCTTTACAGCTACTGTATGTTTTAATCAAGTTCAAGACTATGGGGCAGTACATTGGCCATAAAGTTGCTGCCTAAAAGTGCCAGAGACCCGGAATTGATCCTGAATATGGGTGCTGTCTGTATAGAGTTTCCTCCTTTTCTCTTTGATCGCATGGGTTTTCTCCGGGTGCTCTTATTTCCTTCCACATTCCAAAGGTGTGCAGGAACCTATTTCAGACCAAACCCAAAAAGTTATATTTTCTTTTTGTCCAGAGATTCTGTCTGACCTGTTGAGTTACTCCTGCTTTTTGTGTCTATCTTTAGTTTATACCACCATCTGCAGTTCCTTTCTACACACACAACACTATACGATAGAACTTTGTTAATCCCGGGAGGGAAATTGTGTGTTTGTGGGGGTATATAACACACACACACACACACACACACGCACGCACGCACGCACGCACGCGCGCGCACACACACACACACACACACACACACACACACACACACACACACACACACACACACACACACACACACACACACACACACACGTATAGTTATATATTCATATATAAATATACACCGTTTTGTTTTCTCGTTTATAACATTGTTTACAGAGTACTATGTTTACATATTCTGTTGTGCTGCTGCAAGTAAGGATTTCATTGTTCTAACTGGGACGTGAGAGAATAAAACACCCTTGACTCTTGACTTACTCCGCTAATGTGTGGGATAGAACTAGTGTACGGGTGATCGGTGGTCGGCGTGGACTCGGTGGGCCAAAGGGCCTGTTTCCACGCTGTATCTTTAAATTAAATTAAAAACACTAAAACCAGAGGGAGTCTAAAGAAGGGTCTCTACCCGAAACGTCACTCAATTTCTTCTATCCAGAGTTGCTGCCTGCTCCATGGAGTTCCCCCGCACAATTAAAGCATGGAATAGTCTTCACCCTACCATAGTTACCCAACCAGACGCAACTAAATTTAAGGCACCTCTTTTTTCCCCAAGAACCCTTTTTTGCTTAAGTCCAAGTCAAGAGTCAAGAGAGTTTTATTGTCATGTGTCACAGGATATGTAAACATAATACAGAACAGGAGATAAAAGTTCAGTGTGCTTATATACCATATACCATATATATACACAATAAATAAACAGATAAAATGCAATAGGCTGTTATTGTTCAGCCCTCCAGTTTAAATTCCATTTAGAATATTTATGGAGGTCCAGGAAACTAGAAGCATGAGTTACTCCAGGGAGTTACTCCAGCTCCAGGGTCAGGGAGTGATTCTGCGTTGGTTTTCAGCGGTCGCGGCGAGGCAGCGACCGGACAGCAATGGCGGCCAGATCTCTCACAATTCAAAGCAAGGGAGAAAGTGCCCAGCGCCGATCAGTTGCCGTGGCAGTACACATGCGCAGGGCGGCCGATGATGTGCTGGCCGTGGTTGTGCGCATGTGTAGGGGGGAGTATGTGCGGGCTGTGGCAGTGCGCATGTGCAAGACGGCCTGCCACGCCGGCGGATGAGGAGCGAGGGGAGAGCGGAGACCCGGCGGCCTGTACACGGATATGGATGGCGGGCAGAGACAGAGTGACAGAGTGAGAGAGAGAGAGAGAGAGAGAGAGAGAGAGAGAGAGAGAGAGAGAGAGAGAGAGAGAGAGAGATAGAGAGGGGGGCCCGCCCAGAGTTGAACGGCAGGTGCCCTGCCTTGGCCGGAGGCCGCCTAGATTTCGAGGCCCCAGGCTTCAGCCTATGAAGCCTAGTGGTAAATCCGGCTCTGCGAGGCCCCCCAAGATCTCGAGGCCCTTAGCTTAAGCTCATCAAGCTTATACGTGAATCCGGCCCTGACCAGACCCGACAAATTTTGCTGGTGTAAATTGTGCAAGTTGCATTGTGCACGCAGTACATATCTGGCACAACCTCGATAAAATATGTTTATTAAAACATCCAATCAATCTCTCACGCACAAACGCTTATTGTTGCGTCGCCCTTTTGTGGACTTTGTGCGTTTTCACTGCAGAATATCGGAACTGTGCCGAAAGCATCCTTTCTCTGGAAGTCTAAACAAAGTTCTCTGACATTCCTCTTTGTTTCTACGTATTTCTATTGGATCCCTACCACACTCATTTCCTTGCTGCACTATTTTGTTTTATCAGATTCACCAGTTCTCTGCCTCCATTTCCATGTGGAATTCTCTGCCTCAGAGGGCGGTGGAGGCCGGTTCTCTGGATATTTTCAAGAGAGAGCTAGATAGGGTTCTTAAAGATAGCGGAGTCAGGGGATATGGGGAGAACGGGGTACTGATTGGGGTTGATCAGCCATGAACATATTGAATGGCCGATTGGCCTACTCCTGCACCTATTGTACATTGTCTATTGTCCGCCCACTCACATAATGTCACAAAGTCAGTGATTCCGCGATTGTGGCTGCAGAAGTGCAGAACCAATTACCAACCAAAGGATTGGAATACCCTCACTCCCTAATATCTGAACATTCGATGAGAAGGACTTGGTTCGACCAATCCCTTGGCTCACACGAACACCTTGAAGTGTCCAGGGTATATCAAAGGGATATTCTTTATTAAAACAATACATTTTCCCTTTCAGTCCCATTTCACAGTTTGGAAACTTAATTCAAATTTATGGAAAAATCCGCCCTGCAAAATTTTACAGCGTTGATGTTTGAATGTCATATTTCCAGCAGCCGGACAGTTTTACTTTTCTTCTCGAGGGCGTTCAGGGAAAGGATGCATCAACGCCCGGGGAGCTGTAAGATGACATCCCAACTCCTCTGCTCAATACCATGACTGATGAAGGCAAGCCTGCCAAAGGCTTTCTGCACCACCCTGTCAACCCGGGGCCGTGAGGCCACCTTCATGGAACTGTGTACGTGCACCCCATGTCTGTCAGAACTAGCACGTTGCCAAAGATGGACAAAACTTCATTTCAGCAACTGGGTGCTAGACTGAAGCAAACTACTTATGGGCCGTCTATAGAGGCTTGGGACAAACCAACAGCTCAGTACGCTTTTCCGAGGCCTGATTTGCAGGCTCGAGCAAGCCAGTATTATTATCAGAGACCTGTCTATCATCCGTTTGCGCCAAGCCAAGGATCTCAGGATGGATTCTTTGTAGTGGCGAATAGGCAAGCTGAATTCAACAAGCTCATAGCTCAAGAAAATCTCTCTTTCACCCTACCACCAATAGAAATTCCTACATATAATGGTGATCCTTTGCGGTACGAAGCTTTCATAATGCCATTGACGAAGTAGTAGAAATGAAAATTACTGATGAAAAAGAGCGCTTACGATTTCTGGTGCATTACACAAGCGGAAGTGCTAAGGTACTTGTAGAAAGTTGTCAAAATAAGCCTGACAGCCAAGGCTATCAAGAGGGAAGAAGGTTACTTAAGGAACGTTTTGGTAACAAAAAGAGGTTTGCTAATGCATACATGGAGAAGGCCTAGGCTTGGAAAGATATCAAGCCAGAAGATATGTAGGCATTAAGTGATCATGCAATATTTCTTAGAGGTTGTTGTAGCTCGAAGGAAAATCTCAACCACACGGTTGATGAATCTTGTTATTAATACTAGAGCCATAATTCAAAAACTGCCCAGACGACTTAGAGAAAAGCGGAGAGATAAAGCAGGCCGAATATTGGATAAGAAGAAGCGAGTAGCCATGTTACCAGACCTGGTGGATTTCTTGGAAAAGCAAGTACGGTACATGTTAGATCCACACCACAGGGGTATTGAAGATCATAAACCAATTGCAACTGTCAAAGGTTCTACCTTTACCAAACTAAAGGAAGATCAGGACCTCAGGGAGGCAGTTTTGCTACCGCTATGATACCCATGGAAATGACAGGTGGAATGAAAGGAGATGTATCTACTATCAAGCAAAGAATATTTTGTTTGTTATGTGATGAAGTTGGTCACACCATAAGATGGTATCGAAGATTCAAGAAGAAGGAATATAAAGAAAGGGTGGATTTCTTAAAAGAGATGGGAATCTGTTTTGGATGGTTGAAAAAAGGACACATGGTTAAAGACTGTAAGAGTCCTATAATTTGTGATAAGTGCAAGCACAATCATCCTGAAGCACTTCACACTGTAAAGAAGAAGCCGGAGCAAATAGAACAGAAGGAGAAGCCAGCTACTAGTGATGCTGTCACCCAATAACTGCTCATATTGGGGCCGGGGTAGAAGCCTGTATCTTCTCTTACCAGTACAGGTAAGGAATAGCAAGACGAATACAGTGTTGCAAACATATGCATTTTTGGATCACAGAAGTTTGGCTACCTTTTGCACAGAAGGCTTGATGAGAAGGCTGGACATCACAGGAGAAGAGATTAAGATTTGTTTGCGTACCATGAATGAAGAGAAGGAGTGCATTAGTCATTACATTACAAGTATGGAGATATCCAGTCTGGATGAAGATAATTTTATACCAATATCTGAAGTGTTTACACATGAAACCATACCCGTTGGTCATCAAAATATACCCAGACATGAGGACTTGAGACAATGGCCTTAGTTGAAGGATGTCAAAATATCTAAATTAAATTCTGATATTGACCTACTTATCGGAACGAATGCTTTGAAGGCATTGGAACCTATACAGATTGTGAGGAGCCAAGATGATGGACCATTTGCTGTGAAAACCCTACTAGGATGGGTTAGCTATGGCTCCTTGAGAAGGAACAATGAAAGCGGAAACCAGAAGAACTGCCCTGCTGCTGCTGTTAATCAAATAATCTACTGGTAAATTAGAAAAGCTTTTGATCAAGCAATACAATCATGACTTCAATGAAAGTACCAGTAAGGAATCTGAAGAAATGTCCAGGGAAGAGTTAAAGTTCTTAGATATTATGAACTACTCAGTAAAGATGATAGACGGACATTATTGTCTGGACTTACCGTTCAAACAAGAAAGTGTTAGTCTGCCGAATAATCATCGTATGGCAGAGCAACGCACCCAGAATTTGAAACGCAAGTTTGGCAAGAATACGAAATTTCTTGGGGAATATACGTCCTTCCTAAAGGATATGATTGATAATGATTGTGCCGAAATGGTACCAACAAACCAACTGAATCGAAGTGATGAAGAGCTATGGTACATTCCGCACCATGGGGTGTATCACTCGAAGAAAGGGACCTTGAGGGTGGTCTTTGTCTGTGCCGCAGTCTTCAAAGAAACATCACTTAACTGTCAACTACTGCAAGGTCCAGACCTTACCAACTCACTCATTAGAGTTCTCATTAAATTCAGACGAGAACCAATTGCTTTGATGGCTGATATCTGAGCGATGATTCATCAAGTCAAAGTATCAGAAAATCACATTGACTACCTGCGATTCTTATGGTGGCCTGAAGGGGATGTACAACAAGATCTTGTCAAATACCGGATGAAGGTACATTTCTTTGGAGCAGTGTCATCACCAAGTTGTGCGAACTTTGCATTAAAGAAAACCACAGAGGACAATAAAGTTCACTTTCCAGAGGAAGAGATAACCACTTTGAAGAATAATTTCTATGTGGATGATTGCTTAAACTCCATGTCTACTGAGCAGGAAGCAATTCACATAGAACATCTGACTTCCCTTTGCAATAAGGAAGGATTCACACTTTCCAAGTGGATCAGCAACAGTTGTGTTATATTGGAAAGCATTCCACCAGATGATAGAGCCAAAGAGACCAGAGAGTTGGATTTGGACAAAGACAATTTGTAAATGGAAAGAGCATTGGGAGCTACTAATGTTTCACAATGGAAATATGTTAACACAAAAGACAATTCTGCGGATGAAGCTTCTAGAAGACTGACAGCGAACCGCTTCTTAAGCAATAAGAGATGGATCAATGGACCAGAGTTTTTCTGTAAGCCAGACAGAGAATGGCCAAAACCTGAGCTGGGATTTGAAATCTCTGCTAATGATCCGGAAATTAAACAAAACCTAACAATGAACGTTATTGCTAAATATCCTATTATTCTCTCGAAGGATTTTCACAATTCAACGTTATTGTTACAACATATCCATGAGTTGATCGGACATGGAGGAAGAAGTTTCATGCTATCAAAACTTTGGGCTTTGATTCTCCTAGTGGCAGCATGCTGTAAAGTTTGGAACTTCGTTTGCTCCCTTAACTTTTTTTTTCAGTTATATACAAAACAGTGCACACCATCACCATAAATGAAATAAAATAAGAAAAACAACAATCAAAATAAAACAAATAAATAGATAGGGGAAAAAAAGAAGTAAATAATTTTTTTTTAAATGGAATAAGACCATGTGGTTCACTTACCAAATCTATAAAAAACGTTACATTGGTTCGTTATCTGGAGATATTTCAATATTCACACAAACATACCATCTAATTCTATAGAACACAATCTTCCCATATCTAATTCGGCATTTATCTAATTGATGTCATGACTCAAATAAACAGTCCATTTTCCCCAGATCTTCTCAAATGAATTCTCCTTGACTCTCAAGGAATATGTCAGTTTCTCCATATTAGATACATAGATACATAGAAAATAGGTGCAGGAGTAGGCCATTCGGCCCTTCGATCCTGCACCGCCATTCAATATGATCATGGCTGATCATCCAACTCAGTATCCCGTACCTGCCTTCTCATATTAAAGATGTCTCGCACAATTTCTAACCACTGTTCCTGTTTTGGACCTTTTTCATTAAGCCACTGCCTGGTAATGGCCTTCTTACTTGTTGCAAGCAAAACTTTAATCAAATATATATCTTCTATCTTTACTATATCTTTAATGTGCCCCAGATACATCACAGGGCAGGTATTTGGGATTTTATAACCCAAGATATTTTGAAACAACTGCATTAACATTTTCCCAATATGGCCTTATCTTTACACAGTTCCTGAAAATATGCGAGTGGTCTGCCTCCGTACTCCCGCACAGCCTCCAACAGTGTTGTTGGACAGCAAGTTGTCTGCTTTTTATTTTGGGTGTTATAAAAAAGCGAGTTAGATTCCTCCAGCATAATTCTCTCCATACTAGTGAGCTTGTGGATGTACATTGTGTTTCACACATTTGATACCATTCTTCTTCTGTTATTTGAATTTTTAATTCTGCTTCCCATTTTGTTTTTATGTAGAGCATTGATTCTCCACCGCTTCCCATCAGAGCTTGGTAGAAAGCAGAGATCACCCGAGACCCCTTCTGTTTGTATGCATCCACAATCACCTTGATCACATTATTTGAAGTTTCATCTAGTTCTGGCCTTATCTCTTTTGTAAAGTAGTCTCTTAATTGCAAGTATCTAAAACAATCTTTGTTTTCGAGACCATACTTTGAATTTAAATCTTGGAAGCTCATAAACTCGCCATTTTCTGAGACTGTATACATTGCCGTTATGCCTTTTTGTGCCAATTATTTGAATCTTGAATCATACATCCTTGGCTTAAACTTTCAGTCATAAGCGAACCACTTCAATGCGTGAAACCCTCTTTTTAATTTGTATTTTTCCACTATAACATTCCATATTTCTAACATAAATGCTACTATTGGATCCATAGCATGTCTCAAAGCCTCTCTCAGATATTTGTCTCCCACCAAAATCTGGGTCTGGTAACCCTGTATCTCCCTTTCCATTTCTTTCCATCGAGATTCATAATCAGGTCTACGCCAACAGCCCAGAGGTCTGAGTTGAGCTGCATAAAAGTATTTCCTCAGATTTGGTAAAGCCATTCCACCCTTGCATTTCGGCAGTTGAAGTGTTGTTAATTTTATTCTTGTTTTTTTGCTATTCCAAATGGATCTCAAGATCATCTTATCCCCGGCTATGAATTTGTCTTGGGGAACATTAATTGGGAGAGATTGGAATAAATATAGTAGTTTAGGTAGGATATTCATTTTTACCATTTGTATTCTGGCACTGAAGTCTAGAGGAAGGGTAGACAACCTTTCAACATCCTTTTCGATGTTTTCATCAATTTTGTTATAATTAGTTTCAAACATGTTGGAAAGTGTTTTGGTTATAGTTACACCAAGATACTGCTTCGTTTTAGAATTCCATTTCAGATTATATGCGTCTCTGATTTGTTGGGATGGAGAATAATTGAATGAAAGAATTTGTGTTTTTGTTATATTCAGTTTATACCCTGAGTAGTATCCATATGTTTCAAATAGGTTCATTAGATTTGGTCGTTCAAGAAAAATAATGACATCATCAGCGAAAAGACCAATGATATGTTCTTTCCCCCCTATTTTGACCCCCTGCAGGTCTTCTCTCTGCCTCACTGCTTGTGCTAAGGGTTAAATATACAAAATGAAGAGAGTAGGAGAAGGACAGCATCCTTGTCTTGTGCCCCTCTCCAACTGGATCCTTTTTGATAGGTTTCCATTTACCTTAATCCTAGCTGTAGGCTCCTGATATATTGTTTTAATACACCAAATTGCATCTTCATTGAGACCAAATCTCCTCAGTACTTCATATAAAAATACCCAACTAACACTATCAAAGGCTTTTTCTGCATCTAAACTGACCAGGACCATATTTGTATCCTTTTTTTTAGCATTATCCACAATGTGGAGGGTTCTTCTATTATTGTCCTGTGTTTGACGCCCCCTAATAAATCCAGTTTGGTCTTCATTAATCAGATCTGGTACAAAAGTCTCGAGTCTTTTGCAAATGATTGAGGTAAATAGTTTGTAGTCTACATTTAAAATTGAGATTGGCCTGAAATGTTTACATTGCTCTTTGTCTTTGCCTTCCTTAGGCAAAATGGTAATAATTGCTTCCTTCCGTGATAGGGGAGCCCTGCCCTCTTTAAGGGTCCAGTGAAAGCAAGACAGGAGCAGAGGTGTTAGCTCTTTCTTAAAGGCCTTGTACAATTCTGGTGGAAATCCATCGCTGCCTGGTGATTTACTAGGCTTAAGTCTACTGATTGCAGCTTCCAGCTCCTTAACTGTAAATTGTGACGTAATGGTATTATTTTGTGTCTCACCAATGGATGGCAGGTCGAGTGAGTTAAGAAAACTTCTCATTGTCCTTTCGTCAGCTGATGGTGGTTTAGAATAAAGTTTCTTATAGTACACTTCAAATATTCTTTCTATCTCATCTGGCTCATGTGATAATTGATTGGTTTTAGGATCTCTTATTTTATGAATTGTATTGGAGACCTGCTGTTTACGCAGGCGTCTGGCCAGGAGTCTAGTTGCTTTTGGACCTGCTTCATAATAGGTCTGCTTTACAAAATCTTGCCTTTTTTTCCATATCTCCCCTGAGGATCTCATCTATCTCCCCCCTTATTTGCTTAATCTGTTTTAGTACCAACTGCTCCTGTATGTTTTTATGTTTTTTCTCCAATTCTTTAAATGTTTCTACTTTACATTCATACGTAGCTAGCCGGGCGTTTTTTTGTGATGATGTCAGGGCGATCAGCTTTCCACGTATAACTGCCATCATAGCATCCCACAATATTACAGGATCCACATCCCCATTATCATTCTCTTCTATATACCTTTTTATCTCTTCCCTTATTTGTTCCACATTTACCTTATTATTCAAAATACCCACATTGAGCCTCCAAACAGTATTTCTTTTTCTACTATTCAGGTGTACTGTCAAGCTTATCACACTGTGATCAGATACATCTGCCACCCCGATTTTACACTCTGTGATCCTGTGGCTTTCACCCGTATTCATTAAAAAGTAGTCAATCCTGGAGTAGACTGGGTGAGGTACTGAATAGTGTGTGTAGTCCCTTTCTAAAGGGTGAAGTTCTCTCCAAACATCAATTAGGCCCATTTCCTGCACTGATGTGTTAATAAACTTGGTCAGATGCATCTGGGGTTTTTTAGGCTTGTTGTATCCAAATTATGATTCATAACCACATTGAAGTCCCCTCCACATATCAAAATACCTTCAGTCTCTAAAGCATTTGAAAAAACATTTGGTACTCTCTGGGGGGCATATACATTGATCAGTGTCACTACTTTGTTTTCCAGCTTTCCTTTAACTAATACATACCTTCCCTCTTTGTCCCTGACTTCTTTATAGCATTCAAATTGGACTGCATTTGTGATAAGGATAGCCACTCCCCTCTTTTGGCTAGTTTTATAGGAACTATAAAATGCATTTCTAAAGCCAAAGCGTTTTAATTTCTCATGTTCTTGTTGAGGCAGGTGGGTTTCTAGTAAAAAATAGTACCTGAGCCTTTTCTTTTTTCAGTTAACCAGGACCTAGCTCCTTTTAACTGGATTATTCATCCCATTTACATTGAGTGACACCAATTTAATAGTATTATGTGACATTTAATTTACCTAATCCTGCATTGCATTCATAAATCACCAGATAACTTGGAACTGTGCAGGTCTGAACATCTGGACAACATGTGTCAAATAAATTTAAAAAAAAGAGAAAACAGTTGACTTCCAAGGAGTAGCCTCTCCTCCTCAGCTCCTGCACTGCATCTTGTGCACTATGATATGTGCATGTTCCTGAGTCCCAGTGAATGCGCATCTTGTCCAGCGGGGTCTGGAAGCGGACACCTCTCCCTCCAGGGCCCTCTTTATTCCCTTATATGCCTTGTGCTGCTGGACAACCTCCGTTGCATAGTCGTGGTCAAATGATAGACGTCGCCCGTCAATCATTACCTTCTTTCCCCAGGCCTTTTTCAATACCATTTCTTTGGTATTAAACTCCAGGAAATTTACCACTATGGACCTAGGTGGTGCGTTACGTTCCGGTTTGCGAGCCACAGCTCTGTGCGCGCGCTGGATCCGTAGGTTATTGCGAGTTCAGTTTTCAAAAGTTGCTCCACAAATTCAAACATGGATTTGCCTTCTTCCTCTTCGGGTATGCTCCCTTAACTTTTAACTTTTTGCTTACCACTCTTTCAATGTTACTTGTTATTACTTCCGTTGTCGCCTCATTCTCCCAATCTTTATTTTTCTTAGGGATGAAAGGATCCTGCGTCTTCCAAGTTACTGCCAGAAACTCCCGCCCTTGTTGCTCCACCGTCTTTCCTGTTTGGGTCCCTTTCAACTTTAGCCAGCTCCTCCCACATGCCTCTAAAGTTGCTTTTACTCAACAGTAATTTGGTTTTGTTTAGAGCTACAGCACAGAAACAGGCCCTTACGCCTGCCGAGTCTTCGCCAACCAACGATCACTGCATCATAACACTATCCTACATACAATAGGGACAAATTACAGTTATACCAAGCCAATTAACCTACAAACCTGTACATCTTTGGAGTGTGGTAGGAAACCGATGATCTCAGAGGAAACCTACGGTCACGGGGAGAACGTAGAAAATCCACACAGACAGCACCCATAGTCGGGATCGAACCTGGGTCTCTAGCGTTGAAAGCGCTGTGAGGCAGCACCTCTACCGCTGCGCCACTATGCAACGCAGCCGCCCACATGATTATGCTACCGACATATACCGGTAATACCGACACATCGGATTCCATCCTCCCCTTCTCAAACTGCAGGCGGAATTTTATCATATTATGCTCATTACCTTCTGAGGATACCTCTACTTTAAACTCCCTGATCAAATCTGGCTCATTACACACCAAATCCAGAATTGCCGTTACTTTGCACTACAAGCTGCTCTGTGAAGCTATCTCGAAGGCTCTCTACAAATTCCCTCCCTTGAGGTGCAGTACCAACCTGATTTCCCAGTCTACCTGCATATTGAAATCTCCCATGACCACTGTAACATTTGCTGTTCCAAGGTGTGGACTCCTGTATATCAGCGAGACCAAGTGAAGGCTAGGCGATTGTTTCACTGAATACCTCCGCTCAGTCCGCCTAAACCTATCTGGTCTCCCAGTTGCTAAACACTATAACCCCCCCTCCCATTCCCACACAGACCTTTCTGTCCTGGGCCTCCTCCATTGTCAGAATGAGGCCCAGCACAAATTGGAGGAACAGCACATCATATTTTGCTTGGGCAGCTAACACCGCAGCGGTATGAACATTGAATTCTCTAATTTCAAATAGCCCTTGCTTTCCCTCTCTCTCCATCCCCTCCCCTTCCCAGTTCTCCGACCAGTCTTACTGTCTCCGACTACATATTATCTTTGTACTGCTCACTCCTCTGACATCAGTCTGAAGAAGGGTCTCGACTCAAAGTCACCCATTCCTTCTCACCAGAGATGCTGCCTGTCCCGCTGAGTAACTCCAGCATTTTGTGTCTACCACTGTAACACTGCCTTTCTTGTATCACATGATGTCATTTGTACCCTCAATCCTGGCTACTGTCCAGAGTCGATATAACTCCCATCAGGCTCTTGTTGCCCTTGCCGTTCCTTAGCTCTACCTACAAAGATTCTACATCTTCTGATCCTATGTCCTCCCTTGCTGAGGACTGAATTTCTTTCCTGACCAGAAGAGCTTGATGAGCTTGAGCTTGAGGCTCAGTTAAAGGTTGGTAGATATGACATTGTGGGGATTACTGAGACGTGGCTGCAGGAGGATTGGGCCTGGGAACTTAATATTCAGGGTTATACATCCTATAGAAAGGACAGGGAGGTGGGCAGAGGAGGGGGGGGGTAGCTCTGCTGGTGAGGGATGGAATTCAGTCCCTTGCGAGGGAAGACATAGGAACTGACGAGGTAGAGTCACTGTGGATTGAGTTGAGGAATTGTAAAGGCAAGAAGACACTAATTGGTGTTATTTACAGACCCCCAAATAGTAGCCCGGATGTAGGGTGTAAGTTGCAGCAGGAGTTAAAACTGGCATGTAAGACAGGTAATGCCACTGTGGTGATGGGGGATTTCAATATGCAGGGCATATTCCGCAAGACGCAGGATCATTTCATTCCAAAACGGAAGAAAGATTCTAAGGGGAGTAGGAGGCAACCGTGGCTGACAAGAGAAGTTAGGGATAGAATAAAACTAAAAGAAAAGATGTATAACACAGCAAAGAGTAGCCGGAAGCTAGAGGATTGGGAAACTTTCATAGGACAACAGAAGGAAACAAAACGGGCAATACGGCTGAAAAGATGAAGTATGAAGGGAAGCTGGCCAGGAATATAAAGAAGGACAGTAAAAGCTTCTTTAGATATGTTAAGGGAAAAAGAGTAGCAAAGTCAAATGTGGGTCCCTTACAAAGAAATGGCAGAAGAGTTGAATAGGTACTTCGGATCTGTCTTCACTAAGGAAGACACAAACAATCTCCCAGATGTACTGGAGGACAGAGGATCTAAGGGGGTAGAGGAACGGAAATAAATTTTCATCAGGCGAGAAATAGTATTGGGTAGACTAATGGGACTGAAGGATGATAAATCCCCTGGGCCTAATGGTCTGCATCCCAGGGTTCTCAGTGAGGCGGCTCTAGAAATAGTGGACGCATTGGTGATCATTTTCCAATGTTCAATAGATTCAGGATCAGTTCCTGTGGATTGGAGGATAACAAATGTTATCCCACTTTTCAAGAAAGGAGCGAGAGAGAAAACGGGGAATTACAGACCAGTTAGCCTGACTTCGGTGGTGGGAAAGATGCTGGAGTCAATTATTAAAGAGGTAATAATGGGGCATTTGGATAGCAGTAAAAGGATTAGTCCAAGTCAACATGGATTTCTGAAAGGGAAATCATGCATGACTAATCTTCTGGAATTTTTTGAGGATGTGACAAGTAAAATGGATGAAGTGGTGCCAGTGGATGTAGTATATCTAGACTTTCAGAAAGCCTTTGATAAGATCCCGCACGGGAGACTGGTGACTAAAATTAGAGCACATGGTATTGGGGATAGGGTGTTGACATGAATAGAAAATTGGTTGGCAGACAGGAAGCAAAGAGTAGGTTTGAACGGGTCCTTTTCAGAATGGCAGGCAGTGGCGAGTGGAGTGCCGCAAGGCTCGGTGTTGGGGCCGCAACAGTTTACCATATATATTAAGGATTTGGAAGAGGGAATTAGGAGCAACACTAGCAAGTTTCCGGATGACACAAAGCTGAGCGGCAGTGTGAACTGTGAAGAGGATGTTAGGAGGTTGCAGTGTGACCTGGACAGGTTGAGTGAGTGGGGAGATGCATGGCAGATGCAGTATAATGTAAATAAATGTGAGGTTATCCACTTTGGCAGCAAAAACAAGGGGGCAGAGGTTCTTCTGCAGTTGTATAGGGCTCTGGTGAGACCACATCTGGAGTATTGTGTACAGTTTTGGTCTCCTAATTTGAGGAAGGACAACCTTGTGATTGAGGCAGTGCAGCGTAGGTTCACGAGATTGATCCCTGGGATGGCGGGACTGTCATATGAGGAAAGATTGAAAAGACTAGGCTTGTATTCATGGGAGTTTAGAAGGATGAGGGGGGAATCTTATAGAAACATATGAAATTATAAAAGGACTGGACAAGCTAGATGCAGGAAAAATGTTCCCAATGCTGGGCGAGTCCAGAACCAGGGGCCACAGTCTAAGAATAAAGGGGAGGTCATTTAAGACTGGGTTAGAAAAAACTTTTTTACCCAGAGAGTTGTGAATTTATGGAATTCCCTGCCACAGAGGGCAGTGGAGGCCAAATCACTGGATGGATTTAAGAGAGAGTTTGATAGAGCTCTAGGGGCTAGTGGAATCAGGCAGGGGAGAAGGCAGGCACAGGTTATTGATAGGGGACGATCAGCCATGATCACAATGACTGGATCGAAGGGCCGAATGGCCTCCTCCTGCACCTATTTTCCATGTTTCTATGAGCTACCCCACCCGCTCTGCCCACTTGTCTGTGATTTGGATAGGATGTGTAACATTGCATATTCCATTCCCAGCTCTTATCCTCTTTCATCCACATCTCTGTGATGCCCACAAAGTCGTACCTACCAACTTCTATCTGAGCTATGAGCTCATCCACTTTCTTCCATATAATGTGGGCATTTGAATCTAACAATTTTAGTTCAGTATTCACTCCCCTTCTTCTCACATTGGTCCCCATTTTGCCTGACCTTAGGCACTTACCCCTACTTAAACTTTCTGCCCCTTACTTCCGACTCTTCAGCAATTCCTCCTGCAATTTCCCTCCCTTCAGCTTCATCTGCACATTTCCAATTTGTTAACCCCTTCCTTTCCTCCCACTATTTACAGCCTATGGCCACAGTTATGCGCTCCCCCAGGACCCTGGTACCAGCAGGGTTCAACTGGGGTACGTCCATCGCAACATTTCCCTCCTTCCCCAATACTGATGCCAATGACCCCTAATTCAAATCCGGGTTGGGTACGGACCATTCTTCAGACTGTAAGATGGGCTTTTGTCAGAACCAGGGAGGTGCAAACCTCACAGTGGCCTTCTGCCAAACAGTCACAGAAGACATTATCCATAATGAGACGAGAGAGACGGTGAAGGATATAAAGGCAATCTCCTAAGCTCTCACTACTTAGTTCCATTTTCAAAGACAGTTTTCCATCTTTTCATAAGTAGCGCGACATTACTGATGATTTCGACAATGCCCATTTCTGTTCTCATTTCCCAAAGGAGTAATGCAAAGCCTTGATAGGAATCAGGCGAGCACTCATGCTGGCGCATAGCTTTCATACCACACAAGTGCCAGCACTACAGCGAGTGAAGCTCTAGCCATCTCGCTTTGACAGTCTGAGCCGCTACATCACAGTATCTGTAACATGGGAGTAAAGTGACCAAAGCTGAACCAGACATTGCACATAAATGCAGTGGCTAAAACACCGGGTGAGAATTTACTTCAATGGAGCCAAATGACTCAACAAGGACAGCAGATAGACACAAAAAGCTGGAGTAACTCAGCGGGACAGGCACTATCTCTGTAGAGAAGGAATAGGTGACCAAGAATCTCGATCCAAAACGTCACCCATTTCTTCTATCCAGAGATGCTGCTTCTCTCACTGAGTTACTCCAGCTTTTTGTGTCTATTCTCAGTTTACGCTCATAGGCCTCCTCAACAGAGTTCTCCCATGGAACTGTGAGCTCTATGATGTAAGCAGTCTTCTGTGAAGGGGACCAGAACACCAAGTTCGCATTCAAATATGCCCAAACTATCGTTGAAAAACAGAAATGAAAGGGAGTTTTGGCAGAACTGAACCATTCTAAGCAATGCTTTGTCTGGGGATAGTTACACTGTTATCTTTGGAATGTTGAATCAAGGACATTTTCTGTTCAAAACGTGTAAACAAATTAACAGTTGGAATATGAATCAGAAAATAATTGCTTATTGATTAAAATGTTATAACCAATTGTAAGAACTTATCATATTAACAACTTAAAAAGTTATGCAGGTTAGATTAGAATACTAACAAAAAAAAAAAAACAATAATGAACTAACATACTAATATGAATTTTTAATAAATTGTAACCTTGTCTATAAGCGGGAGGAGGGGATGAGAAACGAGCTCCTGGCTTATGTCCAGGAGCACGTCTCGTTAACCCCTTCAACCAACAGTTGATTCTTATTGAAATCAAAAATATTGGTTTAATAATTAAACTCTGATATATATATATGTTATAAGGAAATATCAGGGTAAAATTGTATTATATATCTGAATGTGAGGCCTCGTTTTAATATTTTAATATGTTATGATTAACTAAGAGAGCGGAGCTATTTGAGTAACAACGCAATGGAAGTCAAAACAAGGTTTTTTCCCACCTACAGGTGGGACACTCGCTACAGTGCCGACTATATCAGACACTGTAGCCTCACTTTTTTAGTTTTTTTTTTATCACATAAAATCACTTGTTTGTGTTTTGTGTTTAGTGATAAGAGTAAAATGGACATACCAACAAAAGTTAATAATTCAAAAACTCCCCCAATACCTAAAGACCTGGGACATGGACGCACCACAAGATTCAAAGGTACTATAATTATTCAAAATGCATGACACCACACAAAAGAACCTAGGAGGAATCTCATTTTGTAGTTGGAATATAAGAGGTATTAACGAACCTATCAAAAGGGGTAAGATATTAGCTCAGCTAAAAATGTATAATTCTGACATTACCTTCCTACAAGAAACACACCTAAAACCTCAGGATCAAGTTAGGCTGAGGGCGAAATGGATAGGTCAAACATACCAGTCTTCATTCACTTCAAAATCTAGAGGCACGTCAATTATCATAAGAAAAGGTATACCATTTAAAGCAAAGAATATTATAACAGATATAGAAGGGAGATACCTAATAGTTAATGGAGAAATCCATGACACTCCACTTACTTTGGTAAATATATTTGCCCCTAACTTTGATAACCCCCACTTTTTCAATAAAATCTTCAATATAATTGCAGAGTCAAACTATCAAAATGTTATAATAGGCGGAGACTTTAACTGTGTTTTAGATCCGTACTTAGATAAATCAAGTCAAAAACAGAGAGGGAATATGAAATCGAAAACTGGGGAACTCCTCAATACCTATATAAATAACACTAATATAGCAGATGTTTGGAGAACTGTGAATCCAACTGGCAGGGAATATTCGTTTTACTCAATGGTACATAAGACATACTCACGTATAGACTACTTTCTGCTGGATACAAAATTAATCCCCCAAACATCTAATGCAATATACCATACAAATTCAATTTCAGACCATTCTCCACTAACTTTCTATTTAAAACTGGAAGGATTGTCTAAGAATAATTCATTCTGGAGATTTAACTCTCAAATTTTAAAAGATCCACAAGCGAGTATATATTTAAAAGAACAAATGGAGGTCTTTTTTCAAACAAATGATACTTCAGATATATCGCCTACTTTACTTTGGGAATCTTTTAAAGCATACATTAGGGGTATTATAATTTCATATCAAGCTTTTCAAAATAAAAAGAATAAGAATGAACAAAGACAGTTAGAAGAACTTATTAGACAAATGGATATAGATAATGCTAAAGATCCATCAATAGATAAACATAATAAAATAATAATTTTAAAATTTTAATTAAATAAATTATTATCTGCCAAACTTATAAGACTTTTTCAAATTACAAAACAAGAGCACTTTGAATTTGGGGATAAACCGCATAAACTTTTGGCTCGCCAGCTAAAAAAACGAGAAAAGGAACATACTATACCAAAGATCAAATCAGATAAAGGGGAATTATTAACAACACCGAAGGATATTAATAAAAGATTTGCGCAATTTTACGAGAATTTGTATACATCTAAAACGATAATTGATTCCAATAATATCACAAAGTTCTTGGATACCTGTAATCTTCCAAAGTTAGAGCTGAAGGAACAAGAGGAACTGGGTGCACAAATCTCAATTAAGGAATTAGAAGATACAATAAACTCATTAAAAAATGGAAAAACACCAGGCCCTGATGGATTTACTAATGAATTTTATAAAAGCTTTTATGATAAAATAATACCAAGATTACAAAAAATGTACCAATACGCTTTTAAAAAACGAATACTACCTGATACATTAGCGGAATCAACGATTACATTAATACCTAAGAAAAATAAAGATTTAGAAGAACCTGGCTCATATAGAGCTATAGCATTGTTAAACACAGATCAAAAAATATTAGCGAAAACATTAGCTAGAAGATTAAGTAAATACATTAGTAAATTAATAAACCCAGATCAGACAGGGTTTATCCCTAAGAGATACTCTTCTAATAATATGAGACGTCTACTCAACATAATGCACTCACACAAATCTGAAGATCAAGAATTATCAATTATTTCGCTGGATGCTGAAAAAGCATTTGATCAAGTAGAATGGAATTATATGGATAAAGTATTACAAAAATTTCAACTGGGAGAGAATTTTATTTTATGGATTAAGTTACTATATAACAAACCTACAGCTAGAATACTTACTAATAACATATTATCCTCGAAATTTCAACTATCAAGGGGAAATAGACAAGGATGCTCATTATCACCACAGCTGTTTGCTCTCATTATTGAACCGCTAGCAGAAAAAATTAGAATACACCCTGATATTCATGGATATAATACTAAAGACTCATATAATAAAATATCTTTATACGCGGATGATATATTATTGTATAGCTTTATTTCTTATACTTAACGCATTTATATACAACACTTTGACTTTGGTATTCACCTCCCCTCTCACACCGGTCACTATTGGCCCTGACCTTACTCTTTTATCCTTTCTCGAACATTCCTTCCCATTAATTGGGGAGTCTTTTGTAACTTTTCCCGCAATCACTTCCCCATTAACTCCATCTTTATATTCCCAATTTGTCAACCCCCCCCCCCCCATTATTTGGTTTAAACCCACACGTGTAGCACGAGCAAACCTGCCTGTCAGAACGTTGGTCCCCCTCCAGTTAAGGTGTAACCCATCCCTTTTGTACAACAACATATTGGATTGCAGTTACTCACCCAGCCTACTCCGACAGCGCGTCACAAACCTACAAACACTTCTGCCAAGGCATAAATGTGCAGCAGGACCATGCGATTACTGTCACACGTAATAAAACTGTTGATCGGCCACAACTACAGTATTGGCTCTGTCCCGCACGCCGAAGTTCAGGAAGTGTGTTAATGGCTTAGAGAAGTTTCAAAGTAGATTTACTGGAGTGATTCCAAGTGCAACATTTTATTCACATAGAAAGGTTGAAGAGGAAGCTGTTCAAATGTGAACGGGATGCCAACGTCTGAAACCAACATAACAATCAAGAAGCCTCAAGGGCATGTGGATAAAACAGAACGACAAGCCACTAGAGAAAACTTAAAACAATCCGGAAGGAAATGAAATAAAACGAATGGCAAAGGAAACTAAAGTGAAATGTGGATACATTTACGTCCTGTCCACGCTGCAGCCTAACGGGAATCTTTTCACTCCTTCCAAGTTCTGACAATGGTCTTCCACCTCAAAAATCAACTCGGTTACTCCTGCCATGGGGCTGTCCAGAGGCGCAGCGGTAGAGCTGCTGCCTCACAACGTCGGGTTGGACCCTGTCTCCGGGTGCTGTCTGTGCGGAGTTTGTACGTTCTCCCGGTGGCCGCGTGGGATTTCTCCGGGTTCGCGCCATTTCATAGCAACAGAAACAGAAACATTTCCTTTCACACTCCAAAGACTTGCAGGTTTGTGGGTTTATATTTTCCGTAAATTGCCCCTAGTGTGTAGGATGCAAGTGTGAATACAAAAGGACTGTACTTTTTACATTTCCAGCATCTGAAGCTTTCTGTCAGGGGTTGTTTACAATTCGCCAGTGGCGAGGATCTGGAAGGCTCTGGCATTTGAGGTGGGGGAGGGGAGTTGGCGGATTAAAATTCAGCTGATCGGGGACTGAAAGGGAGAAAAGGAGCTTCGGGCAAGTGAGGAGCGAGTTTACGCGGGATCATATCATATGGTTGTGAATACGATGACACCCATCATTAAAGGGGAAGTAGATTGGACTTTTCTGCCTTCCATCACAGTGAGAAATGTGGGAAATCCGATGTGGTGGATGTTTATGTTAACTTTTATATAGTTGTGTGTCTTGTTGCTCTTTTTTTCGTATGGCTGTATGGTAATTCGCATATCGCTGTATCTTAATTGGTACATGTGACAATAAAAGACCTTTGAAACCTTTACACTTTTACCGCTATATCGTTACGAACGCCATGGGAGTGTCCGCAAAAACGAGTATTGTTTGTATCCCCGCACGAGGGTTGGGTGCTGACCAGAATGTTGGTCCGTAATACAAGGAAGATCAAAGGTTTTTCAACAGTTGTCTTGGAAGTGGGAATCTAGAAAGAGTTGAGAGTTATCTACACAGGGTTATGAAATGTGTAAAACTGAAGCTGAATTGCCAGGGGTTATGTTGATGTTGCGGGTGTATGGCGGTGGGTGCTTTCTGTTTCAGACAGGGAAACATGAGTGGCGGAGACTGTTTGCAAAAGAGGAAGCAACAACGGCGATTTACTAGCCCTTGTGGACACCGAAGTGAGAACAATCAGAAGAGAAGTAACTGACAGACTGCGAATGGGATATTGTTATGTGTTATGTTGAAGAAGGAACTGCAGATGCTGGAAAATCGAAGGTAGACAAACATGCTGGAGAAACTCAGCGGGTGAGGCAGCATCTATGGAGCGAAGGAAATAGGCGACGACCCTTCTTCAGACTGATGTGGGGGTGGGAGGGGCGGGAAGAATAAAGGAAGAGGCGGAGACAGTGGGCCGTGGGAGAGCTGGGAAGGGGAGGGGAAAGAAGGAGAAAGCAGGGACTACCTAAAATTGGAGAAGTCAATGTTCATAACGCTGGGGTGTAAACTACCCAAGCGAAATATGAGGTGCTGCTCCTCCAATTTACGGTGGGACTCACTCTGGCCATGGAGGAGGCCCAGGACAGAAAGGTCGGATTCGGAATGGGAGGGGGAGTTGAAGTGCTGAGCCACCGGGAGATCATGTTGGTCATTGCGAACAGAACAGAGGTGTTGGGCGAAGTGATCGCCAAGCCTACGCTTGGTCTCACCGATACAGAGCAGCTGACACCTGGAGCAGCGGATGCAATAGATGAGGTTGGAGGAGGAGCAGGTGAACATCTGCCGCACCTGACTGCTTGGGTCCTTGGATGGAGTCAAGGGGGGAGGTAAAGCGACAAGTTTAGCATTTCCTGCGGTTGCAAGGGAAAGCGCCAGGAGAGGGGGTGGTTTGGGTGGGAAGGGACAAATTGACCAGGGAGTTACGGAGGGAGCGGTGTCTGCGGAAAGCCGAAAGGAGAGGAGATGGGAAGATGTGGCCAGTGGTGGGATCCTGTTGGAGGTGGCGAAACTGACGGAGGATTATTTGTTGTATGTGACGGCTGGTAGGGTGGAAGGTGAGGACAAGGTCAATGTGTACACTGAAAGTTGGCTTACAAGTACAGCAGGCAGTGAAGAAAGCTAATGGATTGTTGGCCTTCATAACAAGAGGAATTCAGTATAGGAGTAAAGAGGTTCTTCTGCAGTTGTATAGGGCTCTGGTGAGACCACATCTGGAGTATTGTGTTAAAGAAGGAACTGCAGATGCTAGAAAATCGAAGGTACACAAAAATGCTGGAGAAACTCAGCGGGTGCAGCAGCATCTATGGAGCGAAGGAAATAGGCAATGTTTCGGGCCGAAACCCTTCTCAGACTATGGAGTATTGTGTACAGTTTTGGTCTCCTAATTTTGAGGAAGAACATCCTTGTGATTGAGGCAGTGCAGCGTAGGTTCATGAGATTGATCCCTGGGATGGCGGGGCTGTCATTTGAGGAAAGATTGAAAAGACTAGGCTTGTATTCACGAGTTTAGAAGGATGAGGGGGTATCTTACAGAAACATATCTATCTATCTATCTATCTATCTATCTATCTATCTATCTATCTATCTATCTATCTATCTATATATAATATATAATATAATAATAGATAAAACTCTCTGGCTGTCGTCCGTCTGTACGTCTGTACGTCTGTACGTCCAACGTTCTGCTTGACTTTCCCGCCTTTGATACCGCCCCGCGCCCGCGCGGCGCGCGGAAACGCCGATATTTTTTACCGTTTCTAAAGAGGTTACGTTTATCTTTACGAATAGATGATCCCGATTAAATTCGGTCGTGTTTACGTACGCTTTTTTAAATAAAATACCTCTCCCCCCCCCAAACCAAACATTTCAAAATGTTTAAAAAAACAGCTCAGCCGTAGAATGTTAGTAAAGATTCCATTGTGTGATGTCACAATGCACAATGGTCACAGATGTCCAATCGGAATGGATTCATTTACATATGCCTTGGCAGCAGCCCCAGCCCCTCCCCCCCAACCCCCGCAGCATTGGGCATTGTGACATCACAAAACGGAACCTTCATTTACATTCTATTGCTGAGAGCTGTTTGTTTAACATTTTGAAATTTCCCCATTCCCTATCACCCCCACACACGTGGCGACGCCCTGCGACACGTGTGACAAATCGGAATGAATCCGTTTACATATGTCTTGGCAGCAGCAACAGCACCAGCCCCTCCCCCCCAACCACACAGCCTGTGTCGAAGGGCGTCGTCACGTGTGTGGCAATAGAGAAAGAGGATTGGGGGTGATAGGGAATGGGTAACAGATGGACTGTCCCTACCCCTCCTACTTCAACTCTCCCTCCACACTCTTCCCCCTCTCTCCTCTCCCCCTCCCTCCCCTCCCACACCCTCTCTTCCCCCTCCACCACCCCTCTTCACCCCCATCTCCCAGCCACCCCCTTCACCTCTCTCTTGCACCACTCCCTGCTACCCCTCTGCCCCTCACTCTCCCCCTCCCCTCCTCTCCCCACCCCGTCTCCCTCTCCCCCACTCCCCCCGCCTGTGTGTTTGGGGGGTGGTTAGTGTGAGTGTGATGCCGCAGCCGCAGCCCACCCCCACACCAAACGCAAGGAAAACAAACAAATGAAGTATAAACTCAGCGGGTGCAGCAGCATCTTTGGATCGAAGGAAATAGGCAATGTTTCATAACAAAACACGTCTGAAGATGGGTTTCGGCCACAAACATTGACTATTTCCTTCGCTCCATAGATGCTGCTGCACCCGCTGAGTTTCACCAGCTTTTTTTTGTGTACCAGTCTCTCTGTCTCTCCCCTCTCTCTCTCTCTCTGCCCTTCTCTCTTCACAGCCCGCAGCTCAACTCATGAACACCCACTCAACCCCCCCCCTTCACCTATCTCCCACATCCTCTCCTTCCTCTCTCCACCCCCTCCTCTCTCCCCCTCCTCCCCCACCCTTCCTCTCCCCCTTTCCTCTCCACCCTCCTCCTCCCCCTCTTCAAATTTGTTTGGGGGGTGGTTAGTGTGTGTGATCCCGCACCCCCGCCCACCCCCCCCACCCCGCAAACACGCGTTGGGGAAACAGCCCGCAAACAGTCTCTCTGTATTTAAGAAGGAACTGCAGATGCTGAAAAATCAAAGGTACACAAAAAAAAATGGATAAACTCAGCGGGTGCATCAAGATCTATGGATCTAAGGAAATAGGCAACGTTTCGGGACAAAACACGTCTGAAGATGGGCTTCGGCCCATAGCGTTGACTATTTCATTCGCTCCATAGATGCTGCTGCACCCGTTGAGTTTCTCCAGCTTTTTTTTTGTGTACCAGTCTCTCTGTCTGTCCTCTCTCTCTCTCTCTCTGCCCTTCTCTCTTCACAGACCGCTGCTCGATTCATGCATGCATGCTCCAAACCCTCCCTCTTCACCTCTCTCCCCAATCCTCTCCTACCTCTCTCCACCCCCTCCTCTCTCCCCATCCTCTCTCCCCCTCCTCTCCCACCCTTCCTCTCCCCCCTCCTCCCCCTCTTCAATTTAAAAAAATATATAACATTACATTTTCTCTCTCTGCCCCCCCTCCCCTCTAGACACACCTGAGAGGTGAGGGCTATGCGTCAGTGGATAGGGTGGAGATGGGATAAAAGAAGCAAATTAAATAATTAAGATAATCTCAAGGGTTGTGATGAGTGTGTGTGTTTGTGGGTGCCAGATTCCCACCCCGCAACCATGCTTTGGTGGAAAGGGGGTGGTTAGTGTGACGCCACAGCACCCACCCCCCCCCCCCACCCGCAAACGCACGTTCGGTGTCCAGACCCAACGGGTCTGCAACTCTCTGGCTGTCGTCCGTCTGTACGTCTGTATGTCTGTACGTCTTTACGTCTGTACGTCCGTACGCCGTCTTTGATAGCGCCCCTGGCCCACACAGCGCGCGGAAAGGCCCATATTTTTTTCCATTTCCAAAGAGATGACATTTATCTTTACGAATAGCCACTCCTGATTAAATTCGGTCCTGTTTATGTACACGTTTTTAAATAAAATCCACCCCCCCCACCCCCATGTGATTTTCTCCGATTCTCTCCGGTTTTCTCCGAAAACGACGCCATCTTTTTTTCTCCGAAAACGACGCCATCTTTTTTTCGCCGATTTTCTCCAATTTTATCCGAAAACGACGCCATCTTTTTTTCAGCAGATTTTCACCCCGGGGTCTGAAGCACGTTCGGGAACAACACCCCGGGGTGTCAAGCACTTTCGGGGACCAGACCCAACGGGTCTGCACTTGGTCTAGTAATATTATAAAAATGACTGGACAAGCTAGATGCAGGAAAAATGTTCCCAATGTTGGGCGAGTCCAGAACCAGGGGCCACAGTCTTAGAATAAAGGGGAGGTCATTTAAGACTGAGGTGAGAAAAAACTTTTTCACCCAGACGATGTGAATTTATGGAATTCCCTGCCACAGAGGGCAGTGGAGGCCAAATCACTGGATGGATTTAAGAGAGAGTTAGATAGAGCTCTAGGGGCTAGTGGAGTCAAGGGATATGTGGAGGTCAGGCACGGGTTATTGATAGGGGACGATCAGCCATGATCATAATGAATGGCGGTGCTGGCTCGAAGTGCCGAATGGCCTCCTCCTGCACCTATTTTCTATGTATCTATGTTTCTGAGGGGGACTCTGCCCTTGTTACAAGTGGGGGGATGGGGAGTGAGAGCAGAGTTACGGGGTATAGAAGAGACCCTGGTGAGAGCCGCCTCATCTATAGTAGAAGAGGGGATTCCCTGTTCCCTAAAGAATGAGGACAACTCTGATGCCCTGGTGTGGAACACCTCATCCTGGGTGCAGATGCGGCATAGACGGAGCTATTGGGAGTGGGGGGTGGAGTACTTACAGGAAACAGGGTGGGAAGAAGAGTAGTCTAGATAGCCATGTGAGTCAGTGGGTTTATAGTAGATGTCGGTCAGTATTCTGTCACCTGCGATGGAGATAGTGAGGTCTAGTAACTGTAGGTAGATGTTGGAAATTGTCCAGGTGTATTTGAGTGCCAGATGGAAGTTAGTGGTGAATTGAATGAAGTCAGTCAGTTCTGTATGGATGCTGGAGGTAGCACCAATGCAGTCGTCGATGTAGCGGAGGTAGAGTTCAGGGATAGGGCCATGGTACGCCTCGAACAAGGATTGTTCGACATACCCTACAAAGAGGCAGGCATAGCTTGGGCCCATGCGCGTGCCCATAGCTACGCCTTGGATTTGGAGGAAATGGGAGGAGTTAAACGAAAAGTTGTTGAGGATAAGGACCAGCTCCGCTAGGCGGAGGAGAGTATCAGTAGATGGGGATTGGTTGGTTCTGCAGTCGAGGAAGAAACGGAGGGCTTTAAGACCCTCCTGGTGGGAGATGGAGGTGTAGAGTGACTGGACATCCATGGTGAAGATGAGGGAATGGGGGCCTAGAAAATGGAAGTCAAGACAAAGAGCGTGTGAGGTATCTTGAACATACGTAGGGAGGGATTTAACCAAGTGGGATGGATGGAGTCGAGGTATGTGGAAATATGTTCGGTGGGGCACGAATAGGCCGAAACAATGGGTCTGCCAGGACAGTCAGGTTTGTGGATTTTGAGGAGAAGGTAAAATCGGGCCGTGCGGGGCTGCGGAACGATGAGGTTGGAGGCTTGGGAGGGCAGGAAGCCGGAAGTGATGAAGTCAGTGATAGTGGCCTGGTGCTCGTCTGTGGGGTCATGGTCCAAGGTTAAGTAGGAGGAAGGTACACAAAAATGCTGGAGAAACTCAGCGGGTGCAGCAGCATCTATGGAGCGAAGGAAATAGGCAACGTTTCGGGCCGAAACCCTAAGTAGGAGGAGGTGTCTTAGATTTGGCAAGTGGCCTCAGCCTTGTAGAGATCAGCGCGCCAGACTACCACGGCACCTCCCTTGTCGGCAGTTTTGATCACCCAGTCTGGGTTGTTGCAGAGTGAGTGGAAGGCTGTCCGTCGGGGGGGGGGGAGGTTAGAGTTCGAAAGGGGAGTGGAGAAGTTGAGGCGGCTGA
>CM075980.1:44083427-44141772 GCA_038087875.1 Malacoraja senta
ATGTAGGCAATAAATATAATTACTCAGTAAATGAAAAGGGATTAAGGAAAGAGCGTTCACGTCGCGGCCCTGCTTCCACCAAGCTTTCCACCACCACGCACAAGAAGCACAAGAAGCGACAAGACAGACACCATTGTATACAGATGCCGAGAAGTGTGTTCAGCTCTGGCCGAACAACTTCTAATCTTGTGTGTGGACTCGATAAGAAGAAGAAGTAAATGAAAAGGTTAATTCTAGTTAATTGCACCACAGTGATCCAAAAATTGTCGAGCACTGTAAAGGCAGGCACAGTTATCACTGCAAGATACACCTGCACCTGTTTCAGTTGTGGGTCTGTCACAGGTGCTGTAGAATTGCCATACCGCTAAAGGAAAATAATGGGCCTGTCCCACTTGGCCATTTTTTAGGCAACTGCTGGCGACTGTCATACTCGTAGCAGGTCGCTGAAAAACCGGCGACAACCTACGACAGCACCTACATCAGGAGAAGTCAAGCTACGCTCATTGGCATCAAACCGACTGTCGCCGAAAATGTTTCAACATGTTGAAAATCTAGTGGCGACTAGAAAGACGCTACGACTTTTTGCACGACTGAGGAGACTACTCCCGGCGACCACCGGCGAACATGTGGCGACAAACTAGTCGTCTGTAGTTGCCTAAAAAATCGCCTAAGTGGGACAGGCCCATAACGGTGTTCAGTCATAGGTTGGAACTGAGACAAGACGACCTGGTGAATGGTGACTTGATCGAGGTGTGGGGTGTCAGGCTTGAAGTGCTTTACATTTTTTAATACTTAACAAAATATCTTTTAATTGCACAGTTGGTTTCAATCATTTCTGAATGACTATCTTTTGAATATCCCCGACATTCAGAAGCAAGTCCTTAACTGTCCTGTCAGCTGGCAAGGGCTGGGTGTGGATTAGCCAGTTGGCAATGCCTTCTCAGTTGATTTGTGAGGCGAGGCTCTTCAGCTCTGCCCACCCAAAAACATGAAGGCATAATATAACACACCTCACCATTCGGCAGCAGGAACGGCCTTTGGCACCATGCTGACAAAGGATTATCAGTTGGTATCCGCGTCAGTGACTCCTTCGTGCGATGCAAGCAAACATACATCCTCATAGTTCTCTCAAGGCATGCAGGCATTGGATCATGACCCCCAACAAAGATAGCAGAGGTGCTGTTGATCACAAAGTTCTCCTTTTACTGAACATTCACTAAGATGTCAACAATACTGCAACAGAAATGTGGAGGAAAGAACTACAGATGCTGGTTTAAACCGAAGATAGACACAAAATACTGGAGTAACCCAGCGGGACAGGCAGCATCTCTGGAGAGAAGGAATGGGTGACGTTTTGGGTCGTGACCCTTCTTCAGACTGTGATTTACTCCAATATTTTGTGTCTATCTGCAACGTAAAAGATACACTGTACACTCCAAACATAGTACTTACGGTAAGTAGAAAATACAACAACTTGAAAATCAGACGTGGAAATTAGGTTCAAATTCATTCCAAAGTGACTACAGAAATGTATAACCTTGTGACAGAGTATAATGAGTGAACTTTGCCACGGTGGGTGCACCATGCATGCATGTTTGAAACCTCAGGGCATGTACCACAAAGTGCTGTGGGCAGAAAATTATGCAAAGATTTGACTCGGCTGCAATGGAAAAACACATTCTTCCTTCACCCTCCCGAAAACAAACACGAATGTTAACCATATAGGAGAGAAACCTTCCACTTACAATTTTGACTTGTTAATTAAATGCTCAAAAACAAATGTCTGCTAATTTTCTTCCTCTTTCAGGTGGATTGCTTGGGCCACAGTCACCATCAATGTGACTATGATCGGTTGCCAGGACCATGTTCATCCAGAATGGGATTTTTTTTCTGCCTGCTTTCTCTCTCTTTGCTTCAGGAAGGCCTTTCATCTAATTGTCTAACAGAATGAACAACATTACACATGATGCCAGTTAAGGTTGAATGACAGACAAGGCCACGGTTTGGCCTTGCAAAGCCTTGGCCTTGAAGCTGAATACTCTTCCGTTGCAACTACAAGGTTAGAGGAAGTCGAACCTTACTTTTGACTTTGAGTCTATTAAACCACAGTATATTCAAAGTAAAATTGTTGGCACGGTGTGAAATTGACTAAAGTCTATTTTTCTTTCTATTTCAGACCACCATGAGAATTCAGGATTGGACCTGATTACATTAAAGCTTTTGTTTTAAACCACATTCGATCTTTCCCCTAGATTCTTTCGCAATTCACAGAGAACTGATTACTCCAATGGGAACTGTTGTATTTCCATGTGGATAAAAAAAGACCCATCGTAATGCAGAAAGACTTTCAGGCATTAAAAATGAAACTACAGCATGGATAAGTGACCACAACATTTCAAGATGCATGGTCATATTTTCAGTTGGAAAAGCATGTTGTCTCTCTCTGTAGGACCAACTCATTTAGTTGTGTGTGTAATGGAGTATTTTATGTTATCTTCAACAATAGGTCAAATCAGAAGGGAAGATGTGAATTGATTTTATCTAGGGAGTTATGATTTCCACTGCAATGCTTAAAACTCACAGATTTGCTAGATGTGGTACTCAAAGGTGTTTGTCAATGTTACTACACATCAGTCTGAAGCTAGTCCCACACAAGGAGAAGACTTGATGAGATAAACCATTGACTTCCATTGGAGTAAAACAGATTTCTAAGTCTTCATTTACAAATCGTTGGAGGGAGAAGTCAAATAAAATGGGAATAAGATTTTTCTGCGTGGTGACGCTGAGCTGGCAGCAATATCTGTTCTGGGCCTGGCAGTTCACCCCAATCTTACCTGAACTGGACCCAACAGGTAGGTCTCTGACAACCTTTCATTACTCAGGGATGTGATTGCCGAGGTACAGGTCAAGGTGGGCTGATAACCTACCAGGACAACTTGACAAAATATTACACATGTATGCGATGGATCTATCTTGGGCCCCACCTCGGTCATCGTTGACCATGGGTGATGCATCCTAGTTGTCGGCTGCTTGCCCCAAACCTCGGCTAGAGCAGCATGGCTGGTGGCTGAAGAGACCAGTGCGGGAGTGACAGACTCTGTGGCAAAGGTCACATTTGTGTGTGGTCTCTGCAGCCACAAACGATGCTCGTCTAGCCGAGGTTTGGAGCAAGCAGCCAACAACTAAGATGCATCATCCATGGGGGGCCAAAGATAGATCCATCGCATACATGTGTAATATTCATCACATGCGATGGATATGCTCTCCAAAATTGTGTTTTTGGGAGGCAATCTGCAATTGGATATGACTGCTTTACTTACACAGACAGTCTTAATCAGAAAGTGGGAAATAGAAAGCTTCAAAAGCAAATCTAGAGTTATGCTGGGCATCTTTCCACTGAGTGTTCTACAAGTTGAATTAAGCCTTTAGTTAAGTCCATCAGGAAGTTCGTACATTCACAAGTTATAGGAGTAAATTAGGCCATTCAGCCCATCGAGTCTGCCATGGCTGATCTCTACCCATTTTCCTGCCTTCTCCCCATAACCCTTGACACCCGTTCTAATCAAGAATTTGTCCATCTCTGCCTTGAAAATATCCACTGACATGGCCTCCACAGCCTTCTGTGGCAATGAGTTCCACGGATTCCTCTGACTAAAGTAGTTCCTCCACACCTCCTTTCTAAAAGAGCGCCCTTTAATTCTGAGGTTATCACCTCTAGTCCTACTCTCCCTCCAGTGGAAACATCCTTTCCACATCCACTCTATTTATGGCTTTCATTATTCTATAAGTTTCAATGAGGTCCCACCTCAACCTTCTAAACTCCCGTGAGTAGAGGCCCAGTGCTGTCAAACGCTCATCATGTGCTAACCCACTCATTCCTGGAATCTTTCCACATCAGGAAGGATGTGGGTCTACAAGGGTGGTAGTCCCACGGGCAGCAGAGATGCTCAGTTCAAATTCTCCTTATACATGGACGACATGACATTCTGCTCCTAGTCACTTTTGGTCTTCAGTTCAATGAGGATTTGTGATCTATTCAAACTGATCTTTGGGGCCAGAGTGTTTCACAGTAAAAGTGAAGCCACGTTCTCAAGCGGTGGACCTAACTGATCCTCTGATCCCTTCAGCGTCCGCTTACCTAATGATGTTGGGCATTTGGTTTGGGGGAGCCAGGGCTTGTAGCAACACTGCGTGGAGTCTACAGATAGAATTTAAAAATGTATTTTGGCAACTACTTTCCTAGGCTGGTCATCAGGAGTGTAGGAAGGAACTGCAGATGCTGGTTTAAACTGAGGATAGACACAAAATCCTGGAGTAACTCAGCGGGACATGCAGAATCTCTGGCGAGAAGGAATGGGTGACTAAGGAATGGGTGACTGAAGTCTGAAGAAGGGTCTCGACCCAAAAATTCATCCATTTCTTCTCTCCAGGGATGTTGCCTGTCCTGCTGAGTTACTCCAGCACTTTGTTTTAAAAAATTTTAATTTTGTTAAATATTTATTTTATTAAAAGCAATTATACAAAGAGAAAGTAATCTACATAACAGTTATACAATTTTCGTACTGCTTCAATTTTAATATTTTATAAACTAATAACTAAATCGGAAAAAAAGGAAAAAGGAAAAAAGGGAAAGAAAGAAAAAAAGAAAAAGAAAAGAAAGAATTTCGAGAAAGACATGAAAAGGAAAAATGAAAAACCCCAGAACTAACGAGGAAGTGAAAGAAGCGGAGATGTATCCCACTGCCCTTCCATACGCCCACTCACCCGACCCTAGCGTTGGTTTTGAGTTTGTGTTCAACCATTATGTTGTTGAAGAAATTCAATAAAAGGAGACCATATTTTGGAAAATTGATCTGGTTTGTCAGTCAAGACAAGCCTTATTTTTTCTAGATGTAGTGTCTCGGTCATTTCTGTGATCCACATCTTCACTGGGGGGTACTACAGCACTTTGTGTCTAGTCTCTGCGATGCTGTGCCTGGTACAAACATGGCACACTCACCACGACTTTGCCATAAGCCGTTCTCACTTTACTGGAGCTCAGAAATGGATCAAGTTCAATCAATACAGGTTATGGTTTGCTAGGTGTCACACAAGTATCCCCTGCCATTTTCCTAATGCAAACAAAAATGCAATTACACTCTCAAATGAGGCAAGTACTTGAATTCCAGGCATGGGTGGCACCAGAATAAACAACTGCAGGTCCCTCACACTTTGCAACTTTAGAGCATGTTTTCCAGAGGGAACAAATTACGAGGCCTGTGCTTTGCTCCTTGTACTGGTACACAATATGACATTTCTATTCCATAACCAGATGTCTCTTGTCTGACTCCCATGAACAGAATTTTAATCCAAAATGCTCTGCTCGCTTCTTTCCTGAGAGATTCCTTCTGTTATTGAAGCTAAAGCAGGCTAAAGGGCAATATTACTCCAACTGAGAATTAATAACTTAGTCCCTGAGAACTCAGATGAAATTCCATCACTATTTATAGTGAAATTATAAATTTCCGATTTTGTTTTAAACTGTGAACAATGGAATTCCTCCCCCTCACGTTGCTGCAAAGATCCAATATTTCCGCAGAAATTCCGGCTACGGATGTATTAACTTGCGTCAATATGGTTTTAAGGTTATTGAGCGTAGGCAACTTGAGATTTTAAAAAGTTACTAAATGGACATCATCATCCCGGAAATTCAAGAAGTTAGCTGTGATCCGGTTGAAATTAATGTAGTTCTTCTCCAAAAGCAGAAGGTTGGAAAACATTACACATTAAAAACACTCAGAATTGAATTTAGGTACCTGCCATGTGAATGACTGATTAAACAAAAATACCCCTAGTGGATGGGAAAGTGGGATAACATGGAACCAGTGATGGACTTGATGGGCCGAAGGGCCTATTTCTACGCTGCGTCTCAAAACTAAACTAATGAATGTAATTAATGAAGTTTGTGAACAACTTACTAATCAGCTAGAGCAAAACAGATCAGAATTGAAGAATTGAAGGAAGAGAGGTAAATGTTATGTCATGAGGAATAGGAGTAGAATTAGGCCATTTGGCCCATCAATTCTACTCCGCCATTCAATCATAGCTGATCTATCTCTCCCTCCCGGCCCTATTCTCCTGCTTTCTCCCCAAACCCTCTGACACCTGTACTAATCAAGAAATGTTCATCTTAATCAGAGTTGTATGGGGCTCTGGTAAGACCACATCTGGAGTATTGTGTAGTTTTGGTCTCCTAATTTGAGGAAGGACATCCTTGTGATTGAGGCAGTGCAGCGTAGTTTCACGAGATTGATCCCTGGGATGGCGGGACTGTCATATGAGGAAAGATTGAAAAGACTAGGCTTGTATTCACTGGAGTTTAGGATGAGAGGATATCTTATAGAAATATAAAATTATAAAAGGATCGGACAGGCTAGATGCAGGAAAAATGTTCCCAATGTTGGGCAAGTCCAGAACCAGGGGTCACAGTCTTAGAATAAAGGGGACGTCATTTAGGACTGAGGTGAGAAAATACGTTTTCACCCAGAGAGTTGTGAATTTGTGAAATTCCCTGCCACAGAGGGCAGTGGAGGCCAAATCACTGGATGGATTTAAGAAAGAGTTAGATAGAGCTCTAGGGGCTGGTGAAATCAAGGGATATGGGGAGAAGGCAGGCACAGGTTATTGATTGGGGGATCAGCCATGATCACAATGAATGACGGTGTTGGCTCGAAGGGCTGAATGGCCTCCTCCTGCACCTATTTTCTATGTTTCTATGTTTCTAAAACCAGGCAAAGAACTCAAGTGGAAGGACAGTACCAAATTTGGTAAAACACCAGGTATGAAGTCATGATGCTTTGCTTGACTTTTGGAGACCCTGGGAGATTTGGTTTGTAGGCTGGGGAAGGAAAATATACAGAGATGGTTGTAAACAAGTGAAAGGGAAAGGGAGTCAGCATCTGTAAAGGGATATGGCTAGGAGAACTGACAGGGTAAAAATTTGGCAGATGGCTTAGAATATGCTGAATTGTGAAGATATTCTTTTTGATAGGAATAGAAAAACAGAATATTGATGAAAGAAACAGAATCTATGGAATGCTACAATGCTGAGGGATCTGGAGTGTCCTATATAAAACACAGAAAGTAATTAGAAAGTTATGTGGAACATTGACCTTTCTTGCAGGGGTAACCAAGTAGGAAAAGGTCAGGAAATTTTACAATTTTTATGAAATTCCACTGGAATCCAGATTCCAGGATTAAATTAATTGGGTTGATTCCTCGGATGAAGGGGCTGTCTTACAAGAAAGTTGTAGCTTTACTCATTAGCATTTAAAAAAGGTGAGAAGTGATCTTAATGAAATGCACAAGATTCTGGTGGGTTCTGATGGAAGCTGATGGAAGCTGACTGATCTGAAACATTAATTCTGTTTCGTCGCTCCAGATACTGCCTGACTTGAGTATTATGGGATAATTTTTCCTATTATCTATGGCAGTAAAATGGGTGCTAGTGAATCCGTTGCAAGTTCCACATGAATTCACTTCATTTCCAATGAAGTCAATAACCAGACATTAACCAGGATGCATTGACCCTGCCACATGGTGTTTCTTGAATAGTACGGGTGTCAGAGGTTATGGGAGAAGGCAGGAAAATGGGGTTAGGAGGGAGAGATAGATTAGCCATGATTGAATGGCGGAGTAGACTTTATGAGCCGAATGGCCTAATTCTACTCCTATCACATGAACTATGACCTTATGATTGCTACAGGTTTGTTTTGAGTTAGTAGCTTGTATTTAAACTAATCCTTCACTCAATTTAATCAATCAATCAATTGGCGCCCATTGGCGCAGCGGTAGAGTTGCTGCCTTACAGCGCCGGAGACCCGGGTTTGATCCCGACTACAACTGCTGTCTGTATGGAGTCTGTACGTGACCTGAGTGGGTTTTCTACGAGATCTTCGGTTTCATCCCACATTCCAAAGACGTACAGGTTTGTAGATTCATTGGCTTGGTATAAATGTAAATTGTTCCTAGTGTGTGTAGGATAGTGTCAATGTGTGGGGATCGCTGGTCGGTGCGGACTCCGTGGGCCGAGGGGCCAGTTTCCGCGTTGTATCTCTAAACTAAACTAAAACGAAACAATTCTGATCTATTTTGCTTTAGCTGGTCAGTAGGTTGTTAACAAACTATTGATAATTAATTAATTACGTACATTACTTTAGTTTAGAAACACAGGATAGAAACAGGCTCTTTGGCACATCAAGTTCATGCTTACCATCACTGGTTCCATCTTATCCCATTTTCTCATCTATTTAAAAAAAGAGACCAATTAACCTCCAAATCGTTTGGAATGTGGGAGGAAACCGGAGCATTCGGAGGAATCCCATGAGGTCACAGGGACAACGTCAGGATCAAACCCGGGTCCCTGGTGCTGTGAGGCAGCAGCTATACCAGCTGCAGCATTGTGCTGCCCTACTGTTTATACACAACAGCTAACTAAAAGAGACATAGAAAATAGGTGCAGGAGTGAGCCATTCAGCCCTTCAAGACAGCACAGCCATTCAATATGATCATGGCTGATCATCCAAAATCAGTACACTGTTCTTGCTTTTTCTCCATATCCCTTGATTCCGTGAGCCCGAAGAGCTAAATCTGACTCTCTTTTGAAAACATCCAGTGATTTGGCCTCCACTGCATTCTGCGGCAGAGAATTCCGCAGATTCACAACTCTCTGGGTGAAGAAAGTTTTTTCTCATCTCAGTCCTAAATGGCCTACCCCTTGTTCTTAAACTGTGACCCTGGTTCTGGACTCCCCCAACATCGGGAACATTTTTCCTGTATCTAGCCTGTCCATTCTTTTAATCTAATACATCATCACATAATGTAATACCTCACAGGGCTGTCAACATTGGGCGAGAGTTGGGAGTGCAGCGCAGTTCAGTGCAGTTACAGTAATTCAGCGCAGTTACAGTAATTGAAAATCTAGCAGGCAAGCAGGATGCTTTCTCCAACCACCCCCATTTAAAGGCCACTATCTTCCACCGCTTCCACCCAGTGCTTGGTACCTACTTCCAGCAGCCACTGGTTGTCCTCCAAGATGCACCGAACCGCAGCCTGGTCCATGCCGGTCACCAGGGCAAATTCAGCGCAGAGACTCTCACGGCAGCGGCGCAACGCTTCCGACGCCTCCGACGGCCCGGGACTCTTGCACTGAGGCTGCTCCATGGCCCGAGCTGCATCGAGCGACTCGCCAACCCGGCAAACATTCGCCAGCCCGGCAAACACTCGCCAGCCCCGGCTCCCCGTCTGCATCTGCCCCCGCCGCTGCTTCTGCTTCCATCCGTCCCTCCACCCCGGCTCTCCAACACCCGCGGCCCATGCAGTTGATATTAGTTTTGAAATTCTCGTTGATCACAGAATTTCTCACGACAGAGCGTGAGAAATTTGTGATCAGCGTGAGAGCGTGAGAATTGGGCCAAATGCGTGATTCTTACGCTCAATGCGTGAGAGTTGGCAGCTTTGGAGTTACTCATATGGAATATAACCAGATTTCCACATTGGAAACCAAAGAACATTGCAGACCATAAAACTCTGATGTGAAGAGTAACGTTTACCAGGAGAAATACCTCAGAGAAAGTCAGGCAGAGATAAATTCATATTGATCTTACCTATCAGTTGGCAAAAGCACACCAGATTGTTTCCAGAGAACTGACCTGGCTGCAAGCACAACAGACAATCGACAGCAAGTCTCTGCTTTAAATTATCAGCTGATAAACATCACAGAGAACAAAGAAGTAGGTCAAGGGCCACAAAACCTATCATACTTTGAGAATAATTGCCCAACTTCAAAAGTTCTCAAACAGTGATTGAATAAATTCAAAAAATCATAATTGAAGATTGCACTTTCACCAGTCCATTCCAAGTCCTCTGAACTAATCAAGTCGTCAATTATGCCAACAATTCATATTAAAAATAGGAAGACTCAATGCAAATCTACTCTTACATGCCAGTGAGCATTCATGAGCATCTATGATTAAACGTACGATGTGATTCTCCTAAACCCTTGCCCAACATTTATCCCTTAATCTACTGCATTCAAATCTGATCATTCCTGCTGCCATTCGAGTCAAGTGTTTATTGTCATATGTCCCAGATAGAACAATGAAATTCTTACTTGCAGCAGCACATCAGAATATGTAAACATAGTAACTGTAAACAATATGATAAACGAGAGAAAAAAAAGTTCAATGTGTGCTTATATAAACACATACTCACAAATACACATATATGTAGATTATATATATATATACACACACAGAAAAACAAATAATAACAAAGCAATAATAACAATAATAATCTATGTAGATCAGAGCTTATTTGAGATTGTAGTGTTTAAGAGCCGAATGGCTGTAAGGAAGAAGCTGTTCCTGAACCTGGACGTTTACCTAACAAATCGTAAAACAAAATGTAAAGATTGCTAATTTTTTGTCACAGTGGCATCATGTAAAAGTGAAAAACTGAATCTGAGTTTTGAGTCCGAAAATTATGGAATGAAATCTAGCCCAAGTGTAAACATCCAGGTTGGTACACGAGTACTAAATCAAAGAGCTAGCTATAGCATCAGAGGCATGGTGGGTTGATAAGATGTGGTCTCAGATGAATGCTCTGACATTGTTTTGATGATGATCTGGGAAATTTCTTTGGAAAGTACCTGGTCAATATCTTTCCTTTAAAATAACTGAAACAGATGATCTTTATCATATTGTACCTAATGCTGCCTGTAATTTGGCCATTTTTCCTTAAAATTAATTGGCGAAAGTTTGTGAAAGAAATCAACTAAATGCAAATATTTTTTCTTTTAAGAAGAGATGTCTGTAATATATAGAATATTTACCATGACACCGTGAAGGCAGTGTTCCTTTAAAAAATAATTTGATCGTTGTTAAGGTTTGAGATGGTGTTAATTGTTTCACAATACGAAAATTAATAGAACAGGGTGCACTTTGCCCTGGGAAACCTTTTTAGACTTTGTTTGGAGAAAAATATCTTAGAAAGCAAATTTACAAGGCACTTAGGCAGTGCTTCAGGTTCGATTCTGACCCCCAGGACTATCCATGTCTTGTTTGCACATTCTCACCGTGACATTTTGGAGCTCAGGTTTCCTCCCACATCCCAAAGACTTGCTGGTTTGCAGGTCAATTGGCAACTGCAAACTGTCTCTATGTAGGTGGACGGCAGGAGAATCGGAGAAGGGGTGGGGCGGGGGGCAGGATTTGTTGGGCGTATTGGAGAGAATAGATTGGAGGAAAATAAGCACAGAAATATGAGAATGGGATTAGTTGGAGTGCTGAGATTTCATGGGCTGAATGCCCCCCTATGGTCTGTGAAATCTAAAAATATGAGATACAAAGATATTGTGTGCAGAAATGGGCATAAATACATAAATTAAAGATTTAAACTGGCACAAAAAACAATTTGTGAACATTTTATTCAATATTTTTTAAACTAGTTCCATTCACACTCAAATATATTCCTATATAAATCATCAATAATGAAAAGGTGCACAGGTATTTACTCCAATACATATAATGTAAATATAATACATTTATTCAAAACCTAGCTGAAGTATTAGGACAGGGGTGGGGAACCTGCGGCCTTAAGGCCGCATGCTGCCTTCTAGGCCATTAAGTGCGGCCTTTTGAATGAATCCAAATTTTGTAGAACAAATCCTTTTATTTTTATTGATATGTTTTTGTTCATCTTTTATTATTTTTATTTTAATCTTAAAATTAACGTATTTAAAATACCAAAGAGTAAAAGAAGATTCAACGAAATAATCTTCCCCGACTGACGGCCACAATTAAAACATTAGTAATTCATGAGGGCTATTTTAACACCTGTTATGCTCATCATTTAGTTCTAATGCGACTCTAGACTGTACGTTAACTTTGACATGCACGAAAAATGCTTTCTGGCTTTTCAACCACTTATTGCTGCGAATCTACATTCTCCTACCTAACCCAAATCAAGACGCCCTTAAGGTCACAAATGACGGATACCCATCGAGAAGATCAGCTGAAACTGCGTACCTCCATGTTGCAACCAAATATTCAAATGCTTTCCCACAAAAAGCAGTCACAACAAAGTCATTAAAAGGTTAATTAACTTTAGAATTAACAATTTTTTTTCATTTTCTTGAAGTTAGTATATAGTAGTTAGATTTTTACAAAATAGTGTACATTTTGAAGTATATCTAATTGAAGTTTCTTGGATGCGGCCTTGTTAGATTACAGCTAACTTAATGCGGCATTCCAACATGAAAATGTTCCCCACCCCTTTATTAGGATAATGAGGTGATAACGATATTTGTTTTGCACAGATTTTAAAAATTAAATAATTCCAAAATAAAATATTGTAAATATTTGCAATCTGAAAGAATGGGAAAGTGCTCAAAATACAGCAGGTTAGGTAGAGAAGCAGAACTAATATTTCAAATGAGTGATCATCATTTTCAAAAGCCACAAGATAATCTCCCATGCAATGACCAAGAGGAAACAGTTTAGCCCATGTAAGAACTTTCTGTGAAGGGGCACTGATTTAACAACGTTAGTCAAATTCCATAGTTATGAAATATTCCTCTGCTATTTTAGTGGCTCTGAACATTGAACTCAGTGGATGGATAAATCTTTAAATCACATCCCTTTTTTCCACCTTATCTAATCTCATGAAACGTGTACATGCACAGATACCTCTTCCTAAACAGTTCCTCAGGATCAACAATGACTTGCTTCCATTCTGGTTTTTATGAGTTCTGGGGGAATTGCATAAGCACTCAATACATACTATTTGCTACGTTAGTGATGCTAAAATCCAAGGCATCCAGAAATGTATGGCTGAAACATAAATTAAGTGCTTTGCAAGAAAAAATAAGAAATAGAAGCTGCTGCCGTAAGATTCACCATTCTCGATCGATGCTTTAGCTTATAACCTAACGTAAGAACATTAAATTCTCCAATTTTAGGAAACCGTTTTCCTCTCCTCTCTTTTCTCTGCCCCCCTTCACATTTCTCTCCCTATTTCGCTCCCTTCCCCCACCTCTTCACCGTCTTCCACTCATATCCCTCTGGCTTCACATTCCATTCCTCCTCTCTCATTATCTGACACCATTTTGTCTATTTTTCATCTTTGTCCAACTTCCAATCACCTGTAGTCACCCACCATTTGACAGGTTTTGTCTTGTCCGCACCTTTTTTCTGGCTTTCTCCCCTCCTCCCCCTTATACAATCAGCCAGAAGAAAGGTCCTGACCTGAAATGTTGCCTGTCCATTCCCTCCACAGATGCTGCCTGACCTACTGAGTTATTCCAGCACTAGTGTTTTACTTAGGATTCTAGTAAGTAAGTAAGTAAGTAAGTAAGTACATTTTATTTATATAGCACGTTTAAATCAACTCGCGTTGAAACCAAAGTGCTTTACATAAAAGAAATAATAAAAGAAATAATAAAGTTTCCGTACATCCATAGAAAAATTAAAAATCATTAACACATATATTAACACATTATAGAATTCAACATGAACGTCCCCCCACAACAGAATCAAAAATTTCCACTGTGGGGAAAGGCATCAAAAAGTTAAGTCCTCTTCCTCTGTGAAACACCCGAGGTCAGGGCCTATTTGTGGCCTCCGCAGCCAGTCCGATGTTTTCAGGCCCTCTTTGCCGGAAAGCTGGAACTCCGGCGTCGGGTGAACACTCCTCAGCGGCTTGGAAAATGTCTGGAGCGGCCGCTTCCTCCCCGGAGACCGCGGCCTAGTATCTAGTATCTGCAGTTCCTTGCGTCTCCAAATTAATTTACGCTTTTTGCTGATTATATTTAGATTGTAACAGGGATTATATTTAGATTGTAATATTCCACCACTCACCCATTCCCCCAACGCAACCCGTTCCCCCAACACAATTTTCTACCCCTCAGCCATAACCCCTAACTGTGCAGGCACGGCTCATTTCTCCTCATCCCCCAGCACTGCCTCTCCCTCCTCTTCATGTGTGGGAGGGGAGGAGGGAAGTGGGGTGTGTGGGAGAGGGGTGTGTGTGGGCGGGGAAGGGGTGTGTGGGCAGGAGGGAAGGGTGTTGGGGTAGGAGAGAGGGGAGTGGGGGCGGGGGGAGGGGTGTGGGGTGGGGGGGAGAGGTGTGGGTGCGGGGAGAGGGGTGTGGGTGCAGGGGGGTTGTGGGGGGAGGAGGGGTGTGGAGGCGGGGGAGGGGTGTGGGGATGGGGTGGGGTGTGGGGGCAGGGGGGATGTGGGGGATGGGGGGTGTGGGCGGGGGGTTGTGGGGGGGAGTGGGAGGGGGAGGTGGGGAGGGAGGGGGAGAGCTCGGTGAAAAGACGGGGGAAGAGCCATGGGGGATAAGGCAGTATCACGGGGAGGGGGCAGGAGCCAGCGAGGGGGACCAGAGGGGAAGGGGCTGGAGCTGGTGCTGCGATGGGGACTCACAGCGGGCGCTGATCACTGGTCGTTCTCCTCCGCCAGGATCAGAGTCTCCGCTTTCCGTTTGGCAACATCGGCAACATCTCCGACTCCATGCTGGGCCGGGCCGCTTCTGGTCTGTCCGAAATTCTGGTTGGAGACCTCCGCCGGCCATCCTCAGCTCCAGTCAAGACACGATGGCGCAGGAAGAGGCGGACCGTCCCGCGGAGTGACAGGAGAAAAGACTCATCTGCGCGGCGCTGACTGGCAGGAGAGGAAATCGATCTGCGCACGCGAGGTTTTTAAGATTTTTAAATCTAGCTAACTTTTACAATAAGCCACCGATCGGAACAAAGTTTTGTGCGCTCACAGTACAGGAGAACGGTGAGTGAGCTGGTGAAAAATCGTAGCGCTATCGCGTACTGATTTTGCGCAAATAGAAAAAACACGCAAACCGGAGGATAAGAAGATCAGAGTTATAGTTATGTATAGATTTAGCAAGTTATTACTTGAAGTCCAGCTGCAAAAGAAAATTTTGTAAAATGTCACCAGCCTAATAACATTTACATTACCTTTGTTAACTGAAACCCACAGGCCAAGTTCTAACGGATGAGTTGAGTTTATAGATTTAAAATATAATATTTTCACTATTCATTATTTTCAGATAGTAACTAAAAACCAACAATTTCACACAGAAAATATTTAATCCAAATTACCTAATGGCTTATGAATAAACCATTCACATATTGAGACTTTAGGCTGGCAGGCTGAATGTCTATGACATTGCTACATTAAGCAGATGCAGTACATATATAATTGCAGACGGAACTAAAAGCATGGTCATGTTAAAGATAAAAAATGGGAACTGTACAGTATAATCTCGGTGGGATGCAGTGGTTTTTTTTGTAGCCTTATTTGCTTCTGAAAAGGTAAATGTCATCATTTCCTTTTCTGGCCACATGGCATATTAAAAGCATGTACTGGCACCTTTAAAATTCAATGGAGAGCTAATGTAACTTGCCTTTAGTGAACAGCATCAATAAAACTAGTTCTGATGTTTAGTATCCTCATGATCTCCTCAAGTTTTGATGTTGAATCAACTTCAGGATGGCTTGAACTCAAAAAAAGATTTGGTTGCTTTGTCAGACATTTGGTTTTTTTTTTTGCAACTGTAGAAGAGTTTCAGTTCCCTGTCTACAAACTGGTGAAATATTAATCATTCTTTCAAGGCCTTTTCTAGGCAGTTTTCAATACAGAGTCTTTCTGGGTTTTGTCTGTGATTTCAGACACCGCTACATAATGTCTTCATTAACCATATTTAACATGTAGACCTTGATGAGTTGCCTAGATGGGTAGAACAATTGGAAGACAAAATTTAATAATAATTAGTACAAGGTCATGCATTTGGAAGGCCCAATAAGCCTAGTACAGATTTAATGTTAAGGCCCAAAATATAGTGAGGAAAAGCGGGGACATTGTTTAGAAGTGTCTCTAGAGGTGCAGCACAGATAGACAAGGTGATGAAAAAGCATATTGAATTCCCCCTTAATTCCCCCTCCTTCTTTTCCCCCTATCTTCTGCCCCCTTTTCCTTCCTTCCTCCACTAAAAGTGGGCTAACCAGTACTGCAGTTACAACGATGTATCCCCTTGGGAACACGCTGCCTCCAGCCAATAATCAGTCTATCAAGGAACCTCCTTGCCTGTTGCCCGCCCCTATTTGTCCTGGCTTTCTTCCGCTTCCAGTATTCCCCTCCCCCCCCCTTCCTCCTCCTCCCCCAAACAGTCAGTCTGAAGAAGAGTCCCGACCCAAAACATCGCCTATCCAATTTCTCCAGAAATGCTGTCTTATCTGCTAAGTTACTCCAGCATTTTGCGACCATCTTTAATATAAACCAGCATCTGCAGTTCCTTTTTATTCGTGCCTCCATTAGCTGGAGCATGAAAATGAAGTGCAAGGAACTCGTCGTACAGTTTTATATGACATTAGTTGGGCCAAAGTTGGAGTACTCTGTGCTATTGTGTTCACCATACTGAAGGAAGAACGTGATCTTCGGGGCAGTCACCAGAGTCACCTGGAGCTGTTCAATTATGAGGGGAGACTGGAAAGACTGGTTTGTTCTTCCTGGAGCAGAGATGATAGAGGGGGGAGGGGGATAGACACAAAATGCTGGAGTAACTCAGCGGGACAGGCAGCATCTCTGGAGAGAAGGAAAGGGTGACGTTTCAGATCGAGACTCTTCTTCAGACTTGAGAGAGGTCTCGACCCAAAACGTCACACATTCCTTCTCTCCAGAGATGCTGCCTGTCCCGCTGAGTTACTCTAGCAGTTTGTGTCTATCTTAGATTTAAACCAGCATCTGCAGTTAGTTCCTACACGTGATCGAGGGGGGGGGGGGGGGGGCGGTCTGGAATAATATATACAAAATATGTGAGGGCATAAATAGGGTACATAGTAAGAATGTTTTTCTCATATTACTGGTATGCAAAACAAGTGGGTTTGCTTTTAATTAAGGTATAGATCAGCAGATTTAGCGGAGATTTGTAAAATATTTTTTTGTAAGTGAGGGTGGTTGGAATTTGGAACACACCCTGAGCTGGTGGTGAAAGCAGAGGCTCTCATAACATTTATGAACACCAACGAGTGCAGAAATCACCAAGGCATAGAAAGAAATAGCTGAAAAAATTCCCTTCTTGGTGAGAGTCCTTCCCTATGAAAGTTGGCTTGTTTTCATAATTTACTACAAGGATGGGTACGTGAACTTGCTGCCCTGTGTGGTATTCCAGTTGACCTCATGCCTATAAAACCTCACCAGTGTTGGTGTTGAACTTGCTGCCCTGTGTGGTATTCCAGTTGACCTCATGCCTATAAAACCACACCAGTGTTGGTTTTTAGTAGAATGGTACTTTCCGCCTATGGTATCTGACTCATTATCAAACAAACTGTGGCAGCAATTTAATGTTACCCAATAAGCAATATCTATACTCCTTCCTACACCTTTATTTGAAAGTCTGGTTGATTGCTGCCATTACTACATGGTTTGGATATACGATAGATTCCAGTCTTTATAGACTTTATATTCTTTACAGTAAACTATACAATCCCAGTTCCTCATCATCAGAATGAACTTACAAACTGTGAAATATAACCATATAACCATATAACAATTACAGCACGGAAACAGGCCATCTCGACCCTTCTAGTCCGTGCCGAACATGTATTCTCCCCTAGTCCCATATACCTGCGCTCAGACCATAACCCTCCATTCCTTTCCCGTCCATATAACTATCCAATTGATTTTTAAATGATAAAAACGAACCTGCCTCCACCACCTTCACTGGAAGCTCATTCCACACAGCCACCACTCTCTGAGTAAAGAAGTTCCCCCTCATGTTACCCCTAAACTTCTGTTCCCTTAATTCTCAAGTCATGTCCCCTTGTTTGAATCTTCCCTACTCTCAGTGGAAAAGCTTATCCACGTCAACTCTGTCTATCCCTCTCATCATTTTTAAAGACCTCTATCAAGTCCCCCCTTAACCTTCTGCGCTCCAAAGAATAAAGCCCTAAACTTGTTCAACCTTTCTCTGTAACTTAGTTGCTGAAACCCAGGCAACATTCTAGAAATCTCCTCTGTACTCTCTATATTGGTTGACATCCTTCCTATAATTAGGCGACCAATATTGTACACCATACTCCAGAATTGGCCTCACCAATGCCTTGTACAATTTTAACATTATATCCCAACTTCTATACTCAATGCTCTGATTTATAAAAGCCAGCACACCAAAAGCTTTCTTTACCACCCTATCTACATGAGATTCCACTTTCAGGGAACTGTGCACAGTTATTCCAAGATCCCTCTGTTCACCTGCATTCTTCAATTCCCTACCATTTACCATGTACGTCCTATTTTGATTTGTCCTGCAAGATGTAGCACCTCACACTTATCAGCATTAAACTCCATCTGCCATCTTTCAGCCCACTCTTCCAACCGGCATAAATCTCTCTGTAGACTTTGAAAATCTACTTCATTATCCACAGCCCCACCTATCTTAGTATCATCTGCATACTTACTAATACAATTTACCACACCATCATCCAGATCATTGATGTACATGACAAACAACAGTGGACCCAACACAGATCCCTGTGGCACCCCACTAGTCACTGGCCTCCAACCTGACAAACAACCATCCACCATTACTCTCTGGCATCTCCCATTCAGCCACTGTTGAATCCATCTAGCTACTCCACCATTAATACCCAACCATTGAACCTTCTTAACCAACCTTCCGTGAGGAACCTTGTCAAAGGCCTTACTGAAGTCCATATATACAAATCCACGGCTTTACCCTCATCAATTTCCCGAGTAACCTCTTCAAAAAATTCAAGAAGATTAGTCAAACATGACCTTCCAGGCACAAATCCATGTTGACTGTTCCTAATCAGCCCCTGTTTATCCAGATGCTTATATATATTATCTCTAAGTATCCTTTCCATTAATTTGCCCCCACTGACGTCAAACTAACAGGTCTATAATTGCTAGGTTTACTCTTAGACCCCTTTTTAAACAATGGAACAACATGCGCAGTACGCCAATCCTCCGGCACTATTGCCGTTTCCAATGACATTTGAATATTTCTGTCATAGCCCCTGCCATTTCTACACTAACTTCCCTCAATGTCCTAGGGAATATCCTGTCCGGACCTGGAGACTTATCCACTTTTATATTTCTCAAAAGTGTCAGTACTTCCTCTTCTTTGAATCTCATAGTTTCCATAGCTACTCTACTTGTTTCCCTTACCTCACATAATTCAATATCCTTCTCCTTGGTGAATACCGAAGAAAATAAATTGTTCAATATCTCCCCCATCTCTTTTGGCTCTGCAGATAGCTGTCCACTCTGACTCTCTAATGGACCAATTTTATCCCTCGTTATCCTTTTGCTATTAATATAGCTGTAGAAACCCTTTGGATTTACTTTCACCTTACTTGCCAAAGCAACCTCATATCTTCTTTTAGCTTTTCTAATTTCTTTCTTAAGACACTTTTTACATTTTTTATACTCCTCAAGCACCTCATTTACTCCATGCTGCCTATAAATATTGTAGATCTCTCTCTTTTTCCGAACTAAGTGTCCAATTTCCCTTGAAAACCATGGCTCTTTCCAATTTTACTATTTCCTTTCAACCGAACAGAGACATAAAGATTGATTGATTGATTGATTGATTTATTTCTTGTCATTTGAACCTCAAAGAGGCTCAACGAAACTCCGTTTCCACAGCCATACAAACAAAACAATTCTTACACGACACACAAACAATTCAATTTACAGAAAAACATCCATCACAGTGAATCTCCTCCTCACTGTGATGGAAGGCAAAGTCATTTCTTTCCCCTGCACCATTTTTTCTCCCGATGTTGAAGCCCCAGGCGGGCAATGTTAAGTCCCACGGCCGTTGAGGCCGCGCGGGGCGGTGTACGGCCCCGCTCCAGTCCAAAAGTCACAAAGTTGGAGCCCCCGGCGGGCGCTGGAAAATCCCAGCCGCCATTAAAGACGCACCGGGCGATTTACGGCCCCGCTCCGGGTCGTTCCAACCCCGCGACACGGGCGGGAGAAGTTGCGTTGCGGGAGCTCCGGAAAGATTCTGTACTCTTAAAATTCACCTTTAAATGTCCCCCATTTCTCTCTCCACATCTTTCCCATAAACAAACTGTCCCAATTTACTCCTTTTAAATCCTTTCGCATCTCCTCAAAGTTAGCCTTTCTCCAATCAAAATCTCAACCCTAGGTCCAGTTCTGACCCTCTCCATAATTATATTGAAACTAATGGTATTGTGATCACTGGTCCCGAACTGTTCCCCAACGCATACCTCTGCCACCTGACCCGTCTCATTTCCTAACAGGAGGTCCAGCACCGCCCCTTCTCTAGTAGGTACTTCTATGTATTGCTGCAAAAAACTATCCTGCACACATTTTACAAACTCCAACCCATCCAGCCCATTTACAGAATGTGTTTCCCAGTCTATGTGTGGAAAATTGAAATCTCCCACAATCACTACCTTGTGCTTACTACTAATATCTGCAATCTCCTTACATATTTGCTCCTCCAATTCTCGCTCCCCATTTGGCGGTCTATAATACACCCTATGAGTGTTGCTACCCCTTTCCCATTTCTCAGTTCCACCCAAATAGCCTCCCTAGAAGAGCCCTCTAATCTATCCTGCCAAAGCACTGCTGTAATATCTTCCTGATAAGCAATGCAACACCTCCACCTCTTGCCCCTCCAATTCTATCACACCTGAAGCAACGAAATCCTGGAATATTTAGTTTCCAATCACAGCCCTCCTGCAACCATGTTTCACTGATCGCCACAACATCATACTTCCAGGTGTCAATCCAGGCTTTAAGTTCATCCACCTTTCTTACAATGCTCCTAGCATTAAAATATACACACTTAAAGAAACCCACCCTCTCTTATTCTCTGTTTATTGTCTTTTCTTCTCTCTCCCTACATTTTGGGTCAGAGTGCTTCCATTCTCTGTGTAAGAAGGAGCTGCAGATGCTGGTTTAAACCGAAGATAGACACAAAAAGCTGGAGTAACTCAGCAGCTCAGACAGCATCTCTGGAGAAAAGGATAGGTGACCCTTCTTCAGAAGTGTCTCGACCTGAAACGTCACCTATTTCTTTTCTCCAGAGATGCAGCGACCCACTGTGTTACTGCAGCTTTTCTCAGTCTATTTTACAAACTATGAAGTTTGACATTACAAAGTGCCAGTAAAATTCCTCTTGTCTTGTCTTTGGATGAGCAAGCTGTCGGAACAGCAATAAGAATCTGGCCTTTCTAAATGGTCATAATTGAAGTGGGCAATGGTCATGGGAATGATGGCAACCGACTGGTCTCTCCAGCGCATTTCAGTGTCTGTTTGTAGTCATGGATTTTGCTACATCTCTCCTATTTTAGTTTGGAGATACAGCGCAGAAACAGGCCCACCACACCGACCAGCGATCGTCGCACATTAACACAAGCCTACACACACTAGGGTCAATTTACACTTATACCAAGTTAACAAACCCAAGCCAATTAACCTGCAAACCTGTACGTCTTTGGAGCGTGGGAGGAAACCGAAGATCTCGGAGAAAACCCACGTGGTCACGGGGAGAACGTAAAATTCCATACAGACAAGCACCCGTAGTCAGTGTAGTGACAGTCTTTATGACATCTCAAGGATTTAGTCCTCGATAGTCACTAATATGTTGATTATATGTCAGAAGGTAATCGTACGCACCCACGAGCCCTCCACGAGACATCCAAAGCCGTCGAACGATGAATATTCCAAAACGTCTCTTGATTAATAGTTTCTTTATTGAAGTACAAAACAGTAAGAGTTCATAAAAGCTTCTTCTTGTATGAGTACGTTTCAATCATACTCGTGGTCATGCTCGTGCATGGTCGAGAACGATGTCTGTAAAGGTAACTGGTTATAATTATAACATACTGAGTTATGGCCCTGTCCCACTGTACGAGTTCATTCAAGAGTTCTCCCGAGTTTGCCCTGATTCGAACTCGGAGATTTACGGTAATGACCGCTCGTAGGTACTCGGGGCTCTCGTGGACATTTTTCAACATGTTGAAAAATCTTCCCGAGTCTTCCCGAGCTTACCGCGTTTCCCGAGTACCTGCCGTTAGCGTTACAAGCCGCTAAGAGACGTCCCGAGCTCCGACGTACCCGCTACGTACATTCTACGTGCTTACCACGAGTTTGATTTTTTTTAAAACTCGGGAGAGCTCTTGAATGAGCTCGTACAGTGGGACAGGGCCATTAAGCTAAATGGCTACTACAGTCAGCATTGAACCCGGGTCTCCGGCGCTGCTAGTGCTGTAAGGCAGCAACTCCACCGTTGCGCCAGCGTGCCACCCTATTGTCCCAAGCTGTACCAGTCTCCCATGAAATGCTCGAGCATTCTTGCCTACTATTTCCAACAATGCAGCAATTTTACAGTAGATACACATTCAAATGTATTGTTTGCTCAACAACTTTGACTGACTAGATCATCCACTATTCTGCACATAGAACTAACATGCATGGCACAGTCTAAAAAGACCAAACTTCACAGTGCATGGCTGTGTGCAGTGTTTGAGTACCAACTGCCTGGGATGCTTCTGCAAGTAGAGTATGCAGGCATCAGAAACGTACGTGTGTGAACTGGAAGTGGGATGAGGAAAAGAAGAAGAATTAGGTAGGAGGATACAGTCACCCTCACCAGTTTCAATTTGTTGTTGGCCATGAGTTCAGAAATGAGCTCGCCAGCAATGGCGTCCATGCATTGGTCTGAAACCAATCCTAATTGATACAGATTATTAGTGGTGAGTGATTGGGCTGTGGCGAATTGAACAGGGTCAAGGGCTAATAGTTTTATTGCTAACGTTCCAGGATATGACGTTTGAAGATACTCTCATTAATCTGCACTAGACAAGATGTCATTGAACTTCATACAGGTGCACAGTAGAGAGCATACTGACTGGCTGCATCGTGGCCTGGTTCGGCAACTGGAACGTCCAGGAGCGGAAAAGACTGCAAAAAGTTGTGACCACAGCCCAGTCCATCACCGGCTCTGACCTCCCCACCATCGAAGGGATCTATCGAAGTCGCTGCCTCAAAAAGGCAGCCAACATCATCAGAAACCCACACCATCCTGGCCACACACTCATTTCACCGTTGCCATCGGGAAGAAGGTACAGGAGCCTGAAAACGGTATCGTCCAGGTTCAGGAACAACTTCTTCCCTACAGCCATCAGGCTATTAAACACAACAACAAATAAGCTCTGAATTACAACAGACTATTATAATTATTGCACTATATGTGTTTATTTATTGAGTATATGTGCATGTGTATACACACACTGAACTTTTTTTCTCCTGATATGTATTATGTTTACATGTTCTGTTGTGCTGCAGCAAGCAAGAATTTCGTTGTCCTAACTGGGACACATGACAATAAAACACTCTGGACCCTTGACTTGACTCTCGAACAGTTCTTGTGACACTGCCTCAGTATGCCTCAGTTGGTCATGCTTCCACACAGTTCTATTTTGGGTTCAGATCTAAGTCTAGTGATTAGAGCTCTCGCATTAATAATGACATCAGTGCTGAGCTGAGTGTGTGCAATCTCCCAGGAAGAGGGCGGTGGAGGCCGGTTCTCTGGATACTTTCAAGAAAGAGCTAGATAGGGCTCTTAAAGATAGCAGACTCAGGGGATATGGGGAGAAGGCAGGAACGGGGTACTGATTGGGGATGATCAGCCATGATCACATTGAATGGCGGTGCTGGCTCGAAGGGCCGAATGGCCTACTCCTGCACCTATTGTCTATGGTCTATTGTTTATAAGGTTAACAACTCTCCTTTTGATGCGAAGACTCTGCCACCCAACACATCAATCTCCAACATTTGCATCACCTTCAACGTGATCCCACTACCAGTCACATCATCCCATTCCCACCCCTTTCTCTATTCTGTCGAGAGCACATCCTCTGCAACTCCTTGGTTCACTCAGTCCTTACCTCCCAAACCACTCCTCCCCAGGCACTGTTCCTGCTACCACAGGAGATGCCACACATGTCCATACCCTCCTCCCTCACCATTATCCAGGGACTCCAGCAGCCATTCCACACCTCCTCTAACCTCTTCTACTGCATCCAAGTGCTCCCAATGTGGCCTGAATGTGGCGTAGGTTCACAAGGTTAATTCCCGGGATGGCGGGACTGTCATATGCTGAGAGAATGGAGCGGCTGGGCTTGTATACGCTGGAATTTAGGATGAGAGGGGATCTTATTGAAACGTATAAGTTTATTAAGGGCTTGGACACGCTAGAGGCAGGAAACATGTTCCCAATGTTGAGGGAGTCCAGAACCAGGGGCCACAGTTTAAGAATAAGGGGTAAACCATTTAGAACGGAGATGAGGAAACACTTTTTCACACAGAAAGTTGTGAGTCTATGGAATTCTCTGCCTCAGAGGGCGGTGGAGGCCAGTTCTCTGGATACTTTCTTGAAAGAGTTAGATAGGGTTCTTGAAGATAGCGGAGTTAGTGGATATGGGGAGAAGGCAAGAACGGGGTACTGATTGGGGATGATCAGCCATGATCACATTGAATGGCGGTGCTGGCACGAAGGGCCGAATGGCCTACTCCTGCACCTATTGTCTATTGTTCGTTACCACGGTGAGACCAAGCCATGACTTAGCAACCGTTTAGTCAAGTACTTGGACTGCCATGGCATGTTGGCTCTCCCAGTTGCTAACCATTTTAACTCCCCTCCCTGATGAATACCGACCTTTCTATCCCAAGCCTCGTCCATCACCACAGCACGGCTACAAGAAACTGGAGGAACAGCACCTTAAATTTCACAACAATAGCATCTATTTTAAGAGGGCTAGAATACAAAAACAGGGATGTAATGCTGAGGCTCTATAAGGCACTGGTCAGCCCGCATTTGGAGAATTGTTAGCAATTTTGGGCCCCATATCTGAGGAAGTGAAGTGCTGGCTCTGGAGAGGGTCCAGAGGAGGATTACAAGAATATGATCCCAGGAATGAGTGGGTTAACATATGATGAGGGTTTGAAGGCACTGGGCCTGTACTCACTGGAGTTTAGAAGAATGAGGGGGAAATTGAAATTTACCGTATAGGGAAAGTCTTGGATAGAGTGGATGTGGAGAGGATGTTTCCACTAGTTGGAGAGTCTAGGACTAGAGGTCACAGCCTCAGAATTAAAGGATGTTCCTTTGGGAAGGAGATGAGGAGAAATTTCTTTAGGTGCGTGGTGAAGCTATGGAATTCTTTGCCACGGAAGTTTGTGGCTGCCAAGTCAATGGATATTTTTAAGGCAGAGATGGATAGATTCTTGATTAGTACGGGTGTCATGGGTTATGGGGAGAAGGCAGGAGAATGGGGGTTAGGTGGGAGAGATAGATCAGCCAAGATTGAATGGCGGAGTGGACTTGATGGGCCGAATGGCCTAATTCTCCTCCTATCACTCATGAGCTTATGACCTTATCTGACACCCTTTAGTCTCATTTTCATCTCTGACCTTTTTCCACCCATATGTCAATTAACCTCTCTCCCCTCACCTGTATTCACCGATCATGTCCAAGCTTTGTCCCATCCCCACCCCCACCATTTTTACCAGCTTTCTCCCCCGCTACGATGTATGAAGAAGTGTCCCGATAGGAAACATTGCCAATCCACAACCTCCACAAATGCTGCTGATCCACAGAGTTACTCCAGTACTTCTCAATGTTCTCTTCTCAGTGTAATATCTCAGAATCAATCCCATAGCATTATTTTTAAGAGGAGCATGGAATTTATCCAGGATTCCCTTGGCAATATTTAGCTCAGTTAATATCATTAAAAACATCAGGTCATTTGATATTTGTGCGTACTGAGGTTATCTGCAATGTTATTACAATGGTGGTCACACTTCATGAAGTTGTTCGCCGTCAGAAATGCACTTGAGGTCAAGAAGAATGCTACATAGAGGTGGTCTTGGAGGGGAGGATGCTCCTCAAACTATGGTGCACCCAGGACAATACAGCTCACCCCCTCCATGACACACTGGTCAACCTGAGGAGCACCTTCAGCAACAGACTGGTTCCACCAAGATGGAGGACAAAACGCCTCAGGAGATCCTTCTTCCCTGTGGCTATCAAACTGTACAACTCCTCCCCCTTCTGTCATAGGGTAGACCGAGACTGATACTCCTCCCCCGCCCCCCACTCCCCAATCTTTGCACATCCCTGATCCTTTACACTGGTCACTTAAATTTCTTGTTTCATGTATTTTGTGTTTTTGTGTTTTTATGATCAATTTCTCGCCTGGGATAAATAAAGTTCTATCGTATCGTATCAAATCATAAATGCAAGTTTCCACTTTGCTTTTGCTTCCAGGTTAGGCAATGACTCACAACGTTAGTCGGCCTAGTTATCTGTTCCTCTCTCTTCTGGGTGCCAGTCTGGAGGAGCCCATGAAAAGAGGAAGCATTTCCAACATTCCTCCTCGTCTTCCAAGGTCTCCAGACCTCCACTCACAGCCAAAGGTCTTGGCTTCTACTCTCTCATTATGCTTTCTCCTGTTCCTCAAGCCAGATTATATTGTGGAATGACCGATGCCATTTGCTCCATCCAGTACAAGCCTCTCCTTTAAGAGCCACTGGCTAGCTTTAACCAGTGCAGAATAACTTTCACTTCTGATATTTCTTTTCCACTGATGTGCCTAGCTGATCAACAGCATGGAAATTACTAGAACTGCAGATTTCTAGTTTAAAAAAAAACCAAAACGTCACCGATGCATGTTCTCCGTGTGGCTGCCTTACAGCGGGTTTGATCCTGACTACTAGTGCTGTCTGTACGGTGTTTTTACATTCTCACTGTGACCACGTGGGTTTTCTCCGGGTGCTCCGGTTTCCTTCCACACTCCAAAGACGTATAGTTTTGTAGGTTAATTGGCTTCAGTAAAATTGTAAATTGTCCCTAGTGTGCAGGTTAGTGCTAGTTTGCAGGGTGATCGGTGGTCGGTTCGCCAAAGGGCCTGTTTCCGTGCTGTATTTCTAAAATAAAACTAAAGTTGCTGCCTGACCCGTTGAGTTACTCCAGCACTTGGTGAATTTTTTTGGATAATACTAACTGTGCATCAAAAAGAATACATTTGCAATACGACCAATTGGAATTGGGTTAATCATGCACGATGACTTCAAAAACAATTTTTGGGGTTTGTTAAGCTGAGTAACTGTTTTTCACATCCGATATTTCCTGTCAGTTGCTGCCTTACCCGGGTTCAGTCCCGGCTACCGGTGCTTGTCTGTACGCAGTTTGTACCTTCTCCCCGTGGCCTGAGTGGGTTTTCACCGGAGATCTTCGGTTCCTCCCACAATCCAAAGACGTACAAGTTTGTAGGCTAATTGGCTTGGTATAAATGTAAATGTAGACTGGATAGACTCGGCTTGTACTCGCTAGAATTTAGAAGATTGAGGGGGGAATCTTATAGAAACTTACAAGATTCTTAAGGGGTTGGACAGGCTAGATGCAGGAAGATTGTTCCTGATGTTGGGGAAGTCCAGAACTAGGGGTCACAGTTTAAGGATAAGGGGGAAGTCTTTTAGGTCCGAGATGAGAAAAACATTTTTCACACAGAGAGTGGTGAATCTGTGGAATTCTCTGCCACAGAAGGTAGTTGAGGCCAGTTCATTGGCTATATTTAAGAGGGAGTTAGATGTGGCCCTTGTGGCTAGAGGGATCAGGGGGTATGGAGAGAAGGCAGGTACAGGATACTGAGTTGGATAATCAGCCATGATCATATTGAATGGCGGTGCAGGCTCGAAGGGCCGAGTGGCCTACTCCTGCACCTATTTTCTATGTTTCTATGTCTATGTTTCTAAATTATCCCTAGTGTGTGTAGGATAGTGTAAGTGTGCAGGGATCGCTGGTCGGTGTGGACTCGGTGGGCCTGTTTCCATACTGTATCTCTAAACTAAACTAAATTGCCATGAACATAGATCGCTTTTAAAGAAACATATCTGTGTGATTTAATTCTCCTACCTACAGTAATCTGATAAGCACATTTTGTGTAAGTGCAAGGTCAGGGCTTGAGTGCAAACTTGGGCCTTGAGACATTGGATAATGTTCTTCAAAGATAAAGTTAATATTTGAGACTAAATATATATTTTTTGTGGTATAACTACACATAAGAATATATAGATAACATTGACTTGGCTCATTTAAAAAAAATAATGGCTTTATAGTATAATTATAGTATAGTCTATAGAAAAGTGTAGTTATTTCATCGTTGGTGTCAGTGACAGCCTTCCATTAAATCTTAATCTTAATGTTTAAGATTTGGGCAGCACGGTGGCGCAGAGGTACAGTTGTTGCCTTACGGCGCCTTCAGGGCCAGATACACAAGTTCGATCCCGACTACGGGTGCAGTCTGTACGGAGTTTGTATGTTCTCCCCGTGATCGCGTGGGTTTTCTCCGAGATCTTCGGTTTCCTCCCACAATCCAAATACGTAACAGGTTTATAGGTTAAAACTGAATATGGACACAAAATGCTGGAGTAACTCAGCGGGACAGGCAGCATCTCTGGAGAGAAGGAATGGGTAACGTTTCGGGTCGAGACCCTTCTTCAGGTCTCCAGCTTTTGTGTCTGTCTTCGGTTTAAACCAGCATCTGCAGTTCCTTGTTACACAGGGTTATAGGTAAATTGGCTTGGTATAAATGTAAATTGTCCCTTGCGTGTGTAACCTAGTGTTAATGTGTGGAGATTGCTGGTTGGTGCGGCCTCGGTGGGCTGAAGAGCCTGTTTCTGCGCTGTATCTCTAAACTAAGCCACACTAAACTAAACTAAAAAGGAATTGATTGAAACAATGCAGTTTCCAAAAAACAATTCTGAATCAATCATAAAATCAGGATGAATTGAAGCTGTTCCTCTTTCCTTTCTCCTAAAATCCTGTCTAATATGTATCCCCCTTTCAACAACATCACAGCTAATTCAACTGTAACTGTAGCTCTTCATTGATACCTACCTTCAGTAACTTTTCATTCCTTTGTGAATCAAGAATCTATCCATTTCTACTTTAAAAATATTCCCAGTACAGTTCTGGTCGGCCTGCTAGAAGAAGGATGTCATCAAACTGGAAAGGATGCAAAAACATCTTACAAGTATAGAACCAGGTCTGGAGGGTTTGAGTTATAAGGAGAAGCTGGATATTTTTTTCCTGGAGTGTAGAAGGCTGAGTATATAGAATCATAAGGGGCATAGATAAGGTGAAACACCACGTTTCTCTTCCAGGGTAAGATAAGCTGAAACTTGAGGTCATAGGTTCATGGTCAGAGGGTAAAGGCATATGGGACCCGAGGGGCAACCTTTTCACACAGTAGTGGTGCGTACATGGAATAAGCTGTCAGAGCAAGTGGTAGAGGTTGCGACAATTCCGACCGTTAAAATACATTTTGGTCATTTGGTCATGGATAGGAAAGGTTTTGAGGAATATGGGCCAGGCACAGGCAAGTGGGGCTAGCTCAGTTAGGCAGCTTGATCAGCACAGAGGAACTGGGCCGAAGAGACTGTTTCCGTGTTATAGAGTTCCATGTCACTACTTCTACCACCCGTGAGGAAGAAAACTTTGAAGACTAATGATCCCTTGATTAAAGAAACATTCTGATGACGACAAAGGTTTCTGATTGCATCTCTTTTCTGAGAAACAGTTTAGAGTGGAACTTCATTTATAAGGTCAATACCTCAAAAATAATTTACCTGAAAAAACATTTATTTTTTCCTCTAATCATTGTCTCATGATAGAGAGATAACTTATGTTGAAATCCTCTTGATCACAAAAGCAGAATTAAAAAAAACCCTGCTGTTAAGCAGCTCCAAACAAAAACAAGATTGTATGATAGTGCAGTCGGACAGTTTAGTTCAGTTTAGTTTATTGTCACTTTATTGTTTATTGTCACCTTATTGTAGAGTGAAAAGCTTTTGTTGCATGCTAACCAGTCAGCAGAAAGACAATACACAATTACAATCGGGCCATTTACAGTGTATGATAAGGGAATAAAGTGTAATGCAAGGTAAAGCTAGTAAAGTCTGATCAAGGATAATCTGACGGTCACCAGAGGTAGATTGTAGTCAGGGCCGGCCTTAGGAGGTGCGGGGCCCAATTTGGAACAATATTGGTGAGCCCCAGGTTCCCAGCCAAGGTCTGTAGAATCATAGAAATAGAAATAAAGTATATTATAGACTTTATATCTCTATGGTAGAATGGAAAGTAATCCAAATGTGTGCTTAAAAAGTGCCTGTGAATTAATGGACCAAACCGATCTAAGCTACATTGTAATATAAAATTGCATACATGTAAGCCTACGTAACAATCAAAATGTGTAGATCACCTCTGAAAAGTACATAGTTACAATACCACTTGTTTAGTGACTGTGAAATGAAGAAAAAAAGTAATTTAATTAACTAGATTCTGGGAAACCAATAACCATTGGCGAAAAACCAGACCAGGCATTCAATTTTGGGCTTCAGCCCCATCCTACCCTTTCGGGCTTTGATTACTGCAGACCTTTTTGAGTGGAAGACTTGCTATAAAACTTCGGATTTTACAATTTAACTACTTGGTTTCCCTCCCAAGTTTACTCTCTCCAACTTTCCCCACGAGAGCTCGCTTAAACCAAATAAAGCCATGTCTGTTTACACATGTGTCATTTATTTATTCATTTATTTAAAATAATACTCGTACTGTCTGTAAATATGACTGAATAAAGCAGAAAACATATAACACCTGCCTATCACTTCTTTGAAAAGCCGTAACTGAAGGAATGCTTGAGAAAATTAATTCATCTTCATTGTCACATAATGATATACGATCATCTTTTACCTGGTGTTTTATGAACATTTTGTACTGCTCTTTACAGTAAACTTCCAAAAATCAGTGACTTCATATTTCAGATATATGGCTTATACCTTGGTCACTAAAACTTACCTCATTTATGGATCTGTGACACAAAATTAATCAGCTAGTAGTAAGATCCAGTCAGCTGTGTTTACGCTCGATGGAAGGGAAACTCACACCATGAGATGGAAACAAACGTAGATCTGACGACCTCTAGAAACTTTGGCCAGTTACCATGCCAAAGAAAACGTTTTTTAACAATGCGGAGTATACTTGAGGAAACTGAGATGAGCCGAGAGTAGATTAGCATGGGGCCCCCTTAGGAGCAATTGGTCCAATTGGCTTAAGGCCAGCCCTGATAGTAGTTCAGCACTGCTCTCTGGTTGTGGTAGGATGATTCAGTTGCCTGATAACAGCTGGGAAGAAACTGTACCTGAATATGGAGGTGTGCGTTTTCACACTTCTATACCTTTTGCCTGATGGGAGAGGGGAGAAGAGGGAGTGGCCAGGGTGTGACTGGTCCTTGATTATGCTGCTGGCCTTGGCCGAGGCAGCGTGAGGTATAAATGGAGTCAATGGAGGTTAGTTTGTGTGATGGTCTGGACAGTTGGACTACGAGTTGTCAATGATATCCATGAGGCGAGTTCTAAATCATAGTCATGACATTATGGAGAGTCAATGAGCAAAAGTTGAATCTCCCAGATACACAAGGTGAATTTACAATTGCAGGCAACTCTCGAGAACATCTTAATAGCACCAACACATGGCAGCAGGCGCTCACAAACTTAACTGCTATACCAAACGATACAGCGATACATTATAAGGAAGTCAAATCTGCTAAAAAGGAGGTAAACATATAATTTCAGTTACTGCAAATATAGCAATCAATGCCCACAGCAATATGTCAGATATGTAGACAAAGCCAGAAGCACAATGTCTGGTTGGTTCTGACGTTCTATCTTCAGGCCCATTTCTATCCCATGAAGCTGAAGAGGGAATCAATTAATTCTGAAATGTTATATCAGTGAATGAAGTGCAGATAACAATTCCAACCTGCACAACAACATAGTAACTCAAAACTGTGGACCTCCTTCATTCCTCCCTCAGTTTTATGCTTCTTGAAATCCAACAGCTTTCAAAATCAGGATCTTAATAGTGCGTCATCTCCACATTTATCCTATCATAGAGTTAAACAATACAGAAAAAGGCCCGAAGATAGATACAAAATGCTGGAGTAACTCAGCAGGACAGGCAGCATCTCTATAGGGTGAAGTTTCGGGTCGAGACCCTTCGTCAGAATGAGAGTCAGGGGAGAGGGAGTCTGGAGACATGAAAGGGTGAGGTGTGAAAAGGACAGATAAATGCACATGAAGATATGGCTTATCGTTAGCTGAGGAGAAGCTGGCAACGAGGCATCCAATCAGTAATGTTTAATCAGGAGGACAGTGAATACAGTTGGAGTACTGGGATGAACTAAATCGGCACCAGCAGGCCCTCGCTCTGACTCTCCCCCAAAAAATTGCTATCACAGAGAAAGTCCTTTGGCACATCTTGTCCAAGCTGACTGGGATGCCTATCTATGCTCAACCCATTCTCCTGTGTTTGGCCTTATGCCTCTGTTTCTATTCTTTCCATTTATGTGTCCTACTACTTTTTAAACACTCTCATTCTCCCTGCTTCAACCACCTCTTCTGGCAACTTGTTCTATATATTTATTACCACTGTGTGGAAAAAAAACTTCTCCCTCAGTTCTCCTTTAAGTATTTTCCCTCTCTCCCTAAATCTGCGTCCTCTAGTTTCCGACTCTCCTATCCTGGGAAATGGACTCTGACTCTCTACCCTACCTTTTCCTCTCATCATTTTATAAACCGCTACAAGGTTACCCCTCAGCCCTCTGCCTTCCAGTGAGAACAATCCCATCCCATCCAAAGGTCATGACATAATGATCCCAGCCCTTGAATGCCTGAAGTAGGGTTTCAACCCGAAACGTCAACCATTCCTTCTCTCCAGAGATGCTGTCTGACCCACTGAGTTACTCCAGCTTTCTGTGTCTATCTTCAGTTTAATCCAGCATCTGCAGTTCCTTCCTAGACCTAGCAGATAACAGTTGGTCTTGGCATCAGGTTCGGCACAGACATTGTGGGCCGACGAGCTGTTCTTGTGCTGTATTTTTCTATGTTCTATATCTTTCCGTTCCAACGCCGGAGTTTCGATCATCCCGGCGAGAGGGCCCGTACATCGGGCCGTCCGTAGCAGCGACTGCAGACGGTTCAAAGGCCCCGACCACGGGTGAACAAAGAGGACGATGATTGAACTTTATTGCCTTCCATCACAGTGGGAAACGCTGATTCCACTGTGGTGGATGTTTATGTTAAACTCTATCGTGTATTGTGTTCTTTTTATTCGTACGGCTGTATGGTAACCCAAATTTCACTGTACCAATTAGTGCATGTGACAATAAATGTGAACGAACTTGAACTCTTTTCTGCATTCTTGGTAGTGCGACGTTTAATAGTGTGTTGACCAGAACTGCATACAATATTCCAAGTGTGGTCCTAGGAATGTCATGTTCAGCTGCAAAATGATACTCCAACTGTTTTACTTAATACTCCTGTCTATGATGACAAACAAGCTAAATGTCTTCTTCCCTAACTTATCCACCTGTGTTGCTATTTCATGGAGCTAAAAGACTGCACACTAAGTCCCTCTATTTTCCAAATTTCCTAAGGTCCTTGCCATTTAATATACTTGTTTTAGATGACCCAACATGTATTACCTCACACTCGTCTGAATTGAATTCCGTCTGCCACTATTCCAGGCAACTTTCCAGATCTATTCCAGGCAACTTTCCGGATCATCTACGCCCTTCTTTATCCTTCTGCAACTATCCTCATTATCTCCAGTTCCACCAACCTTCATGCTGTCAGCAAACATACTCATCATAACCACATTCTCATCCAAGTCATTTATATCTGATAAACAAAGGTCCCAACATTGATCCTTGCAGTACACCATTGGTTACATCTCCAGTCAGCTAAACAACCCTCCACCACTAGTCTCTGCATCTTATCACCAATTTTGCCTGAAGAAGGGTCTCGACCAGAAATGTCACCCATTCCTTCTCTCCAGAGATGTTGCCTGTCCCGCTGAGTTACTCCAGCTTTTTGTGTCTATCTTCAGCATTTTGTGTCTATCTTCAGTATAAACCAGCATCTGCAGTTCCTTCCTATCAACTTAACATTCAGTTTGCCACATGCCCCATCTTTCTGGACCAGCCTACTATGCAGGACTTTGTCAAAGTCCACGCACTCCTCGTCTATTCCCTTGTCCTTATTAATTTTCTTATTAACCTCTAAAAATATTCAGATTTTTCACTCGTGTTATTTTTGAATTTGGGAATAAACCTGCACTTCAAAAATTGGCCATCAGTGGTGCATCTAGATTCAGTATAGACCATCTGTACTGGAGTTGTCTTTGACTATAATTACCAATGCATGTACAGACAAGGAGGAAACATTGCGTCCAAGTAATGCAACATCCGATCACATGTGGCTCAGATGCTGCGTCATCATGACATAGATGATTCTTGAGCTCATGTCCTGCATGTGTGACTTGAACAGAAAACCCTAAGCTTAGTACTAACAGGATAGTACTAACAGCGTGGTACTAACAGCATAGTACTAATAGGATTAAACTAACAGCATAGTATTAACAGCTTAGTACTAGTAGCATAGTAATTGCATAGTACTAACAGCATAGTAGTAACAGCATGGTACTAACAGCATAGTACCAACAGCATAGTACTACCGGCATGGTACTAACAGCATAGTACCAACAGCATAGTGCTATCGGCATAGTACTAGCAGCATAGTATTAACAGCTACACTGATGGATGAGGAATTGAATGTGGTGGCCTCATTTGTTTTGGTTTAATTTAGAGATACAGCATGGATACGGCATGGACACTGCCCTTTGGCCCGCTGATTCCGAGCCAAGCAACGATCACCCGTACACTAGTTCCATCCTACACACTACGGACAATTTACAGAAGCCAATTAACCTACAAATCTGCATGTCTTTGAAATGTGGAAGGAAACCAGAGCACCCAGAGAAAACCCACGTGGTCGCAGGGAGAACATACAAACTCCATACAGACAGCACCCGAGGTCAGGATCGAACCGGAATCCCTGACGCTGTAAGGCAGCAACTCTACCACTGCTCCACTGTGCCATCCCCAATGGATACATGAGATCGGAAGATTATTTTGAAAAGCACAGGAGAAGATTGGTGTCATGGTTTCATTCAACAATATTAGACAGATTATCTGGTCATTATCTCATTTCTAATTGTGTACATTCGCTTTATGTGATTTTTTAGCCACTTTTCCTACATATCCAGTAATTCCAACCAAAAGGATTTCTTTGGCTGTAAAGTGTTTTGGGCCATTCTGAAATAGACATTGGAGAGGCTATATAAGTACAGGACTTTGCTGATGATTTCATCGAAACCTGAGGATTCTTGGTCACATATCATTGAAGCAAAGTAAACACATATGATCATCTAGTTTATCGTCATCTTGGCAACAAGGTGGAGTTGGTTTGTGATTGTCATTCGATAAAATATAAACTGTTTTCACCAAAACATTATGGAAATATCATTGGATTTTGCTTGTTGATGTTGCTAGTTCTTACGCAACTTGGGAATTCACAGCAGGAAATTCACAGTTTTCATGGACCTGCCTCAGTAATTCTATGTGAAAATAAGTCATCTAGCATTCAAATGTCTCTAACTGTATCTTTAATCATGCATTCAATGCCAAAGCATTGGAATTGATCTTTAGTTTGTCTGGATAAAAATAATTGTTGAATTTCATGTTCCATATGGCTTCCAAGGTGGCACCCAACACAGGCGACTATTTGCGTGCTAGCCACAGAAGCAGATCTACAATCACACATTACAAACGGGAATATCATCCTTTGAAGTCCTGCTACAGTGCAAAGATGTCACAATAGAATGATTCACAAGGAAGCAACGATGTGGTTAGAATCAGTTGTCTTTCCATTGTGATATACTTGCGTAACAAGGAACTTACTAGTTCAGCCCAAATTAGCAACAGTTTTATGTGCAGCTGATATGTCTCATGACATCAAGGATTCTTAAAGAGTAAAGGAATATCAGCTGTGGATCGCTTGCTATTTCGATTCTTTATTCCATGGGGGTGGAACACATAAGTAAAAAGAAACATAACTAGTTGGAAAGGTATCTCAACCGAACCTGACAAACGAAACTTTGTTTGGAAGAATGGTTTGACTGAAAATACAGGGTTTCAATGACCAATTATTGATCTGACCCTGGGGGCATGAACATTGAGTTCTCCCAACTCTGCTAGCCCTTGCTGTCCCCTCCCCTTCATCAGCCCTCTGGTTGTCTCCTCCCATCCCCCAGCCCTCGGGCTCCTCCTCCGCCTTTTTTCCTTTCTTCTCCCCACCCCCTATCAGTCTGAAGAAGGGTTTCGGCCCGAAACGTTGCCTATTTCCTTCGCTCCATAGATGCTGCTGCATCCGCTGAGTTTCTCCAGCATTTTTGTGTACCTATTGATCTGACATGTTATCTCAATTTCCCTCTCCGCAGATGTTGCCAAACCCACAGAGTATTTCCAAAATTATCTGTTTCTATTGAGATTTTTAGCAACAGGAATATTTTACTTTTGAATGCATTTTACTTTGCTTGGAGTAAATTTATCCAATCATTTATTTTTTTAAATGAGCAATTTACAGTGCCTACCTGATGATGATTAAATATTTAACATATCATTAAAATATATATACAGCAGTCATGAGTTTTCCGAACATCACCCACTAATTCAATTGTCCATATTTGATCGAAAATCTTCTGGAGTTTACAACTTAACTGGATTTTTGTTGCAGCCATTACTCTAGTGCAGAATCATATTTTTCCCTTTTAGGAACTTTCGGTGCTGGCACATAAGTACGTTTGTACTGTCTTTTTTGAGACATTTCTGGTACTGGCTCTTCAGTAGGCCAGCACATATACTGCCTTTTTTCAGGCATTTCTGGCACTGGCTCTCCTGTAGGCCAACCACTGTAATACCTTTGCACAGTCATTTCTGATGGCTCTCCTGTAGGCCACCCTTGTGCCTGTCCCAACCAAGGCACACCCTGTGCTGTATCCTCCATTGGCCAACACCGACCTGATTCCTCCTGTGGGGTTCTTTGTAAATCATTCCCCATCAGGAGGTCTAAACTGGCGACCCTTGCAGCCATAACGTTTTCTGCTGCAGTCTACAGGTCGGGCCGACTTTTGTCCTGCCTTGCGCCCCGCCGCCAGCGGTTTAACGACACATTCGACCGTAACGGGAGTTGATGGCTTCGATGCCACTGCCTCCTCTTCCAGACGCCCGCTACCCTTAGCATCGGGGGTTTTACCTGCGGTGCGTCCCTGGCCTCTCCTTCCCCTACGCCCTTTCTCCATTCTGAGTTTGTGTGGACCTCTGCCAACACGTCTGAGCGGGAAGAAAAGCGCCCTGTAAGTAAAAATGAAACCACTTACCTTGTCCGATTTTTGCTTTAAATTTGCTTTACTCACCGCCTGGAGGAGCTGCTGCTCTTCCACACACGGTCATGAACGCTATGCGTCTGATCGATAATGACGCGTGTGCGGCTGGACGGGGTCTTCTTCACGTAGTCACTCACGTGACTCCGAAGTAAAATCATTAATCAATAGCTCAAATAGCATTGTTCTTTAGTTAGCAACAATGTTATTGAGGATTTTGTTTAAAAGTCAACATCTCTGGAGGTAAGGAATCGGTGACGTTTCGGGTCGAGACCCTTCTTCAGAAGTGTCTGGCACAACAGTTTTTTCTGCAACTGTCCCCAGGCATGTCCCTGGTTCATCCAAATCTGTGTAAGTAATTGAAGGCTTGGCTGGATGTGTGGGGACTGTAAAACGTATGTGTTTAGGTAACTTAAGGATTGAGCATACAATGCCAGAGGACCTTCATAACCTGCTGTGCCTGTCCCACTGAGTTACTCCAGCATTTTGCGTCTATCTTCGGTGTAAACCAGCACCAGGAGTTCTTTCCTGCACACTTCTGTCAACGGGATGGATAAAGGATGTTCTATTTACAGCTCCATCTCTTCCCAACTGCAATACTCGCAACAGAAAGAAACCACAGACCATACTGGGACGAAGTTTCTGACACCCAATATATCTGAACAACACATGTTAACGTTCTTAATAACAAACCCATACTAACTAAGCAAACAATTAGCCTTATTAAAGAAATTTCCACTAAATGGATTGGGAAATGTCGTCATTATGCAGTTAATTCCCCAGAGATTTTCCAGATTCATGATGGCATGAGGCAAGCACCATAAAAGGGCTGTCCCACTGCAGCGACCTAATACGCGAGTTTGGAAGAGTTTGCCCGAGACTCATACTCACAGCATGGTCGACACGAGGTCCTAGGAGGTCTTTGTAACTCTCCTTCATGCTCGAGAGTAGTCCCCGCGTACTCGAGGCCTCAGCTAGGTCGCGGCGTTTTTTTCAACATGCTGAAAAATGCCCGCGAGTAAAAAAAGATCGCCATGGAAAAAATTGATATTTTTTTGCTCGTAGGTTTAGTCGAGGTAGGTCATAGTAGGTCGGCATGTTATCCTAGGTAATCAAAGGCAATCGAAGATAGTCGAAGGTAAAGCTCGTTGAGAAAAAAAAGGTAAGTAAACCGACCGGTAATGTTAAATGTCCGCTAAACTTTATTAAATGTTGTCTGGCTTCTTAAAAGTGTCTCCACTCCTTCTCCCCCCTTCTCTCCCCTTCTCTCCCCCTCTCTCCACTTCTCTCCCCCCCCCACCCCCCTCTCCGCGCTCTCTAAAGGACTTACTGTTACTGTGACAGCCGTCTTTTACCTTCCTGTTCATCGCGGGTGTGAATTTCAGACAGCGCTCCCACGCTTTCCCTGGCCCCCGTCTTTGCAATGTGTGTGTGTGTGTGTGTGTGTGTGTGTGTGTGTGTGTGTGTGTGTATGTGTGTGTGTGTGTGTGTGTGTGTGTGTGTGTGTGTGTGTGTGTGTGTGTGTGTGTGTGTGTGTGTGTGTGTGTGTGTGTGTGTGTGTGTGTGTGTGTGTGTGTAGACGGTTCGCGGTTTCATCGCTGACGGTCGATCCAGCTCGAGGTTTTTCAGGCGAGTGCCCTGGAGCTTGAAGGTCGAAGACAGCTGCTGAAAAGTTGCGTCAGTGGGACAGGCCCTTTAGTTTTCTCTGCAAAGTGCAGTCCTTTTCTTCTCACCCTTCTGATCATTTGGCACCTCCAGTGTAATATATGTGATTCATAGAGGTTAGACGGCACCACTCTAGTTGCCATCTGTGGTCACTGCACTGATTTGGTTAAGGAGAAGTACATTTAATTTAAGAACATGCTTTTAAATGAGACCACTAATGCCTGACTTTCTGTCGTCACTCAATGGATAAGATGCCAACAAATTTAACAAGTGGTGTTGGCAGCTTGCCAATCACTCAAATGAGCATGCCTCCCAGATTTGCACAGGCCTCTCCATTACATCATCAAGTACCTGTGGTAATTGCCATGACTGTAGTTCAGTTTTACATATACAGCGCGGAACCAGGCCCTTGGCACTGAGTCCACACTGACCAGCGATCCCCGCACACTAATGGCCCTGTCTCACGGTGCGAATCCACCCATGAGTGATCCCGAGTTTAAAACAAATCAAACTCGTGGTAATCACGTAGAATTAACGTAGAGGGAACGTCGGAACTCGTAACGCTAACGGCAGGTACTCAGGAAACTTGTTAACTCGTGAAAATCTTTCAACATGATGAAAGATTTCCACGAGTCAAATTTACTCTTGAAGTAAAAATTTTAAAACTTTTAAACTCGTTGTAAGAACGTAGTAGCCCGTGAGTTTACCGTAGTGACTCGTGAGTCTTCCGTGGGCACTCTTTAACTCAGCGGGACAGGCAGCATCTCTGGAAAGAAGGAATGGGTGACGGGATGAAGTTTCCAAAATTCTGCTGCGTCTTTGTGTTACTCCAGCACTGTGTGTTCACTTTTTGTCAACCAGCATCTGCCCTTTGTTGTGTATGACATTATTTGTATCCGTGACAGTTGATTGTCGCTCCCTTCAGTTTCCCAGGGGGTCGGGACGGGACTGGAGTTGGGAGGGAAAGGTGGGGGGGGGGAGGGGAGTGGAGGGGGGGGGTGGGGTGACTTAGTACGGGAGACAAGTGTAGGAGAGGTGTACTGACTGTGTGGGCAGACACTTTGGTAGTGATTGCCCATGGGGTTCACTGTCGAGGACTTCATAATGCAGAGAGCATTATAAACAGTTGCCGCAAAAAAAGATTTTGTGTGGATCTGGTATATCTGGGTATTGAAGGCGCTTCTGGTCTGCAGTGTGCAATACAGTGCATCTTTAGAAAGGAAAAATACAAAACATGTCAATCCCACTGGATAGGCCTTAGTCATGGTGCTGTGCAACACGGAAACAGGTCCTTCGGCCCAGCTTGGCCGTGCCGTCCAAGTTGGCATCTTGGGATAGTCCTATTTGCCTGCATGTGGCCCTCTAAACCCTTCCCATCCATTTATCTGTCGTTAATAACCTCAAGAAAATATTAAGTCTACGTGAGCCTGCTTCAGTTTCCTGGGTCCAACTCAGAGAGAAGTCTCCCCCCTTGCCAGGGTTAAACGCTCCACTGTTTATAATGCTCTCTTCATTATGAAGTCCTCGACAGTGAACCCCATGGGCAATCACTACCAAAGTGTCTGCCCACACAGTCCGTACACCTCTCCTACACTTGTCTCCCGTACTAAGTCACCCCAACCCCTTCTCTCCGGAGATGCTGCCTGTCCCGCTGAGTTAAAGAGTGCCCACGGTAGACTCACGAGTCACTACGGTAAACCCACGGGCTACTACGTTCTTACAACGAGTTTAAAAGTTTAAAATTTTTACTTCAAGAGTAAATTTGACTCGTGGAAATCTTTCATCATGTTGAAAGATTTTCACGACTTAACAAGTTTCCCGAGTACCTGCCGTTAACGTTACGAGTTCTGACGTTCCCGCTACGTAAATTCTACGTGATTACCACGAGTTTGATTTGTTTTAAACTCGGGATCACTCGTGGGTGGACTCGCACCGTGAGACAGGGGTTTAACACTACCCTACACACACTAGGGATGATCTACATTTTATACCAAGCCAATTAACCTACAAACCTGTATGTCTTTGGAGTGTGGGAGGAAACCGAAGAACTCGGAGGAAACCCATGCTGGTCACAGGGAGAACGTACAAACACCGTACAGACCGCACCCGTAGTTGGGATTGAACCCGGGTTTCAAGCGCTGTAAGTGCTGTAAGGCAGCAACTCTACCGCTGCGCCACGGTGATGCCCTTTTGGTGATAAAAGTCGCTGAAAACATTCATTGTGGCCAAAAGAGACTAATGGTAATAAGTGTGCTGGTCAGCTGATGGAGAAATTCCTCAAGGTATGATCAGGAAAAGTGAAGGTAGACACAAAATGCTGGAGAAACTCAGCGGGTGAGGCAGCATCTATGGAGAGAAGGAATTAGCGATGTTTCTGATGTCAGGGGAGGGGGCGGGACAAAGATAGAATGTAGGTGGAGACAGTAAGACTAGTGGGAGAACTGGGAAGGGGGAGGGGATGGTGAGAGAAAGCAAGGGCTACCTGAAGTTAGAGAAGTCAATGTTCATACTGCTGGGGTGTAAACTTCCCAAGCGAAATATGAGGTGCTGTTCCTCCAATTTGCGCTGGGTCTCACTCTGACAATGAAGGACGCCCAGGACAGAAAGATCAGATTGGGAATGGGAGGGGGAGTTGAAGTGCTGAGCCACGGGGAGATCAGTTTGGTTAAGCGGAGGTGTTCAGCAATATGATCGCCGAGCCTGCGCTTGGTTTCGCCGATGTACAGAAGTTGACACCTGGAACAGTGGATGCAGTAGATGAGGTTGGAGGAGGTGCAGGTGAACAATTCGCAGAGACCGTTCCCTCCGTAATTCCCTGGTCAACTCGTCCCTTCCCACCCAAACCGCCCCCTCCCCAGGTACTTTCCCCTACAACCGCAGGAGATGCAACACCTGTCTCTTTACCTCCCTCCTCGACTCCATCCAAGGACCCAAACAGTCTTTCCAGGTGAGGCAGAGGTTCACTTGAACCTCCTCCAACCTCATCTACTGCATCCGCTGTTCCAGGTGTCAACTTCTCTACATCGGCGAGACCAAGCGCAGGCTCGGCGATCGTTTCGCTGAACACCTCCGCTCAGTCCGTCTTAACCAAGCTGATCTCCCGGTGGCCCAACACTTCAACTCTCCCTCCAATTCCCAATCTGACCTTTCTGTCCTGGGCCTCCTCCATTGTCAGAGTGAGGCTCAGCGCAACTTGGAGGAACAGCACCTCATATTTCACTTAGGAAGTTTACAGCCCAGCGGTATGAACATTGACTTCTCCAACTTGACGTAGCCCTTTCTTTCTCACTCCATCCCCTCCCCCTTCCCAGTTTTCCCACTAGTCTTACTGCCTCCACCTACTTTGTCCCGCCACCTCCCCCTGACATCAGTCTGAAGAAGGGTGTCGACCCGAAATGTCGCCAATTCCTTCTCTGCATAGATGCTGCTTCTCCCGCTGAGTTTCTCCAGCATTTTGTTTCAACCTTCGTTTTTACCAGCATCTGCAGTTCTTTCTTAAACATCAGGAAAAGTGTTCAGGTGGAGTAGTGTGGTCTTTATTGTGGTTCTTGGATGAATGCCAGACCTCTGAAATTCTGTGGGCTTCTTTTTAAATGTTCCACACATGCCAGAGTGAGGGGCCATGGGCATTCCTGAAAGAGATCGAGCCTTAAACCATAGATCTAAATTCAGCAACGATTATGTTGCACAACACCAACCCTGGATAAAAGGACGCTAAACTCATCTTGGCATAGGTATGAATGCTATTTTGTTACGGGCCAAGCTGATGCAACAACAAAGTTTGACAAGTTACGACATCAGATTAATTTCTTTTTACACAATCAACAGAACTATTCAAAATCCACTTCACAAAATTGATGATGTCAGTGATGGTCAATTGCGAAATGTAAACTTTTAACCTTCTGACTAAGAGGCACATGTCTTACCACTTGATCTGGCAAGACATTGATTGCTGTTCTTTTCCCCATCAAATGCTTTCATGAAAAAAATCATATGGAAGAATACACTTTCTTCTTCAAACCAGCTGTAGAAGAACTATTTCACACTAACTTAAACAAATGTCAAGGTATTTCCTAGAATATATCTGTGACCAAACTTCATTGACAATAACAACTTTGAAAAGGCCTAAGGCAGTGAAAGGAGCTATGCAAATATCTAGCTTTTTATTATATTTACCTTATGGTTCGAAAAACATCTCTGCGACTGCAGGCAAATAATAGCAGAAGTTAAATACTTATGATGAGCATTTTTTAAATATATCACAGGATATGAACTTTGCTACCAATGTCAGCATTTATGCTTCATTTCCAAACGCTCTAGCAAAGGTGGCGGTGAACAAACATTCGTGAATCACTGCAGTTTATATAAATATTTAATCCAAAATGTGTGTGTCGCAATATTTGGGCCTATGTCACTTTTTCTATTACTACTAACAATATTTTCCATTTTCTTGGTGACTTGTACTGGAATCTACACGATTTTCATACACTTGTCCTGAAGAGTGAATTGAATTTAATGTTGTCAGTCTCCTTTGGGCAAAAGTGTTGGGCAGCTCAACACGCTTATTTTGTTTTGTTCCCACTTTTGATTTCTGACCTGAAATATTAGCTGTTTCACTTCACAGCTGCAGCCTGAACTGCTGAGTATTGCCACCATTTTCTGCTTTTAGACAATAAATAATAAACAATAGACAATAGGTGCAGTCGGCCATTTAGCCCTTCAAGCCAGCACGGCCATTCAATGTGATCATGGCTATTCATACACAATGAATACCCCGTTCCTGCCTTCTCCCCATATCCCCTGACTCCGCTATCTTTAAGGGCCCTATCTAGCTCTCTCTTGAAAGTATCCAGAGAACCTGCCTCCACCTAAGGCAGAGAATTCCACAGACTCACAACTCTCTGTGTGAAAAAGTGTTTCCTCATCACCGTTCTAAATAGCTTACCCCTTATTCTTAAACTGTGGCCCCTGGTTCTGGACTCCCCCAACATCGGGAACATGTTTCCTGCCTCTAGCGTGTCCAAACCCTTAATAATCTTATCTGTCTCATCCTTCAAAATTCCAGAGTATACAAGCCCAGCCACTCCATTCTCTCAGCATATGACAGACCCGCCATCCCGGGAATTAACCTTGTGAACCTATGCTGCACTCCCTCAATAGCAAGAATGTCCTTCCTCAAATTTGGAGACCAAAACTGCACTCAATACCCCAGGTGTAGTCTCACTAGGGCCCTGTACAACTGCAGAAGGCCCTCTTTGCTCCTATACTCAAATCCTCTTGTTATGAAGGCCAACATGCCATTCGCTTTCTTCACTGCCTGCTGTACCTGCATGCTTTCATTGACTGATGAACAAGGACCCCCAGATCTTGTTGTACTTCCCCTTTTCCCCAACTTGATACCATTTAGATAATAATCTTCCTTCCTGTTTCCGCTACCAAAGTGAATAACCTTACATTTATCCACATTAAACTGCATCTGCCATGCATCTGCCCACTCACCCAACCTGTCCAAGTCACCATGCATTCTCATAGCATCCTCCTCACAGTTCACTGCCACCGAGCTTTGTGTCATCTGCAAATTTGCTAATGTTACTTGTAATCCCTTCATCTAAATCATTAATATATATTATAAATAGCTGCGGTCCCAGCACCGAGCCTTGCGGTACCCCACTAGTCATTGCCTGCCATTCTGAAAGGGACTCGTTAATCCCTACACTTTGTTTCCTGTCTGCCAACCAATTTTCTATCCATGTCAGCACTCTACCCCCAATACCATGTGCTCTAATTTTGCCTACTAATCTCCTATGTGGGACCTTATCAAATGCTTTTTGAAAGTCCAGATACACTACATCCACTGGCTCTCACTTGTCCAATTTCCTAGTTACATCCTCAAAAAATTCCAGATGATTAGTCAAGCATGATTTCCCCTTCGTAAATCCATGCTGACTCGGACCGATCCTGTCACTGCTATCCAAATGTGCCGCTATTTCATCTTTTATAATTGACTCCAGCATCTTCCTCACCACCGATGTCAGGCTAACTGGTCTATAATTCCCTGTTTTCTCTCTCCCGCCTTTCTTAAAAAGTGGGATAACATTAGCTACCCTCCAATCCACAGGAACTGATCCTGAATCTATAGAACATTGGAAAATGATCACCAATGCGTCCACGATTTCTAGAGCCACTTCCTTAAGTACCCTGGGATGCAGACCATCAGGCCCTGGGGATTTATCAGCCTTCAGTCCCATCAGTCTACCCAACACCATTACCTGCCTAATGTGGATTTCCTTCAGTTCCTCCGTCACCCCAGATCCTCTGGCCACTACAATATCAGGAAGATTGTTTGTGTCCTGCTTCGTAAAGACAAATCCAAAGTATCTGTTCAACACATCTGCCATATCCTTGCTCCCCATAATAAATTCACCCGTTTCAGTCTTCAAGGGTCCAACTTTGATCTTAACCAATTTGTTCCTCTTCACATACCTAAAGAAATTTTGGTTCAAATTTCCAGCATTCAGTAATTTTTTTTTGATTTCCCTTTACTTTGTTGCTGCCTTCACTTTGTTTAGTTTAGAGATACAGCGCAGAAACTGGCTCTTCGGTCCACCGGTCATCCCCGCACTCTAATACTATCCTACACACTAGGGACAATTTATATTTATATCAAGCCAACTACAAACCTGTACATCTCTGGAGTGTGGGAGGAAACCGAAAATCAATAGACAATAGATAATAGACAATAGGTGCAGGAGTAGGCCAATCGGCCTTTCGAGCCAGCACCGCCTTTCGAGCCAGCACCGCCATTCAATGTGATCATGGCTGATCATGCACAATCAGTACCTCGTTCCTGCCTTCTCCCCATATCCCCTGACTTCGCTATCTTTAATGCCCTATCTAGCTCTTTCTTGAAAGTATCCAGAGATCCGGCCTCCACCGCCCTCTGAGGCAGAGAATTCCACAGACTCACAACTCTCTGTGTGAAAAAGTGTGTTCTCGTCTCCGTTCTAAATGGCTTACCCCTTATACTTAAACTGTAGCCCCTGGTTCTGGACTTCCCCAACATCGGGAACATGTTTCCTGCCTCTAGCGTGTCCAAACCCTTAATAATCTTATATGTTTCAATAAGATCGCCTCTCATCCTTTTAAATTCCAAAGTATACAAGCCCAGCCGCTCCATCCTCTCAGCATATGACAGTCCCGCCATCCCGGGAATTAACCTTGTAAACCTACGCTGCACTCCCTCAATATCAAGAATGTCCTTCCTCAAATTAGGGTACCAAAACTCCAGGTGTGGTCTCACAAGGGCCCTGTACAACTGCAGAAGGACTTCTTTGCTCCTATACTCAACTCCTCTTGTTATGAAGGCCAACATGCCATTCGCTTTCTTCACTGCCTGCTGTACCTGCATGCTTACTTTCATTGACTGATGAACAAGGACCCCCAGATCCCATTGTACTTCCCCTTTTTGGAACTTTCCCTTCCCCTTTTCCTAACTTGACTCCATTTAGATAATAATCTGCCTTTCTGTTTTTGCTCGGAGAAAAACCCACACAGGTCACAGAGAGAAGGTACAAACTCCGTCAGAGAGCACCCATATTCGGGATTGAACTCGGGTCTCTGGCGCTGTAAGGCAACAACTCTACCACTGCGCCACTGTGCCGACCTTACTTGTCCAGTAACAAAACGATATTCATACCAATGCCAGGATATGTTTATGGGACAATTTCCTCAGTCATCTATGCTGGAGCTAGTGTTATAGATATAAAGAAGTAAGACCATTGAAGGCATTTTTATTTACTAAAATGGCACAAAGTAGAAAGACAATACCAGGCTATTTGTGGTTGATAAAGATGCACAGAAATAACCTAACATTTGTAATTCTTTCCAACTTTCATTCTGAACTGTATTCTTAAATTATTACGCAGAATTCAGTTCAGACAAATAGACTATTTGTTAATTCATCTTAATCCTCATTGAATCTGGTTGGGCATTTATACGCCTCAGAAATGCACTGGACCTTCACACTCATTTGCTAATTCTGCTGCTTATTTCCACAACTCACTAAATCTGGATTCTATATAAATAAAGAATATAAACTGCTTCACTGGCTGAAATCTACTATTCAAATAAATAAATAACTCAGCCTTTACTTTGTCTTGCTTCTATTTTAGTTTTTGTTTAGCAACATTTACTTTATAAACATTTGGCATCTCTGAAATAAGATTCAATTCAACTAAGAGTCTGAAGAAGGGTCTCGAACCGAATCGTCACCCATTCCTTCTCTCCAGAGATGCTGCCTGTCCCAGCATTATGTGTGTACCTTGGATTTAAACCGGCATCTGCAGTTCTTTCCTGCACAATTCAACTAACATTGTATTAATAAAAATAACAACTTGTTAGTACTTAAAAGCACCAGAATTAGAGCTTTTCATTTAGACTAACGGAATAAGATTGCCTGATTTTAAGTCTAGAATTTAAAAACATCTTCCAGGAAAGAAAAATAGGAGAGAACAAATGTAGAGCATAGGAAAGCAAAATCTTTAGGATTTAACATCAAAGTTAGAAGCTTACAAATTACAGTCCACAAGGATTTTATGACATTAGAGTTAATGTTTTTAGCTTTACTTTCCGCTCACTGAGCCAGATTTCATGAACTAGACATTAGAAGTAAACAGAATGCTGTATCAAGTCAAATATTTAATGAGTAGTGATTTACTAAATTATAGAAAATAACAGTAGAAATATTTTTCTTCAGTACAGTGAAATTTTCTGAATAATTATATTAATCCAGTGAATGATCAGCAATATATAGGTATGTTACAAAACTTACCTTCAGTCGCGCTGTAATTCTGCCACTGGCCGTGTGTACGATTTTGGCGCCTTTAAGGGGGGGCGGGGTTAAAACACAGGTTTCTCCTCCCTTGTCCTGGTTAATATTTTGTTGGAGTACAAGCGTTGGCTGAAGAATCATTCCTAGTGGCTTTTTGTGTATTTTTTATTTTTATTAAATCGTCAATGTCAGCGCTAGAGTAATTTTAAAATCAGCTCCTGAAGCGTCAACGCCGATAACGGGGACGGATTTCACACACGGGACAGGTAAACGAAAGTGGTTTCTTTAAATGTATAAAAGTGCTTCTTAAGAAGCCTTTAATTCACATTTTTTCATGCGACACGGTGATTTTATTCCCCGAATTAACAGCAGTATTTTTCATGCCGATACGGGGTTAAATTCACCGCAAATGAATGTTCCAAAAGATCGCGTTCCAGAAATCCTCACTCACAAGATGATTTAAATGTGCATTAATTTACAGGTATTAAACATTCAATTCCTTCCATTTGGCCTGTAAATTCATGAAAATGAGATTTAAAAATTATGTTATATTGTGAATTATTGTGTGAATGTTATTTGGACACTTAGGCTATTTAAAAATGTTAATCTATTCTTAAGAAATTGATAGATGTTTAGATCTAGTAATTGAATTTTGTAATTAGCTACAATTAGGTAACTAACTAATTATATGCTTTACTTTCATGTCTTCTAAGTAAGATTGTTTCATATTTGTTTCAGAATGCTTCAATCTATACTAACTGAAAATTTCTTTCAGTTATCTTAATTTTTAAGAAAGTTATGGGCTTTTAACTGTCCTCGATCACAGCTTTTGTGTTAAGTCAATGGAAAAGCAATAGGGAACAAGATGCTAATTTCCGAGTATGAAAATGGCCATAACTTCTTTAATACTGAAGATATGAAAGTGAATTAGGTGTCAAATTAAACTTCTTTTTATGCTTTATCTGATGGGATAAATTGCAGACTTTATTTTTTAAATCTCAAAATTTTGTAACATTGCTACAATATATTCCAGTATTCCCAGAAACAATTGTCTGGGAATTGTCACTTATATTCAAGTTTGCATTGGGTTAAATATCTCCATATGGAGCATTATTTTATTATGATGTTTACTTTAACACAAAATACATACGTAGATGTAAATTTTCCCAAACCAAGATAGGATATCAAACATGAAACTTCTTTGAGGGGGTCATTTTTAGCAGAGGATCCGTGTTCAAACAGAAACAGGGCAGCACGGTGGCGCAGCAGTAGAGTTGCTGCCTTACAGCGCTTGCAGCGCCGGAGACCTGGGTTCGATCACCACTTCGGGTGCTGTCTATGCGGAGTTTTACGTTCTCGAGTGTGGCTGCCTCGCCTGCAGTGGTCTGTCCTCTCATCCTTTTTGTTATTTTTAGTCTGTTTTAAAGTTTGTTTTTGGAGGTCTTTAGTCTTTTTTATGTGGGGGGAAAGGGGGGGAAGGGGAATCTGTTTTTCGACCGGATAGATGGTCGAGGATGCATCTATCCTCCGAGCCGCATCGTCGCCCCCTCCACGCAGCCTACTATCTGGATTGGTGCGGCCTTTCCGGCCAGAGCTTCAGCTTCAGCAGCGGCGCAGCACTGGATTTCATCGCGGAGCAAGCGATGCCTTACCGGGAATCGCCGTGTTGGAGCTCCGGAGTGCTGGGACTGCCGACTTCAACACCGTGGAGCTGTGGTCTGTGGAGCTTCCAGCCGCGGCGGCGCTGACTCTGGCATTGCAGAGCCTAGGATCTCTCGCTGAGGTCGCCAGGATTGAATCTCCAGCCAGCTCGGCCTGTGGACTTCGGGATCCGCGGTCTCCGGTAGGAAGCGGCCGATTCGGAGGCTCCGGGCAGCTGAGAGTGTTCTTCCGTTCGAGGGCCTGAAACACCGGGCCGCTGTAGCAGCGACTGCGGAGGCCTCAATAGGCCCCGACCATGGGTGAACAGAGGAAGATGACTGAACTTTGGTGCCTTCCCTCACAGTGGGAAACGTTGATTCCGCTGTGGGGGGATGTTTTTATGTTTTATGTTAAATTCTATAGTGTTGTGTTTATCTCATCTGTGTGCTGCATGGTAACTCAAATTTCACTGCACCAATTGGTGACAATAAATGTCCTTTGTCCCCATGACCGCGTGGGTTTTCTTCGATATCTTTCCATTTCCTCCCACACTCCAAAGACGTACAAACCAAGGAAACCGAACATCTTGGAGGAAACCTACGCAGGTCACGGAGAGAACCTAAAAACTCTGTACAGACAAGCACCCGTTGTCAGGATTGAACTCGGGTCTCTGGCGTAAGGCAGTATGTACAGGAGGGAGCTGCTGGTTTACACCGAAGATTGATATAAAATGCTGGAGTAACTCAACGGGACAGGCAGCATCTCTGGATAGAAGGAATGCTATGCCACTGTGCCTCATGAATATGATTGTACTTGAAGGTATGGTGATCATTAACTCTAAAAACAAGACCCCACCCCCCCAACACCCCCGCCTCCGCCTTCCCCACCCCTGCCCCCCTGGCACCCCCCCCCCGCACCATGCCCCCCCCCCCCGCTCCTGCCCCCCCCCCAACGTGGGGACAATTTATTGCCTCCATAAATTCCATAATTTTCCTCGTGGGGGGTGATGGGCGTGATTGGCTCTGGGGGACGCCTGTCTCTGGGGTGAGTGCCGATGCCACACCCCCTCCCCTCGCATTGGGGATGGGGCCCATCGGGTCCCACTCGGTCTAGTTAACTCTAAAAACAACAGGTAGTACAAAATCATGCCAAAGCCTAGATTATTAAAGCAGAGGTAAAATAAATTTGTTCTCTTCAGTCTACATTGGTCTGGACATAGCACTGCCTGACCATACGAGTAATACATTCTCGTTAATACTGTTTGGAATATTCTGAGAATAGAAGGATGTCAAAAATGTCTATAATTCTATTTTGGGGATGTCAGCTCTTTCTGCATCAGCAGCAACTTCCCTTCAAATTTCTCGCATTTCCTCACAGCGTCAGGAACGAGTGGGATGCATGATCTCGAAATAGTCCTCCTTATTTATTTTCAGTTGGATGAGGTCAAGGAACCTCTCCTTTTCTATTTGTGCTAATTGGTGAACACTCCAATTGTCTGTGGGCTGATGTGAATGTTTATACCATCAAAGGTTACTTATTAATGGACAAAGGTTCAGAGTACTATGGTAATAGCTGGGAGGTGTTTGTGCATGATTTGCATTTGTGTATTATCAAAGCACGAATATGATAACAATGTACACATCGTTATCAAAAATAATGTTGCAAAATAGAAATATTCCAATAGCAATAAAACTATTCTATTCGAATTAACAAATATAAATTTACAAACATACCCTATCCCTAAAACCTTTCAAGAGTAATTTAGTACTGTTGTTCAATAGAATTTAATGTATGTTTGGATATCACTAGCTGAAGAATAGTAGTAAGCATCTATGGCCAATCTACAGTGCAGGGCACAGGTGCCAAAGGTGAATGACTGAATGAATGAATGAATGAATGAATGAATGAATGAATGGCCATCACAACACATGCAAAGCTTGCTTCAGAATAAGCTGTATGCTCAATTCTCTTGCCGATATATTCATTTTTAGACTTTATCATCCACAATGAACTATTCTGACCCCTGCAGAACACCTGGCCCTATTACACCCACCACAGCCCAAAGTCCTAAGCAGCTCACAAGGTCTAACTTCCCCCCTTTGACTGAAGCTCCAACTCTCTTTCTGCCTCCCCCCCTGTGCTTTCCTCTTGTCTAGCCTCTTCCACCTTGCAACCCGTCCCTCTCCCCTGCCCCTCACCCCCACACCCCATCAACCCGCCACGTTGTGAATCAATCTATTGCTGAGCTGAGATTCATCAGCTACTTAAAATTACAGATAGCTGAGGAAAGACCTCAGAGTGGACTTGGTTGTTCTGAGCACGACGATGGGTGCAATAAAAATATTACAGAGGAGGCACATAGACTAAAGAACTAGTATCCTACTGCACTTCCTGGTTTGAATATTTTTTAGGTCTGGCAGAATTTCTATCCCTTTGTATTTTCAGGCTGTGTAAATATATACTAATAAGTAGTTCATCCATAATAAAGGGTTGAGACCCTTCTTCAGGCTGAAGAAGGGTCTCTACTCATTACGTCACCCATTCCCTCTCTCCAGAGATGCTGCCTGTCCCGCTGAGTTACTCCAGCATTTTGTGTCTATCTTCGGTGTAGTTCCTTCCTACACATATCACACAAAACAAAACTGCCTTATGTGTAATTTAACTATTGCTGCATGCACTCAATAGTGAGGCAGTGAATTAATCGGTTGGTTACAAAGTAAAATTGGAAAAGACTTTATGACATTAATATCTTATGCCACTAATGTCAAGTTAGCGAATGGCTCAGCGGGACATCATGTATAATTACAAGAGTGTCTTTAAATTTGTTATAACCATTGAACACAATTCTGGAATTTTCTGTGGTATTTTACAGACAAGCTGCAATATGCACCAATTAAGCAATGCCGGCACGGTGGTGTAGTGGTAGAGCTACTGCCTTACATCGCCAGAGACCCGGGTTCCATCCTGACTATGGGTGCCGTCTGTACGGAGTTTGTACGTTCTCCCACCTGCGTGGGTTTTCTCCGAGATCTTCGGTTTCATCCCACACTCCAAAAACGTACAGGTTTGTCGGTTAATTGGCTTGGTGTAAATGTAAAATTGTCCCTAGTGTGTGTAGGATAGTATTAATGTGCGTGATCGCTGGTCAGTGCGGATTCGGTGGGCCGAAGGGCCTGTTTCCGTGCTGTATCCCTAAACCACACTAAACTAAACAATGAGGGAACTGTATCCCCCCCCCCCCAATGATGTTCTTTCTGTTCCTACCCACGTTATTCACAGTCAAACATTATAGTCCTGAATAGACTTTGCTGGAAGGACAACTCACAGATAAAACTATTTTTTTATTATTATTTTTTATTATTAATTGTTTTATTTTAACCAGCGGCATATGACATAATACAGTTATTGTACAGCTTCAATTTTAATTTTTAGCTATAGTTAGAGAAAAGAAGAGAGAAAAAGCAAGAGAGAGAAGACGTGGATGTGCAAGGATAGAACCCCTAGACTACCAAATTGGTGTAGCCAAAGAGTGAGTAAAGGGCCTGTCCCACTTGCGTCTGGCCCGACCAAACGTGGTCGCTTGAGGCGTATGGTCGCACGGAGACATATGGCGTTGTGCAGGGCTGGTCCCGACATCACGCGGGGCTCCGAAAATCTTGCACTGTCTGAAAATTTTGCGCGCAAACGGCCTGTCGGCATGCAGGCGCATTGCGGTCGTACGTAGCGTCTTGACGGCGTACACAGCGTCTTGACGGTGTACGCCTAGCGTGTAGCATTGCGCGATGATGTCACCGCCCGACACCGTGCGACGCCCAGATTCAGTCAGCCCGCCTCCTGCCCAGCTGATTGGTGAGTATGACGCAAATGACATCACGCGCGAACTTAGCGCGTATTTAGCGCGTATTTAGCGCGTACTTAGCGCGAACTTTGCGTGAACTCCGCTTCCGTTTGGTCGTGCCAAACGCATGCAATCGCATGCAAGTGGGACAGGCCCTTTAGTAAAAGAAATAAGGAAGACGTAGAGAAATAAAAAGACAAAAACAGGAAGAAAAACAAAAGGTGATGATACCTCGCATCCCTCCCCACCCATCACCCAGCCCGTAATTAGATTTAACTTCAAAATTATGTTGCACCAAACTATCCTTGTGATAAATCAATGATTGGTGTCGATGTCTTCGAAAAATGCTCTGTTTTTTCTGCTAAGACGAGTCTAATATTTTCAAGATGTAGCGTCTCAGACATGTTTGTAATCCACATTTTAAGAGTAGGGACAGATGTATGTTTCCAAAATTTGAGTATTCGTTTTTTCGCCGTTATCAGATCATAATTGAGGAAACGGCTTTGAAATATTGAAAGCTCAGAGCAGGCTTCTGACGTTCCTAGAATAATCAGTTCCGTGTCGGGGTCCAATTTTGTTTTTAATGTTTTTGAGAGAATTTCAAAAATTTCTCTCCAAATGTTATGTAATTTTATGCAAGAGGCGAAGGAATGTGTTATAGTTGCTTCTTGGAGACATTTGTCACAAATAGGAGATACATTTGGAAAGATCTTATTCAATTAGACTTTGAATAGTAGAGTATTTTAAATTGAATTAACGTATGTCTAACGTTAATCGAACAATTGTGTATATATAAAAGGTTTTCTTCCCATCTGTCTTTTAGAATTTTTAGGCCTAGTTCCTCTTCCCAGTCTCTTCTAATTGCTTCTGACGATGGGATTTCTATATTTAGAAGGGTATTATACAAATATGATATTAAGTTGTTTGACTCTGAATTTCTATTCATACATTCGTCTAGTATATCTGGCAGCAGAGTTTGGTAGTCATGGGTATATGTTTTCAGGTAGTCTCGAATTTGAAGATATCTAAAATATTGATTACCTTTCAGGTGATATTTCGACTGTAATTCCTGAAATGAGAGAAGAGTTCCAGTCTTGTAAAGATCTCCAAGTTTTTTGATTCCTAGTCTTTCCCTATATGTAAACGTTTTATCTATAATAGATGGCTTGAACAAAGGGTTATTGGCTATTGGTGAAAGAAGAGATACATTTCTTAGTTTATAAGTTGATTTTATTTGTCTCCAGATTCGTAGAGTGCTGTGTATAATCGGATTTTTATCATATAGTGTGTTCTTCAAATTTGTTGGAGAGAGAATAATCGCGCTTATATTAAAAGGTGAGCAGCCCTCTCTCTCCATTATTAACCAATCTACCTGTTGGCATAAATTGTCCAGCCAGTAAATTACATTTTTAATATTCGTTGCCCAGTAATAGTATAAGAAGTTGGGGAGAGCCAATCCGCCCGTTTCTTTGGGTTTACATAGGTGCCGTTTATGAATTCTATGTGTTTTATAATCCCAAATAAAGTTTGTAATCAGTGAATCAAGATTTTTGAAAAAAAATGTAGGAAGATATATCGGTATTGATTGAAATAAATACAGAATTTGTGGTAGGAAGATCATCTTTAGTTACTAAATTAAACGCTCTTATTCAATTCTGGAAAACACTCCCGTTGTCTCTAATAGGCAGAATAAATGCTATAAAGATAAAACTGTTATAAGGACTGTAGCTGAAAAGTTCATTAATTAAACATGGATTAGAGCTATTAACACTAAAATATAGCTTCCATCCTGTTGATAAAACTGAGCGGTGAATATCATAGAGAATAAATATTTAATTCATGTGGTTAGGGTCGCTGGCAGTTAGTAAATAGAATGTGAGAAATGTAAAAAAAAAATCCTTTCTCTTCTGCACTACCAGCTGTGTTCATAAAAGTCATGTATGCTACGATTTGCCGGGATAAAACAGAAATCTAAATTTTTCACTGTTTTTTGATACTCACTGACTTTAAACTTTAGAGATACAGCCCCTTCGGGCAACTGAGTCTGTGCCGACCAACGATCCCTGCACATTAGCGTTATCCTACACACTAGGGACAATTTACAATTTTACCAAAGTCTATTAACTTACAAACCTGTACATCTTTAGGATGTGGAAGGAAACTGGAGCATCCGGAGAAAACCAACACGGTCACAGGGAGAACGTGCAAACTCCGTACAGAATCAAATGCGGGTTTCAGGCAGCAACTCTACCGCTGCATCACCAATCATGGCAATAGTAAATCAATAAACCAATTAACGGGATTAATACTTGCACACATGAATCAGATATTTTGTCACTGATTGACAGTTAAACAAATATATTAAACATTTTCTTATCTTTAAAAAAGGAAATTATGAAAGAAATTCAGTACCTCAATTTTGTAATAAAGCAAAATACCACTTCTGTCAATATTGTTCCATTATTACTATAAAAATGTATAAACATGTTACTATATTTAATAATATTTACAAGGTACAGCTTAAGTGCAGTTCAAAAATGATAGACAATTTAAAACATGTGAATTTTTAAATATTATGAGCTTTTAAAATTCACCTTTGCACAATAATACACAATTTATTTACTTTTTAAGAAATCTTTTCCTCAATGTATCAACTTTACATTTACTGTTAACCCTTGGTGTCAACTACTTGAGCAGACAGGACTTGGTTTGGTGGTTTTCATAGCTGCCATGTTTTTTCATCCATGTCAAATCATCATAAATTAAACTCTTGATTTAGGTACAAGGATAGAAAAGGTTTAGAGGGCACATTGGCCAATCGGGGGTAATTGGGACAACTCATTATCCATATACAAATTGAGTCAGTTTCTCAACAACTCTACGACGCTGTATTTTTAATGGTTTCTCTGTAGGTACAGTAATGTATTTATTTTAGTAATAAAGGTAATGGGTTGTGGTTGAATATCCTGGAGATTATTTCTCAAATGATAAGCCCTTTAATTTGTTAATGTGTAGGAGGAACTGCAGATGCTGGTTTAAACCGAAGATAGACACAAAAAGCTGGAGTAGCTTAGTTGGACTGGCAGCATCTGTGGAGAGAAGGAATGGGTGATGTTTCGGGTCGAGACCCTTTTTCAGATATAATAATAATTCTTTCTGTAAATCAAGTCATCCAAAATCCCTGTTCATCCCCTCATTTCAATCAGAAACTTGATTCCATCACCAAGTTTATTTCAAAGATTACAGGATTAAAAGTGTTGGTAGTCGTAGTAGAAGGAATTAATTGTAATTTTACATCCTTGTTACTATTTAAAATAAGTACGAATTTCCTCTCCCAATTCTTCCATATTATTCTCAGCCTGTTTATGTTGTGATACTTGTAATGCCTTTAATGCTAGAAGCAATTTGACCTAATAACAGGGTAGACACAAAATGCTGGAGTCTCAGGCAACATCTCCTGAGTGAAGGTATGGGTGGCGTTTCGGGTCGAGACTCTTCTTCAGACCTAATAACAGTTATATTTCTCCTAATGTGAGGGATACTAGATTGGAAAAACTGCAGAAGGAAATTTTACGAGCTATTCTTTTGAAACACGATAATCCTTAAAAAGATACTGTAATGGGGCTGTCCCACTGTACGAGCTAATTCAAGAGTTCTCCCGAGTTTCCCCTGATTCGAACTCGGAGAATTACGGTAATAGCTGCTCGTAGGTACTCGGGGCTCTCGTGGACATTTTTCAACAGGTTGAAAAATCTTCACGAGTCTTCACGAGCCTACCGCGTTTCCCGAGTACCTGCCGTTAGCGTTACGAGCCGCTAAGAGACGTCCCGAGCTCCGACGTATCCGCTACGTACATTCTACGTGCTTACCACGAGTTTGATTTTTTTTTAAACTCGGGAGAGATCTTGAATGAGCTCGTACAGTGGGACAGGGCCATTAAGCTAAATGGCTACTACAGTCAGCATTGAACCCGGGTCTCCGGCGCTGCTAGTGCTGTAAGGCAGCAACTCCACCGTTGCGCCAGCGTGCCACCCTATTGTCCCAAGCTGTACCAGTCTCCCATGAAATGCTCGAGCATTCTTGCCTACTATTTCCAACAATGCAGCAATTTTACAGTAGATACACATTCAAATGTATTGTTTGCTCAACAACTTTGACTGACTAGATCATCCACTATTCTGCACATAGAACTAACATGCATGGCACAGTCTAAAAAGACCAAACTTCACAGTGCATGGCTGTGTGCAGTGTTTGAGTACCAACTGCCTGGGATGCTTCTGCAAGTAGAGTATGCAGGCATCAGAAATGTATGTGTGTGAACTGGAAGTGGGATGAGGAAAAGAAGAAGAATTAGGTAGGAGGATACAGACACCCTCACTCGGGAGAGCTCTTGAATGAGCTCGTACAGTGGGACAGCCCCTTAAGGAGTAGAGCAATAATGGATTTTAAAGTTTTCTTGTGTTCTACATTTCTATAAAGTAACCAAATAATTAATACATAATAAAAGACTATAATTGCAGAAAATCTAAAACTTTTTAGCTAGGCTTTAAAATATACAGCAAAGTCAGAAATACGGACTCTTGTACAGCTTTTAATGTGAAAGATATTTTATTTTATTTATTTATACTATATTTTATTTATTATATTGAATGAAAACTAATTTTAACCGAAGTTTTATGAGAACATGCAGTTACAATTATTCTCATCTCATCAGGACACAAGCTCCGAAACAGTAACCTCTCCAGAAAAAGAGCTGGTCTGAAAACACTTGGTGAGGTTTCTTCAATTCTGGCATAACTTTGAATTTGGCACCACTTGCCACATGCAGCTACAGTGTGGCTCGAAGGCAAGAAATATTGCAGTAAAAAAACAATTTACAATTTTAATCGTTTTAAATAAAGTGAAGATTGGGCATA
>CM075980.1:44141972-44202526 GCA_038087875.1 Malacoraja senta
GATACAGGATTAGCATTGAGGGTGGCATGAATTTAATGGTGAGAATTGCCTGTTTCGGTGCTGCTTCTGACTCTGTGAGGGAATGTAACCTTTGGGGTTACTCTCTTCCCTGAGGTTACATTCCCTCACAGAGTCAGAGGCAGCACCGAAACAAGCAATTCTCACCATTAAATCCATGCCACCCTCAATGCTAATCCTGCAACCTCCCACAGGGAATCCAATGGTATTAGTATAGTATTAGTTTAACAGAAATGCATGTAAAAGTCTTTTTGTTGCAGTCAAGGGGGAAAGAGTCAATAGATATGGGGGGGGTTTGGACGCCGGCTTGCAGTGCAGAAAAGAAGGCAGGGATTATCATTATACTTCAGGGTGATATTGGAAGTTTGATAGACAAGAGCAGGACTCAATAGGGCCATTCTTTGGAAAGGGAACCAAAATGTCACACACGTGACCACACGTCATCACATAAAGTAATCCATTAGAAATATTCTAGTAAGAGATTCATCTTATTCATTGCTATTTTCGTACCCGCAGAACTATAATGCATGTCTGCTAAAGATATGAACATTCCAGCTTTTTAAAATTCACAGAGTTTGTGAGAAAACTGAGTTATGAAAAAAATGCTTCCGTGTGCGGTCACACACGTGACCAGTCATGTTTGACCTCTGACCCTAAACAAAAAATTGTCCGCATGACATATAAACATTTCACTTGATAAACTTCGAAAAAAAAGAATCATACATACAGTACAAAACAAGATACCTGTAACGCTTTCAGAATTAGAAGAGATGTGTTCCACAATTTTTCATATGTCTGGTCACACACGTGACTAAGAATGGCCCAACATGGCTTTACCTCATTCCACCAGGTCTGCCATTGCAAGGATAATATTGTTTACAAATTATCTATACAAATCTATGTCCCTTAGTCTTAAGTGAGATAAGATTGGTGCTATACTAGTCTAGCCTAGGACCAGAGGTCATAGCCTCACAATTAGAGGATGTTCCTTTAGGAAGGAGATGAGAAGGAATTTCTTTAGAGGGTGGTGAATCTGTGGAATTCTTGATTCTTGATTAGTACCGGTGTCAGGGGTTATGGGGAGAAGGCAGGAGAATGGGGTTAGGAGGGAGAGATAGATCAGCCATGATGGAATGGTGGAATAGACTTGATGGGCCGAATGGCTTAATTCTGCTCCTATTACTTATGACCTTATACCAAAGAGAGTAGTCATAGAATCATACAGCATGGAATAAGGCCCTTCGGCCCAACTTGCCCATGCCAACCTAAAGATGCCCCGCCTACATTAGTCCAATCTGTTTGCATTTGGCCCATATCTTTCCTATCCATGTATCTGTCCAAATATATTTTAAATATTGCTATTGTACATGCCTCAACTACCTCCGCTGGCAGCTCATTCCATATTCCCACCACTCTGTGTATGAAAAAGTTGCCCTTCAGGTTCCTATTAAATCTTTCCCTTCTCACATTAAGCCAATGTCCTCTGGTTTTTAATTCCCCTACTCTGGGTAAAAGACTGTGTGGATTTACTCTATCTATTCCTCTCATAATCTTGTACACCACTGTAAGATTACCTCTCTTCGGGAGCCGGCGTGCTTTGTACCTTTGTCAGCGAGGTAGGTGGCCGCTATTTGTATACATTCTGTATGCAAGCAACAAATCTCACTGTGCCTAGTCACATGTGACAATAAAGTATTCCTATTCCTGTCCTCCTGCGCTCCAAGGAATGACATCCTGTCCTGCCCATCTTCTCCCTATAGTTCAGGCCCTCGAATCCTGGCAACATCCTTGTAAATCTTATCTACAAACGTTCTTGCTTAAGGGCATCTTTCCTATAGCAGAGTAACAAAACTGAACACAAATGTGGCCTCACCAACGTCTTGTACAATTGTAACATCCCAATTTCTGTACATAAGTTGGGGGATCTGCTTTTAATGCTGACGAGGGCATTGAAGACAGAGGTGAGAGTATGACAGCGTTTACTTCACATCTTCTTATTAAGCTTCCAATTCTGATTCAGAAAAGCAAAATGAATTCTGTAAAGACTGCAAAGATCCTGTCCTGGTTTAAAATGTAAAGAGGTCTCTCACGTGGAAATTAAAATATGCAATTTAAGTCTTTCTGTAGATGAACAAATCTAACTTTTGGAGGGATCAATGAATATGATTTCAGGACACTTAGCTGTTCATCATAGATCCCCAATCAATTGCTGGTACATTATATTATTAATATTTTTGAGCTTTTTATACAAATGCTGAAGTAGTATGTAGACATTTATTCATGATCATATCTTCATATTATAAACATAAAATTCTTTAAACAAAGGGTTAAGGTTGCAATATTTCACAGATTATTATACGTTTTTCCTGTATTTCATCTACCAATAGCAGATTTTTGAACCTCTATTTGAATTATTTTGCTCCATCTCCAAGTAGTAGTTTATCTTTGTATCTCAATTTTCATCAAATATCAATGTGGAAACTGTTTCAAATTCGATACAGGACATTTTCTGCACATAGCCAAGTGTGTATCAAGCAGAACAGCAGAGTTTCACAGTGTGGAGCTGCCGCCTCACAGCTCCAGCAACTGGGGTTCAATCCTGAACTCTGCTCCTGTCCCTGTGAAATCCCTAGGTTTCCTCCGGGTGATACTGGAGCCTATGTGCTCCAAAGACATACAGGTTTGTAAGTTAATTGATGAAGGTGAATTGACTCTCAAGTGCAGGTGAGCAGCAGGATTGGAGGGGGTGAGGGGAGAGATGAAGGGAATGTGAGGAAAATAACATGGGATTTGTGTGGGTTGGTGCATAATGATGGGCATGGACTCAGTTGGAAAAATATCCTGTTCCCATGCTGTATGATTATGACCTGCATTATTCAGAGACTCAGATTTGTTATGGCACAGAAGACCATTCACCCCATTGAATGGATGGCTGCTATTAATAATTTGAATTATATAATTATATGTCATATTCATGGATTATGAATAGAATAATCGATTCACCCATTCTTACCCCATCTCTGAAAAATTATTCTCTCCTAAGTGCTTCTCCAATTTCTTTGTGGAAGCACTGATTCATTTTGTTTTCATCACCCCTAGTGCCAGTGAATCCCAATGATAACTACTCTTTCTATGTAAAATAAAGTTATTCCTTCCATTGAATATTTGAATTATATGTCACCGACTCGTCCGTCATTACTAATAGGATGATATCTCTAAAGGACATAAAGTATTGCAGTAACTCAGCAGGTCAGGCAGCATCTCTGGAGAACATGGATAGGTGACGTTTTGGGTCGAGACCCTTCTTCAGACTGATTGTGTGGGCGGGGCAGAGGGAGAAGTAAGCTGGAAAAGGTGAGAGACAGGAGAAAGCATGGCAGGTAATATGTCGACATAGGCGAGGGGGGGGGGGTGTTGATCGGCAGATGATTGGAACAAAGATCAGAAATAAGAACAGAAGGTGTGAGACACATTTGAAGAGTGGCAGATTGTGAATACAGATGGAGGAAAGTAGCAGGAGGGGTGGGCCTGGGGGGGAGGGTGGGAAGGGGAAGATATCTCGAATTACTCTAGCTAAAACTGTTATAATCTCTTGTCAAACCTCCTCTTAATCTCTTTGCTCTGAGGAGACCAGTTGAAGTTTGCAGTTGAAGTCTCTTATTTTGTTTAGTTTAGAGATACAGCGCGGACCCACTGGGTCCAACGATCCCCACACATTAACTATCCTCCACCCACTAGGGACTCTTTTTACATTTACTAAGCCAATTAGGCTACAAACCTGTACGTCTTTGGAGTGTGGGAAGAAATCGAAGATCTCGGAGAAAACCCACGCAGTTCATGGGGAGGACGTACACACACCGTACAGACAGCACCCATAGTCGCGATCGAACCCGGGTCTCCGGTGCTGGATTCGTTGTAAGACTGCAACTCTACCGCTGGGCCACCATGACCGCCACTTATCACTGGAACCATTCTCGTAATTTTGTTTCTGCACTCTTTAGGGCCACCTTACCCTTCCAAAAATAGACCATCAATCATGCAATACTCTAGGTGTAACCTAACCATTGTTTAGTATCCTGAGGAAATGATCGTGGCAGGTATAATGGCAATGTTTAAAGAAAGATGCATGAACAGGAAAGATTTAGAGCGATATGGGTCTGATGCAGGCAAATGGGAGTAGCTCAGGAAGGTACCTTGGTCAGCATGGATATATTGGGCTGAAGGGTCTGTATTCCTGCTGCATAACTCTATGATTGCATCTATAACCTTAATATGCAGTTTTATACATGCAATCCTTTCTAAACAATTGTGCCAAAAAACAAGGTCAATGTGTTTAACTGTTCTAAAGGGTTGAAAGAGATTTAGCAGTGGGTGATATTATGTGATATAAAGCGGTGCATCATCAATGTACATTTTAGATCATTCATTTGATACAAGCATTATGAAGACAAATAAGGTTAACTAAAATATTTTCTGCGCAAGACATTTCTACCATCTTATTTTAACTGGTTTAGTTGTTAAAGTATGTATTCCTGCATTGTTACAATAAAACCATCAATCGTTTGTACTTTGGATCATGATGTTATTGTGTAGTTACAGCCTTACTCTTGGTTTGCTGTTGAAATAACTACTGAGCAAAAATGAGGTGTGTTAAACTATGCATATTTTGGCTGGATCGTAACCACTAACTACAGGGTTATGGATGCATATTACCAGCCCACCCAGATATTTGCACGGGAATATGGCGCAGAGGCTTATTATGAATTTGTACGTGAGGTGGGAGAGTGGGAGAGTTGGGGGGAAAAATATAACTTGCCAAATTGCAGATGAAAGAAAAATAAAGTAATTTGGAATTCACTGCAAAAACGATCAGTGTCGTTAAACCTGTAGAACAATTATATTTTTAGCAAAGTATTAGTTTGAGTTGAAATTGTTGCACAAGACATTTCTTTGTTGTTTTGCATTGGCTAATAGCCAAAAGAAGTGAAACCAATTAAAATGATACAATTTAAAATTTACCATTTGATGTTGATAATTCATTCTTGTGGTATGAAATAACATTTATGCAATAATTGGTCGTGGCAATTTAGTAATAGGCATTGGATAATATAATCATTTGTATTATTCAGTTTTTAAATGACTAAGACTGTACTGGCATTTTCACAAGAAAGAATTAAGCAATATTTTTATTCAACTACCAGTTGTACAATATATCTCATGACCTTGATGAAAGGTGACCTGAAAGTCAGGGGAGAACTGCATATGCAAGAAAAGTACTGTATTGAAGGACAAAACAGTGCACTTTGGTATTTATATTCCATTCCCCTTTAACATTGCTCAAGAGTGTAGCAAAGGTTAACTGCTGTAAAGAAATATACTTGTTGAAAGCTTTTTTAGTATTCTAACTAAGAACGGTAAATCATTGTGCTAGTCTTGATAGCGTTTGTTACAATGTCTGCCAAGCATTGACCTGACCCAAAATAGAGGAGAGAAGATGGAAAAAAATGGTCTGTGTAGGAAAGAACTGCAGATGCTGGTTTAAAGCAAAGATAGACACAAAAAGCTGGTATATCTCAGAGGGACAGGCAGCATCTCTGGAGAGACGGAATGGGTGATGTTTCGGGTCACGACCCTTCATCAGACTGAGAGTCAGGGGAAAGGGAAACGAGAGATATAGACGGTGATGTAGAGAGAGATATAGAACAAATGAATGAAAGATATGCAGAAAAGTAACGATGAAAAAGAAAAGAGGCCATTGTTAGCTGTTTCTAAGGTAAGAACGAGTGCAGACAATGGGACTCAACAAGATATGATGTCAGTAACACAATTGTTGCAAGCAAAGGGATAGACTGGAGTGTAGTCAATACTAGGTTTATCTATTGTGTAGGAAGGAACTGCATATGCTGGTCCAAACCAAAGATAGATACAAAATGCTGGAGTAATGCCCCTGTCCCACTTAGGCTATTTTTTAGGCGACTACAGGCAACTAGGCTGTCGCCATATGGTTGCCGGGGTGTCGCCTGTATGGTCGTGAGTCGTCTCCTCAGTCGCCCAAAGAATCGTAGCATTTTTCTGGTCGCCGCCGGATTTTGAAATGTTCTAAACTTTTCGGCGACTGCGGGCATGTCGTAGGTTGTCGCCAGGATGACGTAGGTTTACGCCGGTGCTGACTTCAGTGAATTCCATTGGCGACAACCTACGTCAATGTACGTCAACTGCAGATGACTGAATTATCTTAAGCCCCTGTCCCACTTGGGTGACCTAAACAGCAACCTCTGGCGACCTTGCCCGCAACCCACGGTCGCTGCAAGGTCACCACGAGGTCACAGGACGATTTGGTCACTCGCCTGGAAAGCCTCGAGCTGGATCGACCAGCCGCATTGAAACCGCGAGCTGGATCGACCGAAGCGTGAGCTGCATCTACAGACCGCACACACCCACACATACACATATCGCGAAGGTGGGGGCCATGCAGAGCAGAGGAGCACTGTCTGCACGACGAAGAGGAAGGTAAACGGCTGTCATAGAGCACGGTAAGTCCTTTAGAGAGCGCGGGGGGGGGGGGGGAGAGAGATGGGAAGAGAAGGAGAGAGGGAGAGAGAAAGGGCAGAGAAGGGGAGAGAAGTGGGGAGAAGGGGGGGAGAAGGGGAGGAGAATGGGAAAGAAGGGGGGAGGGAGAAGGAGTGGATACAGTTTTAAGAAGTTTAATAAAGTTAGCGGGCATTTTACCTACTAGGTCGTGAAACTCCAATGTGCTTCAATGTATCTTCTAGGTCGTGAAACTCCAATGTGCCAATCAAAATGGCTGGTCAGCGAAGGAGATTGCCTTCGACTGCCTGTAAGTAAATAGCGACCCCACTCCACTGGCTTCGACCAAACGGCAACCTATTTTTAGTCGAGACCAGTTTTAAACATGTTGAAAAAAAAGCAGCGACCTCGATGAAGCCTCGACCACACGGAAACCACTTTCGACCATTAGGGAGAGTGACCAAAACCTCCAGCGACCTCGTGGCGACCTTGCAGCGACTTTGGGTTGCGGACAAGGTCGCCAGAGGTTGCTGTTTAGGTCGCCCAAGTGGGACAGGGGCTTTACCTTGTCGTAGCTTGTCGCGGGTGGACGTAGGTTGTCGAAGGTTGTCATAGGTGTGGTCGTAGGTGGACGTCCTAATGGGTCGCCGGTTGTCGGTAGCTTGCCGTAGCTGGACGTCGACAAGGTGGTAGGTTGTTGTAGACATTGTCGTAGACATTGTCGTAGGAGCGGGTCCAGTCGCCGTTTTTTCGGCGAACTGCTACGACTATGACAGTCGCCGTCAGTCGGCAAAAAAATCGCCTAAGTGGGACAGGCCCATAACTCAACAGGTCAGGCAGCATCTCTAGATATAAGGAATCGGTGACGTTTTGGGTCGAGACCCTTCTTCAGAATATGCGCCTCTCTCAGAATATGAGCCAACAAACTTCTGAATGAAAATCAAAAAGCATCAACTCTCACTGCTCTACTGCAAATATGAATACATGATTGCCGGCTGAAATGTGAGTGGCGTGAGTAAAATACCATGCAACAGAGCAGATTCATTTCTGTAATTAAATTTGAAATTAAATTAAATTTTACTATGATAACTTGCATGGAGTTGAGTATATAACAAAAAATATTCAGAATGCATAAGATGTTATAGAATCATCGAGTCCTAGACTGCAGCCTGGAAACAGGCCCTTCAGCCCAACACATGCATGTCGATCAAGATGTCCCATCTACAGTAAGCTAGTTCCATTGGCCCACCCATATTCCTTATAGCCATAGATAATGCTACGCTGCACAGGAAAAAATATATCATGATTGTAAATATATGGTTTAAACTTTGTTGTTAGCATTGACACTTCTCACCGTTGACATTGATGAAAGTTACCTGCAGTGATTTATCAATCCATGCAACATGGATTTCACTTTTTTTTAAGCTACTTGGTATGGGATTTTTAATGTCTGCAACAGTTGTGTCTTTGAGCATACTCAGCGGCCACGCATATTGAAGAATTCTCACAGAATGCAACCTGAGAAATGGAATCCACGAGTTGTTAACAGGCTCTTTTACAAGTGCAATTTAGATATGAACAAAGCAAAATATTTCGATAGAAGCTGAAATAACATAAGTAAACTTGGATAGATAAATATTTAAGAAAGAACTGCTGATGCTGGAAAAATCGAAGGTAGATAAAAATGCTGGAGAAACTCAGAGGGTGAGGCAGCATCTATGGAGCGACGTTTTGGGTCGAGACCCTTCCTCAGACATAAATGATTTTTAAATTTTCATACAGAAGTATCATTTTGAAATCTTTATCTGGAGGAATGACAGCTGACATACATAAAATCTGATTTCACTGACCATTGAGGTTTTCAGCAACAATTTTGGCTTAGAACACAATTAAAAACCCAGTGTCACCTCATATCCTAAAATGTAACACTTGAGGGTATGTACATTTTGACAATAATTTATAATAAATGACCTCACCAGTTCACTGAATCCTAGGGATTGCATTGGGAAAGGCTGTAAAACGGCATATCATGAACGGAGAATGAAGTCACTGGGAATCATATTTCGATTTCCGAGTTTATGTATATGCACTCTCCAAAAACTGGTTAGATTCCCTCCATTGTAATCTTACCATTATTTCTCAGCACAAATTGAATGTCTGGAACTGATCACATTACTGAAAGGGGAGTCCAGCCCAGTGTTTTCACAAAATATTTGTATCTTCAGCAGCAACATCCTGCTTTTAAGCACAAAACAAAATGTTATGGCACCCTGGAGTCAGTTTTACAAATTGTTTTACATTTTACAGCTCTTTTGGAGTTCAAACCCAAACTACCCCTGGAGATCATTAACAGGCCTTTCTTTATATGTTCACGTCTAGTTTCATAATCAACATTTCGGCAAACTTCACCTTTCAACTAAAAATATAATTACTCAAGAAGGCCAAGTGAACTATGTATATCTTTAGTTATAAGTAGTCATATCAATCCTATAATCAGAATTTGACATATGCAAATCAAAGATACATGATAGATATGTGACTATAATTAATTGCATAAAAACCTACGAATAGGAGTAGTCAATTCATCTACTCAAGCCTTAAGTAATATTGTGATCTATTATAATTACTAGTAGAGAATCTCAAAAGATCATCACCATTAGCATGAAGACCATTCTCCTCATCTCTGTCCTCAGGATGCTATAATTTGGCCAGAAGCACTCTGAGCATGTGTTCTGACGTTAGAACATCACCATGAAATCATCAAATTATGGGAGCAGGGGTCATTTGAATATTGTGGTCATTTCAGTAATGGTACTTTGGCCACCAATCTGCCAACCTTGCAGAATTGAAGAACAATGCTCATCATCCCTGGGATAATGGTGGGGTGGGTGAGTAAGTTGTGAGGGGGCAGGGTATGTGGTTTGGGAAACAGCACCGCCTATGATTTAAATGGTTTAAAGAGACAATTGAAATTTATTGGCTTGATTATAATTTGAATTTGTCATCGGATGCATATGTAGTAATGTTAACTGCAGAGATATTGTTTTGTTTTGCTTTCGCATCATGAATCAGAGTTAGAACTCATCTTTCCGAATTACGGCTTCCCTGCTCTCCAAACATTTAAGGCAAGTTAATGCTGTTACTGCTATCCAAATGTGCGGCTATTTCATCTTTTATAATTGACTCCAGCATCTTCCCCACCACCGATGTCAGGCTAACTGGTCTATAATTCCCTGTTTTCTCTCTCCCGCCTTTCTTAAAAAGTGGGACAACATTAGCTACCCTCCAATCCACAAGAACTGATCCTGAGTCTATAGAACATTGGAAAATTATTACCTGTGCATCCACGATTTCTAGAGCCACTTCCTTAAGTACCCTGGGATGCAGACCATCCGGCCCTGGGGATTTATCAGCCTTCAGTCCCATCAGTCTACCCAACACCATTTCCTGCCTAATGTGGATTTCCTTCAGTTCCTCTGTCACCCCAGATCCTCTGGCCACTACTATATCAGGAAGATTGTTTGAGTCCTCCTTAGTGAAGACAGATCCAAAGTACCTGTTGAACTGATCTGCCATTTCCTTGTTCCCCATAATAAATTCACCTTTTTCAGTCTTCAAAGGTCCAACTTTGGTCTTAACTAATTTTTTCCTCCTTCATTCATTTTAATTGTCTATGGTTTCAATGTAAGAAGAAAACAGCAGGATCTCTGTGGACCAGATTTGTATATTTGCTAAAGTGAAATAATTCAAGAATATTTCAAATGCACGTCCCATCTACCTCCCAGATAGTGACACAAATATCTCGCAGTATTATTTCGGAAGCCCAGGGGAAATTTGTAATGTTCTGACTTAACAGATCAGCCAACTCATTGGTATTTGTGGGACCCTGCCCATTGATTTCCATGTTTGCTTTGCTATGCTTCAAAATTATTTTAATGGTGAAGTAATATGTGTCAAATGCCGTGTGAATTTCTGACTGGCTCATGCCTCTGACAACCGGAGGCATGAGCCAGTCACCATTCCAGATGACATGCCACCTATCCACCCACCTGAGCACCAGATGGACATAAGGCCTCCCACATGGAAGGAGGTGGAGAAAACAGTCAAACGGGCAAGAACAGCATCAGCGCCAGGGCCCAATGGCATTCCATACAGGCTCTATAAGAACACCCCTGGTGCCCTGAAATACCTTTGGAAGTTAATGAAAGTGGCATGGGGGAAAGGAATCATACCTAAGGCATGGCGAAGGGCAGGAGGGATCTTAATTCCCAAAGAAAAGAACTCCTCAACCATTAGCCAATTCCGCCAGATCAGCCTTCTGAACGTGGAAGGAAAGATCTTCTTTGGTGTTGTGGCCCAAAGACTCTCAGCATTTTTTGTTGACACATCATTGACACATCAGTGCAGAAAGCAGGGGTACGTGGTTTCTCAGGATGTCTGGAACATGCAAACATCATCTGCCACCAGATACAAACTGCCAAGAAGGAAAGGAGAGATCTGCATGTGGTTTTCTTAGATCTTGCCAATGCCTTTGGTTCGGTGCCCCATGAGACTCTTTGGGCAGCTTTTAATTTCTTCCAGGTCCCAGAGATCATCACAAAGCTGGCAAAAGCTTACTTTCAGGACCTCCAGTTCTGCGTCACAACACAGGACAACACCACCGCCTGGCAGCACCTTGAGGTAGGCATAATGGCAGGCTGTACCATTTCTCCTCTGGTTTTCACCATGGCAATGGAGCTCATCATTCGAGCATCACGATGGGTGGTCGGAGGGGAACGCTTGAAGAGTGGGCTGCGTCTTCCTCCAATCAGGGTGTACATGGATGACATGACCACAATAACAACAACAAAAGCATGCACCAAACGCCTGCTGGGTAAACTCCAGGAAAACATCAAATGGGCAGGAATGGAGATTAAACCCAGCAAATCCTGCAGTATTTCATTCGTCAAAGGCTCACTGACGAAAGGTTCCGCATCAATAACAAGACAATACCAACTGTCCTGGAGAAGCCTGTCAAAAGCCTCGGGAGATGGTACACCGCATACCTCAAGGATGCAGAGAAGGTGGAACAACTCAGGCAGGATACAATCAGTGGCCTCAAGCAAATCAATAACACTGCTCTCCCATGGAAGCTGAAGCTTTGGTGCCTTCAATGGGGTCTACTGCCCCGACTCATGTGGCCAATTACCATCTACGAGGTCACTTTATCCCATCTCAACCAGCTGGAGAGACTGGTGAACTCACAAGTGAGGAAGTGGCTTGGGCTACCGAGATGCCTCAGCAGCATAGGGCTCTATGGGAATGGAGCCCTCTCACTGCCAGTCTCAAGCCTGGTGGAGGAATACAAATGTGCCAAAGTGAGGCTGGACATGACACTAACAGAATCCCGGGACCCAATAATAAGAGGTGTCGCTCCAACCCTAGCAACAAGTAAGAAATGGACTCCAGCAGCAGTGGTACTGGACGCAAAATCCGCCTTCCGACACCGGGACATAGTGGGCCATGTCCAACAAGGCCGAGGGGGCTTTGGCCTGGGAGCAATGAAACCTACCTGGCAAAAGGCTACTCCAGCTGAACGTCGGCACCTGGTGGTGGAGGAGGTGCGCCACCAGGAAGAAGCAGCCAGGTGTGCCAAAGCCATATCCCAAGCCAAACAAGGCCGCTGGATGACGTGGGATGGCATTGAGAGGAGGAAGATCACATGGAGAGAGCTGTGGACCATGTAGTCAAATAAGTTGAGCTTCATTATCAGAGCCACATATGACGTCCTTCCCTCTCCCACAAACCTAAATCTTTGGCTGGGAGAGGATCCAGCCTTCCCCCTGTGTGCAGTTCCAGCAAACCTCAAGCACATCCTGGTCAGTTGTAAGACCAGCCTAACACAAGGCAGATACACCTGGCGACACAACCAGGTGCTGAGGTGTTTGGCAGCTGAACTCAAGTGCAAGAGAGTTACCACCAACGCCATGCCTATCAATGCCCAGATAACATTCCCGCAAATACCATCCTTCATCCGGGAAGGAGAGAAACGGAGGACTAACCTCTCGCCTCTCAACTCATGCCCACTGAACGCAGCCAGGGACTGGGAAATGCGTGTTGACCTAGGCCAGAGGCTTTCGTTCCCAGTTGAAATCGCAGTTACCAACCTGCGACCAGACCTCGTTCTCTGGTGCAACTCCTGTCGGCGTGTTTTCATCATTGAGCTGACGGTCCCATGGGAGGAGGCTGTGGACGAGGCTTATGAATGGAAAAAGCTTCGATATTCAAACCTTGCAGCAGAGGCAGAGGAGAGAGGCTGGAATGTAAAAGGGTGTGTCCAGTGGAGGTGGGATGCAGGGGCTTTGTAGCCAGTTCCACCGCAAGGCTCCTGAGGGAAGTAGGAGTCAAAGGGCAGGCACAAAGGAGGGCAATAAAAGAACTTGCCAATGCCGCCGAACGGAGCAGTCACTGGCTGTGGCTGAAGAGAAAAGATGCTGTCTGGGCTGCCACGTAACCATCTAGAGGCTAACAATAAGACACACACCCAGGTCTGATCACCCTGCGGTGGGCCTGCCTCGACTGAGGGTGTCTTGTGATAAAAGGCCGAAACACCCAGTGACGTTGAGGTACACAACTGAAGATGTGTCTGATTGTTAGCAAATTCACCTAGTGGTCATCCCCAAGAATGTCAATTGTAGTGAATATTAGGGATTGTAACATCCAGTCCTACTAATCAATCCAATTTGTGCTGGCTATATGTTATGTTGCTTTCCTAGCTTCAGGGAATAGAATATTAGTCATGGAATTTTACCTGGACATTGCCTGTGTTTCTTGGGGCAAAGAACAAGAAAGAGACATTATGGGTCATGACCTAGTCAAAGATACAGAGAAGAAGGGTTTCGGCTCGAAACGTTGCCTATTTCCTTCGCTCCATAGATGCTGCCTCACCTGTTGAGTTTCTCCAGCACTTTTGTCTACCCTTGAAAGTAATAGAAATCATTCAGCTCAGAAACAGGTCCTTCGGCCCACTCGATTCACCCAATTTACATTAATCTCAAGGAAAAACAAAAGAGCTCCCGTTTATTAAGGTTAGAGGGCATGATGCAGAGGATGCAAATCAGCCGTCAGCTTGAATAAAAGGGATAGCAAAATTTCAGGTAAAAACAGGAGACACGGACAAAAAAGGGCAGGAAGCAAAGCAATAAATAAGTGAATGGATTGACAGCAGGAAAGAGGATCCTAAGTCTGCCATGGGCATAACCACAGTAAACATGGTTTGTTTAGAGGAGTACAGACGTTGATTAATGGCCAAAATGGAAAACTGTTCGTGGAGATAGAAAAGCATGGGTGTGATCCTTAATGAGTAATTTGCTTTGGTGTTTCCAAGAAGATAATGTTTATATCGCCATAGTAAGCAAACAGTTGCTGTTGTACTGGGTGTTGAGAAAAATGTAGAAGGTTATAGATAGACTTAATACAGATATGTCACTGGCACAAGTAGGTTACACCTGTAGTAGAAACAAGGAACCGCAGATGCTGGTCAGCACTTTGTATCTATCTTTAGCATACATCCTAGGTTGCTGAAGGCAGGAGAGATTAAAACTATGGAAGTGTTGACCACCATGCTCCAGATCTTAGAAGATACATGAGTGAAACAAGCATTAAAAGTTTGCAAAGATTAAACAGTTATCAAAAATGGGAGAAAGATAAATCTGGCAATTAGAGGCTTAGTTAATTCAGATTTTGCTCATATTTAACTAAGGATTTTTTAAATCACAAAAATGGAAGGAATGGATGAAGACAGTGCAGTTGATATATATGTATGAACTTTTAATATTTCCTTTATAAACTAATGCATATTAGGAATGTTAGCAAAATTAAAGAGGGAGTAAATGGAAGGAATTGTGGTGAATAATTGTTCTGCAGTATTTATAGATATTTCCCAACGTTCTGCACTAGAACACACATTTTAATAAAGAATAATAATTTGACTTTGGGGGCTAAAGGACAAAATCCCCCAAATTGTAGAGAGCCAACGGTTTGGAAATGTAAAGTAGGACAGCTAGCAGAATGTGTATGGTGTGGCAGATGAAAAATGCAGAAATCTATTCCATGAATGTAATGCTGAGACTCTACAAGGCGCTGGTCAGGCCGCGTATGGAATATTGTGAGGAATTCTGGGCACCATATCTGAGGAAGGATGTGCTGGCTCTGGAGAGGGTCTAGAGAGGTTTACAAGAATGATCCCAGGAATGAGTAGGCTAACCTATGATGAGCGTTTGTCAGCACTGGGCCTGTACTCGCTGGCGTTTGGAAGAACGATGGGGGTCAACATTGAAACATACAGGCTTGGATAGAGTGGATGTGTAGAGGATGTTTCCACTAGTGGGAGAGTCTAGGACTGGAGGTCATAGCCTCTGAATTAAAGGACGTTCTTTTAGGAAGGAGACGAGGAGGAATTTCCTTAGTCAGAGGGTGATGAATCTGTGGAATTCATTGCCAAGTCAATGGATATTTTTAAGGCGGAGATAGATAGATTCTTGATTAATACAGGTGTCAGAGGTTATGGGGAGAAGGTAGGAGAATGGGGTTAGGAGGGAGAGATAGATCAGCCATGATTGAATGGTGGAATAGACTTGATGGACCAAATGGCCTAATTCTGCTCCTATCACTTATGACCTTATGATTTAATGAAATACACAAAACTAGGAGTCAGAGTAGGCTGCTCCACCATGTATTGCAATCATTGGTAACCCTCCATCTCAATACTATAATTCAGTTCCCTCCCTTTTGATATTTTTTAAAATCTAAAAATCTATCCATTTTGTTCTCCACGATCCTCTGTCGTACCCCATATCCTGAGACAGCAACCCCTGGTATTAGCCACCCACCCTTCCATAACCCCCCACAAGCCTACAGCCAGTGGAATCATTCTCCCTGCAGCTATCCAGTCAAGCAGCATCAGAATTTTGTACATTTCATTGAGATCTCATCTCATAATTCTGGTGATAGAGGTCTAATTGTCTATTGTCTCCTTATATGAGAGTCCTTCTGTCCCAGTAATTTGTCCTGTGAATCTTTATTTAATTCAAAGGCAAATAATCCCTTGTTTAAATGATACTTTCTAAGGAATAATAAGAGATCCCACATACCACACTTACTAATTGGTGCAACATTAAGGGTGTTGCAAGATGAGGGGTGTTTCTCTTCGATAGGGAAGAATAATTTCACTGAACAGTTAGTGAAGCTCTTAGCATCTTGGCAGGTAGTGCTAAAGCCAGAAAGTGAAATTGCACGTACAATCAACAAGAATTTTCACCCAGTAGGAATATCGCATCCATTTCTTGGAAACAAATTTTAGGAAGAACAAAAGGCTTCGGAAGCTATTCACTAGGATGTTTTTCAGGAAGAGGGTTTGGTAGTTACATGAAAAGACTAGAAACGCTGCCATTGTTATCCCTAAAACAAGGCAAACACGATTGCATTTAAAATCATGTAAGAATTAAATGGAGTAAATAAAGATAAACTATTTAAATTTCTCACTAACAAGAGGGCACAGTGACTCGAGTTCGATCCCAATCTTGGGTGCTCTCCGTCTGGAGTTTGCATGTTCTCTTGTGACCACATGTGTTTCCTCTGTATGCTCTGGTTTTCTCCCACATCCCATAGATGTGTGGGTTTGTAGGTTAATTGGTCTCTGGAAATTGACCCTAGTAAGGAGTGGATGCAACATAGAACTATTGTGAACGGGTGATCGATGGTTAATGTAGTTTTGGTGAGCCGAAGGACCTGTTTCCATGCTACATTTCCAAAACGTATTAAGTAATCCTTTGAAAGAGAAAAACAATTGCAGGATCAGGAAATGGACAGTTTTGACATAAACAAGAAAAGCTGGTTATCTAAAATTGTTGATTGCAACATATTAGTACTAATATCAGATTATCCACCTGTAATATTAACCCTGTTTTTCTCTCTCTACTGATTCCACTTGATGATAAGCATTTCCAGTATTTTTTTTAACTTCATAATGCCAGCAGTATAATCCCCGTGTTCTGCATCTCATAGTTCTAACATTGTTTTTCCCCTCATGTTCTCATTGTCCTCTTCTGTTTACGCCTCCTCGAGACGTGGGCTTTGACCAAGAAGCATTTACCCCTCTCTCGTCGATAGCATCAATGGCATTTTGTGTCACGGAATCGTGTGGTCTCCACCCTTCACAGACATGCTTTGTGTTTCCTCCACCTCTCCCCTTGACTGCAACTTACAACACACCTGTTTTCTCACTTTTCCAGTTCTTATGAAAGGTCATTGATCTGAAATGGTAACTGTTTGTCAAGTTTCTCAGTGTGGGGTTAGTAAATTAATAGAGGTGAAATACTTCAACAAAAGCTAAGCTTTCAGTATCTATAGCTTGCTGCTCCCGCTCCAAGTACTTACACCAAACTTTAAATCACTACATTTAAAGAAAACTTGTACTAAAACGGAAGTTTACATCTTTTTTACATTCTTGACAACCCCTTTATTTATGTCAGTGTCTGTGATGGGTATGTGATTGATGTTAAAGGTGCCAATTTTCCGATATCTATTTCTTGATTTTGATAGGTATACGACTGGTAAATACATTCACTGGAGTTTTTACTTAAAGAATCTGCAGCAAAGTATCCAAATGCTGAAATCTAATACAAGTGATTCAGTGCAATGCGATGCCATGATTTCTTGGCAATATCTCCCCAAATATATTTATTTATTTGCTGTGTATATCTACACCAGACATATCTCAGTTTTATGAGTTCAGACAAGTTAAGCTAGGTTAGAAAAGCAAGCTAAAGACTAAACAATACAACACAAAGGTACAACAAGTAGATTATATAACATGTATGCTATAATAGTACACAGTATTTTAATACACATGGATAAGCTATGATAAACATGCTGTTCTATGATACTCCCCTGAATTGTATACATAAATCATTACATTTAGGAGGAACATTTCTGGAAGTGCATGAGGAATTCAATTTTTATTCATCCCTTATCATACACGAGGATTTCAGTTGATACACACATAATACCGTTGTACACTTCTATTACGCTTCACCAGTTTGAAAGCAACTTGTAGATTAGCCACAACATATATACTGTATCCAACTTGCCACAGTATAGTATAGGTAATCACAAAAGCAGTCTGTTAACTATGATTGCATCTTACCATGGAAGTGAACAGAAAGAAGCACACTTTAATTGACCATCATACTATCAAACTTCACAACAAAATAAACTGTAGAAATGTACATTTACTATAAGGCAACTCTGTGCACATATCACAACATCACAGTGAATATGCTAAAGGTTAGTTTATTTCCCCTGTTGAAACCACTCAGCAGCCACACTAGTACTGACTTAAATGGAGTGTGATTTGTCTAGCAATTTTTTCTTGTAGCTAACTGATCTAAAACAGCTCATATTTGCACATCTTACTTTGTACAAATGAAAATATACACCCAAACGGCACAAAAGAAGAATTCAACTCTAGGGCACAAGAAAAAAATAATTTATCTAAAGTCACTGAGGTTAGTACGCTGCAGTTTAGTGTAATATTTAAGTGGGGTTATCCAAGGTATCACGGCATTTAGTGTCGACTAATCAGAAAATAAACTGGCAAAGGACTTCCTTAAGTTACGGATTGTTTCAGCCTTTGCTTCATCTTCATTTAAATTTGATCGAAATAGTGATGATTCCGTAAAGTTGAATGCGTTGGTCAAAGACTGTGATTTACTGTAAAATAAAACAGAAATCAATGTGTTACTTACATTTTCAGGATTGGAAGTATTAAGATTATTAATAAACCTTTATTCATGTAATTTTATTGATATCGTGAAAACAAACATTGAATAATGCATTTTTCTTTTAAATCCTGTTAATCCGAATTTCTTTTCATTAAGAAATAGTAGATGTTAGCATATTTCTCTTGTTATAATATATTGACTTGCAAAGACTATTGATGCAAAATCCATATGTTTGTAATGTGATCAGGCAGCATTTTTATGGATGGGTAGGAGGGAACTGCAGATGCTGGTTCATATTGAAGATAGACACAAAATGCTGGAATAACTCAGCGGGACAGGCAGCATTATCTGTCTATTTTTATGGATGAGACTTTTTCTGGCCCTGACATGAAGAAAAAAATCACTGGAATGGCCAGGAGATGAGTTTTGAGTTAACCTCAATAAGAAAGTTACTATTGACAGAGTTTTATATCTTAAGGGAATCAAGGGAAATGAATTAGTGCACTGAGGTAAACGACCAGTCATGATATTAATTAATGGCAGAGAAGCCATGAGGGGCCAAATACCTTTGCCTTCTTCTCTGCCTTCAGTTCAGTTCAGTTCAGTTTATTGTCACGTGTACCGAGGTACAGTGAAAAGCTTTTTGCTGCATGCTAACCATCTTTCTTATATTACTATGAATGGATGCCAGTGTCATGCACAGGAAATAAACCAAGAGGGGGAGAAGGATGAAAGGAAGCAAGTGAGAAGACATTTGACAACCAAAGGGGAGAATAGAACTGGAAAAAAATGACAGGGAATGCAAGGGCGGTAATTGGTGAAGAACAGATAAAGAAAAAGCAAATTACAACATTGGGGTGAAAAGTGACAATTGAATAAGGGAATGTAGATGAGTGATGGCAGAAAATGGCAGGAAGATTAGGTAATGGTGTGGGATTGGTACATCCTCAAAGCTGTTTTGCATTCAACAGTTCCTGATCTGATAATAGAGTAAGAAGACATCCTGTTTGAATATTTCATATCTGTTTTAAGTGGGAGAAATTATGAAATCATCCTGGTAGCCTATTGCTTCCTATGTGTTATTATCATTGTTAATTATGTAATATTAATGATGGCAATTTTATACCTTTCATTAAAGCAACCATATTAGTAATGTCTTACTTTAACTGGGGATGGGGCTGTGACTGTTGCTTAGGAGTCTTCGGCTGTGATTTTATTGCAGGCTGTGCTTGTATCTTTTGCTCCGGTTGCCTCTTTATTGGTTGACTTTGTGGTCTCTGGGGTTGCAAAGCAGGCTGTTGATGTGTCGCTTGGCTCGGCTGCCTCTGCAGTTGAGGTGGGGGGCCTCCTTGCAGACGTGGCCCCTCGTGAGAAGCATGGTGTTGCTGCAGTTGATCTTGGCTCTGTGCAGGTGGTCCTTGGGGTTGTGTTGAGCCCCCTATGTTCAGCACAAGAAATACTAAATAATGTTACATTGGTCGGCATTCCTCATATATTTTGAAATCCAGCACTTCATTACAAGAAAATGCAAGGAAGGTACTTATATGTAACATGGTAGCCTTCAAACGTGAAGCATTTTATGGAATTACACTACAGCGACTATTTCGTATTTTTGAATAATGGCTACATATAACCATGGGTTACAATTGTACGCAGTTATTCAGATCATACTCACAAACTACAACAATGCTTATTTAAAATGTTACAGGGCAGCAATAGTACTTTATGTTATAAGTAACAGTACATGAAGATAATATACTAGGTTGTGCAAAACAATAACATTAGAAAAATCCAAAGGAGACTAAATGAAATCAAGGTTAGAGTAAGCAATTCCATAGGTGCTATAAGTAAATTGAAATGAGAAAACTGAAGTAAATCGATTCCACTAACAAACCACAGAGACCCAATTTACACAATGCCACCTGCTAACAGCAATATTAGGAACTCCTCATATGAAGCCAAGTTAAAATTTCCGTAACGTTTGGGGAAGGAGTACTGGTGAGTTGGAGAAAACTACAATTGACGGAATTTACTTGCGACACTTTAGCCATATGCTTTTGTATTTCATCTATTCGTCAGTTGTTGGATAAAACATGATATACAACTGCCCAAAACATTAATTTGCACATAAAGGAGAGATATTGAAACATTGAAATTAAGTTTAAATAGAGATTGACAAATTCTTAACAATATGTGAAAATTTGGTCAATGAACCAAATTGCAAAATTAATGAATCTGCAAACAAAACCACAGAGTTGTTACAGCAGAGAATGAAGATTTAAGGATACTTGGTCAACTACCCCACTTAGTTTGAGTGTAGAAATTTGTGAAATATTACCAGCCTTCAATAAGGACTATTAAGAACATTTACTTTCTCATTTACTCTCAATTGTTGACTAATTTAGTTCCACCCTCCTTATTCTTTTAAAAACACCCATCTCTTTAGTTTACTTGTTATCTAACTCTTTGGAGAAGCACTTGAAGGTGTGTAGTGGAGTAGTGGAGGTGTGTAGGATTGATTCAAGGTGACTCATTCTCCAACTCCTGATTTTCCTGTTTCTCCCTGTGAGAAGTGCTTGACTTTGGCTCAAATTGATTGCCTTAATCACCCTCATTACTTTGTTTATTGACGTTCAAATAATGATATAAGAAATAGTCAAATGTAGGCTGCGAAAATCTCTAAGATCACAATTTCAGCGTGCAATTAAGAGCTGGACTTAAATAATTCAGCAATCTTCCTATTACAATGCACAATACTGTTGATTTTTCAAATAGATTTCTTCCAAATGAAATCTGAATGTTTTTAAAACAGTACACTTTTTCATTGCATTCAAATTTCAATTAGATTTGAATGAAACTAATTTGATTGAGTGTTTCAACAGGGGATTTGCTTTACTAACAAATGAACATAGTTTCACAAAAGTGTTAATAGCAAAAGTTAACAGTGCCAAGAATGTTACACCATATTTCAGTATGTCAGGGCACATTAAAATACAGATTAAAATTCATTTCTCATACAGTAATGGCTGCATGGGTAATTAATTTGAGTGTAAGGAATAATATTAGTGTAATGAAACGCACTTCGACGAATAACAAGCAGAGCAAATCGTAAGTATAATTGTGTCAATGAACAGTACTACAACTTCCTTTCATGTGTGCCAAAGATAGAAGTTTACATTCATGGTACTATTTGACCCAACCCCGAACACTGGTTAAGTAGGTATTTTGGGGTGGGTGCCAACAACCATTTGAGTTGTTAGATCAATCACATCACACTGCACTTGTGCCAGAGGTCCAAGGCCACATGTTTAAGCTGTCATGCAAGTTGATATTTTTGATTGTTGATTCATAACCAAAAACTATCACGGGGAAGTGATGTTACTTCAGTTAGTATATCAATGTTCCTCCCTTATTGAAATCCTTGTGAAACTGTCTGTGTCAAAAGCAGTACATATAAATGTGCTTTGATAATAATTATATGTTATACACAAAGGTGTGCGTAAAAATTATATAAGGAAGACTCAACTAACTTTTGTGTTTTTATTGCACATCAAGCTGTACAAGTGTGTAGCCACATTATGTAAAATACTGCAGTAAAACCTGAGCATTTTCTTAAATGAAATACAATTATAATAAAAAAATAAGAGACTTTTACAAACAACTGAACACATTATCTTTTGACCTCAACTGTAACATTAGACTTTGCATATAGCATGCTTGCATGCAGATCCAAATGCATTTTTATTAGGAATGTTTATTTTTTGGCTGTGTAGTTCAGTGTCCTCCAGAAATTAAAATATTAAACCACTTTTGTTTCTTTTAGCCACAACACTGTACTTTATCTCAACAAATGTCTCTCCTACAGCAATGCACAAGGTCGACCATATCTACTTCAAATGATTAGGACAAGTGCAGAATTACATGCAAATGGTTATTACACGACTTCAGAAGCACGTTTAAGTTCTAACAGTGGATAAGCGACCCCTTTTTCAAAATTTCAGTAATAACAGGCGAACCACATTATGACATTTTTGGGTAAACATTTCACATTGGTTCTGGGAAATCTAGTGAACAATCTCTAACTGGAATCTAAATATCAGTAATTTTTTAACATGCTCCTCAAAATGTTCCATCCATTCATTTTGGTAATGGTAGCCCCAAATCTGCTGTGTGAGAACAATACATAGCCCAACGTTCTTCACAGGGCACCTGGGGTCTAAGTGAACAGGGAAGGTGTTTACCTAAACAATTAGATTCTGGTATTGGGAATTAAATATTTAAAAGTCGTTTTTAATCTAGTTTATTTAAGCATTGTCACTTTAAATATATGAAATATAATGTTTTAAAAATTGTCTTAGAACTGTTTTGGATGCATGTCACAAACATTTAGTCAGTTTGAAAGCTGACTATGCTTAGGGCAAGGCTTAGTCTGCTATTAAAGTTTTTCAACATTTCTGTGGACAGGGCTTGTTCAGACCTTGGCAAGTGATATTCTGTACATTCTGAAGGCTTTGTTTTTATGCAGAGTTTGCTGATCACATGGTTCAATGTTGCTTTTATTGTCACATGTGCCAACACACAGTGAAATTCTTTGCTTACATACAGTCCAATACAGCATTCCCATACCCAAGTACATCCTCGGTTGGCAAGGGTACAGAAATAGTCTACTGAGCCCGTATGCATGAGGCACCATGTGTTGGCGCCATTTTCAAAGTCCAGTCTGTGCTCTAGTTCTCATGAAACTTATTGGAGCCTGTTTATGGTGGTGGAGCATTTCCTGAAGACTAGTGTGGATATGCCAGTTATGATGTATGCAGTGGCTCACCACTTGCTGTCAATTCTGGGCATTGCCAAATCAAGTAAAAATAGAGAAACAAAGACAGAGAGGGGAAATGATTGCATTGAATCTATTTTTTTTTTAAACTCAAGAAAGGAAAAACAAATATATAATCATTCTTCAATAACAATTAATACTTGATAATATTAACAATGACACTCCATTCTTTTGGTGATTAATTTTAAGAGATGTTGATTGATTTAATTAACATTTATCATGGTATTGAATAGGTACTTAGAATGGAAATAATTTTATGTTCTGAGTGAGTTTATACTGTATTCATCGTTCAAGTATAGCAATCCCGTCCCTCAATGCATTTGTTTTGGGAGACAGGGAATAGCACATAGTATTTGAGGAGGTTGTAACACTAATTGAATAATGCGTGCTCATTCTTGCATCAGCATTGGCCTGAGGTTTCCAAGACATCTGTTCATGAATAATAGAACTCTATTCATTATGTAGCTATTTTGACAGCAAATTTGGGGCCTTTATAAATGATTTATAAAATCAAGGAAAATAGCATAATAACTATTATGAACATTTGGAAGTGTGTAAATGGGGGATTAACCATGGCAAAAAAAAACATGGAATGAACTGCTTGCACCACTGCTTGGTGTCTATTGCATTTCCATCTTAAAATAGTCTCAGAAATTAAAAAAAAAAATCAACACCTCATCAACACTACAGCATCACATATATCCTTTCTCCTTCTAAAAGCCAGTTCTTTTGAAAGTACATCAACCCAAAACATATCTCTGCTTCTTGCTCCATCGATGTTGTCTGATCTGTTGAATATCTTTTGTATTCTCTGTTTTATTACTGACTAGTTAAGAGCCCTGAAAGTTTTTACACAAATATGTGGGTGTGGGGCTATAAACAAATAGCACTGTAACTCAGAATAGCTAATCGAAGGTCGACACAAATGCTGGAGTAAAACAGGCAGCATCTCTGGAGAGAAGGAATGGGTGTCGTTTCGGGTCGAGACCCTTCTTCAGACTGAACTCAGTCTTAACTCAGAATAGCTTATGATCAACAACATTTTGAAGAATGATCACAACATTCAGAATTCAGAATAAGATACATCAAGATCATGTAAAATATAAAAATGATATAACAAAAGGGGACTTTGCAATATATACAATTGGTTTCACTTGCTTTCTTTCCCATGGATATTAAGTACCTATGTATCTGGATTTGATGTGTAGGAAAGAATTGCAGATGCTGGTTTAACAGAAGACAGACACAAAAAGCTGGAGTAACTCAGCGGGACAGGCAGCATCTCTGGAGAGAAGAAATTGGTGACGTTTCGGGTCGAGACCTTTATTCAGATTATTATCAAATCCAGTCTACATAAAATCTATCAATTTGCAAAACTGACCACCTGTTATCATGTCTTCAGTCCTATGGGATTGTTTCACTTTTAGAGAAACTTGTACAATTCCACATTTAAAAATGTAGTACTGAGTGTATTTAATGGAGAATAAGAAAGTGAAAGTTTGATCTATTTTGTACTTACCTTATTAAAATCAAATATTTAATGGTCATTGAAGGAGAGAATGCTGTATCTCCAGCAGCATATTGTAGCAAGTATAGCAAGGAACTAAAGGTATGTTACCTCTCAGGTGCTAGGTTACAGGACATCTCAGAGTGGCTGCAGAACAATCTCAAGGGAGAGGTTGTTGTGCATGTTGAAGTAAATGACATTGGTAAGAAAAGGGACGAGGTCCTGCAGAGTGAATATAGGGAGTTAGGCAAAAGTGTAAGCAGCAGGACCTCCAGGGTAATAATCTGTGAATTACTCCTGGTGCAACGTGCTAGTGAGGGTTGGAATAGGGGGCAGGGTTTCAGATATTTGGAGACATCAGGATCTCTTCTGGGGCAAGGGTGACCTGCTCATGAGGGTCTGGTTGCTCCTGAACAGGAGGGTGGGGGGGGTGGGGCAATATCCTTGCAAGAGTTTTCACTGGTGCTACTCGTGTGGATTTAAACTAGCATGACAGGGGGGTGTGGGGGAGGAGGGGGTGCTCTGAGGGAACCAGAGTAAAAGGCCAGCAAATAAATGGAGTGATGGGATCATAGAGTTTATGACCAGAAGGTCCCAAAGAAAGCACAGGAAGGCGGAGGTTAAGGAATATTATGAATTGGTTTGGTTGAAGTATGTTAATTTTCACACAAGGAGTACCATGAATAAAGCAGATAAACTTAATCCTTGAATCGGTGCTTGGAACGACGATGTTTTTGTCATTATGGAGACGGTTGCAAGAGGAACCGGACAGGCAGCTCAATATCACAGGGTTTCGATGTTTCAGGAGTAATTGGAGGGAGATAAAAGAGGCGGAGGAGTTGGTCTCTTAATCAGTGAGAACGTCACATCTCCACATGAAGGATATAATGGAAAGTTCTTCCACTGAGGGGATATGAGTAGAGCTTAAAAATAAGAACATTGCAGTCTGTCAGGGGATTATATGATAAGCCTCTCAATAGCCAGTGGGAGAAGAGAAATACATTTGTAAATAGATTATGGAAAGATGCAAAACAACCGGGTTCCTGTAGTGGGTAACTTTAATCTCCAAAATAGATTGAGATTTATGCAAAAGGCTTAGACTGGGCAAACCATGTTCGGAGAATCCAAGAGAGTTTCCTGAATAAATATGGACAGTCTAACTTGAGGAGGGATCAAACTGTACCTTGTATTGGGAAATGAGGATGGTGTTACAGTGGAAGGATATTTTGTGAACAGTGATCACAACTCCATAAATGTTTAAGTAGTAATGGGCCTGTCCCACTTAGGCGATTTTTCAGGCGGGGGAAGGGGGGTTGGGAGAAGGAGTGGAGACAACTTAAGAAGCCAGAGATACACGACTGTGAAGCTCGGCGGACATTTAACTCGGTTATCCTTGGTTCTGAAAACGACTGCTTACATATTTTTTCCCAAGGAGCCAATGAAATTCACCGGTCAGCACCGGCTACAACCTACGAGAACCCACGAGAACCTTCGACCTCCTGGCAACCCACTAGGACCTCCTGGCGACCCACCTACGGCACGAGAATTCTCGCTACTCTCCATGGCGGCTTCATTCTGGTCGCTGCTAATTTTTCAACATGTTGAAAAATTCACGGCGACTATAATGAGGCCGCGACTAGTTCCCAGAATGCGGGAACTCCTCACGACCATGAAGGCGACTCCCCGGCAACCACCCGCGAACATGTGGCGACTGCATAGTCTCCTGCAGTAGCCTAAAAAGTCGCTTAAGTGGGACAGGCCCATTAACCTCGGGGGGAGAGTACTAAATTGGGATAAGGCAGGTTACAGCATCATTAGATAAGAGTGAGAGAGAGTAAATTAAGAGCAGTTATTATTACATTAGTCCATGTCTGACATGTGGGAGTTGTTTAAAGGCCAGTTGATCAAAGTTCAGCACTGGCATATTCCTGTAAGGAGGGATAAAGATGGCAAGTTCAGTGAAAACCTTGGAATAACTACTTTGGTTCCGTCTTCACTAAGGAAGACATAAATAATCTGCCGGAAATAGCAGGGGACCGCGGGTCAAAGGAGTTGGAGGAATTGAGTGAAATCCAGGTTAGTCGGGAAGTGGTGTTGGGTAAATTGAATGGATTAAAGGCCGATAAATCCCCAGGGCCAGATAGGCTGCATCCCAGAGTACTTAAGGAAGTAGCTCCAGAAATAGTGGATGCATTAGTAATAATCTTTCAAAATTCTTTAGATTCTGGAGTAGTTCCTGAGGATTGGCGGGTAGCAAACGTAACCCCACTTTTTAAGAAGGGAGGGAGAGAGAAAACGGGGAATTACAGACCAGTTAGTCTAACATCGGTAGTGGGGAAACTGCTAGAGTCGGTTATTAAAGATGGGATAGCAGCACATTTGGAAAGTGGTGAAATCATTGGACAAAGTCAGCATGGATTTACGAAAGGTAAATCATGTCTGACGAATCTTATAGAATTTTTCGAGGATGTAACTAGTAGCGTGGATAGGGGAGAACCAGTGGATGTGGTGTATCTGGACTTCCAGAAGGCTTTCGACAAGGTCCCACATAAGAGATTAGTATACAAACTTAAAGCACATGGCATTGGGGGTTCAGTATTGATGTGGATAGAGAACTGGCTGGCAAACAGGAAGCAAAGAGTAGGAGTAAACGGGTCCTTTTCACAATGGCAGGCAGTGACTAGTGGGGTACCGCAAGGCTCAGTGCTGGGACCCCAGCTATTTACAATATATATTAATGACCTGGATGAGGGAATTGAAGGCAATATCTCCAAGTTTGCGGATGACACTAAGCTGGGGGGCAGTGTTAGCTGTGAGGAGGATGCTAGGAGACTGCAAGGTGACTTGGATAGGCTGGGTGAGTGGGCAAATGTTTGGCAGATGCAGTATAATGTGGATAAATGTGAGGTTATCCATTTTGGTGGCAAAAACAGGAAAGCAGACTATTTTCTAAATGGTGGCCGACTAGGAAAAGGGGAGATGCAGCGAGACCTGGGTGTCATGGTACACCAGTCATTGAAAGTAGGCATGCAGGTGCAGCAGGCAGTGAAGAAAGCGAATGGTATGTTAGCTTTCATAGCAAAAGGATTTGAGTATAGGAGCAGGGAGGTTCTACTGCAGTTGTACAGGGTCTTGGTGAGACCACACCTGGAGTATTGCGTACAGTTTTGGTCTCCAAATCTGAGGAAGGACATTATTGCCATAGAGGGAGTGCAGAGAAGGTTCACCAGACTGATTCCTGGGATGTCAGGACTGTCTTATGAAGAAAGACTGGATAGACTTGGTTTATACTCACTAGAATTTAGGAGATTGAGAGGGGATCTTATAGAAACTTACAAAATTCTTAAGGGGTTGGACAGGCTAGATGCAGGAAGATTGCTCCCGATGTTGGGGAAGTCCGGGACAAGGGGTCACAGCTTAAGGATAAGGGGGAAATCCTTTAAAACCGAGATGAGAAGAACTTTTTTCACACAGAGAGTGGTGAATCTCTGGAACTCTCTGCCACAGAGGGTAGTCGAGGCCAGTTCATTGGCTATATTTAAGAGGGAGCTAGATGTGGCCCTTGTGGCTAAAGGGATCAGAGGGTATGGAGAGAAGGCAGGTACGGGATACTGAGTTGGATGATCAGCCATGATCATATTGAATGGCGGTGCAGGCTCGAAGGGCCGAATGGCCTACTCCTGCACCTAATTTCTATGTTTCTATGTTTCTATGACCAAAGAGGTTGTAAATGTGGTCAAAAAACGAAAGGAAGTCTATGTAAGATGAAATCAGACATTGCGCTTGAGGAATATAAAGCAAGCAGAAAATAACCCAAGCAGTCAAGTAGAAGGGCCAAAAGCTGCAATGAAATGACACTGGTGAGTTTGATTAAAGAAACTCACAAGGCTTTTTATACGTACATTAGAAACAAGAGAGAAACCAGGGAGAAGGTAGGACCACTCATGGATATAGGAGGAAATTTATACCTGGAGTCAGAAGATGTAGACAAAGTACTAAATGAGTACTTTGCATCTATATTTCTCAAGGAGATGGACATGGAGGACAGTAAGATCGGTACTAGGGGATACTAATATGCTAGAGCACTTTGAGATCAAGATGGAGGTGGCATTGGGGCTCTTGAAAAGCATGAAGAGGGATAAATACCCAGGGTCTGATAGCATCTATCCCAGGTTCTTGAGAGAGGGAACAGAGTGGATTACAGGGGCCGTGATGAAGATCTTTGTATCTTCTCAAGCCACAGGCAATGTCCCTGATGACTGGAGAGTAGTCTATGTTGTTCCTTTGTTTAAGTAGGGAAGTAGAGATAATCTACAAAATTATAGGTTGGTGAGACTCCAGTCAGTGGTGGGGAAGCTATTGGAGAGGATTCTTGGCAATAGGACTTACTCGCTTCTGGAAGAGAATGGGCTGATGAGGGACAGCCAGCTTGGCTTTGTCCACAGCAGCTCACTGTTTACAATTTGATTGAGTTTTTTAAGGAGGTGATGAATGTAACCAAGGTAGGACAGTGGAAATTGCTACATGGATTTTTGTAAAGGTATTTGATGAAGTCCCCTGTGGTAGGCAGATCCAGAAAATGAAAATGACTGGGATTCACGGTGACTTGATCGTATGGATTCAGAACTGACAGAACTGAAGATGGACAGTTGTGGAGCAGGAAGTTAATTTGCCTGGAAGTCTGTACTAGTAAAGTCCCACAGAGATCTGTGCTGGGACGTCTGTTGCTAGTGAAGCCATCATTGACAAGAAAGGGACAAAATAATAGAGGAACTGTTGGAGGACATTGAGTAGAAAAAGGAAAAGGTTCATTGTCTATGATTAAAATGGCTTCATACAATAAACATTTAATGATCTTACATGGTAAATGTAAACCTTATACTGTATAATACAATTTGTATTATATAAAGTTTACATTTACCATGTAAGGTCATTAAATGTTTATCGTATTGAGGGTGAATTTCTATTGAAGGGGTCACATTTTTTAATATATAAAGAATTAATTTATAAACAGTTCCGTTTTTTGTGTGACGACGTTTAAATGGAGGTAGAAGTCTTTTGCTCAGACCGTATGGATTTTTTTAGCATGAAGACATAAATTATTTTTGATGTGTCCTTGGAGATTTGCACAGACATTCAAGACTAGTCATTGGCACCAAATCCTCCATATAGAGTTGTCAGCATATTGCATTTTGTCTCCAAAATTCATTACGTACAAGTGCTTAGATTTTGCAAATGTTTATGTACAAATATTTCAGGACAGAAAGAAGCTAATCCATGGTGTGTCATATATGGTTTAGCTTACCTCCAAAGTATTCCAATGTTGTGCAGTCTGTTTTAGACCCCCTAATTCTGAGGTTAATATTAAAGCAACAATTATTTCAGATGAAAAATATTGGGTTTTCATAATTGCTAACTTCTGGGATCTTGTTGATGTAACATCTATGAAAGCCATACGTACTAAAATTTGCAGTACTATTACATTCACTTTAGTATGACGTGATAATAAAAAATAAAAAAAAACATGGTTTGTGAAGTTTTTAATTTCAAAGTAATCTACTTAATTTTAATTAAGATCTTTGCAGATTTAAAAAATGGGTGGAAACGCGTACCAATATACTTTGTTTTGCATAGAATATTTATTTTCTGTGGTACTATAACTTTTGGTGCTTTTCATATTGATAACATTGCATATTTTTATTAAAATATAAAAAAAAGTTTGGAGCTAAAGTTTTAGTGATTCAAAATCAGGTCATATCAAACTTGTTGAGAAACCTCACTTGTAATATTAGCATTTGGTAAGATGATTTACAGGATAATTCACTCCTGAGCAAGATTTAGATTTTTTTTGGTTTATCAGCTCTCTTTAATTTTTACATAAATTGCATATTGCAGTTTTCCAGCTGTTCTATATTTAACGATGTTACGTTTTGCAACAATTGATAATTTAACTATTACGTACGTTTTCCTATTGAGTCAAACCTCAGCTATTTTCAACACAAGGGTCTGAAATGATTTCTGCTTCTGTTTTGTATGAGACTTAAAAACACAGCAGTTTTATTAACCATGGTCACTTGCTTTGACTTAATTTTATAGTTGCAAAGTTCAGAAAATTAAATTCACTGCTTTTTGGTACTGATTCACGAGTACCACGAATCCAGACAGCTACAATAAATGAATGTATAACAATGTTAATCTCAGAAATGTCCAGGGTTCAATTCCAGTGTGTACTGAAATAGTTGACTACAACTAAGTGATAGAGACACATTCAACGCCTTAGCTAGACAGAGGAACATTGGCCAGAGTTGATTTGGACTTGATTGTTGCTTCATAGAACCAAATAGCCTGCCAACGTCAAAGATTCAATGTAAATAGTGCCCATTTAGATGACCCTGGTACTGGGGAACTCCCCAAAGAGTTATGATGTTCAGAACAGGAAGAGGAGAGTGATAATTGGCAAGCAAAATAAAAGAATCAATTCAGTACAATACTATACAAAACGTATCCAGGGTTACTATTTCTTTGCAATGCCGTTTTTGAGCTGTTGGTGTCATTCTGAGCTCATATTACTCTCCAAAATAAACGGAAGTTACGCAAAGCATCCCAAAAGTAAACTAATTGAGTAAAATAAAAGGTGAAAATGATGGGAGTGATAGACAGGATTGCCTTTCTTATTTCAGAAACTAGGAAAATATGTATGGATTAAAAATAATGCTCTATGAGCACGAATGTTAATCAATGCTGAGAAATAACAAAAAAATGTATGCTATAAAGTTTAAACTGTTTAACTAATTTTTACCTGTTCCATTTAATTCTCATGCATAACAACAAACAGCACGAGGTAAAAGCAAAGGATTAATTCTGAAACCATTCACCTCACAACATAAAATACTTTGAAACACCATATCTAGCTATTGAATGAAGTACAGCAGCATTGGACTCTGTGTAGGCACAATTGTGTGTACTGTTTACAACACCGTGTCTTAAACTGCAGTCCCAAGGTCACAAAGTGTACAGTAAAACATAACCATCAATTACGAGTACAAACATTGACAAATAAACATCAGACAGTACAGTTGACACTGCATAGAAAAACACAGTCCAGGTCAGCACTGAAACACTGCCAAAAATTGCACAGGGAATTTTCTCTTTTAGCTAAAAATCACCATCCTCTTATTTTTTTTTTAGGAAGCCTGGACTTGTTTTGGTCCTACTGCAACGCCATTACAGTCGAGAATATACTGTAAACAACCTTGTGGTGGAGGCCGCTGTTGTGGAAATGAGCCTGGCTGAGCCTGTGCCTCCTTCAAACTTCCACCCTAAAAAAGAACATTTGAGAGTAAGTCAGTCCATTAGCATTGTGGTGTCGCATCAACATTCATCACAGCACATTAAACACAAAATATCAACTCACTCTCATGGATTAGTGATGAAATGCTTTGGATATGATTTGCACATTGAAGTACTAAAAGAAGCTTCGAAAATAGTTTTTATTAAATCTTGATTTAAAAGGGAAGCATTTTATTGTGTGAGATGTTTGTGTATTAGGTCTAAATTGGTCTTAGGTCGTAAGTGATAGGAGCAGAATTAGGCCATTCGGCCCATCAAGTCTACTCCGCTGTTCAATCATGACTGCTCTATCTCTCCCTCCTAACCCCATTCTCCTGCCTTCTCCCCATAACCCCTGACACCCGTTTAAATCTAGAATCTGTGTTTATATCTTAATCCACCTCCCCATCTGCATCATTTAGGAATTTAGAAGGATGAGAGGAGATCTCATTGAAACATATAAGATTGTTAAGGGTTTGGACACGCTAGAGGCAGGAAACATGTTCCCGATGTTGGGGGAGTCCAGAACCAGGGGCCACACAGTTTAAGAATAAGGAGTAAGCCATTTAGAATGGAGACGTGGAAACACTTTTTCTCACAGAGAGTGGTGAGTCTGTGGAATTCTCTGCCTCAGAGGGCGGTGGAGGCAGGTTCTCTGGATGCTTTCAAGAGAGAGCTAGATAGGGCTCTTAAAAATAGCGGAGTCAAGGGATATGGGGAGAAGGCAGGAACGGGGTACTGATTGGGGATGATCAGCCATGATCATATTGAATGGCGGTGCTGGCTCGAAGGGCCGAATGGCCTACTCCTGCACCCATTGTCTGTTGTCTATTTTGGAATCCTACTTGATTTTCATGGCTTTTTAGGCCACATTATTTGTTTTTATTTATTCATCATTAGCAAAACCTAGCAATAATGCTTATCTGTAATTGTTCAGCTCCTCAGCATTCTGACTAGCCAAATGTTTCATGTGTTTCTTTATATAACCTTCAACATCCCTTAACATCCAGGTTCATGGGACTTGTTGTCCCTGTCCTTCAACCTAATGGGAATATGTTGACTCACATGGGAGATGCTGAAAAACTGAAACACAAACAGAAAATGCTTGAAACATTTAGCATGTCAGGCAGCAGATATCTGCAGATATTGAAGCAGTTATGTTTTAGGTCTGGGCTTTTCTGATGAGGATCCTGCGCCTGAAGAGTAAACATAGAAAATAGGTGCAGGAGTAGGCCATTCGGCCCTTCGAGCCAGCACCGCAGTTCAATAAGATCATGGCTGATCATCCAGAATCAGTACCCCGTTCCTGCTTTCTCTCCAAATCCCTTGACTCCATTAGCCCTAAGAGCTATATCTAACTCTCTCTTGAATACATCCAGTGAATTGGCCACCACTGCCTTCTGTGGCAGAGAATTCCACAGATTCACAACTCTCTGGGTGAAAAGCTTTTTCCTCATCTCAGTTCTAAATGGCCGACCCCTTATTCTTAAACTGTGACCCCCTGGTTCTGGACTCCCACAACATTGGGAACATTTTTAAGACTGAGATCCCCTCACATCCTTCTAAATTCCAGTGAATATAAGCTCAGTCGATCCATTCTTTCATCACATGTCAATTCCTTAAATGTTTCTCTTTCTACCAATGCTACCCAGCCTGCTGACTATTTGCAGTTTGTTCTGTTTTTATTTAATACTAGACCAGGTGCCGACCCGTTGGGCCCTGTCCCTCAAGGCAATATTCCACCACTCACCCATAGCCCCCAACTGCGCAGGCTCGGCTCAGGTGTTCCTATTGTGACGCCAGAGATCCCTGTTGTGACGCGAGTCACGGCAACCCTCACCCAACTGCACCTCGCCATCCCTCTTCCTACCCCTATCCTCCTCCTTCCCCCCCTCAACGCCAGCACTCCATCCCCTCCTCTTCACCCTCCCTCTTCTTTCCCCTCCCCTCCACCCCTCTCACACTCCCTCCCTCAACTCTCCCTCCCTCTCCTTTCCCCTACCCTCAGTCACTCCCTCCCTCCCTCCATAACCCCTCTCTCCTCCCTACCACCCTCCTCTCCCTCTATCTCCCTGCTCCCCCATTCCTCACCTCCTCCCTATCCCACTCCCCTACTCTCCTTCCTCACCTCACCCACTGCCCTCCACTCCCTCTATGACGATCCATTCTTTCATCATAGGTCAATTCCTTAATTGTTTATCTTTCTACAAATGCTATCCAGCCTGCTGACCATTTCCAGTTTGTTCTGTTTTTATTATAAAGAGGCATCTGTCATGCTATCGTGGAATTTAATCCTCAATTCTGCTATCTGATGTTCAGCTTAAACTGTGCTGGGCCTACATGATTCTGGACTTCATTACTCTGTTTATTCAAACATGGAACCCCCACTATTTAACATTTGCATAACTCCCACATGCCAGATGCAGACTGACCTATAAATAGCTGCACCAAGTCTACTCTTGCCAGGACCCAGCTTATGATAGTGAAATCAGCCTTACCCCAATTCAGGACTTAATACCCAGTCTACTTTTATCCTTTTCCACAGCTAATTTGAAACTTACAGAATCACTGGATGGTCACTGTATTGAACATGCTCTCCCACTGATGGTTATTGGACACTTGAAGGTACACATTCCCTAAAGATAGGGGACTACATTATGAGGGGCATGGATAGAGTAGACAGCGAGAACCTTTCTTTCATAAACTGAAGTGTATAAATCACAGGGCATATGTTGAAGGTAAGATCCACAGAATTGTAGTATTCACATTATCCTCATCCACGTTTACCGTGCTTCCTTTCTACCCTAATCCCATTTGCTCACATTAGGTCTGTATTCCTCTATACCTTTCGTATCCAAGTGCCTGTACACATGCCTTTTAAACATTGTAATTTGTTTCTACCGGAAGAGATTTGATGTACAATTTCTACCCAAACGGCGAAACAAACATGGAATGCACTGCCTGAGAAGATGGTGGAGCCCAAGACACTCACCACATTTAAGAAATACTCTACTTAAATCTGTGGTATTGAAGGCTATAGGGCGAATGCTAGGAAATTCGATTGTTATAGATAAGTACTCGATGAGCAGAATGGCAGAATGGACTGGCATGCCTGTCTCTGTGCTGTTTGTCTTATGGGTGGTACAGAGGCACAGCTCGTAGAGCTGCTCCTTTACAACTCCAGCGACCCCAGTTCAACCCTAAACTTCAGTGACTGACATTTTGCACATGTCCATGGGAGTTTCCTTCAGGTACTCCAGATTCCTCTCACATGCCAAAGAGATCAAGATTGTTACGTTAATTAGCCACGTTAATTAATGACAGTTTTTGTTGATTTAGTTTAGTTCAGTTTAGAGATACAGCACGGAAACAGGCCATTCGGCCCACCGAGTCCGCACCGACCATCTGCATTTAAGGTGCCAGTGCTAGTGATGGGTTTGTTTAAATCGGGTACACAATTGGTTTAGGTTGAGACTCGAAATGTGAGATATTTTATAGAATTGGATTAATAAAGGCAAATTTAGTGTTATTGCGTCCACTGCATAATAGTATCCCTGTTAAAAGGGAATATGATCCTGGTTATTTTTACACATGTTCAAAGGAAAGGTTGGAATAGAACATCATGACTCAAATAGAGAATGCTATTAGACAGTGTGTGAGGCAGGAGGCAGAGAAGGAAAGCACTCAGACCCAACATGTAGGGGGGAAAGAAGAAAACAATAATAAACAGAGAATAAGAGGTGGTGGGGTTCTTAAATGGGTGAGCAGAGAAACAGAGGGGTGCAAAATGCGGGCGGAAGCAATAGGTAGCAAGGTGAAAAGTAAAAGTGGCAGGCAGACAAATCCAGGGCAAAAATCAAAAAGAGCCACTTTCCAACATAATTGTATAAGGGGTAAGAGCGTTGTAAAAACAAGCCTGAAGGCTTTGTGTCTCAATGCAAGGAGCATTCGTAATAAGGTCGATGAGTTGAACGTGCAGATAGCAATTAATGATTATGATATAGTTGGGATCACAGAGACATGGCTCCAGGGTGACCAAGGCTGGGAGCTGAACATCCAGGGATATTCAATATTCAGGAGGGATAGAGAGAAAGGAAAAGGAGGTGGGGTAGCGTTGCTGGTTAGAGAGGAGATTAACGCAGTGGAAAGGAAGGACATTAGCTTGGAGGATGTGGAATCGGTATGGGTAGAGCTACGAAATACTAAGGGGCAGAAAACGCTGGTGGGTGTTGTGTACAGGCCACCTAGCAGTAGTAGTGAAGTTGGGGATGGCATCAAACAGGAAATTAGAAATGCGTGCAACAAAGGCAAAACAGTTATAATGGGTGACTTCAATCTACATATAGATTGGGTGAATCAAATTGGCAGGGGTGCTGAGGAAGAGGATTTCTTGGAATGTATGAGGGATAGTTATCTAAACCAACATGTAGAGGAACCAACGAGAGAGCAGGCTATTCTAGACTGGGTATTGAGTAATGAGGAAGGGTTAGTTAGCAGACTTGTTGTGCGTGCCCCCTTGGGCAAGAGTGACCATAATATGGTTGAGTTCTTCATTAGGATGGAGAGTGACATTGTTAATTCAGAAACAACGGTTCTGAACTTAAAGAAAGGTAACTTTGAGGGTATGAGACGTGAATTGGCGAAGATTGACTGGCAATTAGTTCTAAAAGGGTTGACGGTGGATATGCAATGGAAGGCATTTAAAGACTGCATGGATGAACTATAAAAATTGTTCATCCCAGTTTGGCAAAAGAATAAATCAGGGAAGGTAGTGCATCCGTGGATAACAAGGGAAATCAGGGATAGTATCAAAGCAAAAGATGATGCGTACAAATTAGCCAGAAAAAGCAGCATACCAGAGGACTGGGAGAAATTCAGAGACCAGCAGAGGAGGACAAAGGGCTTAATTAGGAAAGGGAAAATAGATTATGAAAGGAAACTGGCAGGGAACATAAAAACTGACTGCAAAAGTTTTTATAGATATGTGAAGAGAAAGAGATTAGTTAAAACAAATGTAGGTCCCTTGCAGTCAGAAACGGGTGAATTGATCATGGGGAACAAGGATATGGCGGACCAATTGAATAACTACTTTGGTTCTGTCTTCACTGAGGAAGACATAAATAATCTGCCGGAAATAGCAGGGGGCCGCGGGTCAAAGGAGATGGAGGAACTGAGTGAAATCCAGGTTAGTCGGGAAGTGGTGTTGGGTAAATTGAATGGATTAAAGGCCGATAAATCACCAGGGCCAGATAGGCTGCATCCCAGAGTACTTAAGGAAGTAGCTCCAGAAATAGTGGATGCATTAGTGATAATTTTTCAAAATTCTTTAGATTCTGGAGTAGTTCCTGAGGATTGGAAGGTAGCAAACGTAACCCCACTTTTTAAGAAGGGAGGGAGAGAGAAAACGGGGAATTACAGACCAGTTAGTCTAACATCGGTAGTGGGGAAACTGCTAGAGTCAGTTATTAAAGATGGGATAGCAGCACATTTGGAAAGTGGTGAAATCATTGGACAAAGTCAGCATGGATTTACGAAAGGTAAATCGTGTCTGACGAATCTTATAGAATTTTTCGAGGATGTAACTAGTAGAGTGGATAGGGGAGAACCAGTGGATGTGTTGTATCTGGACTTTCAGAAGGCTTTCGACAAGGTACCACATAAGAGATTAGGATACAAACTTAAATCACACGGTATTGGGGGTTCAGTATTGATGTGGATAGAGAACTGGCTGGCAAACAGGAAGCAAAGAGTAGGAGTAAACAGGTCCTTTTCACAATGGCAGGCAGTGACTAGTGGGGTACCGCAAGGCTCAGTGCTGGGACCCCAGCTATTTACAATTTATATTAATGATCTGGACGAGGGAATTGAAAGCAACATCTCCAAGTTTGCGGATGACACTAAGCTGGGGGGCAGTGTTAGCTGTGAGGAGGATGCTAGGAGACTGCAAGGTGACTTGGATAGGCTGGGTGAGTGGGCAAATGTTTGGCAGATGCAGTATAATGTGGATAAATGTGAGGTTATCCACTTTGGTGGCAAAAACGGGAAGGCAGACTATTATCTAAATGGTGGCCGATTAGGAAATGGGGAGGTGCAGCGAGACCTGGGTGTCATGGTACACCAGTCATTGAAAGTAGGCATGCAGGTGCAGCAGGCAGTGAAGAAAGCGAATGGTATGTTGGCCTTCATAGCAAGAGGATTTGAGTATAGGAGCAGGGAGGTTCTACTGCAGTTGTACAGGGTCTTGGTGAGACCACACCTGGAGTATTGCGTACAGTTTTGGTCTCCAAATCTGAGGAAGGACATTATAGCCATAGAGGGAGTGCAGAGAAGGTTCACCAGACTGATTCCTGGGATGTCAGGACTTTCATATGAAGAAAGACTGGATAGACTTGGCTTATACTCGTTAGAATTTAGGAGATTGAGAGGGGATCTTATAGAAACGTACAAAATTCTTATGGGGTTGGACAGGCTAGATGCAGGAAGATTGTTCCCGATGTTGGGGAAGTCCAGGACAAGGGGTCACAGCTTAAGGATAAGGGGGAAATCCTTTAAGACCGAGATGAGGAAAAACTTTTTCACACAGAGAGTGGTGAATCTCTGGAACTCTCTGCCACAGAGGGTAGTTGACGCCAGTTCATTGGCTATATTTAAGAGGGAGTTAGATGTGGCCCTTGTGGCTAAAGGGATCAGGGGGTATGGAGAGAAGGCAGGTACGGGATACTGAGTTGGATGATCAGCCATGATCATATTGAATGGCGGTGCAGGCTCGAAGGGCCGAATGGCCTACTCCTGCACCTATTTTCTATGTTTCTATGTTTCTATGAGTAGTTAGGATGAAATTGCTACTGGATGTTTTGCAAGGATGTCAAAGGGTAGTTAATGTACATGAACATTCTGATTTTATGTACCAATGTCTTGTCACATAATATCAGCAGGTAATTCTGCTGTAAAATTGTTGCTTATGATATGATACGATAGAACTTTCTTTATCCCAGGAGGGAAATGGATCTGCTAACAGTCATAAGAACACAAAATACTTGAAACATGAAATTAAAGTGACGAGTGGAAAGGATTGGGGATGCGCAAAGATTGGGGAGGGGTGGGGGGGAGTATCAGTCTCAGTCTACCCCATGACTGAAGGGGGGGGGGGGGGGAGTTGTACAGTTTGATAGCCACGGGGAAGAAGGATCTCCTGTGGCATTAATACCTTAGGCCTCATAAACGACACTTTAAATAAGTGTTGTGATAAATAAAAGCCCATTGCACAAAGCGTTGCTGTGTTGCTTGCCTGTGGTTGCTGTGTGGCAGTTGGTCTCTGGGGTGATGGAATAGGTGTTCTTGGTATTAGTAGGTTCATCTTGGCTAAAACCAGTTCAGTTAGAAGTTCTCTGTCTTCAGCCTGGTGTTCTCCAATCAATGGCATAGTGCAGTCCATGACCTGTAAAAGATTGCAAATGTGTACCTGGGGGCTGGTGCGGAAAATTGTTTTATACCATCACGCATCCTAGCAAAACAACATGTTTTCACACATTCCATTATTTAATATCCTCAAATATAAAGCAAAACTGGGCCATCCACTCCATAGTCTTATTGCTCCACATTTACATTCGCACTTAATATGTCTCGTAATATGTAATTCCATATCGGTATTACACTATTCTATATTATTTGCAAATAATTATGCACTTATTCCATTGTTCTTCAAGAGTACCAGCGATTTTATGCATCGGATTAGTCCTTCTGACATAATTGCACTGAAATAATAGGTGCTGCCGTTCCCATTATTACAACAGCATGTTTTATGCAGTAATTAAATCTGAACTTTAATCTACTGTATGATGCCATGCAATAGAGGCCTTACAAATAAAATTGAGGAATCTAAGAGAGGATGGAATAACAGGCCAAATTGAGTAACATATAATAATTTATCCTTTTTTAACTCATTTAATCTCCTCAGGGACCCGGAACATAAGAAAATAATAGCAGAAAGTAACAGGAAACTGATAATTGATTGAAGGTGGATTTGAATTTCCTATCAACCATTTGTTCAGTAGCTACACTCCGCAGTAGCTGAAAGAATATTGTGTAGGAAAGAACTGCAGATGCTGGTTTAAACGAAGATAGACACAAAAAGCTGGAGTAACTCAGCGGGACAGGCAGCATCTCTGGAGAGAAGGAATGGGTGACGTTTCGGGTCGAGATCCTTCTTCAGACTGGTTAGGGATAAGTTAAACGAGAGATTTAGACGGTGATGTGGAGATAATGAATAAAAGATATGCAAAAAAGTAACGATGATAAAGGAAACAGGCCATCGTTAGCTGTTTGTTGTGTGAAAATGAGAAGCTAGTGTGACTTGGGTGGGGGAGGGATAGAGAGAGAAGGAATTCCGGGGCTACCTGAAGTGTACTGTTGGTTGGTGGGGGCGCTGCGAGATGGCTAGCAGCGTGTTTGGTATTTCTACTTTTTTTTGTTGTGTGTCTAATGTTAGTTTGGGTGTCTCTTGGTGTGTCTTGTGTGGGGTGTGGTGGGGAAGGGAAAGGGGGGAAACCGCCTTCGTCCACCTCCTCCACGGAGAGGCGACTATTTCCATGTTGCCTCCCTCGCGGCCTAACACCATGGATTGGAGCGGCCTTACCCGGAGTCAGGCCCGGAGCATCGACAGCGGGCGCAGCGTGGATTTTCCATCGCAGAGCGGGGCGAACCCTTGCCGGGGGTCGCCAGAGAGTAGTGCTCCGATCGCTGGCCTGGTGACTTTGGCATCATGGGGCTGTGGTCTGCCGAGCTTCTAGCTGTGGGCGGGGCGTGGACTTACCATCCGGAGCCTGTAATCTCTCGCCAGGGATCGCCGGAGAAGAGCTCTGACTGCCGGTCTCTGGCCTATAGCATCCTGAAGCCACGGACTCCGGTAGGAAAGTGACGAGTTGGGACCTCCAAGCCACGGAGTGTGTTTGTCCGTCCCGATATTGGAGTTTGGATCATCCCGACGAGAGGGCCTGTACATCGGGCCGTCTGAAGCAGCGACTACGGAGGGTTTATGGCCCCGACCACAGGTGAACAAAGGAGGAGGACTGGCTGAACTTTGTTGCCTTCCACCACAGTGAAGAATGCTGTGGTGGATGTTTGTGTTACATTTTATTGTGTATTGTGTGTTGCGGAGGGAACGGCCTCTGCGGAAGGTGGATAGGGGTGGAGATGGGAAAATGTGACTAGTGGTGGGATCCCATTGCAGGTGGTGGAAATTTCCGGAGGATTATGTATTGCATGTGACGGCTGATGGGGTGAAAGGCAAGGACTAGGGGGACCCTGTCTCTGTTGCGACTGGGGTGGGGGGGGAGCAAGGGTGGAGTAAGGGGTACTGAGGAGACACGAGTGAGGGCCTCATCTATGATGGGAGAGGGGAACCCTCATTCCCTAACGAATGAGGACATCGGAGATGTCCTGGTTTGGAACACCTCAACTTGGGCGCAGACGTGGCATAGACAGAGGAATTGGGAGCAGGGGATGGAGTCGTTGCAGAAAGCAGGGTGGGAAGAAGTGTAGTTGAGATAGTTGTGGGAGTCAGTGGATTTGTAATAGGCGTCAGCACTTGGAGTTGGGAGGTTCCTGTGATGGAGACTGTAAAATCAAGAAAGGGGAGGGAGGTGTGGGAAATGGTCCAAGTAAATTTGAGTGCAGGATGTAAATTGGTGGAGAAGTTGATGAAGTCCATGAGTTCTGCAAAGAGTATTGTTTGCTTAGGGTATATTATCTGTTTAAGATCTGGTTTCAGAGACTGTATCTGCAGCAGCACATATTGAGTATGTAAGCAGGATTAGGAGATCATGCTCTCACGCCTACTCCACCATTCGCTCTGATATATGCTGGCCTCAACTCATCTCGCCCTTGAGACCCTTCTTCAGACTGAGAGTCAGAGGAAAGGGAAACGAGAGATATAGACGGTGATGTAGAGAGATATAGGTGATATAAAGAGATATAGAACAAATGAATAAAAGATATACAAAAAGGTAACAATGATAAAGGTGATAAAAGTGAATAGTTTATGATAAATGATGATACCTTTTTGCACATCTTTCATTCATTTGTTCTACATCTCTCTACAACACCATCCATATCTCTCGTTTCCCTTTCCCCGACTCTAAGTCTGGAGAAGGGTCTTGACCCAAAACGCCACCTATTCCTTTCCGCCAGAGATGCTGCCTGGCCTGCTGAGTTACTCCAGTATTTTGTGACTATCTTCGGTTTAAACCTGCATCTGCAGTTCCTTCCGACACATTATGATCTTATGATATGTCTGGCATAGTGTTTTGTGTGAGATAGTGAAGATAAAAATCTAGCCCAATATACTTTGTTAGTCGTCTAAGATACTTTGAACTTAAAGGTTGTGAAGGTGGAATGAGGGAAAATCGTGCAAAGATTAAAACAAATGACATTTACAATTGAAATGTTGATGATTTGTTGTAATGTACAGTTTCTGTGCAATAATGAAACAAGTATGTACTTAGATATTTTGTATCGCCTACATATTACCTTTGCTTTAATGTTACAAATTGTTGTGAAATAACCATTATCTGTTATTGTGTACTGGCTTTGAAGCTGTATAATTTCTGCACTTTGTCCAAGAAAATTATTTTGCAACATTGTTTTAGCATTGTATTGTATCACGTTCCTTCTTAATGTGTATCAAAGTCTCATCAGTGTTGTTGGGTTTTCCTATGTAGTGGGTTTTGAATGCTTCTTAATAAAATAAATGTTTATTGTGGTTGACAGCCTTGTTGGGGAGTACTTTGGCCAGTTCTTAAAACATTTTCAGCACTATTTTGGAAGATAGTTGAAGTGAACCATATTACTGTAGGTCTGGTTCACATATCTTCCACACAGGGTAAGGCCACTGGTGTCCTTCTCTTGAGAGCATGAACTTGACAGGAGTTTACCACAATGTAGTATTAACACTAGTTTTAATCACAGATTATTTAATGAACCGAATAACCTTGGTGGTACACCTTCTGTTCCAATATATTCCCCATTCTGTAGGGAGACTAGACATGTACAACATGATTCAGCTGCAATCTCACAAGAATTTTATTTAATTGAAGCAAGATGTCTCTATTCTTGTATTCAAATCCTCTTGCAATATAGAGCAGAAATATACCAATATCCTTTCTAACTTTCAGAGATTTATGTACTAAGACATTCAGGTCACTCAGAAAACCAACACATATAAATCTTTCATCATTTAAACAACACTGTTTTTCTAGTTTTTGTACCAATTACATTAGATTTTTTGTATTATATTATTTGGCATCTTCTCAAATGTTCACCTGGCCTATTGATCTTTTCCCAGAGCTTTTTTGTATCTGCCTCACAGCCCACACTGCCATCTAGCTTTAACATCATCAGCCAACCTCGATTTATTGTATTTGCTCATCCAAATCATCGAAAGGTAATTGAACAACTGAAGGTCTCGCACAGATCCCAATGGCACCCCAACTCGCCATAGCCCCCCAACCTAAAAATTAGTTATTCCTAAACTTTTAATTGCAGATTTAATTGCATAATAGTGTCTGGTGACTAGCTCTGATACTTTCATCTTTCCTTCCTATTAATAGAACTCATTGTACCAGAGCCTGGTCCCAGCAACTCCCGGTAATAATATAGTCAGTCAGTAGAAATATAAAACAATGGTAAAGGAGATCGTTTTACTTTAAATTGCTGTGAAAGGGTTTGGCAGGATGGTTGCTGAAAGAATGCCTGGCAAATTGGTGGGTTAAAAATTTGTGACTTCTATGCTTTGAGTATGGTGAAGCTTTCAAATTCTTTACATGAAAGGGCAGTGGATGCTGAGTTGTCGACTACATTGAAGGCTCAGATTGACACAACAATCCGGAGACATATTGCATAATGTAGAAGGAAAAAAATTAAACTCTTACCTCTCTGCCAACATATCCTTTTCTACAAAACATTCAAGTATTCCTTGGTGCCTATCAGTACTGGAGCACCTCAAGGCTGCATGCTCGGCCCCCTGCTCTACTCACTCTATAGTCACGACTGTGTAGTCGGACACAGTGCGAACTCCATCTTCAAGTTCGCCAATGATACCACTGTTGTTGGACAAATTACAGATGGTGATGAGTTAGAGTATAGAAGTGAGATTGACCGATTGACCAAATGGTGCCAGCACAATAACCTGGCTCTCAATGTCAGTCTTCTTCTTTTTCTTGCGAATGAAATGTAAATAAACCAAAGGAATAGTTAGATCTCAAGCCGGGTGTTGAGCAGCCAGGTTGATGTCACTGCGCCAATGTCTGCCAGGCCCTGAGCTCCATTTGGTGGGTGGTAGAGCGGGCACCCAGAGATGACATGGGTGGCTGTCTGTTGTTCTGCTCCGCATTCACAGGCTGGGCTCTGGCGAAGTGTCAGTAAGACCAATGAACTGATTGTGGACTTTGGAAGAGGAAGGATGAGGACCTACAAACCTATTTATATCAACGGGACGATGGTGGAGAGAGTCAAAAGCTTCAAATTCCTGGGACACATATCTGAAGATCTTTCCTGGACCCAGCACACTGATGCAATTATAAAGAAAGCCTATCAATGCCTCTACTTCCTGAGAAGAATGTGGGGATTTGGTATGTCAGAGAGGAGTCTCTTGAACTTCTACAGGTGCACAGTAGAGAACATATTGACTGGTTGCATCACGGCCTGGTTCGGCAACTTGAACATCCAGGAGCGAAGAAAACTGTTAAAAGTGGTGAACACTGCCCAGTCCATCACGGGTTCTGACCCTCCCCACCATCAAAGGGATTCATCGGAGTCACTGCCTCAAAAAGGCTGCCAGCATCATCAGAGACCCACACCACCCTGGCCACACATTCATTTCACTCCTGCTATTGGGAAGAAGGTACAGGAGCCTGAAAGCTGTAACATCCAGGTTCAGGTACAGCTTCTTTCCTACAGCCATCAGGCTATTAAACATTACAAATACGCTCTGAACTACATAGACTTGGGGGGATTGGTTTTGTCTTTTTGTACTTATTGTTTGTTTGTTTTACATGTTTGTGTGTGTGTGTGTATATATATAGACATATATATGTGTATGTATATATATATATACACACACACACGCATGCTCGTATGTACGCATATATATATATATATATATATATATATATATATATATATATATATTAACCTCAAGTTCCTATATATATAACGGGTCCTTTTCAGAATGGCAGGCAGTGACTAGTGGGGTACCGCAAGGCTCGGTGCTGGGACCGCAGCTATTTACAGTATACATCAATGATTTGGATGAAGGGATTCAAAGTAACATTAGCAAATTTGCAGATGACACAAAGCTGGGTGGCAGTGTGACCTGTGAGGAGGTTGTTATGAGAGTGCAGGGTGACTTGGGCAGGTTGGGGGAGTGGGCAGATGCATGGCAGATGAAGTTTATTGTGGATAAATGTGAGGTTATCCACTTTGGTATCAAAAACAGGAAGGCAGATTACTATCTAAATGGCGTCAAGTTGGGAAAAGGGGAAGTACAACGGGATCAGGGGGTCCTTGTTCATCAGTCTATGAAAGTAAGCATGCAGGTACAGCAGGCAGTGAAGAAAACGAATGGCATGTTGGCCTTTATAACAAGAATATAGGAGCAAAGAGGTCCTTCTGCAGTTGTACAGGGCCCTAGTGAGACCACACCTGGAGTATTGTGTGCAGTTTTGGTCCCCTAATTTGAGGAAGGACATTCTTGCTATTGAGGGAGTGCAGCGTATGTTTACAAGGTTAATTCCCGGGATCATCCCGGACCGTACACTCTGGAGTTTAGAAGGATGAGAGGGAATCTTATTGAAACATATAAGATTGTTAAGGGTTTGGACACGCTAGAGGCAGGAAACATGTTCCCGATGTTGGGGGAATCCAGAACCAGGGGCCACAGTTTAAGAATAAGGGGTAATAATGGAGACGAGGAAACACTTTTTCTCACAGAGAGTTGTGAGTCTGTGGAATTCTCGGCCTCAGAGGGCGGTGGAGGCAGGTTCTCTGGATACTTTCAAGAGAGAGCTAGATAGGGCTCTTAAAGATAGCGAGTCAGGGGATATGGGGAGAAGGCAGGAACGGGGTACTGATTGGGGATGATCAGCCATGATCACATTGAATGGCGGTGCTGGCTCGAAGGGCGAATGGCCTACTCCTGCACCTATTGTCTATTGTCTATTATAGCAAAAGTGCTTTCCTCTGTATATCAGCTGCTGCAATATGTTATCTTCTCACTTTGGAAGACTGATTAGATATATTTACTTATTAAAATCAAGTACTCAAGATTTTAAACCAACAGTATTTCCGCAAATGAAAGGAATGAACTGAAAACACATTGAAATGTATATTTACCAAAACTTAATAAATAAAATATTTTAAATGGCACCCGTCTTCCTTCAAGCATGAACTTAAAAAAAATGTTTATTTACTGTTTCTGTTACTGTTTAATCTGGCATCGTTTTTTGGCGAGTTCCAAAAATGAATCGTGTAAAATGCCTTCTGCTATTAGGCTAATTGTCTTCACAATTATAACTGGCTAATTATTTATTTTAGCTATAATTCTGTAATATGAAGTTTCTGACTCTGGACTTGCTGATCAGAACACTTGAGCCAATGAAAAAACTATGCATCCTTCTTAAATGACGCAGATGAAGACATTAATCAAAGCCGCAACACCAAGGGCAAACCTACTCTTCACTCTACACAAGGCGCCCAGAGAACATCTGTACTTGGTCAATGTGTGATTATTTAGGGGTCCCCTTTGCAATATGTGTGTGTACACAAGGGGTGTAGCCAAATGCACCAGTTGGCTTCATACGCAGCTTGCAACACCAATTTCCCACCGTAGCGGCCCTCCTTCAATGGGTTCCTTTTGGCACAGAGCCTTTTAATGACCCTTGCTGGCAAATGCAAACGGTTTTAAATTTTGTTGGCTGCAAAGAGTCCATCAATTAGTGATTAAGTTGGTCCCCAAATATTAAAACAAAGGAAGCTGCATTCCACAACATGTTATTTCCTGTGTATAATGACCCAGTTATAATGCTGGTTAAACCCCTCTGATCCATAACATGGAACTGTGGTAAACATTACAATCTAGACTTGTTCGACAGATATTCCACAACTGCGATATGACATAATGCCAATCTTGCTGTAATCTTTCTTTCTTACACCTCCCTCTTTTACCTTCCCTTGCTTTTTCTGGAAATGTTCAAGATTAGGAGCAGGAGAAGGTCGTTTGGCCACTTAAATATGATTATGGCTAATGATCCATATTCAATACCCTGCACTGGCTTTCTCCCCATGTCCCTCAATCCCTCTAGCATTAAGAAAGATATAAAACTCTTTATTAAATGTGTAGGAAGGAACTGCAGATGCTGGTTTAAACCGTAGACACAAAAAAACTGGAGTAACGGCGGGATTGGCAGCATCTCTGGAGAGAAGGAATGGGTGACGTTTCAGGTCGAGACCTTTCTTCAGACTGATCTTGCTGCTCTTCTCTATGTGCCCAGCTATTCTGTCCTTTGTAATGAATCCAGCATTTACCTCCAATGATTTCAGGCTGACCAGTTTGGGTTCCTTATTTTCCCTTTGCATCCAGTTTGTCCATTTTATTTTCAAAATGTCTAGGATACATTAGCTTAAAAAAACCCAAAGAGGAAAGCAATTGTTCATCTGCCTCTCTGAATCTACATCCCCTGACAAGTTAGAGTTTTTACAAATGGAAGGCATTAAAATTGGCCTTTTCCACACCAAACAGGTGAAGCAAATTGAGCAAAAAACAAACCGCTGGACAGGCAGCATTGATGGAGAGTAATGGACAGATGGCATTTTGTGTTGGGACCCTTCTTCAGACTAATGGTGTAGAAGGTAGAGGGTGGGCAGAGAGATGTGATGAGACGGGATGGGGCACGAGGTGGATTCTGGTGGGGAGAGGTTGATGAGTCAGGTGGGAGAGAAGGTTTGCTCAGAATTCCAGCATCTGCAGTTTCCTATGTCTCTCGATGGAGCTAATTATTGTGTTTCAAAATTCAGGAATGCAGGAATGAACCTGTTCATAACTATATTTTTTGTCATTAAATAAGCCAGCTACCTAGTAATTGGTCAATGCCTTCTGAACAATTTAATGGCACATTAGGCCCTCTACTTTGTATACTACATAGACTACACTCCATAGACGTACAGGTTTGTGGGCTAATTGGCGTGGTAAAATTGTCCCTAGTGTGGGCAGGATAGTGTCAGTGTGCAGTGATCGCTGGTCAGCATGGACTCGGTGGGCCGAAGGGCCTGTTTCCACGCTGCATCTCTAAACTAAACTAAACTACTGAATAGGCAGGAAGGAACTGCAGATGCTGATTTAAACCAAAGATAGATACAGAATGCTGGAGTAACTCAGTGGGACAGGCAGTATCTCTGAAGAGATGGAATGGGTGACGTTTTGGGTCGAGACCGGAAGAAGGATCTCGACCCGAAACGTCACCCATTCGTTCTCTCCAGAGATGCTGCCTATCCCGCTGAGTTACTCCACCATTTTGTGTCTAAACTACTGAATATGTCTGCATGTTGCCAGCTTTTGGTTTCTGACTCTATCTGGAAATTAGATTGGTTGACGTGAGGAAAGAGCAAGGGATAAAATAATTGCACAGTCTTTTGACCTACAAAAAGAGGAAGATTATGGAGGGGGCTTGATGTGAGTAGGATTTGCTGTGTGACAGGCTAATCAGGGGCATCCATCCGGGTAATACTCCAGCATCTCCAGTGGCTCCTTCTAAGAAGTTGTAGCTGAGCTAGGGATTTCTGGTCTCAACCTTTTCAATTCTGATGAGTACATTGGGAAAGTAGTGCCCCATTTCAATCTAATATGGGGATGATAACTTCCTTTTGAGATACAAGTAGTCCTTTACAGGAGATGGAGTGTGTAGTGAAGGGTCAAGATTACTTGATGGGTACTGATTGTGGACGATCAGCCACGATCACATTGAATGGCGGTGCTGGCTCGAAGGGCTGAATGGCCTACTCCTGCACCTATTGTCTATTGTCTATTGGGTAGCTGGGGATCAGTTGCTGTGAATATTCAAGGACAGGATCAGAAGTCATGAAGTTGGGGGTAGGTTTTCATTTGGGGGCATTGACTTTTCAAATCGAGGTAGGTTAGCCATGTGCTTCTCACCTTTGGACAGCACAGGACCTGGCCTGGTTCCTCAGTGGGATAGCATGTCAAATCCACAATCGACCCCCTAAAGACACTTGAAGTCTTTGTGCAACCCATTAGGCCAATGAAACCCAGTAACATTTCATCTTTCATTGAGATCTAATCATGGAAGGCAAAAATGCATGATGCTGATTGATGCATTTACTGAGCTAACATCTCCCATCCTTGGAGAGAAGGAATGGGTGACATTTCGGATCGAGACCCTCCTCCAGACTCGCTGTCCCGCTGAGTTACCCCAGCTTTTTGTGTCTATCTTCAGTTTAAACCAGCATCTGTAGTTCCTTCCTACACATCTCCCATCCTTTATGAATCCTTCTCATTTCTTTTCGGCCAGACATGTACGTTTGCAGGTTACCAAACATGCACGGACAGAGGATGTAGAGAGCATTTTCATCTCTTTTCTCCCTCACTCCTCCTCTCCCTCATGTTCTCACCTTGTCCTTCAGCCATGTGACACAAACAGAAGAGTTATTTTTTCTCAGTTACTTGCAGCACAGTATCTCTGTTGAAGGGATGTCCCAGTTTATTCCGGGCAGAAGGAAGACATTTTACATAGTAACCCAAAAAGATAGCAACATTCCAACGCAAGTTGTACTACTTATTTGTGGCACCATTCGTCAGAGTCGTTCAATTTCTTATAAAATAAGACAACGGGTTAATGTAATTGCTACCTTTTTTTTTAAAGGTTGCAGGAATAAACATTGTGAGCAGTGGAGAACAATCTGCCGAATAATTAGTTTCCAATCTCAATGGCCCATTTCTTTGGGCAAGATTATTATATGACAAGGAAGCTTGGAACTTTGAAAGAGAAAATAGTTAAGGGCCTGTCCCACTTTCACGACCTAATTCACGACCCTCTGCCGAGTTTGCCCTTGACTCATACTCGCAGCATGGCCGTCACGAGGTCGTAGGTAGGTCGTAGCAGGCCGTGATGCTAGTCGTAGGTACTCGTGGCATCAAGTAGGTTGCGGCATTTTTCTAGCCTGATGAAAAATGTCCATGAGTAAGAAAGGTCGTGAATTAGGTCGTGAAAGTGGGACAGGCCCTTAACTTTGTTAGAACGGATGAAGTTCAGGATTTGTTTCTCATGATAAACATCTCATGCAGAAGACTTTGTTGGATCTTGCGGCTGTTTTACTTTAATTTAGCTTAGAGTGGAAACAGGCCAACCGGGTCCGCGCCGACCTGCGATCGTCCACACTAACACTAACCTGCACACACTAGGGACAATTTGACACTTATACCAAGCCAATTAACCTACAAACCTGTACTTCTTTGGAATGTGGGAAGAAACCAAAGATTGGGCAGTCACGGTGGGGCAGTGGTAGAGTTGCTGCCTTACAACAAATGCAGCGCCGGAGACCCGGGTTCGATCCCAATTACGGGTGCTGTCTGTGCGGTGTTTGTGCGTTCTCCAGGAGACCTGCCTGGGTTTTCTCTAAGATCTTCAATTTCCTCCCACATTCCAAAGACATACAGGTTTGTTGGTTAATTGGCTTGGTAAATGTCAAAATAATTGTCCCCAGTGGGTGTAGGATAGTGTTACTGTCGCTGGTCGGCGTAGACCTGGTGGGCCGAAGGGCCTGTTTCCGTGCTGTGTCTCTGAACTAAACTAAACAAAAAAATCTCGAAGAACATCCACGTGGGAGAACGTACAAACTCCATACAGACAGCACCTGTAGTTGGGATTTAACCCAGGACTCTGGCACTGCTAGCACTGTAAGGCAGCAACTGTACCGCTGTGCTACCATGCTGCCTTAAATTGTTCACTTAATTTCCAGAAACCTAACTTTTCCACCAGAAGCAAACAACGCACACATATAACAGAAAACACATTTAAATGTTGAGTGAAATCTGTAATAAGAAAATAGCATCAACTCATGCTGCAGTTCTAGTTGGCATTTTTTTTAAAACATCTTCAGTCTGTACTATTATATGGACAACAATGAAAGGGTTACTAATTTATGCAAATAATCTGATTATTTGTGGTTGCAGCTCCTAGACTGTGGAACAGCATCCCCTTTCCCATCAGAACTGCCCCCTCCATCGACTCCTTTAAGTCAAGACTAAAAACCTATCTATACTCCCAAGCCTTTCTTGACGTCCTCTGAGCGAGGGCTATATGTATATATGTATGTAGTTTGTTTGTTTATATTATTCTTATAACAAATGTAAAGCACTTTGGCCAATGAGAGTTGTTTTTTAAATGTGCTATATAAATAAATGTGACTTGACTTGACGATTATTGTAGCAAAACCAAGCAATGAGTGAACTGTCATATTTGGGAAATAATGAAAAATTAGTAGAAGAAAAATGAACTAATTGGCTAAATGAATCTGCTAATTATGTAATATGGAGGAAAAGATACTGTTTGAATGACAGTCCTGTTGCAAGAATATCTGACAGTTTAGTCAATTCATTTGTAATGAGTTGCATTTGGTTTTATTATTTCTGACCTTTTTCATTAAACTGACAGTGATTATCCATTGCACTTCTTCCTGCACGTGACTTGCAGATGTTTCTTAATCCAATACATTTGAATCCATGGAGTGTGTGTGCAATCAATTGAAATTAAAAGCTGATTAAGGATTAAAATAACTGAAGCATGCAGGTGGAAAGATGTAAATGGCTGTAACCTGTACTTAGAGTTTAGAAACATAAGCAAAAGCAAATTAAATTCCAAGTGCTCTCCCTGTAGATCAATTTTCATCAATACCATAGGGCATAAGAACCATTTCATCCACAAGTCTACTCTAGCATTTATGCACCACCTGAGCCTTCACCCATACTGCTTCATCTAACCCTGTCAGTGTATTTTTCAAAACTCATCAGAGGTCATATACACCCAGTAATGGATCTACCATGGAAAATTACTGGATTATTTTTTTCATGTGCATTGAGGTACTTCTGAATCACATCTGCATTGTAATAATAAATGGTAATTAATTGATTGGACTATTAAATGGTTTGTTTGGACTTGTGGCATTCTCCGTCCTTACCTCAATAATATAATCCTTTCCATCCTTTCCATGGACGGCCTTCACAGCACAGATGTCCAATCCTCCAAACATTACGGAACAGACATCGACCCAAAGCCTGTACCTGTTGTAGGGGGGAAAAACAATGGTGACAGCCATATCTTTTATTTTAACTATGCTACATTTTAAAGCAAATCACAACCATTTGAGCAAAGAACATCCAGAGCCACCGTCAAGAAGTGTTTTCTGCCTGTTCATAAAATCTGTAAAGTGAAATAGAATCAAATGCTATTTCTAAGTTTTACAGCTCTGGTGTATAGAGACAAGGTCATAAGGTCATACGTGATAGGGACAGAATTAAGCAATTCGGCCCATCTAGTTTACTCCACCATTCAATCATGGATGATCTATCTCTCCCTCCTAACCTCATTCTCCTTCCTTCTCCCCGTAACCCCTGACTCCCATACTAATCACAAATTTATCTATCTCTGCTTTAAAAATATCCCTTGACTTGGCCTCCACAGCCTTCTGTGGCAAAGAATCCCACAGATTCACCACCCTCCGACTAAAGACATTTCTCCTCATCTTCCTAAAGAAACGTTCTTCAATTCTGAGGCGATGACCTCTGGTCCTTGACTCTCCCACTAGTGGAAACATCCTCTCTACATCCACTCTGTCCAAGCCTTTCACTGTTTCTAGAGGCTTATTTCACTATTTAAGGCTTCTAAACATGGAACAGGGTTCTAATGACTAATTGGGAGCCCAATCTGTTTATATAATCCATCCTCAATCCTGAAACACAATTTAAGAAGCCAAAGGAGGATCTAAGATAGGCACACAAATGTTGGAGTAACTCAGCGGGTCAGGCAGCATCCTTGGAGAAAAGAAATAGATGACGTTTCAGGTCAGAACCCTTCTTCAGACTGCAGTCTTTAAACCAGGATCTAACTCTCTGGAGGGTAGACAAAAATGCTGGAGAAACTCAGCGGGTGAGGCAGCATCTATGGAGCGAAGGAAATAGGCAACGTTTCGTGCCGAAACCCTTCTTCAGATCTAACTCTCTGGAGCTGTTGTTACTCTGGCTGAAATGGATGATCAGGTTAAGATCACTTTTTATTGATGGACATTGACCCGATTTGAATGCGACAACCCAACAACAGATAACTTACTTTCCACTATGCCGATGGCGAATTTAAATGGCCTGAAAGTCCTCTAACAAAGATAAAGATGAAAACTAATTAAGGACGAGGTCAGAGTTGTGTATTGTAATCAAATAAAATAGTGGACATTTTACCCCAAAGTCACTGTCAGTGATTCTGTGAGTCATTTGAGGAAGAAGTGTATTATTCTTTTTGAGTAAATGGGTTGGATGAAACCCACCCTTCACTGCACCACACATTTAATATGTGTTGCTTCTACAAGCCCCGCAGTGTTGCATCCTCAATCAAAGAGCTTGTGCTCTCACATACATTCTCAGTGTTTCCAGATACCTTGGTTCAGTTAAAAAACATTAATAATACAACACTTACCAATTATTTTTTTTCAGAAGGAAAATGTTTTGTTTTTTTAACTAACTGAAAAGAATTACCATTAATTCTCTTTCAATTAATTTTTTTAAAAAGGACGAAAACAGACATGGTAACATATTAATGTAGGGTGAGTGAGACTCCATGCAAAAGTATTTTCCCACACTGGATTACCAGTTCTGTTTGTCACAAAGCTGAGGGAGAAAATATCAAGTGTATTTTCCTCCTTGGCTCAGTACGTTACCAGGACCCAATGTTACACCTCGGAGCAGAGCAAGAGTTAGATCTGAAGAAGGGTTTCGGCACGAAACTTTGCCTATTTCCTTCGCTCCATAGATGCTGCCTCACCCGCTGAGTTTCTCCAGCATTTTTGTCTACCTTCCAGAGAGTTAGATCCTGCTTTAAAGACTGCAGCCTGAAGAAGGGTTCTGACCTGAAACGCCACCTAATTCTTTTCTCCAAGGATGCTGCCTGACCCGCTGAGTTACTCCAACATTTTTGTGCCTATCTTAGATCCTCCTTTGGCTTCTTAAATTGTGTTTCAGGATTGAGGATGGATTATATAACCAGATTGGGCTCCCAATGTGCCTATAATTTGGGCTCCAAATGTGCCTATAATTTGACTTTGTTCAGTTTAGAGATCCTGCTGCCTCAGTCATTGTGCAGAGTGGAATGGTCCACAAACACCGCCGAGTCCTCTGGTGGTGGTTTCTCAGGGCCAGTCCCCAGATCTCCTTTGACTGTCCACTGCTGCAAAGGCCTTTTAGTTTAGTTTAGTTTAGAGATACAGCATGGAAACAGGCCCTTTTGCCCACCGGCCAGCAATCCCTGCACACTAACACTATCCTACACACACTAGAGACAATTTTTACATTTATACCAAGCCAATTAACTTACAAACCTGTACGCCTTTGGAGTGTGGGAGGAAACCGAAGATCTTGGGGAGAACTCATGCTGGTCACGGGGAGAACGTACAAACTCCGTACAGACAGCACCTGTAGTCGGGATCGAGCCCGGGTCTCTGGCGCTGTAAGACAGTAGCTCTAGTGCTGCGCCACCGTGCCGCCCAGCATGATCTCCAACTCCAGCATGATCTGACCTCCAGCATGTTCCATATTTCTGCACTCCATAATCGTTGGAGAAAATGTCTGGTGTTGAAATGTCACTGCAGGTAACCCACGAATCTCAGTGGAAGTGCCAGCTAGCCACCAGAGTGAGCAAAATAACAAGGTGCTGGAGGAACTCAGTGGGTCAGGCACATCTGCGGAGGGAATGGATAGGTGATGTTTCAGGTCGAGACCCTCCTTTGGACTGTTGGAGTAGGGAGGAGAAAGCTGGTAAAGAGAGGTTGGTGTAGGTAAAGCCAGGCAAGTGTGTAGGAAGGAACTGCAGATGCTGGTTTACACCGAAGACAGACACAAAATGCTGGAGTACCTCAGCGGGACAGTCAGCATCACTGGAGAAATGGAATAGGTGAAATTTTGGGTCGAGACCCTTCTTCAGGTCCGAAACGTCACCTATTCCTTCTCCAGAGATGCTGTCTGACCCGCTGAGTTACTCCAGATTTTTGTGTCTATCTAAAGCCTTGCAAGTGATAGGTGGATACAGGTGAGGGAGGGTGATTGGCAGATGGGTGGAGATAGTGGCAAAGAGGTGAAACACATAGAAAAAGTATATCCGATAAGGAAAAAAAGAGGAGGAGTGAAATGTAAAGCCAAAGGGAGGGGCAAAGGTGGAAGGGGTTAGGAGTAGTGTAGTTGAAGGAAATATAGGGCTCAGCAATGGGAGATGAGCATACAGAGGGAAAATAAAGGAGCAGGGTGGAGGTAAATTGTGGAAGAAACCTCTACCTCCTCTTCCCTAATACCACCAGTCAGAAGAAGGGACTTGACATGAAACGTCATCTGTCCATTTCAATCCACAACTGTTTCCATTAGTTGGAGAATCTAGGACCAGAGGTCATAGCCTTAGAATTAAAGGTTCTTTTAGTCAGAGGGTGGTGAATCTGTGGAATTCTTTGCACAGAAGGCTGTGGAGGCCAAGTCAGTGGATATTTTTTTAAGGCAGAGATAGGTTGAACAGATGTCAGAGGTTACGGGGAGAAGGCAGGAGAATGGGGTTCGGAGGGAGAGAAAGATCAGTCATGATTGAATGGCGGAGTAGACTTGATGGGCCGAATGGCCTAATTCTACTCCTATTCATTATGATCTTATGATCTTATGCTGCCTGAAATGCTGAGTTCCTCCAGCCTGTTGTTTTTTGCTCAGCTTTCTTGCAGCTGCAATTACTCGTATAAGTATCAGAGTGACGCAGCCCAATAACTTACAATGAGGCACTGTCACAAAATGGTATCTTGCTGAATAGTCTGGTGACAGTATGGCAGCTCTGCAACTGGTAGAAAGTAATTTCAGACCTGTACAGTTTATCATATTGTGACATGTCACAGTGAAATTCTTTGCTCTGCATACCGTTCACAAGGTATACAAAGAGTCGCTACATATAGGACGCCGTCAACATTACAAAGTGTTCAACGAAGTCCACAATAGTCCTGTTCTTTCAGCGCCCCCCCCCCCCTCACCCCCCACGCCGGGTCCCTCTGAACGATCAAGGACAAAATATTATTGATAAAGAAAACTGGCAACAATTACCCTTCGAACTTGTTGTTTTGAGGTAATTGGAAGAGACTACTACAGAGTACAACGAGGTAAGATTTGTGAAATATTACATCCTAGTTTGGGTAGAGGTCAGAATGAATTCATGGATAGGCTTTAGGATATACATTTAGTATAGATTAGTTCAGAGATACAGCGTTGAAACAGGCCGTTTGGCCCACTGAGTCCGTACCGACCAGCAATCCCCGCACAATAACACTACCCTACACACACTAGTGACAAGTTACAATTTTACCAAGCCAATTAACCTACAAACCTGTACGTCTTTGGAATGTGGGAGGAATCCGAAGATCTCAAAGAAAAACCAAGCAGGTCACAGGGAGAATGTACAAACTCTGTGCAGACAGCACCCGTAGTCAGGATCGAACCCGTGTCTCTTGCGCTGTCAGGCAGTAGTTCTACCGCTACACCGCCGTGCTGCCCATAACTCTTATTTTACAAAACTCTTTAACTATGCTTCATGCAACATAATATTAGAGTATGACATGTCATCTTTCATAATTTGTGAAAATTGAATCCAGGTGTTCTGTTTTTTTTAATCTACCTGAAGGTGCGCAAAACATTGGATTTGCGCCAAGAAAATTAGTGACAAAATCAAACTGAAAGAGTGTCCAGCAGTTTGAATATAAATGCAGCATTAACAAAATATGAACATTTACATCCATTTCCTTTCCTTACGCATCCTATCTCTTTGCCTATTCTTCATCACCTCATTTTCCATCTGAGCTCCCAATCTGGAGAGAATGAACAATCCTGAATGTCCCCTCTTTTATCCCTCCCCAAGGCTTTAATATTACCTGGATGCAGCTGAAAACTAAACAAGGTTTGCACTGCTGTCCTTCTGCAAAAGATGTAGTGGCAAAGAGCAAAAAGCCAACATTTTGAATGACAATTGCAAAAATATAAATACCAATTTTATGCTTCCTTAAGTGCCTCCCTTCCTCCTCTACCTCCTATCTCTCTCTGCCCTTTTTGGCATAGCCGTGGATGCAATGCAGATCATAGGGAATTTAAGAAAACATGAGAAAACTCAAACATATGCTGCGTCTATATAAACAATTGTGCTTATTGCAAACATAATGTGTTGGCATCTTTAAAAAGACAGAATACGATTTAGCGACCTAATTAGATTTGCAGAATGGGAAACTGGAAGGCAAGTAACTGTTGATAGGACTCAATGAAAAGTAGAAACATATGGGGATTGGTGGGCTTGGCATGGATTTCTTCCATTTTCCCTTTTTATTGCATGTTTCTAATTTTGTTTTAGTCTTCCAATACTCCAAATGCGGCCTAACCAAAGTTCTATAGAGCTGCATCATGACATCCTGACTCTTACACTCAATGCCCTCTAGCAATGAAGGCAAGCATGCTTTACGCCTCCTTTACCTCCCTATCCACTTGTGCTGCCTACCAACTCACTCATCAACCCACCTACATTTACATCCAGGTCATTTATATATCTATAATATACTTGCTCCTTTCCCATTTCATCATCACATTTACCTGCTTCCACATCATTTACTTTTGAAATGCTATTCCGTAAATGCTGTGATGATCTTTGAATATCACCCATCAATAGACAATAGACAATAGGTGCAGGAGTAGGCCATTCGGCCCTTCGAGCCACACCGCCATTTAATGTGATCATCCCCAATCAGTACCCCGTTCCTGCCTTCTCCCCATATCCCCTGACTCTGCTATTTTTAAGAGCCCTATCTAGCTCTCTCTTGAAAGCATCCAGAGAACCTGCTTCCACCGCCCTCTGAACGTGACCCTATCACTGGTCCACTGTATCTCCACTCTGTGACCAAAGCCAGCAACCTTGCTGTTCACTCTCACCCACAAGTCATTTTTTGCAAGATATGCTAAAGGTTAATCTTCACAACCGGCAAAACAGGAAATAAATACTTTACTTGACAGTGAGTAAGCGAAATGTTTAAGAAAGAACTGCAGATGCTGGAAAAATGGAAGGTAGACAAAAATGCTCGACCCGAAACGTCACCTATTCCTTCGCTCCATAGATGCTGTCTTACCCGCTGAGTTTCTCCAGCATTTTTGTCTACCTTTAATTGACAGAGATGTCTTTTATATTTTGTCCTGCAGCAACAGTAACGTTTGGTGCCTGGATGGTGAAGGAGTGTATTGTTGCATGTGTTTGAACTGGGGAAGACTCCATAGAAGCAGTGTTCCTGCCCTCTGTGAACTAGCCCATGAGTAACAAGTGTGCTTGGAGGAAGTCAAAGTGTAGGTCCAAATTCAAGTTTGTTGTCTACTGCTGGTATTATTTATCTGTACAGTAATCTTGTGGGGGCTTTGACGTATTCAGATTTGATGATTCCAGAGTTGGTTCTATATTCCTTTGGACAAGATAGCCTTTGTGTATATATATTCACAAATGACGTTAATGAGATGTTTGAATTGATTCACATACATCGAGGCGGCATGAGCCTTGTTGGAGTTGTGGGTCCTTCTGCTGTGTCCAACACACTATTCCCTGTGGGTTGAGCATGTGTATATAAGGTCAAGAGATGTGATGGTAATGTCATAGACACAGAAACATAGAAAATAGGTGCAGTAGTAGGCCATTCGGCCCTTTGAGCCAGCACCGCCATTCAATATGATCATGGCTGTTCACCCAGAATTAGTAGGAAAGAACTGCAGATGCTGGTTTAAATCGAAGGAAGACTAAAATGCTGGAGTAACTCAGCGGGACAGGCAGCATTTCTGGAGAGAAGGAATGGGTGATGTTTCGGGTCGAGACTCTTCTTCAGTCTGAGGGGTCTCGACCCGAAAGGTCACCCATTCCTTCTCTCCAGAGATGCTGCCTGTCCTGCTGCTACTTCAGCGTTTTGTGTCCACCATCCAAAATCAGTACCCTGTTCCTGCTTGCTCCCCATCTTATCTATCTATCTATCTATCTATCTATCTATCTATCTATCTATCTATCTATCTATCTATCTATCTATCTATCTATCTATCTATCTATCTATCTATCTATCTATCTATCTATCTACTTTTAAAACTCTGTGTGTGTGTGTGTTTGTTTGTGGTGTCAGATTTGGCCTTTGATTCTTGGTCCGCCAAAACCACACGCAAAAACTCAGAGATTTTTTCCATTTCGCTAGCGATTTCACTTTTACATTCACTAATCCACTCCTCATAAAATGTTGTTGTTTTTATCTACACATTTTTAATAAAATCCTGCCCACCCCCCACTCACTCATTTATTCGCCTCCTTTTTCGCTGCTGCCGCCCGGCTCTCCTCCACTCCCTCTCCCCCCGGCCCAGCTCTGTCACGCTGGCGGAAGGCACAGATCGCCTGGTCCCCCCGCTGCTTTTCGCCATCCCCGCGGGCTTGCACTCTCTGAAATCCCGCACGTTAACGGCCTGTTGGCCCGCAGGCGCATTGACGGTCGTACGCAGCGTCTCAACGTCGTACACGCAGCGTCTCGATGTCGTATGCCTAGCGCGTGGCGTTGCGCCATTACGTCAGGCGTCCCCCCCTTGCAACCGCGCGTTGCGGGAACAGACCCAACTTGTCTTGTATATATTTAAAACTCTCGTGTTGCCTTTGTCGGGTTTTATTCCGCGGAATATTCGTTTTAGGCATTTGTGAATCTCCTCCCTCAAAATTTGCAAAATCAAAACAATTATTACAAATTCCCGGAGGGTTTATCCCTCCTCCTCTTAATGCTTGTAATATTAGAACATCCGGTTCAACATTTCCCTGTTTTTACGGTAAAAACATTAAACATTTCAAAATCTAACAGCTACTCGCCCATAGAACGTTGACGAACGTTCCATCGTGTGATGTCACAATGTCCAATGCTCACAGATGTCCATCGCAATGGATCTCATTTACATCTGCCTTAGCACGAGCCCCAGCTCCGCCCCGTCTGATGTCGCAGCGCGTTCCATTCTGTGATGTCACATTGCCATCCCTCACAGATGGCCAATCGCAATGGATCTCATTTACATCTGCCTTAGCACGAGCCCCAGCCCCGCCCCCCGCTGCCTGTGTCGAAGCACGTGATCACCCTTCTCTCCTCACTCCTCTCTCCCACTTCTCACTCCGCTCTCCCCTCTCTCCCCTCACACTCCTCACTCCTCCCTCCTCTCTCCCCCTCTCTCCTCCACCCTCTCTCCTCACCCCTC